>CM056821.1:0-600000 GCA_029853015.1 Chelidonichthys spinosus | reverse complement strand
ATGATGTGATGTGAGATGAGACAACATGGCACTTGTGCAAAGAAGTGCTGTCTTTTCCTATTTAGCCTGCGGCTAGTTAGGGCTGAGGTGGAATGGTAGTAAATAAAAAGCCATGTTTCTTCATCTGCTCTGCCAACATATCCTCCGCCTCTCACGCTAACACCAGTTAGTGGTTCTGATAAAATGCACACAACTCTTCACGATTGACCCTAAATCCTGCCTATACATTTCATGAAAACGTGCTGCTGTATAAAGCTTGATTTGCATGTGAAACCTTTATTTATTTTCTAATTACTATACATGAGACTGCAAGTTATCTCTTGCTTTTTATGATTCAGTATATTTGATAAGACTTCAGACGTTTATTATGATATCGTCAGTGAATTAAGGTAACGTTATATGTAAGGTTGTGTTCCTTGCTCTATATGTATAAATTAATTTTGTTTACCCCCTGCAGTTTATCTATAATTACATGGAATTAGCCTGAATCGTTGTATTTAATGCGTCACCGGAAATGTGCAAAGTGCAAATTGCTATTAGTGATTTGGATAACAAAATATTTATCTGTGTATAAGTGACTTGAGTGAGTGTGAGTGACTTGTCCACCAGATTGAATCAGATGGCAACCGATGATGGCTGGGGTTTAGACAGCGTATTGATCATGCATGGTTAATAACCTTCCCACTGCAGCTGAAGGAAAATCTTAAGCTAATTAATCACTTGCCGGCAACTGACACTAAGACATTTTCCAGGGTTAGGCAGCTGCAGCACAAGGCTGTTAAAAGAAGAGAAAGGCCTGGAGGACAGAGGAGGCATGTGTCCATGTAAACTGTGGAAGTGGAGACGTTCTGATGTGTCCCTCCATGTGATACTTTTCAGCACAAATGAATAAGAGATTGTCTCAAATCTGCTGTTTTTTCAGGATCATGTTGCCATGGTTTACATGAGCTGTTGAATAGGGTTTATCAGTTGTTTCCAGAAATAATTAATAGTTCAATCATTGATAAAAATGAGGATACAGACTTTGTGGAAAAGCATTTTTTTCTGATATCATTGCAACTATTCAAATACTGGTCAACAAATTGCACAATTGTGCAAAATCGTCGGGAATATCATTACAAATTGCTTTTTTTTAGAGATGATAACTTATCTATGACACTTGAACAAACTGCAACGTGTTGGCAATAGGTTGTGAGAAAAGGCCTTTTAGGTTGAGTTGCTGTAAAGTGCTGCACACTCTCCGGAACAATAAGATATGTGTGACCTTCTCTAGCATAATCTGGCAGACCTAGCTATAGGAAGAGTGTTTGTGTGTGTGTGTGTGTGTGTGTGTGTGTGTGTGTGGTCTTCTGACTCCTCCTCTGGCATATCTCATCTCTCAGAAACACAGGGAGTGATTTCAGCTCTTTAAAAGGTCAAGACAGCTGTGCTTTTTTACAGCCATTGCATTTGATTGGGAAATGTGACCGTGGTAGGGATGAGCCAATGCTTACTCTGCGCTTCAAACAAGGAATCTGAATAGAAGAGGGGAAGAGTCATTCCCCTCAAGCAGCCACCCACTTTGAGCCCTCCTCATGGCAGTGTAGCATCTGCAGCGTGGCCTCCTTTGGTGCTTTAGTTGCATATCGTCACAGTTTTAAATAGTTTACCTTGGACAGCTATGGTTGTAATGAGCTTAACTGAGCCAGTTTTTGTGGTACACACAAACCAGGCTGTGGTTAAAAGCTGCATTTGGATCTCGCTGAGGACAGTGCGGTACATGTGTCGGTACTAGCGCCATACATCCCTATGTTCCCTCCTCCCTTAGCCCATATCCCACCTCTTTTGCCTGCAGTCTTGTGTGCAGCGTGCTCTGGTGGCTAAAGGCGCTCGTTAAAGTCCATAACTTATCTCACGTTTGAAGCTAATGGGAAGAATACTGGCTGCAGTGAAAAATAAATTACATTTTTCTCCCCTCTCTCTTCCTGCCCTCGTAACCTGTAGCGTAATATAGCAGAGGTGAGAGTATGCATTACAGATCTCAAGCATTAGAATTTATCTGTGCTGCACGACGCTGACTGATGCATTTGGAAATAATGTACTGGAGCTGGGCATTACAGGAACCCCTGTAACTAATGGACAGCGCTCGCCTGTGGCCGGCGATGTATATCATTCAGTTGGACTACCTCATCAACTCCAACAGTTCTTTGCAAGGCTTCCTAGCCAGACCAACCACTCAAGGTTTGCATTAAAGACTCACCATAAAAAAGCCCCTCCCCCTCTCTCTCAACCCATTTCAGCTCATTATTTTGCTTTTGCAGGTTCCTCTGTGAGTCTCACAGATCTCACCAATACTGCTATATATATTGCTCTTATATAGAAAGCTCTTCCAATCGGACAAGCTGAACAACAATGAGTACCTACTAGCTACTGAGGTAATTCTAGCGTTTCCTTTTCTTTGTAGGCATTGGACCAAACCAAGGGCCCATTCCATAGAGTGAGCAAAGTTATCAAATAAGGCAGGCTTATTTCTGGTCTGACTCATTTTCAGTTAATTCAGTTCCAAAAAGCACATTCAACATAGTTCAAACTCAGTTACTATGGCAACCGAAGCTGGAAAACTAACCTGGTCTGTTAGACTGACCTGATGGGAACACAATGATTTTACCACTGACTTTCTGGAGTGCTGTTATATTATCTGACTTAATTAACTCAAAACTCAAAATCAACTCAAATAAATAATACATTAAATAAATTATACAGTGATAGATGATGAGATTTATATATATATATATATATATATATATATATATATAAAAATTGCAAAAATATTGACCGTAAATGTAGTAATTAAATCCTCTCTTTTCCAGACAGGAAACCATGTTTAAAAACCTATTGGTTATATGTTAAATCTAATCTAAAATGGACGGCTGCTTAAGAAAGCATGTATACTCCAGGTGCTTTTCAATATGGTTATTTATGCTTCCTCGCTTCCTCTCTCCTCACTTGACCCGGAAATCGTTCCCCCTCCGCCGTCATGGAAGATTTTCCAACCCCTTAAATGCACCTGGAGGAGACGAGGATGCTTCCGGAGGAGTTGAGTGTGCAGAAAACACCAGTGTATCATTAGCTGTAGTCTTTTCGGCCACAGCAACATCAAAGAGGTCAGCCACACAGCTGGGATAGCGATTCATACATTGTAGTTATAAGGTGATCAAATGTGCGATCAAACTTTTCGCCCTTGGCTGTTTGTGTATTACCTCACAAGGCTCTGTTCCACATTCCTCAATGTGATTTCACCTTGATATTACTTATGTTTCTATCTTGAATGTAGGCTAAATCCAATTCATCTACTATAATCCTGACATTAAGTTAACAGCTGACATCAAATGATCAATAAACATTCTCTTGCATTCGACACTAATTTGTACATTTTGATTAACAGTGGAGAGGTTGTGGGTGGATGAAATAATGAATAATAAGATGCTGTGTGCATTTACTCACTAGGAACAACAACATAACTTCATTATTTCCGAAGCTAAAAGTTTAGTTCCGTTTTTCCTCCATCAAGTATGTAACTACAGTTAGTTTTTGCACCTTAAATGTCCCAAATTATTTGCTGCAGTGACATGAACACACATCGATGGAAAGGTTGCAATTACTGGAAACAGTCTCTTTAATTACAGCGCCTAAATCGCTAAAGAAAACACTCATCGGCCAACATCACTAGAAAACGTAATTGTAAAAGCAACTAGAGGGACTATTAGTGAAATGACTGTTCGGGTGCAGATGTCTAAATGGGCGGAAGTAATGAATTCGGATGGGTGGCAGGTGGATGATCTCTCTCTCATGCTCTCTCTGTGTTGTGCATGACATCTGAATATTCCTGTCACATTGTGCCACGTTGTGAATTGAATTTAAAGTAAGTATATAAGTTGTCATAAACGCTGTTTGCTCATTTGACAGAGATCATAAAATACAGCGCTATAACAAAAAAAGCTGACCCCCACCTTTCATTTAATTGATGTCTCCCTGTTGCCCTGACTTGTCTCTCCCTGTGTCTCCTCCTCGCCTCCTCCGCTTTAACAGTGCAGTGAAAATGGCCTCTTTCATGTATTTGAATTAAAAAAACAAAACACCACTGTTTACATGTCTTTCTCTTCGTTGTTGAGAACTACAGTTGATGGCCAGCTGTGCCAAACACAAATACTTTTTGTTAACCAACTGAACATGATTTAATTTAACACACAGTGGTGAAATACTAATTGTAAATCAGAACCATATCTTGCCAATGTGACTCTTGAGAGTTGAGTGTTTTTACACCAGCTGCATTAAATGTATCATAGGTTCACGTCCCTTCCATGGCAACTTGTTCTTTGGTTGCAAAATGATTAGTGATATTGATGAAAGTCGTGACAGCAGGGATTCTTATCTTATTAGTTTAAATTTCTTTTCAAATCAAACCTACAGAATTTGACCCCAAACAGTTGCATAGCAGAAAAAGATGAAAAAGGTTATTTTTTCTCTCTGCTTCTCTCTTTCCAAAGGCATCACTGTTGCACATTTCTATTTAATGGGGTTTATGTTTTAATAGCTTCACCAGACAGTAGCTGCTTGTCTCCAAAGTAATGTAAAGAACAAGGGATAGGCCAGATGAATTCCATCCACACAGAGGTCAGAGAGACAGAAAATGAATTGCAATGTGGATCCCCCAGCAGGCAGCAGGAGAGACAGACTAATAAGAGCATAACAGAAGAGGAGAAGGGGGCCCCTGGGAACCAGCATAAAGGTTTTCAGTACATTTTAAAAAGAAAATGGTCTGAAAATATAATGATGCCTGCTTTGAAATGCATCAGTAATCAGGGAAGGCATTTGTTAGGATATGAAGTAGGGTTGAAATACCCCAGCTGTGTTGAAGAATGGGGTTGTAGGTGGAGGGTTGGGTTAGTATGGGGGAGAGAGGAGAATACGGAATAAAAAATGTGAGTGCGCACGTTGGAGGCCTTTTCTTGTTCTTTCCTGCTCTTTTTGCAGGTACACAGGGCAGGGGATAGAGGAGGAACCCTTGGTATTCTGGTTTCATTATCGCTCAGTTTCTTTTCCCTGTTTCTAAGTAGCATTTCTCACAATCGGAACTTTCACAAAACTCCTCATGCAGGGTAAAACTCTGCCGGCCCAAGTTACAAATCAGGCCCAAGATTAAATGAGTCAACCAGGCTGTTCTCTGATGCTGAACACAGTATTTGGTTGGCTATTACACTCTGGCCCCAAAAACCTGAAGAATAGCTTTGAGTGACTCAGCAAGCCAGGGTATTTTAGAGATGTTTATTTGGTAGTGTAAAATGTGCATGTCCATCTTTGGGTGGTATGACATGAAACTGTTCTTAAACCTTTTAGTAGTTAAGTAGACATATCTGAACCGTAGCATCGTCTTTATTGTATTTCTAAAAACCATAGTGCATCTTTACCCTCCTGTTTGTCATCAATGGTTAATAGGAAACCTAATTAAATTAAATGTAAACAAATATGCAATTATTTATTACCCATCAGAGCAATTTTGCTGTTGTGCTGACTTCACAGTACAATACGGTCAAATCCACATGTGGATAAAATCTCAGTTGTTAAAGTGTAACATAATTATATCACTCTATAATTGGAAAATGGATGGCTTTGTGTACTGAAAGGAGAGTATAGCCCAGTCTTAAGCAAATTTAATGCCCCTGTGGATGTAATAAAATCAGAAGTCAGCAGTCCCACTGCCTAATCTTTTGTTGTGCATTGAATGAGCGATACAAAATCATGTCTAGGAATGACTGCAATGGAAAATACTAACCGTAACCCCTGCCTGCTTGTCATCTTCATCGTCGTCATGAAGAAAAAAATACCAAAAATTCTGTTCACCAAGATGATCAGATCTCGAACGAGTCTTCTCTATTTGCAGAAGGTCCAGGATGAGGGCTGTGACACACAGGCTTTGCTATAGTGTTGTCTTACCACACCACAGGCCTTACACTTGCTGGGTAGCCGGGTGGAGTGAGGTCAGGTCTATGCCGCTGACCTCTACCTCCGGCGTACGGACACTGTGAACGCCGTCGGTCTCGGGAAACAGCCATGGTTTTGTCAGACTCGGGTAGCTGTGAGCCAATGCTGCCACTTTGAAATAGGTCTTTGTGAAAAGGATTTGTTGGGAACTCAAACTGAAGGCCAACAAACAGATAGCTTTTACCTAACAGCCTGTCATTAAAAGGTTGACTGTGCCAGTGCCGGAATAGAAATGCTCCAAAGCCAGCCCAATTTCATGTAATTGACACTGGCTGATTGTTTACTGAAGTGCATGTTTTCAGCGTACGTTCATCATGGCTCCACTCGATGTTTTATTTTATTATTTCCTTCATGTCATTTTACCTTGGGGCTATCATTTATAATTTACCAAACTACATCATCCCATCTGCACGGCCTTGCCTTTAACTAGGATCATCAGCCCCCCAAAAAGTGCCTGTTCCTTTTGGGAATGGTTACCAATAATACATATCAATTTCAGAGCGGTGAATTATCCCAATTGTAGATTGAGAATTGCTGTCTGGCTGTATTTATTTTTGCCGCACATGTGTTAGAGTCCTGATGGATGTCCCCTCACCCTCGGCCTCTGCTTTGATGTGGATTATCACTGAGCCTCATCGTTGCCCCCAGTCACCCTGTTAGCACCTTTTAATGTTTCCTGTGTGCACTTCCAGATAGAATTTCTAATAGGGAGTCATTATCATTTTGATTCCTGGCTAAATGAGAAGCGTGACCTCTGACATTTAGCTTCGACGATCTGGTTGGAAGAAAAACTAACTGAGGCGGTGACGACGATATGTGCAACGTTTGAAAGCGGTTTGGTGAGTTTGAAGGCAGATTTGGCTCGCTGCCATTAAACATACTCACGTACATTGTGGGAATTAGCCATTCTTTAATATGAGATGTTACTCAGTGGTTCCTAATATGTTGTGACCATTACTGTGATCCTTCATGACATTTTTAATATGTACATATGTGCATCATAAGTGCACGTAGGAGAGAGAAGTGGAGATATCAATGGGATGCTTGTTACCTTAGAACCACTACGCCTTTCAATGCAAGTGAGCAATGCATTAATTAGTTTAATCAGGTCAGATTTCATCCAAAGAACTTGTTCTTCCGGACCTTTAAAAAACGTATACAGTTGAGTCATATGGTATATCAACTTTAGACAGGAAATACAAAGGGAATGTTTTGCAGCAAAAGTGCTGGCTAAATAAAACTCCCAGTCTGTAATTGGAGGGCTTATTACAAGGTGCCTGTGATGAATTATGGCATCACAAAGCAGGCCTTTGGGCCTGTGAGAGTCCAGGGAGCACCTGTACTACTTCAAGATGCCTTTTTGCAGGCCTTAGTTGGAGGGGGCTTTGTAATTTAGTTCAAAAAGCTTATTTTTTCTCACACACAATTGGAGAGATCTTTCAGGACCCTGGGACGACAAAGACTCACCATGTGCCTCTTCCTTTATTGTAGGTTTGGAAAATCATCTGTGATTAGCATGCTAATGATTGGCACTGAAACCTGTGAAGATCAAGACTATTGAGGTACTTTCTGGGTGCCTGCAGATAACAAATAATCTTTAACAGATGAAATGTTCTGCTTTTATTGAGTAAACTCCTAATTGTCAGAGCAATTTGCGAAAAATACTGGCAGTAATCTTTTCTTTTATGTTTAGGAGTCACACATCTGCCTCCAGCTCATTGTAGGTAATTATACTGAGGACCCTGTATTCTCATCTCTTCTTTATTTTTGGGGGGTATGTAGCGAGTGGATCTGCATATTTTTTTCGCCGGCTCTACTTGATGTTGTTCCTCCCTGCTTGAGTTCTGAGTGGTTCATTTAGGAGGCCTGGTGGTGCTGCTTTGTCACAGTGGTGAGAGATCAAAGAGGCTACTTAATGCTGAGGTTTAGGAAGAACTAGAACACCTAGTTCCAGCAGCGTGCTGGGCCTGCTGTGGCTCGTATCAGGTCAGAAATAATGAGCGTAGTATAATGGCCCCTTTAGAAACACAAAACTCCACAAATTTGGACATTATACAGTGGAGGCAGGGCTTTATGTAGCTCTCCTCGGGGAAGCTGGAGATAAAGAGAAGCACGGGTATACATGCGGCCAGGTCACAGTGTTGCACAAGTCAACAATGAACAAATAAAACGGTGGGAAGGAGGCCTTGACAGAGGGCAGACACAGAGACTGGCTTCATAGGGGAAAATAGTGTGTTCAAAGAGCCTGTCTGAAAATACTGGGAGGGCGGCCCTTAGCTGAAGACATCTGCCCCACAGTTCACAGTGAAGGAGTCTTAGGAACACACACACACACACACACACACACACACACAGCATTGGCAAAGGTGTGTTCATAATGTTTCATTCAAAACTTTATTTCTTCCTTTTATGTTCCTACGTTTCATTTCTCCGTCTACCATCTTGCATTTCCTCTGTCTATTTTTTGAGATGCATCATTCAAAGATGCACATAAACACACCAGACACTAGAAGGTTGTGACCCACTGTGCTACAAACCTAGCCTTAGTTGTTAGAGGAGCCCAACCATTCTCAGACGATACCCTGCAGTGTGCACACCAGCTCATCTCTCTCCATGCACCGCCCCAGGCCACGGGCTCCAGACAACCCCTGCCTCGTTACACTCCCCTCATCTACTTCACTTTTTCTATTTCTCGTCTCGTCTCTCTTTATTTATTTGATTTTTCTCCCTCTCTACATTAATTCAAATGAATTCAGTCCATGAGTGCTCATTCAAGATGTTTCCATTTGTGTAGGCAAGTAGTCTCCTCGAGTAAACGCTTCTTTCAACACACGGTAAACCAATAAAACATCATATCATCAATATATGTAGGCATAAACAACACATACAGCAACACATATCAGGCATTTCTGCTATTAATCATTAATACATAATCAAGACTTTAGTCCTATGTTACAAAGCTATACGTCATAGTATTTGTGTGTTTGTAGGCCTGTAACATATAGTAGATGACAATCCGTGATAGTTACCTGTAACCTGTTTGTTCAGGGTTGCCTTTGCAGCGGTATACTGGTTTCATGGTATACCATTATGTGAAAATTGTTATCATACTGTGTACATTTGCTTAACCAGGTTATTGAAATAACTGACAAAAGCAAGTGTGCGAGTTAAAGGTCACACAACTACGATATTTCTCTATATTATATATCTATATAATGTAGGTCATTATTTGAAAACCTCACAGCTGAATTTATGTGTTTTAAAATTTTAGTTTTAGTCATGTTTTCTGTCTAGCTATATTTCCTGTGATTTAGGTAATGTATGCTCACATTTGTTATATTGCTTTAGGATATAAATAGCAGACATTTATGTCCATTTAAATACCATAATGCTATAGTGAACCAGTGTTGTGCACAACTTTCGTTAATTGTTTACATAATCACTTGTTCCATACTTTATGCATTAAACCAACATTCACTTATATGTCTACACCTACTTAGCCAATCAAGTTGATTCTGATTTATATGTCTAATTATGGTATTACTGAGCAGAGAGTGAATTGCTCTGGCTCAGTACTGGGCCTTTTTGAAATGTTGCTTGAATGGGTAATGATGGCAAATGTTCTACTCAATGTGTGAGCCAAGGCCAAGTAGAATATCTGTCCCTCTATAACAACCCCCAGCCTTTAGGTTTCATAGAGGACTCGCTATCTCTTGACAAATCCACACATCTGGCAGTCAGCCTAACGACCATGACATTCAATTAGCTCTAATGAATTATAACATTGTGCAATTTTAATCAGCTACGTAGTACAGAATCCAATTCTGCATAATTACATTATAATTTCTGGATGGGTTTGATTGCAATTACATCTGTAACTAAAAGAAGGGCAAGAGTTCAACCAGAGAGGTATGCAGGTCTGCACATACTGTAGCCTATTCTTTGCCCTTTTTCTTTGGTTTGTTTTAGAATGGAAACTGTGCAAAAATGATGGGACAACTTTTTACTCTGCTTATTAAATTTGCAAGGTCAGGCACAATGAACAAGTCTGTAATTGCTGCTGAGATAGTCGATTGCCCAATTAGATGAGTTCCTTCTAGTGATAAGCTGCTCTCTGTGTGCACTAAAGCACTGTCACATTGAAATCATTGTAAAGACTGGTGAGAGCTATTCTGACTAACAGGGCTGGCTTTTCCTTGAGGAGGCGTTGCTGGTAGGCCTACAGTCTGAGAGTAGCATCCTGTCTGGCTGGTAAAGCTGTCATGCCAGGTTCGGACAAATATTTCCAGATGATGTTGGGGTTCTGGTCATCTTCGGCCTCCTTGACATAGAGCTTCCAGTTCTTATATAATGTAAATATCCATCTACATACTGCCTGTGTTGCACTTTCTTTTAGTGCTGGGGCTATTTACGTTATAGGTGAGCTGTAACCATGGTAACAACAATTACATGGCAGGGAAATGCAAACGCAGTGCTCCAGCTTACATTTACTATGTCAGCCTGCGTTAACAGCATGCCTGTCGGGTTCGGGTCGGGCTTGGTTACTAATCTGTCAGACTGGGTCAGGTCGGGACAGAAATATGCAGCCCGAGCCACACTCTAGTACCGATTACAGAAACATCCCGTCATGTCTTCGTTTATTAAGGAGCTAATGAAATGGAATGCTAACTTTAAAGTATACTGTCTTTCCCTTTTGTAGACCTCTGTTTCCTCCCACATTCCTCACAGTTTGGCTGTCTTCATGCCATCCCCTTCTTACTCACTATAGTGGTAATGCATTGGAAAGGAGAACCAAAGTCACACTACATTAGTTTGGTGGTGGCTGTTGCGGCAGAGAGCCATTACTCTTCCCTGACAGTATCAAAGAGAGCAGCAGAGCCGGGCTGCGTCTCCCGCTCTCCCTCACCATGCACCACTCGCAGGAAATTGCCTCATACTTCAGCAGGCAGGAGGTGAAACGGCAGCGACACCCATGCATGTGTCACTTGTGGGGCTCAGGGCTTGGGTGGGAGTGGGCTTTGGTGTCATATATATATACGAATGCTGCCTGGGGAGCAGTAGAGGAGCACTGCCCAGTGGGAGAGAGGACAAGCAGTGCTACAGGATCTTGAATACAATGAAGACTATGGTTGAGCTTTTGAGGCTGTGTAGATTAATAAAGACTGCACTGCAGTGGAGTCATTGTCACGTGGACGTTAGAGACTGATCCATGCATAGGATGATAGTTTGACTGACTTCTGTTACAGACATGGGATTTTTAAATAATCTGTATGAGTAGTTTAGCAGTGACTAATGGAAACCGATGGGATACTCAAAGTTTTGAGCAATCTACTCTAATTAATGACTTAAGTGTATGTGAGTATGCCTCATCAAATATTTTAAGGTTGCTTAGATGAGAAGGACATAGACTATAAACTATAATCGTGTAAAAAATACAAATATCCGATTCTAGCCTTAGAAATAAGTCGCAAATGCATTATTATTACTGTGTGAATGTAAGAGTAGCAGAGCTCTTTAGGCGGGATCTTTCATGACTCAATATTAGGTGGATGTGGTGCCATCCTGATCATGTGCCCACGTGTGTGTGTGTGTGTGTGTGTGTGTACCACTCCAACAGGCTAAGGCAAACACTTTTACAAGAGTTCTGTAAGTGAGTGTAGTTCTGGCACACATAAACGCTGACTACAGTTTCCAACAGAATGTTTAAACACCAGCAATTGTTGCACTTTGACTCATCATTCTCGAAGCAGGAAAAACCGTGTTTGGGGAAATGCTCAGTGAGTTGTGTGTGTGGTCGAGTAGGAGGGTCGCTGACGATGGATGCGCTCGGAGCAGACAGGTGTTGGTGGTTGGAGCAGAGAGGAATAGCAGTATCCTGAAATTGTCAAGTGGTAGTACACTACTGTGTAGGTTTCCGTTTTGCCATTAATAAACACTAGAGCTCGTACCCTACCCCAATATCGGCCTGGAGACAAAATCAAGTCTCCCCTGTCCTTTAACAATGCACTCTGGAAGCTGAAGCATCTTATAATATAAGATTACTACTTAATACTTTTTTTAAAATCTTATACTGAATCACAATTGTAGTTTTGGTCTAACAAATAAAAACAAAATGCAATTACAGGAGGTATCATTCAAACCTTCTCTTAATACACATTAGTTGTTTAAAAAAATAAATACTGATGACACATGTACAACGCTGTGCAAAGATGATATAGTCTGTCAAAGGCATTTTCAAAGTTGGGGGATGTGATGAATTCAACAGAAGCACAGTCAGCACTTTTCTGAAGCATGGGTTAATTAGACTTATGCCCATAAGGTAATGCTGTTTTTGAGCATCTTATGGGGAATATTAGACATTTTATTAAAACCCTGCAAGCTAAGCATCATGGTCCAGTGCGTGGTAGAGGAGCGGACTGGTTGTTGTTTGCAGATACTTTGAGAGATAGGAGGTGAAGCTTTTTCAGGGCTGGGTAGGGGGTAGAAATGTGTTGATGCCATTCCGGCTTCTCGCATCTTGCCACGCCGCACCCATCATTCTGTGCAGATGTCTCGAGAGGACAAATGTTTATTACTATTATAAAGCAGCCTTTGTTGTGATCGCGTGTGCTCTCTGTCCCCTTCTCCTTGTTTCTGCTCTCCTTTCATTTTGTGCTGGGCTGAGGGGGATTGGTGCAGCCCGGCGGCTCTGTGATTAGAAAGGGAGGGAGGGAGAGTGCTTCTCAGCAGGACTCTCTGTTTTATATTCATCAAAAGAGCTGCCTTTGATTTGCTCCCTCTTTGACGTGTGACAGCATGGACTGCAGCACCATACTGCTGCTAAGGAAATCGTGCACTTACCAACCCTCTTCCACACAACCCCAAAGCCCCCACCCTTTCTCCCCGCTCTCCTTCCTGCCATCCTCCAGCCATGCCCCCCCCCCCCCCCCCCAACCTGCTGATTACACCCACCACCTCCACCTTCTGTAGTCTAACCCTCAGGCCATCGCACCAGCTTATTAATTTCTCCATTATTATTGATATTGCTGCTCGCCTCAAATCATCAGACTTTTGCCAAGGTCATCCTTGCTGTGAGTATGCCCCGCCCCTTCCCCGCACCTCCCATCTTGAGAAACAGAGATAGACGGGCTGAAAATAAATGGTGAGCTCAGAGGCAGGCGGACTGACCGACAGGAATAAAGTAACAAAGGAGAAAAAAAGACAGAAACAATACAGTAGAATTAAAATGCAAATGGTCATTGAATGCACCATACATTTCAGTGATTTTTTACCCGATTGCTGTATTTGAATTTTGCCTTTTGCTGTTGGACGGTATGTTGTGTGAATATTGTTAATCCAGGGTTGTGCATGTGTTTGTGACCATGGTCATACCCACATACTATTCATGTTGTTGTAGTGCAACCAAACTAAGCTTGGGCATTATGCTTCAATGTTCCTTCTGTGTTCGGCTTTCTAGTATAGTTCAGTGTGTGACCTTCAGCTCCTACACTGCTGGAAGAAATCTGTGGTTTCCTCTGTGTTGACACAGGAGCCCACCCTGTTACCGCCCTCAACTATCACATCAGTCAATTCCACCTAGTCTGTGATAACTCACACTGCAATCACAGACACATTTATACGTACACCTCCGCCCCACTGTTCAAACACCCAACATTTCCACTATGCTGCGCACACACACACGGATGTATAGCTGTGTTTGAACAAGACTGCTGTGTACCGCAGAGACTGAGCTGGTTATTAACAGCATAAATTATTTAAGGAATTTCCAACTCTGCAAACAGTGGTGGGAAGAGACAAGATGCAGGAAAGAGAGAATGTGTGTATGTCTTTGGTCCACGAGGGACAAACGGAGGCCACTTTCTGCCTGGTTCTTAATCCCTGCACCGGTGCAGCTAACAAGGTTACGCGTGACCAAGGGAACACGCTGGTGCAACATTTCCCCTCATTCACATGTATTCCAGAAGCTATAGACAAACATGTACACATAATGACACAACACATTACTGGAAGAGTGTAGAAGCAAAGGAAGCAACTTTTTGACTTTTCCTTTTTCGTACAACACATACTATAGAATAGAATAGAATAGAATAGAACAGACATTTTATTTAAATAGGGATGATACAGTTGAACAGAATGCAACTGATGTGCTGTAAAAGAGTTTATAGCTATTGCTAATTTTCGCCTCTTGTCATTAGTTGGGCTTGTACATGAGCAATAAAATAATCAGCATAACATTATATAAATGAGCAACATGCTAAAACTATATTACACATCAATAAGATACATATGCGTAATCACCACAATGGAATATAAAGCCTACATTTATACCGTACACCAATACACACACCACAAAACCATTCCTGTACATTCTATATTTTCTAATTCAGTTGTACATACACTTACAGTATGTGTACACTGTACACATGCCTTAGAGGGAAATGTGTCTTTCAATAGCTTTGATATACACAACAACCACTACAATACTGCATGCTATTGTTCTATAGTACTATTAGCACATATACACACTTGTCATAGTTTCTTCATGAGCATAAAGGAAAAGAATCAAGCCCTTGATTGCCCATTGTATAAAATCCATGTTGCAGTGTCCAACAGTACAAGAAAGTTAACTGCGTGCCTGATCTGTGAAGCCCTGTACGTTGCCTCATCGCTACATGGCTCCTCTCTCACACTTTGTTTTTACCCAAAGTGTCTCCTTTGACAGGAAGCATTCACTTCATCAGCGTTGCTGTAGCTTTTGAAAGCTTTTTGCTTAGTTGACCAATAGAGGATTGCCCACCAGAGTGAGAAAGGCATCAAAGTAATAGCCAGTCACTGTGTGTGAATAATAACGGGGTGTGGAGGTCACCGCACCTTCTCGGCGTGGATGCAGACATCAGTTGGATTTCTGTTGTCTGCCGCGATGGAGTTTGATTGGAGTTTGATGCTGTGCTCTCACTGTGTGATAGCCCCCCCTCTGCAGACGACACCAGACTGTTCAAGGTGAACACTGCGCAGCCCTGTCTACATGCATGCATCTTATCACCGTCTCCCTAATGGTCCTTCACTTAGCTCTGAGGCATCTTCTCCAGTACTCAAGCCAACGTCACCCTCTGTCATTTCAAATGTTCACTTGCTCCAGTAAGCAGACACAGACGTTCAGCTCCTTCTCCTCGGAGCCACTTGACAGAAAGGGGCTGCGAAGGAGACGAGGGTAGATGAGAGGGAAAGGGGATGAAGAGTGAGAGTTGTTAGAGTTGGCAACACTGCACTTTGTGTCAGAAACGACACGTGTAGCCCCTCCCTCCCTGTAATCTCTGAAGCCGTGGTATGGTGTGTCAGTGTTAAGTTGATACCAAGCTTTGGGCCTCTGTAGCTCCACTATAGCGCCCCGTAATCCAACTCAAAAGGACAGTTAAGTGTGTATGTGCTAAAGATTCACTGTTCTTTTCTCCGAAGAACGTATTCTTGCTTCTTTCGTCCAATTCCCTTGTGTTGCCAATCTGCTCCTTGGCCCCACAGGACCCCCTAAAGCCTATGTGATTCCAGAATTTATCCTTTTCCTTCAGAGTGACTCTCACCAGGAAGGGGCTCATTCTCTAAGCTTGGCAGACTGCCTGTTCCCGGAGGCCTGGTTTCATACTGAAGACCTGTGAGTGTAGATTTGAGTAGGAACCTATACTTTCAGTTGACCTTTGTGTGCCTGGCAGACACAGTGTTAATGAATGGAGCAACGCTTTATACAGTAGCTCGAACCCTGTTTTTAGTGGCAAAGATTTATCTTATGTCTCATTTATGTTATCCGTCTGCAATAGTGCCAAATGTTTTTATAACTGGCTTGACTTTTTCTTCGCTATCTGACGGATCCGCTTATCAGCATAACTACAGTAATGTAAGTCATGTCGAGAGGAAGAGGTAGAGGCTGCTTGTGTTTACTTGTTTTTTATTTATGGCGTTTCCGTATTGTGAAGTCAAGTTTGTTGTACATCACTATCATGTCATCGGTTTATCTTTAGCATGCTTCTCCATTGTCTGCTCTCCTGCTGCTGAGATCAAGTCAAGAATATTTGATAGGGCTCTTGACACAGCTGAGCCTCGAAAACTCGCCTCCTTTATTCTCTCAGGAAAGGGTGCCAAATTCAATGGAAAGGCAGTAAAAAGGAAATGCTTCAAAGTCGGTACTTCTTACCTGATGAAGCAACAGACGTATTTGTTGTACTTGGCACACATTGAGATTTTTTGGCTCCTGGATAAAATGGAAGAAATACAAATCAATATTCATATTAAAGCCGGAGCATTATCACAAATACTGCACCAGCCTTACAAGACTTAATCTTATCAGTGACATCTACTCAGGAGAATCTCTCAGTTTAGCAGAACTGAACAAATCACAAGGGGAATACTCTTTTTACATTCAGACACCTGTTCCCACATTAGAGTGGCTTTGGCAGAGCCAACTGCAGGCAATTATTTGCTGGTGGTCAGCAGTTGGCCTATCTGTGTGGATTAACAGGGAGAATGCTGACCTGGGAGCTGGTCAGCCGTGATGCCGTCACACCTGAGTGAGTGGGCTCGACTAGGGCTGCAGATAGACTGTCTAGGGGGGCCGGGGCATTAGGAAGGAAGGCTAAACGCAGGTGGAGAAGCATTTGGGCTGATCCCTATATGCAACCACAGTTTCCTATCTGTGTCTTCCATACCAATAACCTCCAACAGAGGTGTAGCTTTTGAAATGAACCACTGCATAATGGAGATAAACTCAAGTCATGGGTCATGGCGAGAGATAAGAGGCTGTATTTAACTGGGCAGTTTTATACATCATCCCTCTGACTTGGAGCAGTGGATAGTTTGAAATGGGCTAAGGCGTGATTGCATGGGACAGAATGTGTTTGCCCATGTGTGACTGAAAGTTAATGCCTTTCTGTGAGTGTGTGCATGATTATGTGTACATTTGTTTAACAGTGTTTGCGTGAAACAGGGGAGGGAGTGACTAGGACTTTGCCTGGGCGTGAATGTGAGTGGAGAGAATGAGTGTATGGGTGCGAGCCCGTGTGTGTGTGTGTCTATTCTGGCGGTGAACGTGATTGTGTTTTGATTAGGTCTCAGTGGTGCGCCAAGTTCAGGCCTTGTTGAGATTCTTGCCGCTCTCACATCCCCATCGCTTTCCCAATTTGACAGCTGATGGGATCTCAGATGCAATGTGCGTGTGTGAATTGCCAGCAATATACATAACAACCTCATTTCTCCTCTCCATCCCTCACCCCTTTCCCCTCCCTATCGCTTCCATCCCACCCCTCTGCCTCCTCTCTATTTACCTGCAGTCATTGCTCTGTCTCTTGTCTTTCTTTCTGTCTCTCAATACGCTCCTCGTACAGCTCTCATGCAATTCACAGAGTTCAGGAGCAGTGCCAGCCCATGCCTTTTAGGCCATAGTTTTTCATCCTGATGGTTGCACGCTGTCACAAGTCCCTTGATCCAAAGTAATTCGGGGAGAGTAGGTTAGCCAGTGAGCAATATCAATAGCACAACATTCTCTCATTATGCAGTTCCTTATTGCTGCACATGGCAACTGTGTGCTTGAAGACCAACGTAGACTGCTCATCTCCCTATTTACTCTTGGTTGTGCATACTAACGGTGTCCTGGAATCTTGCTTATTACTGGTCTGAGTTAGGACTCTTTGCAAGCAGTGCTGTCTGAAAGAAAATCTATGCAATTATGATTTGCAAAAGTAACATTTTTTTGTGTCTAGACTTGATTATGGTTTCAAACGTCTTGTAATAACTAGCATTTATTTTTGAGGTAGGTTAATGGTGCACACTTATCCTTGATGGGATTTAATATTACATGTAGCAGGCACATCTGAATGGCTGGCACTGCTGACCTCTTCTGATTGCTGCTGATTTTGATTTCAGTAGACAGTTAAAGAATTATATGCAGTTTTGCTGAATTTAAGTGTCCACTGCTTCTGCAAAGGGCATTTTGTGGTGATAGATCGATTTCGAAGTGTAGTGAAATATTTCTGAAAGAAAATGCCTACTTCTTATTTAACGTAATGTAACAAAGCTGTCGGATTGGACCCGATGGTCTTCTATGGCTGTGTATCCATATGCCTGTGTTGGTAATCATGTTTGGCTTCGTTCTTCACACATCTGAAATGGGCATACACACACCCTTCATTATGTCTGTTCCATGCAAACACAGATTTAGTCTGATATGACTTGGGGCCATTATGTCCAGCAAAATCAGGTTTTCTGATTATTGTTTGCCTCATGTTGAATTTATATGCTACATACTATGATATTTTTCTTCCACCTAAATAACATATTTATCTCCGCATCAGAAATGGTCAATTTCCATTTGCACATTGTTGCTTTCTCAGTACATGGCATTCGTCACATTGGAAATCTGAAAATGATGTGTACTATTAACATGAGGAGGTAAGTGAATGAAATGCCTGTATGCCTATACCTGTATTTACTGCATGTGTACTCTTACTCTTATGTGTGAGACTCTGTGGATCCCCGAATGTGAATTGCAGGTAATTTTCCCTTACCCTGTAAACATGCTCACTACTAATTTTCCTCAATGGTTAGAGGAATGGGCTTTTTACATAGCGGGCTGTCAAACGATTAACATTTTTAATCTGATTGATCACAGGGTAGCTGTGGATTAATCACGATTAATCATGATTACTTACATTTGTAAATATACCTGAAAAACTGCCATTATCCATGAATATTGTTGTGGAATGGAAATAAGGTGTATTTGCACCAGAATTTGAAACCTCTACAAATAGGGATGCAGATACCACTTTTTTATTCAGACTGACTACAAATACTTACATTTTAGTACTTACAGAGTACTGATATTAATAATACCATTATAGTTCTAACAATTCACTTGAAAAGATTCAACTTTATACCCTAAAATGAAGGCTGGGTCAGCGTTTCAACCTCTCACTTGTTTCATCTCCAACTCTTGATTTCAGAGCCCAAACAGCAAGAGTATGGCATTGACCTGACATTTGAAAGTGTGCAGGTGGATTAGTAATGCACTGTCTGTAATAAAGGCACAGATCTTTCTTAAACTGGGATAAATAAAGGTCCCAGAAACCATTTGAGAATTCTCTCATTAATATAATCTGTTTCTATTTTAGATTTAAATAGCTTATTTTGTTATCAGTTAAGTGACATGCAATACATTTGAAAGGGCTAGAATGTACTATGTGTTTCTATATTTGTGCACAAACACGCCTTCTCATTTTATATTGGGTAAGTCTGTTTGTCTCTGATAACATGGGATGTACAGTCAATATATGGGTATGTTTATAGGTATATGAATGTGGTGATGTTAGGACAGGGCTGTGGAAATGAGCTTGGGCAGCAGCCTGCTCCAATATTAAATGCACATCTCTCCCTTTAAGGGCAGTAAAGCATGTTGGGATGCAGTGAAATGTTTACAATGCTGTGGTTGGTTCCTGCAGCGTGTCCCCCCATGGAGGGTATTGCAGCAGCGCACAGCTCTAATCGCTCATCCTTGGCCATCAATCAAGGCCTCAGCCCCTCCCTGCAGAACTTCTCAAGTTCGTATTAAAAGAACACTTTTAATGTCCTCCCAGAATGCTTCTAATCTCCAATCATAGTTAAATAGATTTGTTTTTCTTGATGTTTGTTAGTTTCTGACTGGTGGTCTGTAACCTCAAGGTGGCTGAGAAGTGTGTAAGGTGGGAGACTTTACTGCAGGTTTTTGATAGTCGTTATTATGGCAGGATGATGACAGTATTAAGAACCTTTTGGGGTTTTTTTTGCAAATAAAGTTAATCATTTAGTGAGTGATTTCCTGTGTCATCCTGCTTGTAATTCAGGCTTTATATATATTTAAGTCTATTTAAATAATTAAGTCTGGCTTTATGTATATTTAAGCATGTTTAATATTGATTTGATTATAAAGTATTTAATTATTAGACAGTAGGCAGTGTATAGTGATGGCAACAAGGGTCTTTTGGTAAACTCTAGGACAGTCTCATAGTATATACCTGAACCAACTCTGCCACCAAGTTCCTGCCGCGTCGTGTGACAGGATGTTTCCACGGTGATATAAAGCCACTTTGGAAGGCAGCTACTGCAGTTCATGGGTATGATTTGGAGTTACATATCGGTGGGAACAGCTATCAGCACAATCTTTCCTTTGGGTTATTTTCAGAACATTTCTCAACTCAATCAAAGTCAATCAATAGTTGTTGCCAGTCCTGCGTACGGCTACTAGGGATGTCCTGATCACGTTCTCGTCCTTGATCCGAGTCCTTTATTGTCGGATATACAGATGCTAAGTACTTCTAATAATGTACATTCTCATTAAGATGTCTGTATCACATTGAAGTAATACCTGCTGAATCGAACATCGTGTTCTTCGCCATCTTTGTGATCCACATACTTGAGGTTCTTATTAAAAAGAATTACATTTGTACACTTAATTATTGGCATCATTCATGTATGAAAGTAAAAAGAAATTGAAAGTGATAAATATGACCGAGTCATTTTGTTGCCTAGACATAACCAAGTACTATTGGTGCGTTTTCGTTTTCTTTCCATTTCATTATATTTTCAGCCAAACCAGATTCCAAACCAACGTTTCTGAACTCTCACTCACTGGAACCACTTTTGGTGTGAGCTCTACCTCCTTCAAATACTGGGCAGATTTCTTCCTTTCAGGCCCAGCATTGAGATCTGTCACAGAATTGAATTTCCGCTTCCCTACAACTTTTCTTTTATCGTGCCAGGCAAGACAAGATGCAGGAGATGAAACTAAGCAGAAAACGAGTAGTTGTTCCTATCAGCATCAGCTATGTGTTTTAGTTCATGATGAAAAGAAATCTGGCTTTGTTTATTAGTAAAAGAGAAGTAGGTGTGCTGTGCTGTTGACTGAGCAACACTAATTAAAATCCCTGTAGAGGTAGGACTTTTCTGCCTGCTAAACTTTGCTTTGCTTTTGAAATGCATTTCTATTTTTAGATGATCCAATTTGTGTCATGCTTGACAGACTGTGTGTGTGTGTGTGTGTGTGTGTGTGTTATTATTTATAATTATAGTGTTTGCTGCAACGTGTGGTAAAGCACTTGGTAAGAAAATGTGATTAGTTTGTCTGATAACATTTATTATTTTCTCTCTGCATGCATATGGGGAATGGTGATAGTACACAACCCAATACATGTATATTGCTTATAATTATAAAGATTATTGTTGTATATTCTCATATTTGTTGCTGTCTCAGTGCAGGCAAACAGCCACACACACACACATTATTCCATGCACAGATGTGGGAGGCAAGAAATAATCGTTGGTACTGCACACGACAGGTGTCAGCGTGTCCTCTTCGCCGGCCATAAAAGTTAATTAAAGAAAAGGAATTTTTATTGTGCTCGGTTGCTCAAGCACAGGATGGGCTGCTGCTTAATAACAGCCTCCTCTGGAGCCCTCGGAGCAGCCTCTCCTGAAGCTGTCAAGAGACGTGTACAGCTGAAAAATGGTTTACTGCAGTTGTGTGTACAGCATGTAGGTGTGTACAGTACCCGGGTCTGGTAATGGTTTGCATGTTTTCAAGAATTCCAGTCTAGATATTCATCGTCATAGTGTTTGTGTTTCTAGTGTGCCACCAGTCCTCCATTAATGACTCCTTCCATATATGGCATTCACTGAAAACAGCATTTTATTTCACTTAGCTTTGTACTAAATCAAGGATCCTACTATGCAATATGGATACCGATCGGGATTAGCTTGAAATGTATTAAAATATATTTATCATTAAAGTTGAAAACCATTTAATAAAAAATATAAACATCTGAACAAATCAAAAAATCTGACAAATGTGCCCTTAAATAAACACAAACAGTATTAAAACAAGACAAAAACAAAATGGAAGTATTAGACGTTTCTGTTCACCAAGGCCTTTGGCCCCTAGATTATTTTTTGTGTGTGTGTTTTGTGTGTATGACTGTCTGGTTGTTTGTCCCTCCTCCCATTATGTAAAGTGTTATTATTATTATTTTTATAGTAATAGTATCTCAATGATATCAGCCTCCCTGCTCACGTTCACTCTCCTACATCTGTAAAAGAGCTGTAGGAAATTACATTTGAAACCAAACATTTCCTGTTCACATCAAAGCATTCAGTTGGCGAAGAAAGCGGCAGGTTTTATTGTGAAGGAGTCACAGGAAACAGTGTATTTATGTATCTACAAAGCAAGACGACAGTCATTATTTGATCATTTTTAAGATATTGCTGGATGTAATGGAACAAGAAGGAGCAGCTACCGAGCTGTTAGATGAAGAGCTGCAGGAGACGGGCTGCACACCTCCAACTCCTCAGCAAGCTAACTGACTTAAATGTGCCCTGCTGTTGTGCGGAAAACGACTTGCTCTGTGCGCAGCATGAAATCAGTTTGTGGTTGCCCAGGGCATAATTGAAAAATTATTGACTTACTTCTATATTAAAACAATGTGTGTTTGCATTTGGTGCTCTGTAAGGAGATACAGTAGTTTGACTTTGTTGTACTTCTGGCAAAGTAGCTGCTCAAATAGTGTTTTTTGGGAACTTTAGTGTTTAAACCCCAACTTGTGCGTTAAGGAACAGTTCCAATGTTTTGACAGAGCACAGAGGAATATGTTTAATATCTGCTGTAGACACTGATGAGTCATCTATGGACCATAGTCTTGATCTTTGGACCCCAGGCCTAAACATATCGATTTGCTCAGGACCAGTGTTAAAGTCCCAGTCGGCATCATGTTTTTGATCATATTCACTGAAGCCGACATTACGCTCCGATAGAACAACATAAATCATCCGGTTTTAGAAAGAAAGTTTGCCTCTATGTGCACGTAGAGCCTGTTGTTTGTTTTGCAAAGATCTCCCTCGGGTCGTTCCACTATCACAGGGGGGAGGCGGAGGGAAGTAGCAAAAAGCTTCCGATTCCTCATTAAAAACCCAAATGAGGAGGTCCAAAACAACCAAGGAGAAGAAAACACCGGTGGAAAAGAAGGAACAAAAGAAAGATGGCGACGGTGCCCGTGATAAAACCAGAGTCAACATCGGACCCGCGTTTCAAAGGTGGCGTGTTCTAAGGGAGTTCAAAGGGCACGGAGTCTAGGGGAGGAGCTCGGTGGTCGTGGGGGAGGAGCTCGGTGGCCGTGGGGGAGGAGCCTGAGAGTGCCCTCCATCTGCGGGACTTGCCGACTGGGACTTTAAAGTAAAGTTACTTCACATGATGTTCTTTACTACATAATTATTGATGCGATACATTTCTTATTACATTACATATGCATTACTGTGCATATCCCAACACTGCCCAGGGAGTCCAGAGTAGTAAAAATGGTATCTTCTGTTGCATTTTGTTGTTTCTCATATGCGGTGGATTCAGCATTCTGTAGTATTATTGAGAGACTGTTTATAGTATTTGTGGTTCTGCCGGTTCTTATCGTTTGTGTGTTCTCTATGTCCAACGGTCCTCTGGAAAGAGGCGCTTTACAACTCGACTTGTTAGTCAAACTTTCACACTCAGAATCTCTCCAACACGCCCACATCAGGTAATCCACACCCATGGCGATGGTGTCGTGTTTAAGACTCCAGTCTGGCACATGCACTAACGGGATATCTCGTTGTAGTTAGCTCCTGTGCAAAACTTAAAGAAAACACTACGCTAGGTGGTTACTGGCTGATCGTGCCAATTTGCTGCCCTCAGACTGGGAGCCCACATGTAGTTCAACTTTAATTACAATGAAGAAGTTGGCAGTGGAGGAGATGGGGGGGGGAAGGGAGGAAGGATGAGATGGAAAGGCAAAACTGAAAGGAGTGGTGCAGCGGTAAAGGATGCATTAAGCAATTGAAAGTTGTGGAGCAGCAGAAAGAAGCGATGTAATGATTTTACCTGTAATTGTCTGAGCGATCACCAATAATTACATGGGAGCCTCAGAGAGTAGCAGCATGCTGTACTTCCTCCTACATGCTCCTTTGACAGTTTTTCAAACAAACTCACAGCCAACTGAATGCACACAAATACTGTCGATATAAAACCCATGACAACTTCAACGTTGTGTTATGACAAGATAATTGTGTGTATCCCAGAGGTAATTAAACCTAATAAGAGCCGCTAGAATCAAATTTACTTGTATAAAGCCAATAATGGAAATGCCTCTGCCACTGAAATGTATCTACATATTCTCACCATCTGCACACTTGTGCTTAAATAATTATGTATGCATCAATATTTGATGAACAACAAAGACGTTAGCGCCCTGCAGTATTTTTTAGCTTGAGCCATGGGATTATGTTAACAGTGTTCAACACAACCTCATCTATGATTCATTTATTGCCAGAGCCCGAGCCACCACTGTTTTACTCCTCCGAGCTTTGTTGAGCCTGTCTGTGGGAGATAGCCAGTGGAAGGACGGAGGCTAGGATGCAGAATGGAAAGATAGGTATAAAAAGAAAGATGGTGAGACGACAGAGAAATGTAACCTTTTGTGTCTGTTCAGTTTGAAGCTGTAACTGCAGCACTCCCCCCCCCCCCCCCCCCCCCCCGTATTCTCTGTTTGTGCTCCTTTCAGTCCCTCCCTCCCTCCCTCCCTCCCTCCCTCTGTTACTGCGGGTCTTTCCAGTGCTCATTAATGCTAATTTATGCAGCCTGGCTGGCACAAAACCAGCAGGGAGGGGTCCTCCTCTCCCTTGATTACCAGCAGTGAGAGCAGGGGGTGTGGGAGGCTGGGGCGAGGGTGACCTGGACAGACACCTCATTTAATTTAATACATTGGAGCATGCAGCAGCGGGGGAGTTGAGGCGAGGGAGGGAGATAATCAAGAGGCTGGGCCCTTATAAATGTGCTCCGAGATGACATGGAAGAGATTGGATTTGGAAACGAAGAGCAAAGAAGAGCAAAGCCAAGCGGAACACAATTGATTGATTCCATTCAAGTGATCGTACGCGCTGATGAGGAATGAGTTATATTAATGTTTTCTGAGGGAGGAGGATCTGATGAGATTTCTTTTTCTTTTTTTTTTTAAATTCAACCCAAGTGTTTTCATTCCCTATTCCTTATTCAGCAAACTCTCCCCTCTACAGTACCAGCTGCAGAAATAAATAGTCACGGTAAATCCCCGTTATGCAGCAAAATGCAAACAGCAAACTCGCCACAGAAACATGACTACTTTGTGGATTTCATGAATACAGTTAGTAGTAGAAAAACCACCAAACTTTAGGTTGCAATGCATAATTAAACGGTATCAGCAACAGCCAGAATAATACAATTCTAAATGTGATTTCCTCCTCAATAATGTTTAAAAAGAGTCTTATATGCAATGCTTAGGACATAGTATACCAACAAACACTATGCAGAATAAATTTATGCAGAATTTAAGGAAAAAGTGCACATTTATACTTTTGTTTGGAATTACATTTAACCAACTTCATGTTACCAGAAAAAGATAAAGCTGTGTACAAGATAATGGCATCCAAAAGAGCAACCCTATATCCTGTTTAATATTGGTTTAAAATCAACTCTGTCTTTAGATTCATCCAGGAATATCAGAATATAATGTAACTCCATCCATGCTTTAACACCTCTCGTACACAATGTCAACAATAATGATCATATTTATAGCATTACTTGATATTGTAATGGCTGTTTTTTTCCTCTTTTGGTCGATCTCTATTTCACTGTCGATGGAAGACAGGAAACTGACATGACAGAAGTTAACATGACACAGATGTTGATCTCTGGCTCTGCCCCAAAACTCTGAGAAGTTATACTTTTAGCATCCAGGCCCCAGATTTCAGAGCTAATAGCCATGTTCGCCAGCGGCCCCAGTTCAGTACTTTAACGTTTGAGGTAAGGCGATACCTGAACCCCCTTCTTCCCCTCTCTGCTGAAGATGAGTAGTCCCTTCCTGACTAGTGTACCTCTCAAGACGTCAGCTGAGGGTTAAAACGACCTCCGTCCACACTGTGACGAATGGCAGGAAATCAGATGGTGGCCATGACAGGCAGATTATGAGATCCCTCTGTCTACACGACTTAGCCCCGTCTCTGCTTCTTAATCGTTAAATGTGATTAAAGCAAACAAACGGAGCTTTATTAGATTAGTGAGAAGGACATGGAATCTTTGTTTCTGATTATCTTTTCCATTTTAATGAAATGCTACTTGAAATTAACATTGCTTTCACTAATTTGATTTAGCATTGCCCCAAGATACACCAGACAGCACTCATTTGCCTGCAGACAGTGTGAGATCCTTGTCAGGGAATCAAGGTCAAATGTTGGATCAAGGCAAACATTTCTGTTCTTCTTCAAAGTTCACAGGAGCTGATTGAGTTACTGGCACTGCACCACATGTGCATTGAGATGATTTTAGGTGAGATCATGTAGAGATGATTTACAATGCATTAGACTCCAGGCTGTATTAGTGTATTGCAAACGCACAACAGTTTTCTAGTCGATAAACAGGAAACTTAATAATATGTAAGTCACTGTCATAATTAAATTAATATTGCAGTGGTCACTTAAATGGAAACTCAACTCTGCTAGTGCTGATAGTAGTTGTTTGAAAGCTGTTTGAATTAAAGAGGTTTAGCACCTGCATGGATAAGCATTTGTGTGTGTGTGTGTGTGTGTGTGTGTGTGTGTGTGTGTGTGTGTATGTGTGTTTGTAATTGGCTGCGGGTGCTGCATTGTTGTTGAAAATAATCCTGTCAGTATAATCCTCCTTTGTACGGTTCTTTAATTGCATTTAAGATCGGATGCAATCTAGCTGATTCAGGCGCTGCTTTTGCAAGCCCCCTGTCGCCTCAAAGGCTAAAGGGTCGGGCAAAGGATGTCTTCAGATTTTCATATAAATGTCCACTGCTTTTTCATCCCTTTAACCCAGAATAATGTGGCTGCCTTGTGTTTCAAGTGCCAAAATGATTTCAACAGCTAGCCGTCTTCATAGTACAGCTGCTACTTGCCACTGCTACTAGCGTTTTTGAGCTCAACTATTATTTATCACATTTTTGAACAATGGAATTTCACTCATAAAGTGTAGTATTTAATGGTATTTGCTTGCATATACATTTAATATTTCCTACATATGTATAGTGCATTCCTAATGCTGCTAGAATAATGCCGGCATTACTGCATCGGATTCGTGGTGGTTACACTGTTTTCATAGGTATTGTTTGCATGTTCACCACACAGATGATTCAGGATTAGTGACAAATTCATGTTTCATTTGTTTCCTTTAATTCATTATTCACAATGTCATTCTTACATGAACAATCACTAGTAGATGCATTTCTTTGTAGAGTATTTGTTGGAAACGGATGATTTATTAAGTTAGCCTCATGATTACCATATAGATACACCCATACTTCCATATCCAGAATAAATCCACACTTAAAGTGCTGTATCGTAGCAAAAAAACCCAACAATTTTTTTACAATTGCTTGTTTTTAACTACGATCACCATGAGTCAGGTCCTCCATAGAGAAAGAACAGGAATTTGGATGGCACAGTATGAACCAAACACAGCTTTCTCTTGCACAGCTTTGCCTCTGAATTACTTTCCATTGTTATTTTCCTGAATGAAACTTTAGGAAATCCATTTCGGATGGCCTTTGCAGCTTTGGCTGTCAGAAATACAGCCGATTAAAACCAGAGGTCACCTCCACGCTTGTTTAATAGCTACTCAGAGCACTTTAGTGAGTGTGTTTTTGCCCTGACTGGCAATAAATACTCATGGACGGAGCTAGGTTTATCTTTTTTGTCTGTATTTTAAACAGATTCCTTCTTTTAAAAGAAACATATCACACAAAAACTAAACTGAATACTCTTCCTCTGTGGGCTTGACTAGTGGCCGAGAATTCACAACCGTTACAATGGACATCAGTAGTGTAACGTCCATACGTACATCTCACTCCACTCTGCAGCCTAATTCATGTCCCCACTCTCCACCAAATGTATTTCAAACACTCACATTTTTACCAAGATATGGTTAAATACACCTCTTCTATTTGTTGCCAGCACTGGTTATTGTTACTTTTGTCACATGCAACTAGATTTCTGTACTTTGATCCCGAGTGACAAAGATAAAGTCACTGTGTGAGTAATAAGTGGAAGCAGCCATATTATTTAGTGATGTTTGGCACATGCAGCATATGGATGGGCAGTACAATAGTGGATTATTCTGCAGGAGTGGTAAAAGAATTTGGAATCCAAGTTGACTAAAGTTGCTAACTTATGTTACTAACAAAGATAGCAAATGTACTAAAACGAGTCCATCTGAAATAGTTTGACAGGCAGAGAGAGCCTGAATTCAGCCTGCAGACTAAAAACAAGTGGAAATAGCCGGGTTTTACTAAAGGGACCATTGCAGCAGAGGACATCAGTGGAGACTGATGGAAGTGGAACCACTACACCTGCTGCAGTCGGCGTGTGCTCACAAGCTTTTTATGTGGATCTGATGATACTTGTGGACATACCTACTGAAATGCATGTTGCATCTTGCAATCAAGGGTTATCAAACGAATATCACAGACAACCTTAAAGGGAAAATGTCTTCCCAACACTTAGATTTTTTATATTCCCAACACAAATATTTTTTGTGAAACATTCCCTTTGTCCTTTTGTTAGCATTTAACTGGAGCAACAAAACTCTAGTTCCAGGAGTCACAGCATTCTGATCCGGATCAGACCCTGGTGCTTGGATTTGGACTGGCTGAGTTTAGGCACTGACACAATACAATCAAAGATGGCTAAAAGGTCTAAAATAGGAGAAAACTGTCAGGTTTTAAACACAGCGTTGTCTTAGTCCATGCTGTTACCATGATACTGTGATGTTTCTCTCGGCCCGTTACACAACTAATAAGTACAGCAGGAAAACATGTCATTCCTATGTATTGCTGCCATCTGAGAACAGGATACTCACTAGGGTTGGGCACATTTACGGTTTCAGCTAATCGTAATTCCGACGCTCATTGAATGCGTCACACGGCCTGCGGCGCCGCATTTTGTAAAAAGAGACACCGTTGTTACGCCGCAAAGCAAAGTAATTTATAAACTGTACGATCACGGCATATTTTTGACTCTCCTTTCCGTGATTACGGCGGGATCTTCTGTGTAAAAAAACCCGAATGTATCACTCAGGAGGGCCTGCTATGGCTTGTGCGATGCCTAGAGTGAAAGGTCGGTATAACCGGTTCGGTCCGGTCTTTGGTTTAGTATCAGACCGGTTTTAAAATGTAAGCCGGCCCCAGCCTAATACCCACTGGTCTGAGGTCCTTTGTCTGCATTACACGGTTGTCTCAGGTAGATGTTTTATACTGTGATTCCTTTGGCATATGTCACACACACAAGCTTGTGTTTATTGATATGAGCATTTCTGTGGTTACATCTTCTCAGCTCCACTTAATATTGGTCTTTCAAGCATACCAGTCTCTTTCTTTCTGATTCTTTTTCTTTTTTTCTCTCCTATTTTTGTTCTCTGGCTGGTGGCAGCAGGGATCTTTCCATGCATTTCACGTTGAACTCGGAGTATGTTGCTATGGTGGTTGCTAGGGATTTAGCCTAGAGTGACGTGGAAAGTCCAAATATTAAAGGTGTCCTTCTGATGCAGAGGCGATGGAGGCTGTGAGGAATGAGCAATCGCCTCGGAGAGAGTCTTTATGTGCCCTTTCATTATCATGCCTCCTTTGAAATATCAAAATTGAATTTCAAAACAAAAAAGGGGCTGCATATAACGGCAAAAGCCACAGCAGAATGGCAGAACACGGCATATGGATATAATGCTTGTTCATGCATTCTCTCATTTTGGCAAGTATGAGCATTCTCTGCATCCTTATTATTATTAACATTGTATCTGCTAAAATGACAATGGATAACAGAAAGTAAGGTTTAATGTGAGGTTTTTTTTTTGTCAGCAACTCTTTAACTTTTACCTTTAAAGGTTATTCTAAAAAAGAGTGTTTGCTGAATTTGGACTTAATGTCCTTGGCATGTAGAGAAGACCAACTTATAAGAACATCTGACAATATGTAGATATCAAGTACCTAAAAGAATAGGAAAGCCTTTGTCAGACAAGTTCCTTTTCTCTACCAGCAAGGAATATTTAACCAATTTTTCACTTTGCACTCTCAGACTTTCATTTAAGGTTGAATTCAATTGAATTATTTTCATAATTTAGGTGTATCATGGATGGTATTTGACCTGGAAAGCCCACCCACATGCAGATTGCTGTGAAAGAGCCGATGCTATAGAAGACCTACACCTGATCTCTGCTCTTTCACAATCAGCAAACTATTGCTATACATGCTACTGTGCAACGCTTGAAGGTGTCCATGCAAGGGATTGTGTTTTGATGGATTTTGATGGAAAGATTGTGTAGATTGAGAATTTACTTTGATACAAATATACTTTTTGTCTGAAGCCTAAGGTGTGTCCTTTGTGCGCCACATCAAGTGCATTCTCACAATACTGTAAAGGGCAGATTGCCTGAATATCCTGAAAAATACAAAATACAAAACAACAACACAATATTGTTTTTAGCTATTTGCTAGCTAACTTGGCTGTTGCTAACAAAGCTCAGCTTGGCTCAGAAGCCTTTAAGCTACGCTGTGTTTCTCTACCTTATCGTGAGATATCGGAGCTGTTGGATTATTACAGCTGAGCCTGAATGAGTGAAAACGGAAAGAATTAGCATCCGGCAGCAATCGACAGAATTGCAGCATTATAATGTCTACAATTTCCAATTTGAAGCTAAATCGATAGAACGCGGCCTGTCATGACCTTCATTGCTTAAAGTGTAAACTTAATTTAAAAATAGTTTGACTTTAGGTATTCATAGCTTCATCTTTTTTCATTTGTTCCCAGACATTAATCTCTCTCATTATCCAGTAAATTGGAAACAAAAAAGTCATAGTTACTGTCAGTTATGCCTTGCTAAAACGGTTTGCTTTCCGTAATATATTCGATTGGATGTTTGCATTCTCCAAAGTGCCTTTCTCTCTGTGAGTGACTGCTTGATATGAAGGCTTATTAAGCCCTTTGGCAATCAATAGCAGCCTAAATGATAATGTCCCGTGCCCAACTCAAGGGCTCAAGGCCTGAGGAGAGAAAGACCTGCCCTGCCCTTCCTCCCACTTCCTGTTGTACTGCCTTTCCTTGTCTTGCCGACCACAGCTGTAGCAGCCATCACACAACCTCAGGCAGGCTAGTTAGCCCTGAGAAAAGAGCCTGAACCCCGATCAATAACTTTAGTCTTGTCTGCCTAATTGCTCATTGGTCGACATTGGCGCCGGGCTATATGTAAGTGCATGTTCCCCCGAGTGATCGACTTCGGCTCTCTTTCCACCACTTCCCGCCTCGTGTTGGGCTCACGGTCGGCTCCTCTCTCCTCTCTCCTCTCTCTTTTCTCCTGTCCTCGCCTCTGTTCGGAATGGATGAAAACCTGACCTGATCAGATTCTCCTCAGTTATCTGGGATCGGGGATGAGACCATCCAGAGGCTCCAAAGAGATGCGTTGCTCCATCGCCAGGCCCGTGACTCTCAGGCTGCTCAGGTAAATATCCGGGTTTAATGACGAACAGGAAGATTAGCCAGTTGCTCTCGCTCGCAATTTTCGATGAGCGCCAGGAAATTAGCAGGTGTCGTTTGGGGTTTTCTGGGCGGCTTATTATATGATCTAATGCAGACACACTTTATGAGCATGGAGCAGAGTATGGAGAGGGCAGTATTGATTGTGCTCATTGTGAATTATGTGAATAGATAAAAGTGTGAGTGTGCATATATATTAGGCAATTATGCGCTCAGGTGCTAATGTAAAAAATCTGCTGAATAAATATGAAATATGCCTCTATCAGCATCCAGCTTGTGTTCCCTCGACGCTGGTCATTTGAGATGATAATTGGGATTGCGTGTTTGCCTTTTTCTGATGAGACGAGATATTGTGATAGCTCTCCACAGCCTGGATTTAAATGTGTATTGATCAGTGTGAGGCTCATGAGCTCAAATCAAAACAGCAGCACAGCCCCTGCACAGTTGCATATATTTCTGTCTTTGTTTTTTCACATTGTATTTTGAAGAAATCCTACAATCCTTTAAGCATCAGTTACTCCGTAACATACGAAGCTCATTTGTATTTGTTCTCGCCCTCTTTTTGCAGTAGTAGTGTGCTAATGTCATGATTTAAATGAAGTATTGATCAGTTTAGGAGGGGAGAATAGAGAGAGAGGGAGCGATTGTGAGGGAAAGAAAGCAAGACCAGGGTTATCGGTGTGGATCACATACAGAAAGAGAGTGCTAACGGATGAGACGCGTTTTTTAAGCGATTCCGTGAGATGGATTTTTGCATAATCTGTATTTTTTAATTCAGGAATTACCGCCAGCCTCCTTTGTTTGACTTGTTCCAAGAAGCAAACATGGACACGGAGATGACACAGTGCTTTGAACAGGACAAGAATGGAAATAACTGCCTTTTTTTGCTCTTGGTTTTTGTTGATTTCATGGAGTATTTGCCAGCCGGTATGCAGATGGTTGAATACCGGCTATCCAGCTTCATGCTGGGGTCCCCATCCTGTCTGGTTTTAATTCCTTCTGTAACGACGACACTGCAGCAGCAATCAGGCACACTGGATTAAAGCCTCCGTCCAAGTGAACCCGGAGCTAGGTCTGTTTGTCTTCCTCTTACTGTCCTCTCTTCCCTTCTCCCAAGCTCCCTCCTCTTCCTCTCTCTCCTACGGTCTTTGGCTCTCTCTCTCCCCTCCATCCTTTGCCCTCTCGTGATTTAACACAGCGACGTGGTATTAATTAGTGGCCTGTTTATTATTGTGGATGCACATACTGGGCTGGCGAGTGTTTTGCAAGAACCGTTTATTTCATCCTTAGCTCAATATCGTAGTTACTGTTGATCGCATAGCTGCACGACTTCGCTGTTACCTTTATTTTTCAATATCGCATTCATTTTTTACTTTTGCTGTGTATCACATGATATTACACTGCTGCATTGTTCTGAATAGCAAATGTGTTCCTTTTTAATTTCTATTATTGATCACTTGTTATTATGGTTATAATATTTATTTGTATTTTTACAAACAAGAAATTAAATTCAACCTAATCAAATAGGTATAAATATATATAAAGTTCCTTGTTGACTGTCCAAACTGACTGTATGAACATTTGTTTCCAGAAAGCTCAGCTTTAACTTCAGCAGTTCTCCTGACACAGAGTTAGCAGATGAAGTCAGATATGAGGCCTGCCACTGATGGGACAGGACACCGGCGGCCAGCTTTATTTCAAGATGGGGAACCATCTTAGTCTCACTTACAGTGAGCAGGTTGGCTGCGCAGAAAGGATAAGCTCTGTGCACTGGATTGATTTTTCTCCTCCACTCGCTGCCCTGCCTCCTTTTGTGGTTCAATAGCTGGACATCCAGGAGCAGGGATCTCTCATTCATTGCCTGAACTGCAGGAGAGCCGACTGGATCTCCGGAGCAACAGAGCCGCATGCAGCACACCAAAAGCAGCTTCAGAGCCAGACTCAGCAGGCCCAGGAGCTCCAGAGTCAGGTACAGTGCTCATTGCCAGGCCTGGGGGCTTCCAGCGGGCCTCAGACTCATCATGCTTCATGTGCCCATCCCCATCAATGCATTCTGAGCAGAATAGCATTTTGAGGAGCAAATTTTTAATATTTCAGCATTGCTTCATTTAAATTAGACGTAATAGTTCTGGTGTCGTCTGACCTAGAGAAATGCAGCTTATGAAGTCAGATTAAAATGTATATGTGTATATTAGCACCTATAGATATGAGACCAACAATGCAAACGTTATGGCATTTCATTCCACGTGTGATTTATTGAAGTACACAGATGTTGAACAGAAAGAAAAAAGGAGCTCGTAGGCGGGGATGTATGTCAACAGAGTCACCAGACAAACATGTTCTGTATAACAAACAGGCACTTAGTCACAGTGACAGACATGACAAACCCCGGATTCTGGCGATTGATGACTGGGTTTTCTGACATATATACAAAGAAAGAAAATGCTGATTGCCACCTTCCCTGGAGAAGAAACAACACTGACCAGTCTGAATCTCCGACTGTGTTGATTGATGGTGTCACCTGTTGCTAAGCCTTTGGGCAGACTCGGTTTGTGTTGTTCAATCAGAGCCTGAGGTGTCATCTCAGTCACACTCTCTCAGTATTGTTGCCTGGAACATTCACAGGCGTGCCTCAGCTTCTCTGTGAATCTCTGCTTATTTTCTCCGTCTCCCTACCGCTCCTCCAGATGTCATTGTGTGACCATCGCCCACCATTTTCACTCACTTCTTACCCACTCGGATACTCTTTCAAACTGCTTCCGTTCTTAATTTCAGTCCGTTTCAAATTGAAGACACCTTGTGGCGTTTTTGACCATTGGTGGCGCTGTAGAGTAATGTATTGATTAGCGGCTATTCTAAGTTTGTAACTTGTGTGTTTACAGTGATGCATATGCAGTGTAAAAGCATGATAATTATGTGATAATAAGATTTAGCATCTCCATCCATATCTAGCCCACATGATTTAAATTCAGTATTATGGTATGGTCAGTGTGAATGGTTGTCTGTCTCTACATGTCGGCCCTGTGATGGACTGGCGACCTGTCCAGGTGAACCCTGCCTTCGCCCAATGACAGCTGGGATCGGCTCCAGCCCCCCCGCGACCCTGAATACAGGATAAGCGGTAGAAAATGGATGGATGGATTATGGGATGGTCTGTCTGCTGTATTGCAGCATTCATACCCATAAGATAATTATTCATATATTATTATTAAAAAAGAGGTATAGTTTTAGTCAAATCGATTATGTATTATAGAAGCTAACTATTCTGCTCAGAGGGAACTTCTCTGGTACGTCAGCACTGTAAACCACACAACCATTGATGAAGTGTACTTGTAGTCCTGATGACATAGAATGCTGCTTTATGCTGGACTTTTTTCTACAGGTACAACCTGTGTGATCAAAATATTGCAGCTTATGATCATTTCAGTTTTGCTACATCCACAAATATATCTTCCATAAGCCTGTTTTGATATATGTAAGTAAATGTAACATTTTATTTTAGTATTAGTCTATAACATGCTATTACAGGCCCAATCCCAAAGATATATGACAAGTATGCCATGATTGTTTTTTCCGATCATCAGTTCTTAAGTGTTTAGTTTGACTTTTCAACTAAGTAAAATACATTTTTAACATAGTAGACTGCTAGTTTTACATAGTTTTTAAATCACCTTCTCTTTTGTTAATATTGATTATTTAAAAAAAATAGTAAAATGAAAGTACACATATACAAACGTAGACAGGCATTTGTATAATTTGTAATATAGTGCCAAGATAGTGTCATCTCCATCATGTTTGCTCAGCTGCGGTTTAATGGGCATCTGAAGGCAGAGAATGAAGCAATAATGAAAAGGAATGTAAGGTTGAGCGCGGAGCTCATTCTAGCTCCATTCTCATAACACACGTCCACAGACATATTCACATTCACAAGGTTACCCAAACTCTATGTACTGTGCATACTTGGGTAAACAAAAAAGCAATCTTGCTCCAAAAGGGAGACGGAGACATAATAATGCATCAACTCTTACATGTCAGCTTCCATGAAAGTTACATTCCTTCTAATTCTTCCTCTTTTTTAATCCATAGTTGTCACTATGCATACCAAAAACAGTGTATTTGTTATTTATATTGTTGTATATGTCCCTCACTACTGTACCTATACCTTAATGATGGGATGTAGCAGGTCAGAATGGAAAGTATCTGCCCTATAAAGCAATACAATATAGACCACATGGTATAATAATATTTTATGGTAAATGTATTCCAATGGACATAACAGGCAGTGTGAAACTAGTGAGGGACATTGGCCTCGGCGTAACCTTTGCTTGAAGTCGAGCTGAAAGCCGTTACTGAAATAGCTGATGATGAGGCTAATGCTACGTTCAGAAATCTAGCATACAACCATACGATCGCTAAACAGTAGAATGCAGTCAAATGGGCCAAACACTAAAGCACAATTCTACAGTTATTATAAAGGAAAAGACTCCATATGTTGCCCCTGCATTTTTAATTCTTTAACAGTCACATAGGAGCATGATGTTTGTGTTTCATTTCTGCTCATATGTGTCTCATGAGTTTTGTAGTTATGAATTCCCTTTTGGAAGTTTCTACTTTTATGGATGCACAGCCAAGTCTCAGGACAATTAGTGATGGATAGTTATGTAAACATAGATATGGGTGAGGACCTTAGGTAAGCATGTATAATGCTAAGATGCATAGTGGGAGATAGGCTAAACTTATTTACATAGTTCTGCTAATATAATAATAATAATATCATGATTCTCCGAACTGGAGATGAACCCTCACTCACCACTGGTCTCACAGGAGTAACAGAAAAAGACTATACTGTACTTAACGCTTGTCTCTCCATTTGGACATATGACTTTTATGTGTGTTTCATACATATTTATATTGATATTTAAAGGAATAATTAGACCTTTTGAGAAAGGAACTCCCCAAAAATAGTCTCGGGACTAACCCTCTTTTACAGACATTATATATGGCATTAATTAGTGCTCTCTAGCCAGCGAAGATGTTCTCCTGTTTACAGACTTTAAGCCGGGATCAACTAACCGTCTGCAGCTTTATATTTAATAGAGAGAAATGAAAGTGGTTTCTCAGCAAGAAAACAAAGACACATCTTTGCAAAATGTCAAATTATTCCTCAAAGCATGTATGCTCGTTTGTGTCTGTCTTCCAGGTGTAGCAGTATTGACGGAGAAATGCTCTTTGCAAAGTGCAGCATGGGGCCGATTGGCTGCAGAGAGCCCCCAGGCGGGGCACAGACGTTAAGACCTGGAGGCTCGTCTGGGGCCTACCTGGGTTATACAGGGCCAGGAAAAGGACACGGGACACCAGGAGCAGGGTGAGACCACCACTGCTTGGCCTGTTACCATGTGGGCGTCCCCACATAGACACACAGGTAAGATACTATTTAAAAAGTAATACAAGGATTTATTTGTTTAAAAAAAATCCAAACTCTCAGACAAACATCCAAAATACTGCTGCACATTGTACTGTTTTATAAATAGAAATATAACTGATGTCTGGAAATGTACAATTATAGCATATTGTTATTATATACCAGTCAATGTGTGGGCCGCTAAAGTAATGCTTTGGTTGTTGTGAATCCTATTTCAAATCTACAACTGATTAATTGATAAACTACTCGGGGAAACAAGGGTTCTATCTGCGGCGTTGTAAACGAGCACCAGCTCCAACTTTACCTCACAAAGTAATTACTGTCTTTCTTTCTACACAGTGCATATGCATTGTCTTGCATTAGTGCCTTAGGTTTAATACATTGCCTCTCTCTCAGACATCCATTACAGCAACACTACATTATTCTTACTCACTGGAGGTTTAGGAAATTGTATGTGAGAGAAAAGAAGAATTTATGCGTGTGTGTGTGTGTGTGTTGGCGCGGGAGATGTGTGTAGGTTTGCAGGCACACAGCAGAGTTTCATATATATATATATATATATATATATATATATATATATATATATATATATATATATATATATATATACATGCATGCGTGTGTGTGTGTGGGTTTCTGGTATTTGTCTCCTCTGTCTCCGTGTCACCTTTGTTGACTTTGTCTCTCTCCTTCTGCAATGTGCTGTGCTCTCCGCTTTAATGACGCATATATCCTATCTCCAGTCGCTGCCTAATCCCAGCAGCGCTGGCTCAGGGACAGATTACTGTTTCCAGACACCAGAGGAGAGAAGAGCAGAGCGGGGTGGGGGTTGGAGGGGTCGAAAGGTAGAAAGAGATGCCACAGTGCAGATACAATAGACAGAGAGATCAAGGAGGCCAACGCATGCATGTGAACTTGCACACATTTGCACAAAATACAATCGTTATCTCTTGTTCTTCTCCACCACATGCTCATTTGTATTTCCCCATTTAATTGAAACTGATCACTGACTTATGAATTCATAATATATTTTCACATTATCAGTTACAATGCAATATATATGGAAAAGCTTTGTCTCCCAGTGTAAGAAACAAGACACTGGACATCTTAATGATTGCTTCGCGTTCCTGCTGCTACTTGCAGAATTGGCCAACATGGCTGCCTCAATCAGCAGGTACAGTGCTCCCGACTGCTCAGACCTCAGCCAACAGCATCAAAATAGTGATTTTACAAGGTGGGGCTCCAAAGCAGATCAATAAAGTCTCAGGTTATTATTGCATTTTGTTCACATTATTATTAATCCCTTTGTATTTTTTTAAATATTTGCTCAGCCAGATCTAGCCACCCTTCAGGGTTATTCAGGATAGAGGATAGATTAAAGCACGGACAATGATGACAGCACAAGGTGTAGGTAAGCAGATCCAGGTGTAAATAATTGGGAGTTGTATGTGCTGAAGTGTTGTCTGTCCAGCGCCTCCTGTCACTGTCTGCCTCCCAAGAACATGACTTTTAGCACCAAATGATTGCTAATAAAACGTTTGATTGAGAGGAGAGGAGAGCGAGCGCCATAAACGGGCTGGATCCTGCCCTTTAATTTCTCCATCGTCAGAGAATTGGTTTTGCTGTGCAGCAGAGTAGGTCCCACACACAAGCCTTTTAGTTGTCTGCCCAAGGACTGAAATTTAATTTAGCCTGTGTGGGTGGGTGTGTGTGTGTGTGTGTGTGTGTGTGTGTGTGTGTGTGTGTGTGAGTGTGAGTGTGTGTGTGTGTCCATCAGTCTGCCTGTCTTTGTGTCTGTCTGCTCAGTTCGGAGTGCCTCTGTGTGCAAAAATACTGGCGTTGCATGAGCTGCGTATGTAAGAGTTTGTGCCGCAGTGTTTGTTTGTGTGTGAATGCTGTATTTTGTGCTTTCCTATTCTCTAGTGATTTAATCGTTTTACACTGCCAGGTTTTTACAGTGTCTGCTTATACTGAGGCGGTTGTTTGCTCTGCACACTGCTCTCTTGTTTTCTGGATTTGAATGCTTGGTGGTTTAGTTTTCCAACCGATGATCATTGTGTTAACCTGTAAATCTCAAAGTGGCCCCACTTACCGTTGGCATCATCGGTTTGTTGTTGAAAACTTTTTGGCAGTAATTTTCTGTCGAGTGTATGCTGATTGCACTTTTGGAAAGGAGCAGCGGTTGTGTTGGCTTCGCAGTGTGGCTAGTTTGGAGCAGTCCTTTGTGTGTTTGTGTTTATGGCGCTGGTTCCTGATGAAAGCCTAGAGCAGACGCATATATCAGAGCTCCAGCACTAATAAAAGGCCAGCAAGCTGTGCTCCTCTCCTTCTGGGAACAGCACCGCTTTTTACTGCTTCTCTGACAGCAAGATAAAGTGCCCTTCCAATTAGAAAAATATTTGGCCACATACCTACCAACAGCAATCCCGTTTTTTTATTTATTTATTTTTTTCATGCCATTTGATCTGTAATCCTTGCTATTTTTACCGCATGCTTTCTTATCATCGCGTCCTGGGTATATGCACATGTTAATGTGCGCCTCACCACTGCATCACAATGCTGTATAATGAAATAACCATGGTTTTATTTTGGATGTCTCTCGTCTCATTTTGGTTTTTCTTTCAGAAAGGTAGGGCTGTGTGCTGCTTTGGTTCGGCACTGAGACAGTATGTGTTTTAGCATTTTGCATGAGAGGATTCATGCTGCTGGTTGTGTTTGTGTTGATGTCATTCTTGTTGCCCCTGTCATCTGTGCCTTATATAGAGATGCATATATATATATATATATATATATACTTAACTGCTGATGTTAGTCCCCATTTCTTTTTAAGAATACTGTAGATGTTTTTTCCCTTTTTTCTAGAGTGCATTAAAATTAAATTCGCTCTTGTTGTTGTGAAAAGAGGCACACGTAAAAAAAAAATAATTGGCTGTAGGAGAGAACAAAGGGCTGGCTCCTCTCTCCTCCCTGCACACACCAGCAAGGCATTAATATCAAGCCTGCTGCATTGTTCTGCTGTCTGCAGCCATCCCCCTAGCCAGACACTCAGCTTTGGAGAAGTCACTTTTAATGTCTGATAATCAAGGTGAATTTTCAAAAAGCTGCCATTTTCAAATGATGGTGTATATATTATGTGTAGATGGGAGTTCAGGAGCAGAGGAGCTCCACTTGGTGAGAGAGAGAGCGAGAGCTTCAACCATGCAAAGTGAAAGAGAGACACCTAATGGTCAGAGAGGGAACTGCAGGCTGATTTGAACTGATCAGAATTCTGTGAAGGACGGAAGCCAGCTGGTCTATCAGTATCATTGCCGAAATGTGCCTGATAATTTATTTTGTATTGAACAAATGTTTTTTTGGTAAGTAGTATCTCATTGCAATGAGTGAAATCTTGCAGCATCTGTATGTGTGGGTAATGTATTTGTAGTAGACGCTGTCTGCTGTTGCCCTTTGCTGAAGGCAGCTCTTGTGCAGCATTATTGGGGGAATGAGGCAGTCAGCAGCAGAGCAGTGGAGCTCCATTTCCTTGCTACAGGGCACAGACTCATCTTCCCCTTGCTCCTCCCATCTCCCCTCATCCCCCACCACCAGGTATGATTATTTCTCCTCTGCTCCACCGCACCATTATATTCCAGGTCCGCAGTTACCCCTGTCATTTTTCATGGCATGTTTTTGCCCGTGTGCAGTGCTGCACATTTGCACTGTGCCAGTGCAATATGTTAAGGAGGTGAATATATGCAGTGTGCAGAATGTAATAAGTATATATTTATTTTCTTTGCTGGTGATTTACTGTTTTTTTTCCCGGTGGCCGGTTATAGCCATGTATCTTAACTAACATGACTGCTGCGTATGCACTCGCCTCCAAGGCTTTTTATTCACCGGGGGGAACAAAATTATACATCTGAGGCAGACTGGTTGTTTTCCGTGCTATGACTGTTAAAAACCTGCTTGGTGTTTGGGGGATATAAGCCTAGCTAACACCAGATGGGTAAAGTTTGTGGTTGCGTGTGTGGCAATTGCTGCTGTTGCCAGCTGATCAGGTGATCGGACAGGATCAGGCTCACTGGGCTGTTATTTGTTCTTAAAATACTCCCTTTAACACCTAACACTGAGCCAGGTATGCAGCCGTCGACAGCACAGGTTGTGTCTGCCTCTCCGTGCTGCCCCCCCAGTTGTCCTGCAAAAAAACACAGACATGATGAAAGTCACCAAAACACACACACACACACACGGCTGAAATTGACATTATAGTGTGAGAGAAGGTAGATGCAACCCTGTGAAACTTAAATGGGTTCTGTGCTGGGAGCGGCACGGTTTACAAGTCTCCCTCTGTGAGGCTGTCACAGTGGGACGCTTCCAGACTTACAGACCACAATAATAATAATAATAATAAAAGAAAATTAATTCTTAAATATACACAGCCTGACTTTGTTATTGCACCCACTGCCGCCCATAAATCCTAGGATGTACTCCTAGCTCACTGTGAGTAAGTATTTAAACAAATATCAACAGTGAGTAGGAAACAGTAGCAGGACATTTGGAGGCGATATCGACAACTATAACAAAATCAGGGAGTCTACCGCAGAGATGATAAATATAAATATGATCCAGTGTGTTTCGGTACGGTATGAAAAGACACATGCTACTCTACACATAACTTCATGGATGTGCGTTCTTTGAGATGACGTCTAGATTGTGTTTATGTATTACACTCGTATACTGGATGACAGTGTACAATTGTCTTTTATATAGACTACTTCATCATTTTTGATATTCTTGTTTTAGAATATTTACAGTGGGGGCTTTGTTTGTATTCAGTGGTATATGCTGCTCCTATATATAGAGTATCTGTCCCCTGGTGGTGTTGTACCATATCTGCTGTGAGGAACAACTTTGAGTCTGCTGGCAGTTCCATATTGTATTGTCATATCTGTCAGTGTAAAGACCGCCAACTAGGAGGCTCAAATTACTTCTTTTTGTGTTGATTCATGAAAATATTCAAAAGTGAAATACATCTCAGGGCTTTCTCTGCTTGTTCATGCTCCCGTGCTATGCACCTGATACCTGGTACGGTGCCTTGATGTAACATTGTTTATAGATAACTCGGGGGTTTTGCCTTCAGTGTGATTGCATAATAACCGAGCATTCAAATGTGTGAGTGCTTTATTTGTTCCCCGGCAGTAGTCGTGATAGTGTTATTTTTCTCCGGCTGGTTGGAGGGCATACTTTCAAAGTGTGGATCTCAGCTGTGGTGCAGAATAAAGACGGAGGAAGGAGGAGGAGAAGGCCACAGGCGTTCTGATGAAAGGATGTGCGTGGAATCTGGGGTGTGGAGAGGGAAGGAGCGTTTTTGCCAGTCCAGTGTGGCAGAGTAGGCCTGGCCCGGCGCCAGCCTGGGCACTGTGCCCACGAGGAGGCAGTGTGTGGCCGGCACTGACTGTAGCACACACACCCAGAGAGAGAGAGAGACGCACAGACAGCAAGAGAGACTGAGATATAAATGTGCCTGTGGGTGGTGTCTCAGGCTGACTGGCAGAAGAGCTTTAGTCTGCATTTGCATGTGAAGGGGCCAGGATGTGATACAGCAGGAGAGTGGAATGCAGCCGGGCAGAATTAGGGGGACACTTCCTGGACACTCTTATGTCGCCAGCGTTATTGGTGTGAACAAACGACTCTGGTTAAACCTACGGGTAAACTGGTATCTCATTGTTATCGTCCAGGAGACGACGGGACATTCGGCACAATTCATTTAATCAGGCATTTGTTGCTTCTTTTAATCATGCACTTTATTGTGGCTGTTAATTGCTTTGTCTATTGTGTCTTTATGCACTGACTGAGTAAATACTTTCTCCATGGGACGCAAATGTTATCTCTCTGCTTTGTATGCATTTACATATTGTTTGCCTTTCTACATATTATCTTTCTCTCTCTCTCTCTCTCTCTCTCTCTCTCTCTCTCTCTGTCTGTTCTCCTCTTTGTATCCTTAAAATATTCTGCACACCCCTCAACAGTTCCGCATGGCAGACAGCCTTAATATAATCTGTGCGTCTGAATTCTAATTTATACCGTCAGGATAAAATAAATAGTCTGCAGTTAATTATAGGGAGCCGGCTCCTGGCTTTGCCCTGATGATTTATGAAGTGCATGTAGGCATTCTGCAACGCATTTTTCTTAATTTATTTTTAATCTGTCTTTCAATTAATTTGACTGCAAACGTCTTAATGATGGCAGAGGGCTGAGTTAATGAGGCCGGCGAGGTGAAATGAACAGGCGCTCACCCCTGTGGGGTGGAAGTGAGAGGCTTTGAGGATGTGGTCAAGCTGAAGGTCTTCTAGACATAGAGGCCTGCTCCCTGCCACGACTTTACACAACACGTATTATAGTATACATACATACATATAGTCAGAGGAGGTGGCTCTACTGAGGGAAATGAGTTAAAAATGTATTACAGCTTTCAAAGTCTGGCTGTTTGCTGATTGACCGACCTGAGTAAGTGGATTTCAGGCGTTTCTTTCTTTTTGTCTTTAAGTCCGTGTGGACTCGGCTGCTCATGTAGTCTTTGTCCCAGTGTGTCTTGACTCATGGCTCTCTAGAGGAGGGAAAGCAAGCCGCAGTCTGTGCCTCACAGACAAGAAAATGCCCCGTATGATTAGAAGCATTTTATCCATCGTTTCACCCCCTCTCAAATTAGACCAACGTCTCTTCTGGACTTGTTATGCACCATCGTTTTCTGCCAATTAGCACGGAGCATCTCGGCGCTGGAAGGGCCTGGTGTGGGTTAGGCAGGAAGGCAACGTTACCGTGGTGGTCAGCTACCAGACAGCTCACATCAGCCTACCCCATTAGGGACATTCCGCACACAGCTCTCTGCATCAGGATGCTCTCATTTACCGCCTCCACATCCAGCCATTTATCTCTCTTTCCCCCTGCTCTCCCTCGCACACTCTTCTCTCCCTCTCTTTTTAATTTTCCTCTCAAAAACAGATCCCACATTAAGCAGCCAAGCATGGCTGGCTGCAGTGCCTCTCCTGAAAGAGCAAAGGAATGATTTAATTTCTTCTCCTCTCTGTCTCTGTGGCCTCCTCTCCCTGCTCATACACAGATCATTACACACAGAGGCCTCATTTTCATCTCCCTGTGAGGGCACATGCAGGGCTTTAACTAGTCAGCCACGCCATGGCCATTGCTGGCGATCAATACCTGTGGTCAGGACGGAGCACGCAGTGCTTCCTAAATAGGCCCTGCAGGTCCGACCATAAAACACCTTAGAGGCCATACATGCCACCCCATAAATCACACTTTTTTGAAGGGGGGGTTGGTTGGGGGGTACATTACTACGCTGGAGTGAGGGGAGCCAAACCTTGTTGGATGAGTTACCCATTGAGCTGGGGTAATGATGATTAAGAGGTCATGACACGATTCAGAAAATACTGCTAAACTTAAGATTCAGGGCAAGAGGGTCACGCCAAATGAGTCTGGTTGGCATGGTGATTGGATAGGGGGGAGGTTTGGAGCTGTTATTTTGTCTTTCTCTGATATCTACACTGTTTTGTTGTATGTTTGTTTTTTTTTCTTAACTGATTAACAACAAAACTAGTTAAAGCGGTTGTGACAGACTTAGCAAGGTGACAAACAGCAAAGTACACGGTATGTATTCTGCAAAGACATCAGGGCCCGCAGAGATGGTTTAATTTAAACGGAGAACTGCTAATGAGATTTGACTCTGTTGGAACCTAAATGAAACCCAGATAAGCTCAGAGGAATTGTCCATTTGAGTTTTTCTATATGGATAGTTCCCTGTTTAGTTGGCGGATTGCGGGACTGGAATAGGTGATATATGGACCAGATCAGAGTTAGCCTGGGGGCTGCGAGACGGGGACAGGAAAAATGGATGCGTTTCTCATCTTGCCTTCGCCTCCAAAGCTCTCAGCTGGCCTGATCCCTACATTAACCAAACAGATAGCCAACAACTTTAATTACCTTTGCATCCAGTCGCTCTCCCCATCCACCACTCCCCACTCCGCCAGTGCAAATGAAAGAAAGAGAGGGGTAGAAGGAAGAGAAGCATAATTACTTATTTTACTGGAGTGCGGCAGAATGCCTTTTGCCAAATGACTCTAATTCCAAATGGTTAACAAGATTTTTCTTTTTAATAGAGCCGAATCCATGTGACAGCAAATTGCTTTCCTATTTGGGGCCTTAATGGCTTTTCATACTTTGCACTTCCAATAAGCAGTAAACTTGGAAATTAATATTGCACACTGTGTTATGATGCAAATGGGACCCAGGTAGGAGAGCTGTACCTTGATGCAGAAACCTCTGATTAGATCCATAATTGCTCTGGTGGGATGATTTTTCCCATTTGTTTGAGCTTATTTATTTATTTGTATAATTCCCGTCCGCACGCTTCACTCCAGCGTCATTATCAGCGGCACATCTGCATCGCTGTATGTTGCATTTCACTTTTGAATGTCTTTTAATCAGTTATAATAGAAGATAAACATAGTCACGACTTCTAAACATGATAATAGTGAGCCCTGACACTATTTCTTTGTATAAAGTAATTCTCCAAGACAAAAACATTCTTAAGCAGTGCTTGAAGTAGAAAAATAATAACCGTTAGCGTGGCCAGTATCAACAAATCATTATTACATTAATTACTTGAATAATATCCGGGTTCAGGGATCCTCCCCGAAGATAACGTGATGATTTTTGACATAAAACCATTCATTTCACATCATTTATTCCTACAAGATAAAGCTGAAAGACAAAAGGTGCTATCATTAAATACTACTTTTATTTAGCCTACACATATCACAGCCTATAACAATGAATTCTCCTGGAAACATAGAATTATATTCTCTAAATAAAAAGAGCAGAAGATCATAAAATATTTAAAATAAAGCTTCATTATATTTGCTCACAAATTAGCTTACAAAAGAAGGACGTGGTCATTGTATCGATACATTACAGCACGAGGAACCCCTGTGGTTATGGATTGCCTGGAGAACCTGACGTGGAGGGGGGAGAAGCTTGTTTTTAAGTACGTTCTTCAAGTCGACTTTGTCTTCTGATTGAGACAAATCCAAAAACTGAAGATCCCCCTCTTGCTCGTGTCTCGTTTCAGAGTTGTTTCAGACTCCTCGCACGCTGTCGTGTGAGCGGGAACAATCTCAAAGATATTTGTGCAAGGTGTGTTTCTTAATTAACTTTTGATCCAAGTCATTTCATTTCCAATTCCATTTTACACATTCTCAATTATTAATCCTTGTCCGTGCATAAGGTATTGTATTCTTAAGAAGTGGGATCACAGAGTGGGACACAGTTCACGCAGCACATACAGATACAGCGGTGATCAGCCGACAGAAAGCATGCATATATTCCGAGGTTCACTGATGAAATCAACCCTTTGTTCAGCTCATGTCACCTCCATCATACTGAACAGTCTTTCTGCCTTTCTGTATCTGATCTGTGTTGTCTTGCTTTGTGTCCACTGCAACACTGCCGTGAGCCTCCTTTTAATGCAGATAGCACTGTGCTAAGTTCTCCAGGGCTGTCATTAAAACGAGAGGGGTTGAGACCACCCTGCGTTTTAGCTGCAGCAGCACACACACACACAGCCAGACAGAGATAGCAAAATAAATGCAGCTGGATGGGCCTGCAATTGCTGCCAACGATTGAGGTTAAATGTCCTTTGGTGTGCGGGGCCTGAGTGTAGCAGCGGTTCAGCCAGATATTGGTCACGTGATCCCTCATACAGTCTGATTTCCTTGGCTATATCACCATGGCAACCCTTCATTTCTTCTCAGCACGATCCCATTTCACCTGTCATTTTAGTAATTGGCTCTGAATTTTTTTTCTGCGTATCTGGAGAAAAAACAGTTATGATGATCATAATAAGACAATATTTATGAACAGTGACAGGCACGTGTAGGGAAATGGGGAAAAAACTAAGCTTTCATTATAGGCTAGAATATTAATGCAGCAACAGGGACTAATAAAGCTTGTTCCCCTTGTTTTCACAGGTTCCTGCTCATTGTGTGCACGAACCCGACTGTAGAGTGAGCCTGAGTTTTCGATTTGGTTTTAATTGGGTCACCCTCTCCTCTCCTCTCTCCTCCCATGCAGCCTTTCTGTTGAACTCAGCTTAATTAGACCTACAAGATTGTGACACTACCAGAAACATATTATATCTGCTCTGCCTCTATTTCCATTGATGTTCTGTTTTTAGAAGTATTGATAAGACAAGCTATGTAATGACATTTGCTATACCGCTGTAGTCATTATTGGCCCTCGGCTGTGTATAGCAGCCTCAGAGAGAAATGGATAAAAGGTTTTATGGAAATAAAAGACGGTTCCTGAAGGTGGAGATAGCCGGCCCTAATGACTGTTGTGCCAGTTGCTCCTCATTAACAAGGTCACTGGCATCAGGACCAGCTGAGATCTGCTAAGTGGTCTATAGCCTTTAAAATAGCCATGAGGCCTTTCCAGCAGCGCTGCACCGCTGACACCCTCACCTCTGTGAAACGTGGAACAAAACTTATATTTTCTCTGCTTATCCTATTTAAACTCTTTTTCTACCAGACCACAGTGGAGACGTGTGTGTAGGCATGCCGTATTTGCATGCATGCTTCTATTACAGCAGACCAGGTCGTGGTACTTAGAGAGATAGCTCAAACCACTCCTATTAATTTAGTATTTATTGTCTTATGCACCAGCAGTGAGCGATATGCAACTTTATTTTTTCCAATTCATGAGCTCCCTCAAAAACTCATTAGATTTTCAAATATCAACATCGCAGTTAGTTTACAGTGTTCTGCAACGATAGCAAATCTCTACACTGTAGATGTTTGTTTTTTTCTATAGAATGAGGACATAAAAACCAAACCATTCAGTCCCCCTTTAGAGAGTAAAAACAAGAAAGCCAAGCACATTGTCGGATTTATGTATGTGCTATGGTGGGGAATGTCAGTGGAATTAATTGATTTGCCTATATTTATCAGAAGAGAGTAAGCGCCTAATCCCAGCTTGCATTATTAAAGATAATACCACAGTGGTTTCTGCAAGACCACCACACTGAATCAAAGTCTGACATGGACTCGTGATGTATGGATATATTATTCAGAGCATCGCATGGGCCTCGGAACGGTGCAGGTCCTTTATCTGCCCTCCCAGCTTACTGCCTCCTCATACGTACACACACATGCACACAACCACCACTCATCAACCCCTGGAGGGCACCTGTGTTTTCAAAGTAAAGACCACTTAGAGAATAGCCCCAGGCGTCTGAATACCGAAGTGCCCTGTTTTACACATTTGAAGCCTCTGTACAAGCCGGGAACATAAAGACTCTCTGTAGCCCTTGTCTCCTCCCAAGAACACCCCTAATACCTGAAAAACGGGAAACCGCTAACAAACCAGAATATGGAACATATGGTCTGCGGGGACTTGACCACGTTAAGGACCTTCGTTGATGTGTGCAGCTCATCGGACGGTAACCTGGATGAGTGTAAGAAGAAAAGCTCACGATCAGATTAGACTGTTTCTGTGACAACAGACAATGAAAGCAAACCGCTTTCACTGACAATACCTCGTGTGTTCTACAGGTTAGTGAACGTCTTAGTTTTTAAATATCCGTGCGGGTTTTCTGATGGTGAGGAACAGTTCAAATGCGTAGGAGGCGAACAGCTCCTCCTCCAGAGGCAGAGACGGGGTTAATGATCAGACATTTCATTCAATCCCCCAGTCGAGTAAATGAGGTTTGATCAGATGCCAGGAACAGGAGAACAAGCAGCTCTCAGAGTCGACTTAACAATCCGTCATAATGAACGCTTTAATATTAAAAGAAAAACAATCCCATTAACAAGCGGAGAAAAGACAGGTTTTCAGGGGGGAAAGAATAAGAAAGCTGTAATCTAAATTTTTAATGGCCGTTCCTGTATGATGACTTTGTCTTCGTATTTTGTCTGTTTGGGAAAGGGAAACGAGCCGGTGCTGTCACATTTAATTCAGGCTACCCTTTTGTGCCGGAGCAGTGGGTAAATAGCTGGGGGAGTCATTTGAATGTCTTAATAGATGCCGTAACTGCTCCATCTCTAAATGTGTTGAAATGGAGGCGTGAGGAATGGCATCATTAAGGTAATGTGTTCAGGAAGCCAAATGAGTTGTGCTCTAACCTCTGCTGCTCAGCCTGAGATTCGGTAAGTGCACAATCTTAGGTCATCTTAATCAGAGAGAGACTACCCTTATAAACACACACACACAGCCTCATTTACATTGTGAAATTGCTCTCGAATGAGTCATACAACATGTCTAGCTGCTCTGTTTATGTATTCCTGTGAAGATCCGGTGTCTGCGATGCCGTTGTTGAGATCTGTTGGTGAAGTCATTCCACCAAACTGCTCTTTTACTGGCCTAATGCAAAGGGACAGATAGAGCTGTCATATTTAGGGAGGCCAAATATAAAGTTCTTTCAACTGTGACTCCCTAATAGAAGCCAGTTTTGAGAGGGAAGGTGTTCCGGCCACATATCCTTATTTTTTCTCAGCCTCAGACAGTATGTCCAAGCACAGTTAAGCCCACAGTTCCTCTCCTTTCTCTTTTCTCATGTCAACCCTGCAGCGAGAATCAACAGCCATCCTTTTCCACCCGCGTCCAGCGTCTTCTTGCCCGGTTCGGAGGCAGTCTGTAATGACCAGAGGATCTGGTGTCGCTCGGCGCTCTGATGTGTGTTTTGTTTGGGCCGAGGAGTTTTTAGTGATGAATTTCTCCCATCACATTCGCCACTGTGGTTGACCAATGAGTTTTGTGAAAGTGTGGCCCGTGGTGTTTTTCTTTAATAAGTCCAGAGGTGAGGCAAAGCAAACAGACCATCAGTCATCCTGTCAGGATCGTAGCCTCTGATTAGCCCGGTGTATTGGTGGAGATATATTTAACCTGCCACGGTCGCCACGTCACAAACCAGCCTTATCCTTCACACAAGGACTTGTTTTAGTTTGCAAAAAAGTCCTATTTATGGCCTTTATGGCCAATTTCTTTCATCAGCTCCTTCCCGTGTGACAAGATGAGAATTATTAACGTCTCTAAGGTGATGTTTTCAGTATTTTATTTATATATAAGCGTACAAAATAATATTCATCATTTGTTACCATTCAACTGATTTACTGTATGAGAAATGCTTGCGTATTCATACACACATATTTGTGTTTCGGAGGGAAATAAACGCATTTTTATGTCCTGCAAAATTTATGTGTACTGCTCTGTAGTATATTTATTGTCATAAATAAACTACATTATTGTATTCATGCTACAACCATTTGGAGAAGCAGAAGCCAACTTCAGACTTGACCAATGTGTCTTTTATGAACAAATACTCTGAAGGTATCCCCTTTTTTGTATAGTTAATAGAGTAAAATAACAACCAGACTGTCAGCTCTGCCCCTCGTCCCCTACCCCCGCCCCCTTCCCTTGGTCCCCTACCCTTGTTCCCTACAATCGTCCCCTACCCTCGTCCCCTACCCCGGCCCCCTACCCTCGTCCCCTACCCTCGCCCCCTTCCCTTGGTCCCCTACCCTTGTTCCCTACAATCGTCCCCTACCCCGGCCCCCTACCCTTGGCCCCTACTCCGGCCCCCTACCCTCGTTCCCTACCATCCTACCCTCGGTCCCTACCCTCAGTCCCCTACCCTTGGTCCCCTACTCTCAGCCCCTACCCTCGGCCCCCTACCCTTGGCCCTACCCCGGCCCCCTACCCTCGTTCCCTACCATCCTACCCTCGGTCCCTACCCTTGTCCCCTACCCCGGCCCCCTACCCTCGGCCCCCTACCCTTGGTCCCCTACTCTCAGCCCCTACCCTCGGCCCCCTACCCTTGGCCCCTACCCCGGCCCCCTACCCTCGTTCCCTACCATCCTACCCTCGGTCCCTACCCTCGTCCCCTACCCTGGCCCCCTACCCTCGGCCCCCTACCCTTGGTCCCCTACTCTCAGCCCCTACCCTCGCCCCCTTCTCTTGGTCCCCTACCCTCCTACCCTCGGTCCCTACCCTCGTCCCCTACCCTCGCCCCCTTCTCTTGGTCCCCTACTCTCAGCCCCTACCCTCGTCCCCTACCCTCGCCCCCTTCTCTTGGTCCCCTACCCTCGGCCCCCTACCCTTGGTCCCCTACTCTTAGCCCCTACCCTCGCCCCCTTCTCTTGGTCCCCTACCCTTGGCCCCCTACCCTCGGCCCCCTACCCTTGGTCCCCTACTATCAGCCCCTACCCTCGTCCCCTACCCTCGCCCCCTCCTCTTGGTCCCCTACCCTCCTACCCTCGGTCCCTACTCTCAGTCCCCTACCCTCGGCCCCCTACCCTCGGCCCCTACTCTGTTCCCTCTCCTCCCTCACCCCCTGACACTTGTGTGGTCCAGCACATTCCACGGAGGGCCAACCTGAACAGTGACACTCTCGCCTTTGGGCGTCGGTTACACACCTCAGAATGGATCTTTATTTACAACACAGAACTCGGAAACAGCTGGTCAATCCATTTAGCCTAAGGCCACTGATTTGTTCGTATTTACTACAACAGCCAAAGAAAAGCCGGGGTATTTTTTTCTCTCTCCTTCCTATTGATCCGGCGCTTAGAAAATCTGCCCTGCTGTCTAAACACTATTGATCCCTCCTTTTCAACGACAGGCTCTTGCACCAGTGTATAAAGGGACTGGATGAATTGAAATTTCATTTCCCACAACTTGTTCCTGTTATTTTTACCCTTTTTTCATCGTAGGGAACATGGGAGCTGGCAGGCCGCCACTCAAAGAGAGTCGATCAGTGTTGGGCTCAGAGGGGAGCGGAGGGATAGAGGCGAGACTGGTTAAGGTCTTAACACCACAATGCTATAGACAGGTCTTGCTCTTTCACTTAGACCTCAGTGGACCTTCAAGGTTTTTAGGGCATGTCTGTTTTCACTTTACGACTGATGGCTAGCATTCAGAATGAGGGTTAGCCACATTATAAATCAGCCAGGTAGTAAGCCATCAGTTCAGTGAATGTGTTGAACATACAGGTGGTTCACGTCCCTTATCCCATCAATGTCATGTGTAATTAACCTCACTGCTGACCAACATGCTTTTTCCCATTACAGTGAGCATTTCATTTGATTTCTCTTGGGTACATTTTTTATTATTGTTGGATAGCAGCTGTTAAATACTTAATTTAGTCTTTCATTACCTATTGGCATATGCTATACATCAATACTGACTCATCAAACTCACAAAACAAATGGAAAGCAACGGTGAAAATTATGAAAAGGATCATTGAATTAGTCAACTAGTCTCAGATGTTTCTCCACAAGCCCTCAAATGTGCAAGCACGCAAGCTGTGAGAACAATCCCATAGATTTCATAGATAACTGATCTCAAGCAAGTTTCAGGTGTTTGCAAATTGATTTTTGCAACCACAGTTGCATGAACTGGAATCAGTGGGTGCCTGCAGCATAAAAAGAAATTCAATCTAAATATGATTGCATGGTTTGGAAAAAGGTCACTAGTAGTTGTTTTAGTTAATGCGATGAAACATGGAATATCATGAGTATGGCCCTTTAAATCACTCATTTAATACTATCCATGTTTGTTACGAGGGTTTTGAAATGTTGAGGTATTTTATCCAGATAGCTTAGCATTTCAACTTTGGTAATGGGATCGTCTTTCATCATTGTCCAAAATGCAGAAAGATGTTGACCTCTTATTGTTTTAACTGCTTTTTCTTGATTAAAAAACGTGACCCATGGGGTCAAGTAAAACACAAATTGGTCTGAAATGTGTTTTTTGTAAAAATATTTTAGAATCTATTAACTGTGTTAATCCCTTATTCTGTTGTTGTTGTTTTTAAATGTAAAAATGTTGCTGTTATTGCATTATATTTTGTAGCTTCCTCCATAAAGGTTGGTCCCATATTTCCAATGCAAAAGGAGATGGTAAATGAAGGACTGAGCTTCTATCACAGCTGCCACTTCCATCACAAACATCTGGATTAACAGTGTGTCTGGAGGCTTCTTTAACCTAAAATATTATGTGTCCACTCTCATAGCGTTCCATATGAAGAGGAAACCTGCAAAGCTGCCAGTGCATCCAAGAAGAGGAGTTCCACAGCGCCCCACATCGGGTAAACCAACCAGTAGTGAATTCTGGTCCATCTGCCTCACAACTGTGTCCAACTCTTTCCATTACAACAAGATAGAGTGATACATAAAAAGGGAGGTCCTGTTTTAATTAACATCAATATTCATGTAATGGTCATAAAGCCAGCCCACATTCCATTTCAAGCTCTTAGTGTTAATGCATATTTTAATACATTATCATTGCCACCATCATAATTCTTATAATGATAACTGTAATTATTAGATTTATGCCAGATTTATGTTTTTTTCTTTCCCAGAGGGCAGATATTTTTCCCCGGCGTGTAGTGTTTGCAGTCTTCCCCCTCCCAAAATACTGAGCAGACACTGATAAAGATAAACACACTAACACCCTGGTGTGCCTGCTGCTGTGCCTGTAAAACACTCAATCTGAATTGCATATCCGCCTTGCCACCAAGCTTGTCATAAGCTGTATTAAGAAAAATGGTCACACGCTTTGACATAAATTGGAAAATGACATTTCGAAAATGGGCGCTGCTGTGGAAATTAGAGATATTAAAATTATAAATCAGTGTCTAGAAGTGCAGGGGGGTGTGGTGGCTCAGTGGCTCGGCTTCTCCTTTTCCGTCTTCCGTCTCCATGTTCTCTCGCTGCATCTCTCTCCCTTTCTTCCCCTCGCCACACTTTGTCGTTTGCATTTTCTCCGGAGGCAGTTTAGGGTCGGAGCCCAAAAGTCAGTCCAGCATAAGTGGTTTTAAATGCAGCCACACACGAGCCTGCCCCACCGGGACCAACCCGCCCTCTCGTCCTGCAGTAAAATCGGAGGATACGGTGTGTTTGTGTGCGGTGTGTCCGCTGCAGGTGTATCTCGTCAGCTTACTGCTCGTCTCTCTCTTGCTGTAACCTGCTAATGGATCATCTGTGAGGTGTGATATGTATTATGCAAAAGCGAGGTGTGCTGACACCTTTAAAAACAGACAGCTTCAATCCTCTGTACGGCTCACCTCTGCTCCCTCTTTCCTGTCTGTGTGGTTAGAGGAGAAGGAGGGGAGGCAGAACGGAGAACACATCTCTGAGCTACAGGTGCAGACAGACAGGCCAACCATGCTGCTGCAGGATAAGAGGCGAGAGCTGCAAAGAAAGGTCGGTGGCCTTCCCTTTGACTAAAGGCACACACACACACACACACACACGCATATATGAATATGTATACATTCACTCAACTCTTTAACAAAGGAACGAGTGAAGGGTTTGCCACTACATATACGAGTGCTTATGTGAACCTTTCACTCATTATTTCTTTTGATTGAGCTCAAAGAATAAAGCAAGAAAAGGCTGGCAGTACTGCAATCCTCCATGCCTTGACCTGTGGACCTCCCCCTTTTAAAGGAAAATAATAGTCCCTCCCTGAAGAGGAGCTGTAACTATACCACATATCCTACCTTTAAGACGTGGATCAGCCGCTCTTTTCACCGGCGATGCAGGAAGAAAACATTCAATATTGGAGTCCTTGAAGGATGGCTGTTAGATTCATATGCTGTACATTCTCAGTGTTTGGACAAGTCAAATTATACAATAGTGCCAATAGTATTTTCTTTTCCCGGGTGTGAGAGACAGGAGGTCACCCATTTAAGAGCAGTCACTCTTCACACACCTGCTTTTGTCTGCCTTCACAGCACTTCTGCATATTAATTTTGCTCTTCCAGCTTGAAATTAGATTTCACTTTTTTATATGGGGTTAACTGTTGATGATCATTCATACCTGCAGTCTGTTCAGCTTACTTCTTACTAACGTGGTGGCACTTAAACATCAGGAATGACCCGGGGTCAGATGCATGAAAGAGTGTATGAAAAGACAGAAATATGCAAATGCATTCTTTTCACTCAGATTTATAAAGCTGCATGGACGCTTGATTGTGAAAGTGCTTCACAATCGAGTATGCGCCATTATTAACAGGATGATGATGATGATGATGGCTGGAATGTTAATTCAAAGCCTGTGATTGACATTTTTACACTGTGTAGACTGCATAAATAATAACCATAATTGATCAAATTAGGCTTATGAATGCTATATTACGAGGATCAACCAATCTATATGAGCATCCTCTCAACGCTGCCATCCTGCACACCCAGCACGACTCTCAACTGCCACCGCTCACTTCAACATCGCAGCACTCTAATTTACTTCTCCTTTACATTTCACCCGCAGTCTCTGTGCTGATATTAAAGGAGGTGTTCTTGAGGAGGTCAAGTATTCAGAAGAGGCACTTTGTTTTGTTAAAGTTTTAAATGCCTCCTCGATCCAGAGGAGCGAGGAGGCAGGAGGGCTTCCCTCGCTGCGCCACTCAGGAAAAGCAGAACTTTTCAAGATCATTTGGAATAGAAACAAATTAATTGCTGAAAAGGCGAGGAGTGTGGAGCATCTTGAATCACATTGTCCCACTGATGTCCCTCAATTCAGTGATTTAACATGAATGGAAGGTTGGCAATGTATAATGGAGGAAAGACGAGGTCTGGCCCTTGCTATTTGTCCACAGGCATGTATTTAGTAACACATGCACACTTCCGGAAGGCAATTCAAAAAGAAATCTGTTTAATCACCCTTAAAACCAGGCTGACGTTTCCATAATACAGCTCCTCCAAGCAACCATCTTAAATTCACCTCTATAGCTGATCCTCGCATCCATGCAGCCACTTTTAAGAAGTGTCTAACTCGTGATGTCGACCTGCTTTGCTGCCGTTTGTGTAAAAGCTCAGGATTATCCTTATTTGTCATCGTGAGCTACAATTAGAAAGGGAGACACCATGAACAGGACTTCCCATTTGCACGGACAAAGGCATGGGGAGGACCTGATTGAGGTGGAACCTGTAACCAACCATAGCTCAACTTGGGCCAGGAGGTGTTAAGGAGGTCTGGAGGCCCTGGATGTGTGAGGTGTGTAACCGGAGGCAAGTGTTGAGCGCTGAGATGATGTGTTTTTACAGCGCAGTCTTGCTGTGCGTTGGGATGGCAATAAACCACGGCCTTCAAAGCACAGCCAAGCGCCACTTACTGCTGAGTGCTTCTGTGGTGGTTGGACGAGATTACTCTCAAAACAAAGTGCAGACAGGTTGATTAATAGAAGGGTCTGCAGAGGTGCGTGCCGCAGTATATTTTCACATCCAGCGATCACTCGTTCATTTCATTCGCATTGGACTTTTATGGGATGATCCTGTCACTGTGTGAGTTTGTCACTTCATAAAAATGGTCCCCCTCTTTGGGTGTTTTTTTAGTGAAAACGTATCAGAGCTGTTACAGATGTGTTGTTTTAATGTCCAGAGAGCACGTTGTGACTTAAAGGGCAACGCAGTTCACAGACCATATTAGGCCACGGCAGAATGTGAGCTGCCTCTAAAATCTGCACCATATACGCCAAATAAACTGATATGAATGCCAATGAGATTCATAAATAATGCTCTCCGATGGTGACTGAGTGACGCTGCACTCCCGCTGTCTGTCATTGATGATTACTCTGCTATAGTAACTCCCGTGCTGACCCAGTCCTTTCTGTGCTGTCAGGTTGATCAGCCCAGCCCGAGGATGATGAACGTGACCTGAAGATGGATCTGGGATCTCCACGGGATCGGGAGCTGCTCCTGGATCTCGTGACTGCGGGAGGAGAGGAGCCTCGGCCTGCTGGACGTGGTGAACGACAGAGTTGAAGATTGTGGGAGCGAATGATGGAAAAGGAGACGGCAGCAACAGGGTGGGACCTTCGATCTGGATGAGATGGCCTAGTCTGCTGCAGTAATGATGAGTAGGCTTTGGATGATTGCGGTGGTGAAGGGGGGGGTCACCCCCCCACATCACTTTGGATCACAGGGTTCTAATTAACTTCAGCACCGCATCAGACTGCAATCAGCAGAACTACAGAGGAAATTAGATTTTTTTTTCCATGGCATTCGAAAGTGTGGCGTGAAAATGCATATTAGCCTTGTGTTTTTAATTAACATTTTGTGCTTAGGAAGCATGTTAACAGTATCCCTTAATGAGCTTTGTGGAAAACGAGCCACACAGAGGACAAAGGGCAACTTCCCCACGTGTTTGCTGATGTGCTGTTCTTTATTCTAATACCATGAGATTAGTAATCATTGTTTAACCCCTCATTCATTATTGCCGACTGTAGAACCGGACGTTAGCTTTGATAGGACGAGGCCTTTATTTGTTAGGGTGTTGTGGAATGGAGATCTGTCTAGATTTGTACTTTACTGTCTGCGTTTGTTGTTGTTGCCTAGACAACAGGATCCTCACTACTGTTCTATGGTCCCGAGTCCATTTTTTAAAGTCCCAGTCGGCAAGTCCGGCTGATCGAGGGCACTCGGTCAGATTCTCACGCTCCTCCCCCACGACCACCGAGCTCCTCCCCCACGACCACCGAGCTCCTCCCCCACGACCACCGAGCTCCTCCCACACGACCACCGAGCTCCTCCCACACGACCACCGAGCTCCTCCCCCACGACCACCGAGCTCCTCCCCCACGACCACCGAGCTCCCCCCCTCGACTCCCTGCCCTTTGAACTCCCTTAGATCACGCCACCTTTGAAACGTGGGTCCGATGTTGACTCTGGTTTTATCACGGGCACCGTCGCCATCTTTCTTTTGTTCCTTTTTTTCCACCGGTGTTTTCTTCTCCTTGGTTGTTTTGGACCTCCTCGTTTGGGTTTTTAACCAGGAATTGGAAGCTTGTTGCTACTTCCCTCCGCCTCCCCCCTGTGATAGTGGAACGACCCGAGGGGGGAGGGGCTCTGTGTGTGCAGGAACACAGCCCTGTGTGCTGATTGGACAGGATGATCCGGGCGCTGTTGATCAAAACAAACAACAGGCTCCACGTGCACGTAGAGGCACGCTGACAAGGATTTCTGTTGTTCTATCGGAGCGTAGCGTCGGCTTCAGTGAATATGATCAAACACATGTTGCCGACTGGGACTTTAACTGTTATATTCTATACACACATGCAGACCAACCACCTTTGTAGCATAGCTGTTTTAAACCTGATTTTTCTTACAATAAAATTGGAATATTAACACAAAGTAAACACTGAAGCTGTGTAGGTCCCTCCCTACGTATAAAACCCTCCTCACCCAGGTCCCTTTACTTGGTTTTTCATATCTGTCTTCATTGATTTCTCCTTCTAGGACCCCAGGCTTCACCTGTCCTTATTACAATACCTGGTTGAGGCATCTATACATCTTCCATACCCCGTGTCTCAGTGATGTGTATGCTCAATGTAGCACAAGGGATTTGTTGTCCTGCTGCTGTTTAGATTCACGAAAACAAGTCTTTTTCAACCGAGTATAGAACCATTTACGCTAGAAACAATCATCCTCTGGCATCTCCCGAACTGAACTGTCAGTCTTTTCATTGATATAAAATAACTGTTCAATAGAAGAATTCACTGTCGCCATGCTTCCTTTAGGATTTAGAAAACCTTGTTTCCTCCCAGCACTTGGAACCAATTTCTTCTCCGTCTAATGACTTGCTGAAATGTTTGGAGATCCTGTCAATGGCTGCCAACTCCTCGCTGGTTTATTTATTCCCTCTTGCATCTGACTGGTCAGTTATTTGTTTTCCACAGTGTCCTTGTGTGTTATAAATGGGACAGGCCTGTCACTTCACTGCTGAGAGGATGTTTTGAGTTCCTTAAGAGATTTTTATTTATTTAATTTTGGTTGGAGCAGAACACTGAATAATGCATCTCAACCTGCTACATGTACTGTTTTTATCATTAGCATGCAGTCTGAGTTATCTGTAGAATACTTATGAGTACCGGCGAAATGTTTGTGATGTTATTTATTTATGTTTCTCCTTTCAATTATTCATTTGTTTATTTATTCATGGAAGAACTAACTGAAATTGGAAAATTCATTTTTGCTGAAGGGCACTTGGCCCCACTCTATCCTCTCCCTATACAAAGGGAAAGGAGGGGGTGGCACATCAGGCTTGTTAGTAATTGCTTTATGTGGTGTTTCCTTAGACTCACCACGGGACGTCGTTTTAATCCAAACAGATGGGTCAGCAGACAGAGAAAGACACTCAGCAAGAGAGACAAGTGAGTGGAAGCTGAGAGGTGGAAGGAGCATCACAGAGAAAGTATGGATGAGACTAATTCTGTGGACTTTCTTCCAAAACGACAGCTTGTTCAAAGGGCTGAGCTCAGGGAACACGCAGGGGTTGGTGAGGAAGTCTGATTTTCCAAACGCCCAGACGGGACTCCACAGGTTGGACTGGAGAGGTTCAGATGGAGGATGAGCGTAATAAGCTGCCTTCACGCTCTCCTGGCCTCCGTCTCATTGTGTGCTCACTGTGTTTTCTTTAATTATATAGAGAGGGATTTTTGTTCCATTTCACACTTGCACAAACATGCAGCAATTATTCCTGATAAGTGATAATGATTCACTGAACTTTAAATCTGTGTTTGTGTTTATGGGCAAGCATGCATGCATTTGTGTCTCTGCAGCGACGACTTTAGCCTCGTGTCGCAAACACGGACGCCGAATTCCAATTAGCGTTAAACGTAAAATAAAAAGGGAATCGTGTGTGTGCATCCTTAATGATCATCCATCACTTATCACTCCATTCATTTTAACATTGTTATGTCGTTTGAAGTCATGCGGACGGAGGTAAAGAAGAGACAGAACAGTTAAGATCTCACACCTGAACTCGTATCAGGTCACCACTACTAAAACAGCTGGCTTCCTTAGTTCCCAGGTCCTCAGTCAGACAAGTCTCCTAAAGAAATTGTAAACCATGTCATTAATGCTTTGAAAAGGATATTTGCTAATATCAAAACTGGTGTGTCTCTTATTTCATGACCGATTCTAGTACAAGAAAAGTGTGCAGGGTGCCGAATGAGAAGAGGTGCCTACCTAATGTCATGTTTTTTTTTTGTTTCAGGTAGCCACAAATCCCATATCACCAGATAGAATAGGTTTTAATGGTGTGAGGATTTCAGTGTTAGCTGCATAGAGACATCTAGAGGTGACGTGCGTTCATGCTGCTGACTTTTCTACATTTTGAACAAACAAAGCGTTACAATTCAAAATGCACGCGGGCCGTTTCAGTCCTTAATTAACCAAATAAAATGGGAAAGACTGTAGGTTGTAGGTGTGCAGGCTTCAGCAGAAGACCTTGTTTAAAATGGATTTTCAGCATTCTTTATATGTACATGGACCTTGCATTGAAAATGCCCTCTGGAGTTTTCTCGTAAACAAAGTTGTGCTTACATTCCGTGTTCCTCATCCTCACCCATTATGTGTGTCCTTGAGGCGTAGCAGACATGTTGAATGGCATTTCCTTCCTCAAAACATTCGCAGTGGATTTTTGAAATATTTAAGATCCTGTATTGTTTCCATTCATAGTTGAGTTGACTTTGTGAACCCATAACAATTCCCTGTTTACTGTTATAGTACAGCTATTCATGCAGGCTTCTGTTTCTCACTACCTAATGAAATAATTCCAAAATGCACTCTCTTGGTCTCTAACTCCTGAGTGAAATCTCTGTCTATTTAGCTGCTAAATGCTCCACTGGATTCCCCATCTAGTGGATAGCTTTGTCTGTCTGCAGTTAGGAGTAAATCTGTGGACTGTAAAATGAAAACAATGAGGAAAAGGCGCTGAAGTGTCCTGTCGAGCTGTGAGGAACTCCAGTCAGGAGATGGTGGTTCTCAACCTACCGTGACTTGTTAAAAACTGAGCTATGATGTTTCATGCTACTGTCAGCTGGAAGGACCAACATAAACAGCTGCTTCCCCTCAACCAACACGGCCTGCAACACATTCTCACTCCCAACTAAAGCTTCAAGCTATGATGCTTTCTTAGAGCGTCACTTTTGGACGCGTCGTGGAGGATTGAATTACACTGAAGTTCAAGTGACGGCTGGGCCGATCTCACATCTCCACAAATGAGTAATGACCAAACAGGCGTTATGTTGATAAACTGACCACATATACTTACATATTCAAACACATATTCAACTTAATTAAGTGATGAGTAAAGTCCCAGTCGGCAACATGTGTTTGATCATATTCACTGAAGCCGACGCTACGCTCCGATAGAACAACAGAAATCCTCGTCAGCGTGCCTCTACGTGCACGTGGAGCCTGTTGTTTGTTTTGATCAACAGCGCCCGGATCATCCTGTCCAATCAGCACGCAGGGCTGTGTTCGTGCACACACAGAGCCCCTCCCCCCTCGGGTCGTACCACTATCACAGGGGGGAGGTGGAGGGAAGTAGCAACAAGCTTCTAATTCCTGGTTAAAAACCCAAACGAGGAGGTCCAAAACAACCAAGGAGAAGAAAACACCGGTGGAAAAGAAGGAACAAAAGAAAGATGGCGACGGTGCCCGTGATAAAACCAGAGTCAACATCGGACCCGCGTTTCAGAGGTGGCGTGATCTAAGGGAGTTCAAAGGGCACGAAGTCGAGGGGGAGGAGTTCGGTGGTCGTGGGGGAGGAGCTCGGTGGTTGTGGGGGAGGAGCTCGGTGGTCGTGGAGGAGGAGCTTGGTGGTTGTGGGGGAGGAGCTCGGTGGACGTGGGGGAGGAGCTCGGTGGTCGTGGAGGAGGAGCTTGGTGGTTGTGGGGGAGGAGCTCGGTGGACGTGGGGGAGGAGCCTGAGAGTTGTAAACATTCTAAATCTCTGCCCTCCATCCTCCAGACTTGACGACTGGGACTTAACAGTTTTTGTCCTTTAGCTTCCCGTTTTATTTTGTTATTGACCTCTCCTCTTGTTTCAGACGTTCCACTTCCTGCCCTTTGTGTTTGCTATCCATTTCCGTTGTCTGCCTTGCCCCTGATTAGATCCACATGTGTGCCATTAGCCTCTGCTCCTTGTGGAATTAAATCCAGTGTAATCTGTCTCCTGTTGCCAGTTGGTCTCAGTTCAACATATTCCTCGTATCTGTTCCCAGTGTTTTCAGGCCTTTGCCTGCGTTTTGCCCAACTGACCGATCTCCTGTAACCCGATCCCGAAGCTCCAAGTAAAGTCTTTTACTTAAACCGCTACTGTTTGAGTCCTGTTTGCACCCAACATACAGCAATGCATTGTGGGGCAGTTGAGTCTGTGCTGTCAACTCAAGTTTCATACAATTTTTTACGTCATATTTAGTATTAAGAGTATGTTTGTATGCCATTTTTGGAAACTACCTTAGGGTTAGTAAAAGGTAGGTTGACTCAATGAAATGCGTTCAGGGTTATATTTCCATTTTATTTTATTTATAGCTTTTACTTTGGTAGGGTTTTCTCCAACATGACATTATATATATATATATATATATATATATTATATATATATCCAAAGTAACCAGCTTTGGATATCACCATATTTTTCTATTTAATGAGGTACCATGAGGTAGTGTCTACCTGGCCCTCTAGATGGCACTCTGTTTGGTTGAGAATAGCTGATCTATGCATTTTCACATTATGTTGTCATATAGTAGTGTAACGATGCATCGATGAATCGATTGTCAGTCCTATCGATTCAACTAAATCCATCTGCTAAAATAAATAAACAGAATGAATCGTATGGCTTCACCAATAATCCATATAAATGTGTTTAATCTTGTGAATTTTTAATTATGATTAATGACTTTTAAGACACTCTCCCCTGCCAGCATGTAGTCTATTGAAAAATGTTCAAAATAACTGAGCATTACATTTTTGATGAATTTTGTATTCAGCATAAAATATTATGCAGGACTACTTTTTTATAGAATAACTATGTTAAATAAGTAATTCTGTGGTCTGTTTATTTTTCACCTTTCAGAAGAAGATAGTCTATAGTTTATTTCATGGATATAGAACTTTGGTTAAAAGTTACTGAATCGAATGGAATCGTACCAAAAAAAATTGTTGAATCGCTAACTTCCTTATCGTTTATGGTTTATCGTTAATGGAATCGCTGTGAAGCCAAAGATTCACAGCCCTACTGTCATATGATCTATTGTTACAGATTGAAATGAATCACTCCAAAAGACCAAAACATGAGAAAGTCTTCCGTCTTGACCAGGACAACGTTCTCGTCCTCGTCTAATGAATTCTTCTTCAGGTCGGCGTGTCCAGCTCTCTTCTTCAAGGTGCCAACAAACAGCCCACAGCCATGGAACGCCTATTTGTATCATTTAATTAGAGCATGCTTCTCTTGGCACAGTTCATTTATTGTAATCTTGTTTATGCAACTTGATTGTTTCACAATATGTTTTTTAATTAGCTGAGATTGATTAAATTCCATTGATTCTGTGTCCTTATTAAAATAACCCCCTGCCGCTCTCCTTCCTTATTTTTCATAATTAACGCTAGCGTGTGCTGCTTTGGGGGAAGCTCCATTGCCAGTGTTACAAACGTTTTTAATCAAAGCACTGGTGAGAATAATTAACTGTGGTAGCACGTTGACAGGTGTTTTTGTGTGGAGGTGTTGTCGGACTCAGATCTGCTGACTCAAAGCAGCAGAAGATTAGAAATGAAGCTGAGCTCACATGTTTTGTTCCGTCCCAGCATTTAGATGGAGCCCGCGGACGCCACCCCACCCATCCACCCAGCGCTGACCTTGGCTGTTCGGCCTCAGCATGCAGGCGGGCATGAAGGCAGGACGCGCATGCGTGCATATCTGCGCCTGCTAGTGCAGAATCTCATTCCAGACCGAGTGCTTGTTTTAATTTTGATTGATGACTCCGTTTATCTTTGAAATAACAATCCTCTGATACCCCACCACCTCGTTGACAGCTTCCGTTTCTCAACACCCCCCCCCCCCTCCCGATTCCTCTCCCCCAGTATGAAAATGATATTAGAAACAAAATGAGATTTGAAATTTTGTGTTTGACAAGCTGCTTGATGAAAGAGTTTCATAGCTGGGCCTGATCCATGGACATTTTATGCTAATAATACTGCTAGCCAAGCAATCTAGTTGGAAATTAATCAGGACACTGGATGGATGGAAGCAGAGAGGAGAGGAAGGTGGGTTGCTCCATCAACACCCCTCCTTCCTCATCCTCATTCCCTCTCCCCAGCTCTGAATCTCATCAGAAATAGCCATGGGGTGTTGTCTGTCTGATGGGGAACGCAGAGAAAATTACACTGCAGCTTAGCACTGATTGATGCAGTAATGTATGCGTTAATGTATGCAGCCATGCAGCGAGCTGCCATTTTATGGATGAGACCTTCTCAAGCAGTCGCCTTTCACATGGGAGAGCACACACACACACACACACACACACACACCTCTAGCCATGTCTCTTCGTGTTGTTCTATTAATCCTGTGCAGCCATTGTTGGTGTCTTTTCCACATGTATCCGTTTCGTGTGACCTTTCACCTCTCATCACACACACACTAATACACTCTTTGTCTCTGTAGTTCTTCTATCTCTAAACCCTGGGAGTCGTCATTACTGGGAGTCTCTAATGAAGTCATTATCAGACTTCACTCGTTTAAAACAACATAATTAGTACAGAGGTCTTAATGATCTTTGCAAGTTAAATGTTAAATGTTTATTTATCCAGTCTCATTTCCTCGCTCCTCAGGTGGAATAAAGAGAGGAAATGAACCACTGAAGTGTTTGGTGGATGCCGGTGTGTTTGTGTGCACATATTTCTCTACCATGTTACAAGTCTGTGTGATTTATTGTTTTTACCCAGAGAGACATCTGTTACACCATTTCTTATTTTTGTAATGCATCATCAGCCAGAGGGAAAACAATATTATCCAGTGTGGGATATTGTACTCTGGAGTCTAATAATCGAATGTACACGGGAGCTGGTGTCATTAAAGTGCCAGTGGAGCTGGAGGGAGAGGGCAGGTACACATCTGTCTGTCTCTCAATCCCCATTTGCTTTCAGCTTTCCACTGTGGATACATCATTTGATCAAAGAGTCATATTCTTCCTGTATACATTGACCCTGCTTAAACCAAATTTGGACCTGAATTCAGGAGCTCAGCTTTAAGACTCCTAATGACTCTCAGGGTCTCGAGAGGAAGAGAAAATTAAACATCTGGATGGAGGAGGGAGCGTTGTAAGGACCGCTGCAGTGAAATACAGACAGAAATGCAACAGCTGCGGGGAGTGAGTGGGATGTTGTCCTCTGCATTTGGAGGTTATTGCAATTTTCCAGATGTTTGTCAACTTTCCTCTTACTTATACCATCTTGCCTTCTTATTCAGTCAGGTTAAAGTTATATAAAGTAATAAAAAAAACACTGGCATATATATATATATATATATATATATCACATATATTAATTGATAGTTGTAGCTGCTGGGAACATGGTGTGAACAAGCTTGACAGTAATCAGCAGAGGTCATCATCCATGTCAACAGAGGATCCTTCAGAGGGAGAGAAACTCTTGGTGTTATGAAAAGGCCTTGGACTACATGGTTCAAACTTCTGAATTGATGTGTCGATAAGTGGCAAGCTGTGTTGATGTATTAGCTGGTGTGTGTGTGTGTGTGTGTGTGTGAGACACATAATGGGTGTCGGTGCCCTGTGGAGACCAGCAGTGGAGGCCGAAGGTCTGATTACTTGGTCATAAGTGCTCAGTCCTGCTCTTCCTGTAATAATCTCTCATCATCTCTGGGCGTCACCTTCTAATGCCAGACCTCCATGAGCAATAGGAAGTCTCTTAATCACACACACATATGCATGTCTCACACATCCAGTCCTCCAGTGGGTTTCACACGGCACAGACAGTTAATCGGTTGGACTCCCGATGGCCTGGATGTCTTTAACACTTGTTGGTCCACATTATGGCGACTATGTTGGATTAAATCAACACCAGGAATCGTATGATAGCTGTGGTGATGTTTGAGGTTTCAGAGCGATTCTGTGGACCTCTCATCTAGAAACCACACTCTTCTCCCCCTCCTCATCACAACAGCAGAAACTTAATATGTTTTGTTTGTATTGAGAAAAGTCCCGATGACACTGTGATGATCATAAATGATATACAGCAGCTGTGACCACAATAAGTCTTTGAATATCTCAAAATGTGACCGAGTAAGGCGTGCCCATCACCCAGGCAGGCCCTTGGCATGTAAAGTCCATACCCACAGCAGTGACTAATTGTTTGTTATGTCAGGGCTTGTCGTGCCCGTTTGCCTTTAATGGAGTGTAGTGTGGTGATCCATCAGGCTGTCGAGCGAGCCCCATGTCACTTGAAGTGGCTGTGTGTCAGTGGGGCGAGCGTGCCGTGCCGGTGTGATTTACTGCCCTGCTTGTTGCACCGCGTGCCTTGCCTCTTACCCACGCTCCGCTCCTCTTCCTCCCCCTTCCCTCTCCTCTCTCCCCAGATTGATGACCAGCACAACTGGCTCACGACACTCGCCATCTTCTGGCAACCCTTTAGTGCTGTTTTATAGATGGTTAGCGCACCTCATTTGGCTATTTATACATTTGTAAGTGGCTATGAAATATAGATTTGTCTTGATGGGTGTCAACATGGGCGCTATGGAAGCAGAGCTCAGTGACACCTCGTTATTTTAACGGCGTGAGCTGGAGAGGCCCCACGGCAGGAGTCATATCCAAACACGGCTAAATGATACTGTTTTTATTTTTCATTTAATGTTTTACACAAAGCTAAACACTTGTTTTCTCTCACAGGGATTCTTGCTGAGAGCTGGAAATACGTATACGTATACCCATACCTGCACACACTCTCAACCCTCACATTCCATCAGAATGTTAAGGTGGTTCAGAGAGAAGAACCCTAACCGTAACTGTATGTGTGACCTGTCATCCACACACACACACACACACATGCACATATTTCACTCCATTCACAGGCAAGGTCTCAGAGGTAATTAGGTGCTGGCACCCACTCAGTGCAATGTGCTGGTTAATTGAATAGTTAACACATCAGAGGCAGGCCTGTGCAGATTGGAGGTGACACCTGTCAGGGAGCTGCTCTCTCCCGACCCAGGACATTTCCTGCTCCGCCTGATACATATGTCATCTTCGTGAAAATACCAAATTAGGGGCAGGCAGCTGAGTGAGTGCAGTGCAGCAGGTGTGGAGATAGCTTGGGGGCGGAGGAAGGAGGCAGGTGCTCCTCGGCTCTGTCCTTCAAGAGGATTTGTAAAGCTCCGGGCACCTATCCTTACTTCACCTCAGGCCATTTCCATGGGTATGTGACAAGAAAGTGACAGCACTGTGCGTGTGTGTGTGTGTGTGTGTGTGTGTGTGTGTGTGTGTGTGTGTGTGTGTGCGTGTGTGCGTGCGTGTGTGTGTGCGTGTGTGCGTGCGTGCGTGCGTGCGTGTGTGAGTGTGTGAGTGTGTGAGTGTGTGCGCGTGTGTGCGTGCGTGCGTGTGTGTGTGTGTGAGTGTGTGAGTGTGTGCGTGTGTGAGTGTGCGTGTGCGTGCGTGCGTGTGTGTGTGCGTGTGTGCGTGCGTGCGTGTGTGCGTGAGTGTGTGAGTGTGTGCGTGTGTGCGTGTGTGTGTGCGTGTGTGAGTGCGTGCGTGCGTGCGTGTGTGTGAGTGTGTGCGTGTGTGCGTGTGCGTGTGCGCGTGTGCGTGTGTGTGCGTGCGTGCGTGCGTGCGTGTGTGTGTGTGTGTGTGTGTGTGTGAGTGTGTGCGTGCGTGCGCGTGCGTGTGTGCGTGCTTGTGTGTGTGTGTGTGTGTGTGTGTGTGTGTGTGTGTGTGTGTGTGTGCTCCCCCAGACCCTGCAGCAGTGTGCCTAAGGCAGCCAGGAGTTGAGTGTGCATTCTGGAGAGGTGTGTCAGTTGAGTAACGGTGTCCGGACGTTAAAAATATATCAAGTGATGCGTTTTATCTGAATATAGCGTATTATTGTGTGAGGTAACATATGTGTCCTGGCTGGATGAATGTGGTGTTTAGATGTTGCATGTTCTCAGGTGTTGCATGGCCTCAGGTCTGCCGGTGCAGGAGGGAACGGCTGCAGACCAGAAGGTTACCACGCTGGACCTGAAGGCTGCTGCTAGCTAAGCCACTCAAAGGAAGCGGGTACCAGCTGGGATATGCACTCATGTTACAGTTAGAGGCCATTCCATCAAACTCTTATGTGATGGCCTAATGCATTAGCAGACTGGATCTGTAGGAAATGCAGGAAGCTCTGTAGAGACCCAGCAGCAAGCAGCTGGAGGTCCATAGCCGCATGGCAGCACTCCACTAACACAACACAGAGACGCAGCATGGACTCCTGCTGCTGCAACGTACGCAGGTGTTCAAGGAGACCCCTGCAAAGACTTGGCTATGACAGTGACAGTGTTGTTCTCTACCTGACTGAGAAAGTTTTGTTGCAATAGTTGAAGAGTGTGTGTCTCTGGGTCCAGCTTATCGCTGTGTGTGACATCACACTCCGTCTCTTTGTTCTACCTCTGCTGTCATCCCTCCCTATCGGATGCTGCAAAAATGTCTTGAATCTTGAAAAAGTATTTATGAGGGAATGTTGTCAGACAAACTGTCAGCTTCTTATCAGTCTCTCTGTCCCCCCCTCCTGTCTTTCAGAAGATGCTACTGGATTTACCAAATGAAAAAGTGAAAACGAGGCTGAAACAAAGAGAGAGTGACTGAAAGGGTATAAATCAGGGAGAGAGGGATAAAGGAGGGGGAGTGACAGTGACAGGCTTTCGTGTCGGGTCAGCTAGCCTGCAGTGCTGGCTGTAATACGTTGCGTGAGACAGTCACCTGAGTATGTGATGTGGCAGCTGCCTCAGCCACTCACCTGCAAGGAAATTGCCCATCAATTCACAGCCCGAGGCCTTTTGTGTAACGCCACTAATCTACACCCACTCACACTACACGTTTGACCATGCATATCAAACTCATTTATTTACATATGGATGCACAGAAACAAGATCTGCAAAGAAAGTAAAGACCCAGCAACGCGGCACTGCAGAGACAGATGTGTCTTTAGGAGTCTTGCTTGTGTGAGGGTGCATTTACATGAGTTCTTAGTTCTTGTATTTCATCTTAGATGGGGTTTTTGCCCAGAAACGGGCAGCAGCAGGTGAGGATATTGTTGTCAGCCGCTGTGGAGCATCTCCAGAGCTTTAAACACAGAGCCACAGGTGTACTATATATTTATTCCCTATAGTGAAATATTTGCATCTCTCAGAGCTGTTAGGATATGATTGTGAGACACCAGAGGTCTGTTTTATGTAGCGAGTTCAACATATCCAGGATATCTTTTGGTTATCTGGCTAACTAACCCTGACAAATGCAGTCCAGCTAAGCGGTCCTACGATGGTTGTTAAGGCCTATGGCAGATCATCATATTTTAGAAATTCAAACTAAATAAGAGCTAGCTATATTATTAGAAAATGATGAAGACCTTAAACATATAATCCAGGCTAAAATCAGCAGAATTATAGCTGTGAAATGCAGGAAGTACAGCTGGTAATAAAACACTGTCTGTGTGAATGTCTAACTGAAGACCCACGCCACTATTTGTGTATTTCATTAAATGGATGATGTGTTCTTATAAAAAGTACTTTATTCCTCCCTTTGGGGAGATTAAGGTGCATGTGACAACACCGTAGCCTTATTCTTCCAGCTGCAACCCCGGCAGTGTGAAAGCAACATGGAGGAATATAAGAACATCGAGGCGGTAAGTAGGCTTACTGTCCTACTTTATAATCATCCACGGTATACATTAAAGCGCCAGTAGCGAAGAAACACAAGGCGTTAAATGCATAGTTATCGCCTATTTTCTTTCATTAGCTGCAAAGTCTGGAGTTGCAGCTGAAAAAATAACTCTAAAATATTGTCATAAATGCCATAATAATACATCCAAGCAATAAATAGATTTGACCACACAAACATGTTATTAGTCCAATCCATTGCTCTGGATGGGGAGTGATATTCTAAGCCTATTCATTGACACAGTCAGTGATTTACCTTCAGAATAGAATAGAATGAATCTTTTTCTTTGGCTCACCAGACATAAAAGACAGATAGACATACAGCCACAATATCATCATATGTGTGAAAATATCATGTTAAAAAGAAGATAATAAATATGCTTAAATATGTAAGAGTAAAGAATTGTTCGTATTCCACACATCGAGCTTTGATTGGTCAGTTGGCTTTACTTTTTTACAAGTTGATCTCTTATCTCGAATATGTTACCATGGTGATCTACCCCGACTTAAAACCCGTTCATGTTAAACATGAAGTTAGCTCGCTAACCCCAAATCCTGCTTGGTAGCACAGGGCCCAGGAAGCTGTATGACTGTGGGAGCTTTAAAAACACTAACTCTGTGCCCACAGACACAACTAGCGGCTGAAGGATGTTTTCACACTGTGACCCTCGGTGTCCTGTATCCTCCATCCATCTTGGTCTGTGTGGGCCAGGCACTCAATAAGCAGATCATTTCAGGTGGGACCCCCCGTGTGAAACCGGATGTTTAACTGGCCGGCTGAGGTGGGACAGGAGCATCTTAACCAGCACCTTGCCAAAGGTCTCATGTTCACTCAGCCACTGGGGCTGCTGTGAGTACGGCCGACACCTGCCAATAGGCATTAGGGAGGATTTAGTAATTAAGTGATGGGCTGAGGACTAAATGGTGTGTTTGTTGGTTGGTGAGCCACCCCAAGGTCCTTACAGCCATGCAGATAGGGGATTCTAATTGCCAAGTATATTGATCAGCTTGGTGAGGGGGTTGCACAGGGAATTCACTAGCCATCGATTAGCTGTTACTGCACCTCACTTGTCAATGGGAGAGGGAGGTGAGCATCGGAAAGGCTCCGGGGTTTTCCTGACATTATCCCTCGCCACCAGCAGCAGCAGCAGCAGCAGCAGCAGCAGCTCCGGACACGGATACCCAGTCTGAGTCAGACACAGCATCTTATGATGAAAGCACTCTATAAACGTCCCTTTACCTCCTCCTCCATATCTGTAAACCAACTTTATTCACTCTGAGGCGGTCCAGAGGTGAAACTGAGACCAGAAAGAAGGCCATCCTCCTCCCGGTGCCCTCCATGCCTTTGTGTCTTCTCATACTTCTCATACAACTTGCCTCTGAGACACACTGTATTAGTGAATTCACATGTGAAGTGCATATGTGGAAACAAACGGTTACTTGCATGTGTGTCATTTGGAACAACAAAGCATTGGAAATGTTTTTGTTGTTGTTTTTTTTCTCATTTTAGGTTTTTCTGCCATCTTAGCTGGTGTTTTATGTTCATGCTGAAATTAATTGCAGAAGCAGAGAGAAGAATTGCTGCACAGCAGTCTCTAACCCGAGTCATTTAGAGCCTATTACAAAACATCAATACATTGATTGAAGCGAGTGTCTCAGTGTACTGCTCTGTAAACACACGGTGGGTTCAGTTGTGCATGTTTTATCTGCTTGAATCTTATCAGGATTGAAATCTTTTCATCTTCAAAACACTTAATCCTGCCGCTATTATATGGAGAACTCAACCTGCCATTACAGATAAATAAAACATGTAATATATAAATACATAAAGAAATAAATGTAGAATTAAAAACCAAAACTTTCAAATAAGTGAGCAGGTTAATAAATAAATCAAATGTATTTATTTGGCTATTTCCTTATTTTTGTATATATATATATATATATATATATATATATATATATATATATATATATACACATAGTATTGTAATTTGAAAAAACTAAAATGAAAAGTCATAGTATAGGTTGTCGAAAATGGTCAACAAATACGATGTCTCAAAAAGTAATGAAAAAGTTTAAAAGTTTAGTATATCGGAAAAAGTCCAGAAAAAAGTCAGTATAGTATGTTCCAAAAAGTAATGAAAAAAGTCATATTATAGCATGTTGAGAAAAGTTATCATTCATATGTTGAAAAGAAGGTGGGGAAAATGAAAATCTATAGTATGTAAAAAAAACAGTTTTGTATGTCAAAAAAGTGAAAAGTAGTATAGTCAAAACAATTCCTTGTATAGTCATAAAAGTCACGAAAAAAGAAATTGTATTATATGTCGGGAAAAAGTCCCAGACATCAACTTCACCAACATTGGCTCACTGGGAGAAATGGGAATCTGCTCTCCTCAACAACCCTATGGCATGGTTTAGATCTTCCCAGCCAGTACAGCAGCAGGTCTTTGGGGTCAACTCGAGCACCCTCAGCTGACGGGCCCACATATCGAAATATTCCCTTGAACATTTTACATTTTTCAGGTTGGACGCAGAAAAATGTGAAATGTTAGCAGACAAGGACAAGCAGACAAACTAGCCATCGCTTCACAACAAGCTCTTGAATATTTCTTTGACCTCCCTGGTATGGAAGCGTACAATCTATTCACAGGAATGTCATCTTTTTGAATTGTCATCATTTGCTACATCTGGTGATATGTTAATTCCTTGTGAATGTATATCATATATATGGCCAGCTGTTCACCTCAAGCTGGCTGTCGTCCTCGTTGAGGTGAAATCTTGTTTAGTTGTTGCCGACTGCAGTTTTGACACGAGGCTTTGCGGGCTTCTGTATCTCAAACATGGCGGCATGGCCAATGGAGGTTGGAGATGACCATGTCCTTCACATGCTCCTCGCTGTCCTTGCTGGATTCCTGGCTCTGCTATCTGAATAAAGCTCAGAAGGACTTCTGCTTTCTCATTAGGAATACAGATGGCATCATGAAGCAATTTAGTCGGAGTAGGTATTAATCGTCCTGGCTGTCCCTCAATGAGCTGTTGCAAAACATTAAAACCAATAAATGGGCTCTCCATAGGCAAGCCGCTGACTAGGAATGGAACTCAGATGGAAAGAATGGGCTCCTCATTCTCTGGTAGCCTGGTCATTATGGCTACCCAGCCATCAAATGGGATAGCCTAAGTTCCCTATTAACTGCATACACCTCTAGCTCATCCATTTCCTCCATGATTTCAGTCTAATGTTGAGGTCAGGTGGATATAGATCTTTCCAGTATGCAGTTAGAAATTACACAGTATTACAAGAGCCTCCTTTCCTGTTGGCTGGGCAAAAGCATGAGGGAAGATCTGTTGTTCTGCTTGGAGTTCGTACCCCTCCAGAAGGCTGCTTTCCGCTCCGATCGCTGGGCGCTGCAGCTGCAGGTTCACATTTCCTCGGCTCTTTTGTTTCTTCCAGCGGCCCATGGATCTCTGGCTTTCCTCCTCAAAAGAGGAACCGTGGCTATAATCGAACTAGTTTGTTCCACACACTTTAGCCAAACGTATCTTTCTTGATTCTCCCCGTTATTGTGAGATTATTGATTTGCTTCATGATGCCATCTGTATTCCTAACAACAACCCCAACCTTAACCCTATAGTGACGTGTAAAACGTCCTATTAAAGTATGTCATAAAAAAGTCATGGTATTATTGGTCACACATGTACCCATCAATGCATATTCAGATATTTGTATTCTAGAACAAAAGTGAGCAATCTGCTCAGTGTTAATCTGTTATATTTATAATATCCAGCAGCATCTGGAGAATCCATGATCCTGTCTGAACTGACCTGTCCAAGGTCACTTTGTCATCTTCGATGGGGGATTGTTTCCCCATGCTTGTCTTCTGGTTCTGAACGTTGATACACCACTCAGATTCACCCTCCAGCCATGCTCACAAATTGAATTAGTTTCAGTCTGAATTTGTGTTTCAAAACTAGTAATTATTTCTAACCCCAGAGGAAGCCAAGAGAAATGAGTCAGATTTGCACGAGTCATGAAATTTGACGATATATGATTTTACACCAACCAAAGGGACACAAGCCCGAAGCACAGCAATTTACCAACCATTCATCTGTTTGCAAATTATATCACTCCGCATATGACATCTTTTAGAAAGTTGGATAAATCTGATGAAAAAGTTTCTTTCTCAATTACCATCTGAAATTAATCTCCTTAATCCCAATTTGATCTCTTTCATGCATAAAGGGGTATCTTTCATCTGCCCACCTATGTGCCTCAAATCTCCACCACAGAGTGAGGATGCACCATGACTGTCAAGTTCAGCCCAACGTGAGACCCATGCAGCTCCATGAGACGGGGGACTGGTTTGGGGGGTGAGACGGGGCTGTCATTATCTCTAGCTGGTGGAGGAGTAAGCAGTCTCTAGGAGTGTGTGACGGAGCTGCAGGTACGATGCAAAAAAAAAAAAAAACAGAGTCAAAGAGCCTAAAAATCATCTTAATTCCATTAAACAATATTTATTGAGATTGTTTTTCATTATCTTTTTAATTCCTTTTTAAATCTTTTATATCAAATAATACAGTTTAAACAGGAAATCATGTTACTCATACCGTTGTGCTTTAAGAATATGATGAGATAGGGTTTATTTGAAGGGTCATAAGCCAGAAGGGGTTGCATTGGTTTAAGGGGAAGGTTCTGTGTTTTGTGAGAAAATGACTCCAACATACGCACTTTAGTTTGTACTCCATACATACTTTGGATGACATGTAACTGGCACACTTGACTTTATTTATATTGCACCTGTCATACAATCAGTACTTCACAGAGCAAGATTCAACAAAATATCACAACAATAATCTATTAAATGTTCAAAAATAAATAAACACATGGGATAAAAATAATAATCCTATGAAAAGCAGTGATTAATCTGCAACAGAGGAGTTTCCTGCCTGCTGACAGCGGGGAGGTCAGCATGACAGGACTGAGCACCAAAACAAAGAGATAATCAGACTAAAGGCCAGCATGGTGAGTTGTGGATTCAGAAGATCTCCGATGCCCGGAACTGCTCCCAGCCTCTGAGGACCAGAGTTTACTGATCAGGCCTAGCTCCACACCAGCTCTCCCCTCTTTAAGAGGCACTTTGACCAGCCGCTGACCTACAATCCCCAAGCACCACTATGATGAGAGTGCTCTTTAATAGGAAGGAAAGTCTCATCTCCTTTCTTAACAGTGGGTATTAGTTTAGAGCAAAGAACGGGGCACATGCACAACGCTCCTTCCCTTCCTGTTCTGGTCATTAGTGTGGGCCACACAGCCTTTTACTCAAGGAGAGTCTTAACCTCTAGAGGTGAACATGTTCACCAGATCTTTGCTACAGAGTCTGTTGTCAAGAACAGAGACAACTTGTAGCTGTATTCTTAAAGATGAGGCCTTTTATCTGGACCTGGATGTTCACTAGAATGCTTCCTGATATTAGGAGCTAGATGGTTTTTATTTCTAGTCCATCACTGACCTCAGATCTGTGGATTTCCTGTATTAGTATTTTCTTTGCTATATATTAGTTTTGGTCTGCAGCTCCAGGTGTACACATTGTTACTTGCTCTTTTCTCGACTGTGACTTCTGATGTGTGTGATCGTGCCTGCATGATTGCTTACACATGTATTTCTGTGTGTGTGCGTGTGTGTGTGTGTGTGTGTGTGTGTGTGCTGTGTGTGTGTGTGTGTGTGTGCGTGTGTGTGTGTGTGTGTGTGTGTGTGTGTGTGTGTGTGTGCTGACTCCTGAGCCAAGAGCACATCTCTAGCTCATCTCTCTGGCCTGGCATCAGCCTCCTTAAGTGCTGTCAATGTCACATGGTAACAGTAGCGCTGCAGCCTCTTAATTGGTTTAGGAAAAGCATCCTTGTCATTTTGAGGTCAGTAAACTCCGCCAGAGAAAATGAAGTCCAAACTGCTTCCACCTCCTCAGCCCCCCCACACAGCCAGCCTAACAAAAAAATAATGATTATGTGCCGTGTATATTTGTGCGTTCGCTGTCTGTTTTCACTTTTTGCTTTTAGAAATAATTGCTGTTGGTTGTGCGGCTGCATCAGAGGAAGGGCATTAATGATTCTCACTGGCGGCGAGGAAGCGGCGCTGCAAAGGGCGGGAGGAGAGCAACTCATTTTCCAGAACTAAACGTGTGTGCATTTATGCCCGAATGTGTTTGTGTTTGGTCATTTATTTTTAGTAGTTTCCTCATTTTGCCGTGCATTACATATGGTGGTATGCAGCCTATAACAATTACGCTAGCAGTGAGTGCACTGCTCTGTGTTGATTGTGTGTGTGTGTGTGTGTGTGTGTGTGTGTGTGTGTGTGCGGCTGTCCTTTTACACGGATTAGCTGGTGAATGCTGCGAGAGGATGATCAGACTGGGAGCACACCAGGGTCGCTCTGCGATCACACAGGGATTATGGGGGATGTGGAGTTGTAGTGCATTCCAGGGCCGCCTCCAGTTAGGCTCATCTCCGCCACGCTCCCCTCACACACACCACTTTAATTGCCTTTGCTTCTTTCATTACTTTTATTGCCTCTCCTCTGCATTGCGTGCTCGCTGAGCTTGTGGAAAGGTCATTGTGATGGTGGTGGTGGTGGTGGTGGTGGTGGTGCAGCACTCATAGCCTGACTGAGTGGTGGGGGGGAGGGCTGACACAACAAGGTAGCCACTGAATGGCTGTGCACAGATTTCTATCACAAAGTCTGTAAATCATTGAAAAAAAAAAGGAGAAGTCCACAATTCTATTTCTGAATGCCCGTCAAAGCCTCAGATATAGTTAATAGATCCTCACTCTGATATGCAATCTCTCATATTGAGTGGAATGCTAATTAAAATGCATTGGACATATTAAACAATGCTTCATCACCTGACAGAGGGGGGGCTGGGCAGGCAGGTTAAAGGCTAGGTTGAACTATAACACGAGAAACTAGAATATAAACGTTGAGGTGAGTATTTCCCTTTTTAGACGTTGACGATTAAAGATCAGCTGAACACGTGTCCTACTGAGACCGCTAAAGCTTCAGATGCATCAGTGCATTTTAATGACCACGCTAAAGTACTTCCTAATCAAAGTTCAGGTACCAAAAAAGAGTGTATAATGTATATATATATATATATATATATATATATACACTGTGAGAAGCAGTGAAGAGGCGAGGAATGAGGAACATGTTTCAGCCTGATTGCATGGCATGTGCACAGCAGAGCTGAATCGAGTTACTGTGTGAATTGTGTTCCAATAAAGTTTGTTGTTGGTTAAACATCTTCCAGATGTGCACCTTCCTGATACGTACATGCATAGACCTCAGTATTTTTTTTTAAATATATGTAGGATATACGTTTTTAAGTTCTTTATGGTTTTTCTAGCAACATCAAAATCATTTTAGGGTTCAGATTTGCTTTTTTAATTGTCTGATTTATTACTGTTACTCTTCAGCAAGTATACCTTTGCTCAGATTTCATCATGCTTTCTCATTCTTCAGGCTTGTGTGAGTGATAGCAGGCTTGCAGCAGAGCTGAGTGTCCAACTAGCGGTGACGCAAATAGGAGCGGGCATTACTGGCAGTCTGGGAGGAGTGTGTCAGTTTAATAAAGGTGGTGGCAGTATCTCTCAGGGAGAGCTTTGACTTCAAGGTAGTCCCGGCAAAACACAAGCACATACAAAGGCTGCAACGGTCCAACAGTACAATTAGTCTTAGAAGTCTTGTTTTTAGGTCCCCTGTGTCTCCACTTTTTAGGCTTTATAGCCTTGATTCTGTAAAACCGAGGTGCAGAAGAGCAGCAGCTGCATGTTGTCAATATGGGATTTTAGTCATATTTGACTTCCCTTCCACTGCTCTCTCTCTTCCTCTCTGTTTGAGTTCAAGGTGGAGGTTTTGTGTTTCGGTCATATGGCTCTTCTGTCCACTGTCAACTAGTTGGTCCTGGAACGTAAGCAAGGCCTTAATACGCACCACATTACTGCTGAGGTCTCCCTGCACATGCACAATAATTGGTTTCTATCCCAACAAAAGCTAACGCACTTTTTTTTTTATCATATCCCTACATCGCTGCAGGCAAGCTAATGAAAAACTGGCACTGGAAATAAAAGAGCAAAGCATGAAGATCATCCATCTCTGCCAAGAAAGAGAAAGTGGACAGAAGAGAGTTACATTCTCTCAAATGCAACAGTGTGTGAAATACAGCACACTTGTTTGCATGTGTGTGTGTGTGTGTGTGTGTGTGTGTGTGTGGTATACAGGCATGCATGAATCCACCTACAGGAGAAGCTCAGCAAATTAAGGTCAGAAGACTTAGAACTGAGCTTGATGAGAAGAGGAGTGAAGGGGAGGAGCTCTACACACAGAATACAGTCAGTGGGCTAAATCAACTGTATTGTTTTTTCAATGTTAAATGTTTACATTTGTAACCTAGATATATTAATGATAAATGTATGAATCTGCAAACTCATATTTGAATGTGTTGGATGCAGTGAAATGTGTTTGATAAACCCTTGATAAAGAAAAACCTTACATTTGTTTTCAACAGTATAATGAAGCCTTAAAAGAGTTAAGATAAAGAGTTATCTTATTTTTAATATTATTAACACATTTTACATTGATATTTTTATGTAGTACAAAATAATAACTATATGTTGATTTTGGGGCTGCACGGTGGTGTAGTGGGTAGCACTGTCGCCTCACAGAGAGAGGGTCCTGGGTTCGATACCCGGGTCGGCCCGGGTTCTGTGTGGAGTTTGCATGTTCTCCCCGTGTAAGCGTGGGTTCTCTCCGGGTTCTCCGGGTTCCTCCCACAGTCCAAAGACATGCAGGATGGGGATAGGTTCATTGGTGACTCTAAATGTCCCGTAGGTGTGAATGTGAGTGTGAATGGTTGTCTGTCTCTACATGTCAGCCCTGTGATAGACTGGTTACCTGTCTGTCTCTACATGTCGGCCCTGTGATAGACTGGTTACCTGTCTGTCTATACATGTCTCCCTGTGATAGACTGGTTACCTGTCTGTCTCTACATGTTAAACGTGTGATAGACTGGTTACCTGTCTGTCTCTACATGTCGACCCTGTGATAGACTGGTTACCTGTCTGTCTCTACATGTCGGCCCTGTGATAGACTGGTTACCTGTCTGTCTCTACATGTCTCCCTGTGATAGACTGGTTACCTGTCTGTCTCTACATGTCGGCCCTGTGATAGACTGGTTACCTGTCTGTCTCTACATGTTGACCGTGTGATAGACTGGTTACCTGTCTGTCTCTACATGTCTCCCTGTGATAGACTGGTTACCTGTCTGTCTCTACATGTTAAACGTGTGATAGACTGGTTACCTGTCTGTCTCTACATGTCTCCCTGTGATAGACTGGTTACCTGTCTGTCTCTACATGTCTCCCTGTGATAGACTGGTTACCTGTCTGTCTCTACATGTCGGCCCTGTGATAGACTGGTTACCTGTCTGTCTCTACATGTCGGCCCTGTGATAGACTGGTTACCTGTCTGTCTCTACATGTCTCCCTGTGATAGACTGGTTACCTGTCTGTCTCTACATGTCGGCCCTGTGATAGACTGGTTACCTGTCTGTCTCTACATGTTGACCGTGTGATAGACTGGTTACCTGTCTGTCTCTACATGTCTCCCTGTGATAGACTGGTTACCTGTCTGTCTCTACATGTCTCCCTGTGATAGACAGGTTACCTGTCTGTCTCTACATGTCTCCCTGTGATAGACTGGTTACCTGTCTGTCTCTACATGTCGGCCCTGTGATAGACTGGTTACCTGTCTGTCTCTACATGTCTCCCTGTGATAGACTGGTTACCTGTCTGTCTCTACATGTCTCCCTGTGATAGACTGGTTACCTGTCTGTCTCTACATGTCGGCCCTGTGATAGACTGGTTACCTGTCTGTCTCTACATGTCTCCCTGTGATAGACTGGTTACCTGTCTGTCTCTACATGTTAAACGTGTGATAGACTGGTTACCTGTCTGTCTCTACATGTCGGCCCTGTGATAGACTGGTTACCTGTCTGTCTCTACATGTCGGCCCTGTGATAGACTGGTTACCTGTCTGTCTCTACATGTCGGCCCTGTGATAGACTGGTTACCTGTCTGTCTCTACATGTCGGCCCTGTGATAGACTGGTTACCTGTCTGTCTCTACATGTCGACCCTGTGATAGACTGGTTACCTGTCTGTCTCTACATGTCGGCCCTGTGATAGACTGGTTACCTGTCTGTCTCTACATGTTGACCGTGTGATAGACTGGTTACCTGTCTGTCTCTACATGTTGACCGTGTGATAGACTGGTTACCTGTCTGTCTCTACATGTCGGCCCTGTGATAGACTGGTTACCTGTCTGTCTCTACATGTCGGCCCTGTGATAGACTGGTTACCTGTCTGTCTCTACATGTTGACCGTGTGATAGACTGGTTACCTGTCTGTCTCTACATGTTGACCGTGTGATAGACTGGTTACCTGTCCAGGTGTACCCTGCCTTCGCCCAATGAGAGCTGGGATCGGCTCCAGCCCTTGATCAAAAGCAAATGGGTGTAAGTGTTTCCATAGACACAGTGAAATCATCCTTGTTAGCGGCGTGGCTGCCGAGTGCGACATCACAGATCTGACCTGAGATCTGAGATTTAGTCTCTGATCGTCCTGCCCTGGTTAACGGTCACAGTCCTGGCAAAGACACCACTTCTACTCCAAATCTATACAAGCCTCCATCCCGACACACGACTCCATGTTCGCTGCTTTGGCTCCGGCCGACTCCAGAGACAGTGTCAGTGACAAAGCAGGGAGCTTCCAGACGGAGCGTGAGTGTTTCTGGAGTGGCTCATCTGGAACACGGGTCAATACAAACACTCACCAGCACATCACAGACAGTATCACTGAGAAGCAAAGCTGCTGCATAACTCCCCGGATTTTATCGGCTGTCATGTTGATTTTGCTTGTTGTGGGATTAGCATAGGCCTCAGTGTGTTTGTGTGACTAATGGTCTGTGTTTTCCAGCTGTGAAATCAGCAGCCTGAGAGCCCCGAACAGCTTGCACATCAGTGTTTGAAGCCCTCCCCCCCTGGGTTGTGCCTTCTGCATCCTGCTGAATGCACATTTGTGTCTCTATCTCACAGAGCAGAAACTCACCTTTACATACAGACATGTTTGGCACTCCCCTCCTCCTGCACCCGGTTTGACCCCCACTGTAAACTGCTCGACTCTGACTGACTTGTGTCATCTCCACCTGTGTGTGCCGGTCCTGACTGATGGCGAAAGCTTGTCAACACATCTGTGCCGTTAGCTGGGGGATGCTGAGGGTGGAAAAGCGGTGCAGCAGAGGAAGAAGTCTCTCCTCCCTGGCACAGTTTGAGCCCCCTAGAGTTTGCAAACCTTTCACCCGGCTGACCCGAGGACGTTCTCCCCTCCGACCGGACACACTGAAACCAGACAGGGCAATGTGAAGTCAACATGTCACTCAAGTATCACCATGGAAACTTGTAAAGCAAAAAAAAATCGAATGTAATTTGTTTGTGTTGCTGGAGAAAGGTTTATTTGTTGGTGGAATTGTGTCCCAGAGCGGAAGCATCTCATTCTCCTCAGCCAATACCACCTCGGCTCAAAGTAAGCCACGTTTGTGTTACCATATGCCTTGCAACACATTCCTATCTGATATCCTCACAAATTGAATGCAGCGAAAATAGGGGCTGATTGAAGGGATAAGTTTTGGTGGTGGAAGGACAGCGGCAGAGCGGGAGTGAGGGGGGAGATGTGAACCCAATTTGCCATGTGTTGACTGTACTGATTAGGGGCTTGTGCTAAGAAGAGTCTCTCTATCCCCTCATTCCTTCTGTTTACTTTGAGCCTCACCACCCTTCGCAACACAAGCATCACTGCAACCAGAGTGCCCTCCTCTCTCCTCTTCTCGGCTTCAGCCACATCACCACCACTACTGGAGGCACAAGTGCTCCTTTGTATGCCCAACTGCTCCAGTTGGAGTTTGTTAATCAATTAAGAAAGAGTGGAATAAGCAGTGATTGCTAATAAGGGGAGATAGGCCACACGTCTGAATATTTGCTGGATTTACGGTGGTCCATGTGTGTGTGTGTGCATATGTGTGGAGACCAGTGGAGAGCTGAGGCAAACTCAGGACTATTAAGGGCAGCCGGGTGACTGGAGCAAAGTCCAGCTAATGTTTTGGGACACTCAAAAGCCTGCAGGGAGCCAGGAGTACAGAGGTGGGCTGCAAGCAAACCAGAGATGCAGAGAATAATAATAAATAGATAAACAAGTGGATGGAATGGCATGAGAGGAGCTAGGGAAATAGCACATCTATTCTCACGCAGCATGTTTGTTTATTTATGGCGTCTGAAGGCCTGGTCTGGACGCCGAGTGTTGGGGGGGGGGGGCTAGCACAAACACAGGCTTTCCCTCTCAGAGCTCAGCTCCCTAGCTTTCATTAAGTGTCATTACCAGTACTTTCAGAAAGCTGGCCAGGCTGAGACCTGACATCCCCTCTACAGATAGTTGGCCATGCATATGGATGGGTTTCTGAGCCCTCTTATCCACCACTGAGGAGGGGGAATTAGGCCAGCGAGAAGGAGCAGGGGGCTTAAAGGGTGCGTCCATATCTGAATTTAATGCCAAAGATGGAGCCATAACTTCAATTGAGGGACAGTGTTCACGTTGGGATCGTCGTTGAGTACCGTTTCCTTTTACGAATGGGTCACACACGTCGATCCAATCAATGCATTTCACACTCCTGCAAAGAATTGTATTTTCATTTCTGACTTTTACTTTAAATCCACGATGCCATTTAAAACGTGCATCTTTTAACAGCATGGTGTTCATTAGCAATTTGATCAGGGAGGGGGGTGCACTGTTTATTTGTATATTAAGGAATGAAATATTCATATTGTACGCTTTTCTGAGCAGAAGTTATCTGGATTCAGTGTAAATGGTACTTGGGATTAGATTTTCGCAGCAGATTGCCGTTATTAAGGGGGAAAAAGCCAACCCCTTTGAGCAGTCATCTTCCTGGGAGGCAATCTATTTCTCTTTCACGCAGCAAGAGTTCTGGACCAGCCTCTTAATGCACTGAAGCAAAAGTGCTTCGGTCCGCAACCTTTCACGCCTTCAGCTCTCCTTTATGTGATTGAATAGTTAATAACTATGAGACGCCTTTGAAAGCCCGGTGCCGTTGGTCCTTCTGAGGCACTTGTCTCCTTTTTTGTCTGTTGGGCTGCCCTACCTGCCCATTGCTCTGTGTGCCTGCACGTCTACTTGCCCGAGATGCCAAGTCGACTGATAGCCCACCTCTTCTCCACCAGCGCCTCTCACTTTTTGTCTTTGTTTCTCGCCTGACTTGCCGCTTGTGTGTCTGTCTGGCTGTCTTATCAGAATTTTGAGGGCTTAGGGATCAGCTTTTTCATCTCTTACTTCCTCTTTCTCTCCCTCGACACATTCACAAAAAGCCGCACACACACACACTCGCTCACACAGCTCATTAGCCCATCCCACGCTCACAGCTCTGGCAGAATGTGACCCTGCCTAATTGTGTACCATGCTCATTTGTTCTCCCTGCATGATGTGACGATTGCTTATTTATTCTCCTCAGGGCTCCCAACTCACATTAAAATGATTGACTCATTTCATTCACTGCACATTTTCAAGCTGTATTTGATAAGCTCATTTCCCTCGGCATTCAAATCCTTCTTTTGCCCCATGCTTAAAAGTTAGAATGTTACCGAGGCGCATTATTATTCATATTCTGGATTGTTTTCCTTTTCGACTAATTATCTGTGTTAGGAAATAATTTTGCACGTGTGATTCTGTTTATTCCGGTGGAATTGAGCGGCACAAAAGGGCCGACATTAACGATGCTGTTGGAATTGCAGAGGAGCCAATTGTGTACACAAAGCTGGCAGACGCGGTCAACAAGAAGCTTAAGAGGGATTGGGACACTGGAAGCTCGGCCTGAATAAGCAGAGCAAATTTGCATTTTGTTAGAATTTACATCTGGTTAGAGACCAGTTTTACAAATAAAAGAGCGATCAATCATGTAATATGGGAGTTCTTGACACAGAAAAGAGCATAACAAGCGGTTGCTGATTGGGGATTTGGGTTACATTGTTACAGCAGGGTTTTAGCCCTTGTGATTTTGTCGGCTGACAGTTGATGTTTTCTCCCCCCAGCTACTGTATATATCGACCAGGCCTCGGTGACACAGCAGCTGCTGGAAGCTGCTCGGTGCGCTGGGAGGTCAAGTCGGACCGAGACTTGTGATAGTGACAGGCGCACAAAAGTGTGTGATTGGCTGAGGTCGCTAAGCTCATACATACGAGGCGTCATTCGGTCTCGGGATTGAAACTCTCCTTTTTTTGGTACAATCCGAAGAGTATCATAAACATAAAGTGCATTGTTATTCTTTACTTGTTCTTTGGATTGTTGACTTGATCTCAGCCAAACTTATTGCAGCTGGTTGACAATATTTTACATTTGAGAATTTCCACAAAGTTTTAGGTCTCAGAATTTTTTTGTGGTCAAAACTGAAGTAGTAGCCGCCGAGATAACTGGACTTTCAGGTCACTGATTTCCATGTTACTCAGATTCTGCAGATCCCACATTTCCAATCTGAGAGTTTACATGAATGATATTTTTGTACTATACAAAGTACTTGTGTGTTCATAGTACAGTTTTGTGTCTTTGTTGAGTTTGGAGTCTCATTTGATATTTTAACTGATGTGTTTTCATTTTGATGTGACTGTAATTACTAGGGATGTCCCCATCCCATACCCCATTTTTAAGGTGGATCGGGATCGGACGATACAATTAAATTTCATGGCCGATCCATATTTAATATTTCCCATGATTCCATTGTTATGCTTGTCGTTCTATATTGCATCAGCATCATCATTTAGTTGGAAAGTGGAGCGGACACATAGGTTAGCTAGTTAAAGAAATGTCTGCAGTTTGGCATCATTGACCGACACCTTATTTGTGGTAGTGAGACAATAAAAGCCATTGAGCACAGCTTGGATGCCTGTCTTTTTCTTAATGGACACGGAATTAAATGCTGTTAGCCAACACAAAAAGGGATATCGGAAATCGGTATCGGAAAAACACGGTATCGGGAAATATCGGAACCTTTATGAAAATATCGGAATCTGATCGGAAGCTAAAAAATGAGATGGGGACATCCCTAGTAATGACTTGCAGAATGTGTGCAGTAAAGCTTAAAAAACAAAAATATTGAACCAGCTCTAATTGAAAAGGTTTCTTAATCATAGAGACTTTATGTTAGTGAAAACTGTAGGAATATTTAAATTTATATATTTACATTTTTCTACACTGATTTCATTACTTTTTGGCATATCTATCCAATCCACAATGAGCTGAAAAGAATATTGATCTATTTTTTATGATTAAGTTTCTGCATGAAAGAAAAAAGTAAAGTGCTTGATGTGTTCTGAGACACGTACAGTAACTACTCCTAGAGCCACAGACCCCACCAATGTAGCCAAATCTTAATGAATATGGGCAGATAGACAAGAAATTGCAGCCAAATAAAAGAATAATAGAGGCATCTAAACCCTAACAAGTCTGCCTTTGTTCTTCCACTCCACCCACCACAAGTTGGCTGTGTGAAAACAGGCATTGTTGCAGCTTTGAGGGCAGCTCTGAGAGTTCCATGCCCATCGGCCTTCAATCACATGGGATGTCTGAGTTTGACAGTATAAAGTCTTTCTTCTAGAACAAAATAAGACCCCTAAGCAATAGTGGATGAGCTGTTAGTAACCGTAGAGTCCACAGGGAGGTAGACCAAGCATGATAGTACAGTATACACAAAGTGTTGGTTAGGGATAAGACAATGGACCAGTAGAAACATTACTGTATGCTGCAACACTCTTACATGTCTTGCATTCACCCGCAGAACTAAAAACTGTATCTATTTAGTTTGGTGAAATCCAATTTGACTTTTTAGAAACCAAAACCATGAAGAAAGCCGTTAATGTGCCGATCCCTTGCTCTGTTTTAACTTTCCAGAAGGCGTCATTGAGGATAAACACTGAGCTCGCAGCATCTAAGGATTCATTCCAGCCTCACAGGAAGACGACACCATTGGTTTCTGCCTCGGCCGGATCAATAGGCAACATTCTTTCCAGCACAGCAGTCAATACGCCACACTTAAGGTGTCCGAGGAAACTAAAGAACACCAATAATTGTTATTAATGTCTCGGATGTCCCTAAGCATTACATTTACAGGCAGTCCCCATCTAAAAGACATTCAGTCATCACATACTGGACATATAGATGTCTCCCAGGCTCTAGTGAACTGTGAATACCCTGACCAATAATATATAATCATTTCTTCATTTCATATCTTTTCCAAGATGCCTGATATTCCTGTAGTGTTGACATTCGGGGATGTTTTTAGCCACACTAATGATGGCTATATTGCTCCATCCAGAGTAAAGTATTTTGAATGGATAACCATGACATTTTGTCGAGATATTCAGGATGACTGCTCTACTGTTTTATAGAGGAGGCTGTGTTGGTTGTTGTTGGCATTAAATGAAATTTAAGGTGGTGGTACATGTCTGTGGATCCTTTATATACTGACATTTTCAGCAAATAGAAATGTATGTTTATGCGTTTTTGTTATTATTTCACTTATATAAGTAAAGTTTTCAGCATCTGAAAAATGCAAATTTATGGAACACATTCCATCTCTGTTTATTCCGCTTATAGACCACAGTGAACTGATTCTCACCTGCTTTCATAACTCACAAGAATATACAGCATGTTGCAGCACACAACACACAAACAGACTTTAGAGCAACAATTCACGCCATCAACGTTGTATACAAAGCCACTCCATCAGTGCAAGCAGTTATCAAGTGAAGGACAGCATTGCCTCCTGCTTTCATCATAAACCACATATGGGTTCAGAACTGGTGAAGGTAAGGGACTACAGAAGACGGGGTGTGTGTGGTGTGTGGGGGGGGGGGGGGGGTAACATTCAAAATTCAATCAAGTGAAGGCCATCTCCAGCAGGGTAACAGGGAGTGGAGGGTTGGAAGGAGGGGGGACTCAGCTGAAGTTTCCACTGGGCCTGCTGCGCTCCTAATGCAGCCTTGGATGTAATTGGGTCCCAGAAGGCTGTTCATTATCGGGGTGAGCGAGGCAACAAAACAGAAAAGGGGGTGAAAAGAGAAAGAAAATGTCTCATTCTTTGCTCGGTGCCTCCATCCTACCACCATTATGGGACAAAGAGTTAATTAAAAGAGCAGTTGATGCCTCTGTTTTTCTCATCAATCTCACTTCTGCTCTTATTAAGTTTGTAATGACAGCGGAGACGTCCCCGTCTGCCACCAGACCCACAACCAGGGGGACGGATGAGAGGGAAAGCGAGGGCGGGGCAGATAACGTGAGGGACAGCTCATCTCGACAAATCTCACAGTGGTCAAGCGCCGAACATTCCCCCTAATCCCTCCATCAAGTCTCGGGGTGACGATGTGCAGGCGGAGGACGGGAGCTGTACTTTATTCGGGGTGTGGCACAAGAGCCCATTTAAGAGGCGTGGCTTTGCATCCTAATCCCGGGGCTGCCTCCTCAGCCGCCTCGGAGGCCATGTTAATTCTCTCCATCATTACAGGGACAATCCCTAGAAAGCTTTGGTAAAGGTGACTGCTGACACCGTCATTCACAAGGACTATTTCAAAATGTCAGCCCCATAGCTGAGGTTTGTCTCATTAAAGTTGGCAGAGTCCATTAGATCCATCCGCTCCTCCGACTTTCACACTCAATCAAGATGACTTGGAGAATTGTGGGGGTCGAGGGAACGCTCATAATCACGCTTATTTGCATGAAGGGTTACACAGAGGCAGGCTATCATTGACCAACAAGAAAGGAGCAGAGGGATTCAGCGCAGAGCGAAAAAATGCACACCATATTTGAAGAAATCACAGGAACTTCTTTTTCGTGTGTTTTCCCTCCAAATGCCAGCAAGTAAGAGCAGCTTCAACATCAAGAACTGTCAGCCCAGCCGTGATGAAGACACTGGAACGCCAGCCAGGCTTTTGTTCAACAGAATCGTGACCTGGTGATTTACATACAGCTTCCATCCAGCCAAACAGAAGATCCACCCACATATAACCCGTCACTTCATCTAAAGCACATCAACGTCTTCACAGCTGGGGGGTTTCAAAGCCCAGGGATCACTCATGTAGATGTGTGACATCTGTGAGCGAGGGAGGGACAGAGCAGGCTTTTTGTTTCCCTCTGATCAGTTTCACTCGCCTCGGCTCACAAATGTGACGCTGACAATGAAAACAACCATGCTGGGGATTTCATTAAGACCACTTTCAGGTGTGTACTGGAGCTCATGGGACTGTACTGTGTTTGGGTTGCTCCTTCCAGGGCCATGACCTTACTGACCTCAAGGTAGTTCAAAGAGTACGTGCATCACATGCACGGCAGTGAGCTTCATATGGAGTCCTTTCTCAACCAAGTCTTCATCATCTATCCTATTGTGGAGGTTTCATAGCGTATTCACAAAATTAATGAACAATTACTACTTTTTTCTAATAAAGAAATCCGTTTAAAGTCGAGGAAAAATGTCAAATATTACCTGGTTCCAGCTTCTTAAATCAGGAGTTGTTTCTTTGTCATCATATCATCATATCGTCAATTTTAAGTAGATTCATTGAATCATTAGAAAATACTATTTTCATAATCCAATAATTGGATACTGATCATCTTTTAGGTCACTGTTTAACCACAAATGTCCAACATGTTGTAGTTTCAGCTGAGTAAGTGTAAGATTTGGGGCTTTTGGTCAAACAAAACAAACAAGATTAACACGTTACGTTGAGCTTTTTTTTAATGATTGACAAAATATTATAAATGGTTCATTAGTTGTTGACCTAAATGAAAGATGTCCCGTTGGGCTCAAAGCAATTATAATTTACAAAATGTTATGAAAAAAAAAAAAGTAATCCAGCTGTAATTGGCAGATTGATTTGTTATAAGACCTGATTAGATTTCTGGCTGTATAAAATGATAATAATTCTAGCCATATACTGCATGTGCACAGCTGAGAACTTCTGAATTAACAATTCACTGCTGCTTGTTTTGAAAGGGAGACCCAGGTCACATATAGAGCGATAACAGCCTAAACTCATTTACATCATTTTCACTTATTAAGCCATCATTCATGACACTGCATTAACTTAAAAATGTGAATCTAAATGACATAATTATGTTAGGCACTTGCAGTGCACAAAGACACATAATGTGACATTAGTGACTACAACATCAAATGAAATCACCTTGGATTAAAAAAATAGCTAACATTTATTTTTTTCATTTACAAAAGATGTCGAGAGAAAAAGAAAAATCCATTAGTCCTTGGTGTCTCAGATCCATGTAAAAAAAAAGAAAGAAAAGAGGAACAGAACCACTGTCACTATCCAAACATGGCCCTCACTAAACGGTTTTGTTCCAGATAGACCAGTCTATCTGAAGCTGCACGGTATTCTGATGAGCTGGGAGGGCAGAGGAGGGCGAACATCAACAAACAGATTTACCCATTAAAAGACACATTTGCAAACACAAAAAGGAAACTGCTATTTGGAACACAAGGACCATGAAAATAAAACGGTTATGTTTAATCCAGCGTGAAAATGTTTTGTATGAAGCAGAGCTGTTATACATTACATTGGTGGAACAAGGTTGAAAGAAAGTAGAAAAGGGTCAACTGCCTAAGCCTGCATGAGTGTGTATTGGGGGGGGGGGGCATTACAATACACTCTATAGACTGAAGACACTCATGCCACAAGTACAGTTTGAATAGTGCTTCAGTCTGTAGAGGAGCACTTCATGGCAGCGCTCACGCTGTTCTACCATAACAGAACCAGGACCAGTAAATGCAAGGACACAAAGACAAGTAACACTGAAATGAGATCACTTTTTATCTCAGGTTCCCTCCAATAATACACGCAGGGTGGAGGAAATGCAACAGAAAATTTAATGTTTCCAGCTCGGGTAAAAACATGACTGTATGGAGACATCTGTAAAACACTTCAGTAATGACAAAATATAAATACTAAATATACAAAAGAAAACAATCCTTTCCCTAAAAATGGATCATGAAAACAGCTACTGTCTGATAAAGATGGTGGGAGGCATTTTTGATGGACCTGAAATCGCCTTTCAGTCTTGTGCCTTATACAAGTTCTCACTCTAGTGGTCAGTATGTGAACTGCAGTTGATTCGGGCCATACTTGGAGGGACAAATGGCAGCTGGAAGTTACACTGTGTTGTTTTCTTGTGCTGGTGTGGTCCAGGTCTGGGTGGTAATGAGTCTAGGGGAGCCAGGTAGATGGTCTCTAACCTGCGGGGGGGTCTACAGTCCAAAGCGGGCAGGGGTGCGTCTGGGCGTCATGGGGGCCTCGTCTTTTCTTCCTGGTGTGCAAATTTTCACAGCCCTGAATCGGAGGGAAAAAAGTCAGTGGTCATTCTTTATTGGTCTGTTCAGTCCAATGCTAAACAGGTCTTACAGTAGGTACGCAGCGGTGGTTACAAACAGGCCGAGGGTGAGACCGGAGACCGGAAACCGGCCCTGAATGTCAACGTGAGAGCTGCAGGACTGCAGAAGAGTGAAAAGGCAAGCTGGTGTCTCTGTGAAGAGTGTTGGGACAGAGAGCGCCTGACAGCACAATCTATCATCTTTAATTACAGCAGTGTGACACCCTGACACTGCCCACACTTCCCTCATCTCTCTCTCTCTCACACACACAAATTACAACCCCCTTCTGTCACCGTGTCCCAGTCTCTGTCTTCCTGCTCATTTCAGTACAAATCGTTGCACTGTCTCAAGGCTCCAAGCTACCAATAACTGCTTGATCCGGTCCGCTTGTTATTGTGTCCAAGTTCCGCTCAAGGAGACGTTGTGGTGGAATCTGAATATCGGGAATAGCGTTCTTCCTCTGGGCCTCATAGGGTCAGAGCACCCACAGCATCAACACCAGTCTCTGGGGCTTTCCAGCTTTGCAGCAGCTGGTTCACCCTCCTCTGCCTCCTCCTCAATTCATGGGAGCTCTTCATCTGTACACACACTGAATTTATTGGCCACCCGTGTTTATTTGAGCCAAATAACATATCCACAGGGTTGAAATTATCTAAATATTCAGCCATGACATTGAACATCATGTTATACTTTCTGTGTTCCAACACAACAAACTCTGCCTGGCTGCCACTCGTGTTTCCAGCACCACAAACATTATCTCAAGATTTCAGAATTAGCGAGACTCTTTCCATAATGTTATAAGACACTTATAATAACAATAAGGCCCAAAATCAGGCAAAAACACGCTTTTTAGTGGACATAAATTGATGCTGCCAGGTTAATATAATTAAATTGGAGCCTGTGAGTGAGAAGAATAGGGTCCAGGTCTAAAAATAACTTAGTTACCCTTTAAAATGTCTTACTTTACCCTGTCCAAAACACAAATCATCAATTTACGGTAATATATGGATAGCTCAGTGGGCGCCTCCTCACCGCAGTGGCCTCGGGTTCGAATCCAAACGCCGGCCCTTTCTGCAATGTCATCCCCATCTCTTTCACTCTCTCTCAATAAAAGGCAAAAGCAGCCCAAAAAAAAAGAACTTAACGTCCCAGTCGGCAACATGTGTTTGATCATATTCTGAAGCCGACGCTACGCTCCGATAGAACAACAGAAATCATCAGGTTTTAGAAAAAAAAGCTTGCTTCTACGTGCACGTAGAGCCTGTCGTTTGTGTCCGGATCATCCTGTCCAATCAGCACGCAGGGCTGTGTTCGTGCACACACAGAGCCCCTCCCCCCTTGGGTCGTACCACTATCACAGGGGGGAGGCGGAGGGAAGTAGCAACAAGCTTCCAATTCCTGGTTAAAAACCCAAACGAGGAGGTCCAAAACAACCAAGGAGAAGAAAACACCGGTGGAAAAGAAGGAACAAAAGAAAGATGGCAACGGTGCCCGTGATAAAACCAGAGTCAACATCGGACCCACGTTTCAGAGGTGGCGTGATCTAAGGGAGTTCAAAGGGCACGGAGTCGAGGGGGAGGAGCTCTGTGGTCGCGGGGGGAGGGGCTCGGTGGTCGTGGGGGAGGAGCTCGGTGGGGTCGTGGGGGAAGGAGCTCGTGGTTGTGGGGGAGGAGCTCTGTGGTTGTGGGGGAGGAGCTCGGTGGTCGTGGGGGAGGAGCCTGAGAGTTGGAAACATTCAAAATCTGACAGAGTGCCCTCCACCGCTGGACTTGCCGAATGGGACTTTTAAAAACATGACAGAAAACTGATGAGCCAAAGCTGGTTCCAGCTTTTCTCGTCATGACTATCGTACGCCGGTACCCGGCCTAGGTATACATGACTGTACTTCAGGACAATGCAACAAGTTTCAGCTCCCTAAGTGCTTGATAAGGGACTAAATGGGCCGACACCTCTGGCTCTTATCACTTATATGGTTCCGAAAACACTCGCTCACATTTCCACTTCTAAACACAAACAACAGCCACTAATTCACACCACAGATCTGAGCTGGTGAGCAGGGAGACGGGTGATGAGCAGACGGCACATGAAGGCTTACCCAAAGAAATCTTTCATCTTGGTCACACTGAACTCTTAGAGGAGACACTTGTGAGGCCTGCCGGAGGACAAAGGCAGCCGAGAGCCCAGGAGAGCAGACATTCATTATCACACCTCCAGCTTCCTCCGCTTAAATCTAATTCTTAATCCTATACCTCCAGTGTGATTATTTTCAACAGCTCTGTTACAGACGTGGTCACGCAAACTTAGACAGATAAACCAGCTGATTAATTAACAATGAAAGCTTTTTTTAAACGTGTCTTTATAACCGTCTTTCTCTCCGTAAAGCTTGCGGATGGGTGTGAAATTAATTTTTTGGTCTAATTTGAAATTGAACATTCCCCTCCTTTCTCTGCTCTGCTATGGCACAATTTAAATTGCTGCAGTAATGGGGGTCAGCCAGGAGTCAATATTATTTCTTTTTGTCTCGTCTGGAGGGACCAGAGGTGAGAAAAGCTCATCATGAAGAGTGAGAGAGGTGGAGTAGTGGGAGGGAGAGGAGGGGGGGCTGAAGATATGGATTGGCAGTGAGGTAGGTAAATTAAATGTTCTATCCTGACGGTGTATGGAAAATGAGGGCCACGGGGAACTATTGTTGGATGAGGACCCATGTGGAGAGGAGGCTAGAGGAGGAGAGATGCTCGCCAACTTACTTAACAGTGCCAGTGTTGCTCTTCTTGTCTTGCTCGTCTCGGCGCGCTCGCAGCTGCTCCTCGGCCATGGACATCTCCTCCTCCATGTTGCTGATCTCCTCCTTGGCCCGACGACGGTTCTCCTACAAAAGCAACACAAACGGATGAGAAACCTCGACCAGTGACGAGAGTTTGCAAGTCCATTCTAAGAGGGTTGGTACAAGCCAACAGCAACCACTGGTCAACATCATGTTGTTGTGCAACGTGCATCCAGCAATACTACCCTTGGACTTCCTTACCTGTCTGCTTTTCCCTGCATGTTTGATGCTGTAAAACATTGGCCCAAGTTCTGCCAGCCACTCTCCATCCACAGCAGTCACACACTGCATGTACTCCTACAACACAAAAGCACAAGTTAAACACCACATATACCATTATTATTTTAATGCTGGCTGAGCTCCGAGGGTGAAAGCCTTCTTACCTTGGTGGTCATGACGAGCTCGTGGTAGATGATGTAGTCAGGAGTGTAGCCCATACCAAACAGGGAGCTGGTGGGATGGAGGTGACATGGCATGCCTGTCCTCACGTTCACATATTCACCAATGCCCTGGGAGCAAACACAGGCATAAATAACAAATTAAATGCGAGACTCGGGCATTTCTGGATAGGAAAATGGGACCCTGTATGTCGTGTGCTGCAGTTTAATGGCGTGTGTTTATGCCTGCATCTATGGGAGCACTTTAAGGTCAGAGCAAAGCAGGTCATATGGGCTAATTTGCTTCTGCACCTGGCTTAGGCGGCGAGAAAATAAATCTGAAGTATATCCAACACTGCCACGATTGCTTGGGTTAGCCAGATACTCATAAGTCAAACGGAGAACCTTGATTATACAGTCATGATTTCACATTCACTTTCAGATTTTAGCGCTGTATTAATGTGAGGCCAGAAGGGATATTTCACCACCCTGTAATTATGCTGCTATAAATCTGCCACAACCAGTTGCCACTAGGCGTAACATATTAACTGAGGAAAGTGCAGGAAGTACCTTGAGCTTGGCTGCCTGGTGGAAGTAAGCAGCACAGATGCACTTTCTGATGATGTCCCAATCTGACCCGCAGGAAATCAGGTTCATCCTCTGCTGCACCATGATGTCTTTTAACTGGGAGCGCACCTCTCGCACCTGCAAAACACAATACCTTTTAGAAACAGAACCAAACAGTGAACCCGTCCAACCAGTTGGCTTGCAAAAATATTAGTATACGAGTATTACTCATCCCTACATTAAAAATAATTCAGCAGTGTACTGAATAAAGGACCCGAATCATAGGAGGAAAAAGGTAGCTTCTTCCTCACCTCAGATCTTGGTGCCCAGCCATGTCTCCTCAGTGACAGATAGTGTATGTGTGTGGGTGTGTGTGTGTTTGTGTGTATGGGTGTGTATGTCGGTGCATTTGGCACTGTGTGTGCGTGAGTGTGTATGTCTCTGTGTATCTCTGTGTATATTTGTGGGGGTGGGAGGTTTGGGTTTCATGGTGTTTCTTTGTTGTTCATATTTTGTTTTGTTTTGCTCTTATTTTCTGTAGGGCACTTTGTGTTACTGCAAAGTATGAAAGGTGCCATATAAATAAAGTTTGATTTGTTTTGATTTGATATACATATTCAAAGATCAAATTAAAAACAAGAAAACAATGCACTATTAAGTACAAGTTTCTATCTGTGGCCAGAGGATGCTGACAGACAGCAGGTGAAGCAGCTGGACTCTGACCTTGCGCATGGCCTTGGTGTGAATGAAGTGCTCGTTGCACCAGACGCTGGAGTAATTGTTGTTTTTCCACTGCATGTAGACATTCAGGTAGGTGAGGTGGTCGCTCTCTGGGACGGAGAACTTCTCCCTCACCTGGTCACTCTCCTCCTCACGACCCTGCAGAGACACACAGATTGAGTTTGACTTATTGTTGTACACAAACCAGTTCTATTCTCTCTATTTAAAAGTGTCAATCGTTAGCAGCTGAAAACAAAGTGTGAACATAACCCAGATAAACCCTTTGTTCCCAAATTCGCCATATCAGTTGAAATCACTAAAATGCTCCATCAGGCTGAGGGGAGCTCCAGATTTGGGGGGTAATTCTCTGTGGGTCAGAACTGAAGATGTTTGGCCTCCAATCCAAGAGGCTTCGTCAAAGACCTAAAGAAAGTCCAGTTGTCTACGACAAAGATGTAAGATTACCATGACCTGGTTGGCAGAGAACCTTCATCTTTTCTGTGGGTTCATTTCGAGCACATTCCGCAAACAAGCAGTCATGTGACCCATGTTTAATATATGAATATTGATAAGAGCTGCTCAACAAACACACATTAATGGTATGTAAAAGGTAGCGGCTCAGACTTACATTTCATTTTGAAATGCTGTTTTGTAAAATGACAAATAAATCAATATCAATTTTATTTATAGTGTCATATCAAAAGAGAAGTCACTTCAGGACATTTAACACATTGAGCAGGACTAGAATACACATGATTTACAGGGTCAATATCATTTCAAAGTCCCAACATCAGCCAGGGCCAAGCGTTACAGCGACAGTGGTGAGAAAAAACTGCCTTAATAGGCTTTTAGGCAGAAATCTGGTGCAGCCCAGACCCTTGGGTTCCAACTGCATTGGGTGTTGGTAGTAGTATACTAGTGGTAGTAGCATTACCAGTAGTGGTGGTATTAACAGAAGCAGTAGTATCAACAGTATTAGACTAGATCCAGCCATCCATGTATTTCACACAAACAAGTGTACATTCTAAACCGTGTAATTATACAGCAACTGGACCCAATGAGATGTACCTTAGGTCTGTAGAAGATGGCCGGCACAGACAGCATGGACACGATGATGAGGATGTCAGCACTGCAGCCCATGTCGCAGGACACGATCAGCATCTTGGACAGGGCGGGGTCGAGGGGAAACTCCACCATCAGACGCCCCGTCGGTGTCAAAGCACCTGAAAGGCCCAAACAGAACACAATTACGAGGTTAGGTGTGAAGATTAGAAAAGCGCATACGACGTGAGGAATTAAGAAGGAACAAGCATCACACAAGCGATAAGCTCCTTTTCCATCAAAAGCCTTCTGGCGTGAGGGAGAAGCCGGCATAATGTGACACTTATTTGTCTATCACCGTGAGAGACGATGAACCGCTGACAGTCGAGAAAAAAAGAGGGAGATCAAAAACTTTGCCAGTTCTGATTTAAATGATTAGACGACAGTCTAAGAAGCTTATGAGGAGGAAAAGCAGAGACGCAGAGCAGCCAGTTTGGGGCAGGTAAGCCTTAATCAGAGATAATCTGCTGTTAACACACCATACAGGGAATCATCAAAAGTCCCTCCTCATCCCCAAATCCCTAAATCCCCTGGAATCTGGCTAAGGATGAGACAGAAATGAGACCCGACCAGTCACATCAAACACAGGATCAGTTACTAGGCAATTACTCCACTGGCTAAACTTCACAACTACCTCCTCAAGGCCTGTTTGCTGTGTCTACATCATCACCGCAGCAGTCTCCTGCCTGTGTTTGTGGTGTCAGCTTCACTGTGTTGGAGCTCAAAGCAGCGCTGAGGGGGAAATACGACCCTGAAACCCAATATTCTCTGTCAAAGCTTAATCTTCATCTCAACAGGAGGATGATTTATGTTGTTTGGCCCCTCTGGAAATAAGGGGGCACTCACACTCACACACTAAAGTCCGGATGGATTGGCAGTGTGGTCGCTCCGTTCCGTACTTAAGAACGGTACGGTGCTTTCAAATCTTTTTTGGCAAAAAATAAATAAAAAATGGCAAAACATTTGTGATTTGTTTATTTTCTTTTTCTTTTGGATCTGCATTTCTTTTCGTTTGTGACCGTAAACTGAATATTTTATAGGCCAAAAAAATGAATCAATTAATCAATTAAGTCAGTATATTCATGAAAAATCGGTAGAAACCTCTAACAGTATTCCGTGGCATTTGCATGTTGATTACATGAATAGAATAATCATCGTTTGAAATTGTTTTCCTATATGATTGTAATAATTTGTTTATACTAGTGTATTGATCCATATAACTGATCATCAAGTTTCCAGTCATTGTTAGTTGCAGTCCTAGTTTAAGTGTACAGAGTTAATCAATTACAGGATATTATTCAGCATAAAGGTCTATTAAAATGGGACATGTATATACATGTACATAATTAAACTGCATTATCACCACTGTATTATGATGCCTCTGGTAACTCCTGTTCACAACCCACCTGTGTTGTCCAGAGCTCCTAAGATCCACAGCTGGTACATTGAGTTGAGCATGTTGTCCTCAGGTGGTGGATCCATGAAGTGGAAGAGGAGCAAATCCTGAACACCCAGAGACTTCAACAGCAGGACTACGTTGGCCAGGTTAGTCCTCTGGATCTCTGGTATGGTGGTGGTCAGCATCTCATTCTTATAGGCGCTCTGAGTATACAGCCTGGACAGGGAGGCGGGCACAGAGACAGACACACAGGTTTGGTCACCAAGAGTCCTTTTCAAAACACTCATTTTCAATTTGGGGAATTTAGGAATATGCTCCTAGGCCATGTCATGTGACATCAAGGTGAATTATGTTCTACTCCAATAGGTGGCAGTAAGCACTAGATGTAGAACAGCTGCAGAGGAAAATTCAGGAAGCTATGGTTTATTATGGGGAGCATTCAGAGAGTTAAAGTAAAGCACCTTACTTAACAAAGCTCTTTAACAATTACAGCTGAAGCTTATAATTACAGAATTATTTGAATGTATATGGAGCTCGTGAGCGCCTGCAGTCACAGTTAAAAGGTCTTTGAGTGGTGAATTCACACACACACACACACACACACACACACACACACACACACACACACACACACACACACACACACACACACACACACACACACACACACAAATATGTGGGGTTACATAAGCGTCATGGCTCATTAGCGATGCTAAGTGTGTCGCCCCTTGTGTGTGTCACTGTCACTCAATATTTACTTAAATATGGCAAAGGAGGGAGAGATCAAGTGAAGCCTCTGACAGCTTTTTTTGTAATCATGTCACGGCCACACACCCGGCCCTGAACACATCATCTGAGGATGACACTGATCTCAAACAACTGTGGAAAAATGGGGACATTGCAAAAAAAAAATGGAGCAAACTTGTTTGAATCCATAGCTAAAAACGAAGTTTCATATCAGTATGTGGAGTTACAACCTGGTGGAAAACAGTCGAGTGGAACCACTGAGTATTTAGACTGGAAAATGAAACAACAGCCTCGTCAGTTGATCATTTACACCCACATCAGCTGCAGCTGTGTGTATGTCTCGCATTGAATGACTAGAGAGTCTCTAACAGTTATACTAAACTTACGTCACATTCTGAGAGAAATAGGAAAAATGAGTGGAAAAGAAATATTCTTTTTTGTTTTATTTCAATGTGAACTAAGATATTGGGAGACTAATGTAAAGTCCTGCTCTCGGGACAGGTTTTTAGCCTTTCAGGAACCTGAATAAGGTTCAACTTTTAACCATGCACCAATTCAAGCTCAAGCTGGTTGTGGGTGTGAACACATGCAGAAATAAGACGAGGGCCGTTACCTGTAACACTGTCCTGGTCCTGTACGTCCTGCCCTGCCTGACCGCTGGTTGGCATTAGCCTGGCTGATAGGATACACCTGTAGAGCATCCATCCCAATGCGAGGGTTGAAAACCTGTCGACAGAAAAAAGCTGTGACTCATGCAGTAACACTTAATCAGTGTCAGACTGGTTTAAACTTGCACACAGGAAAAGGACCTTTCAGGACATCCGTTTACAAAAGACAAATTGCTGTAGCTTTTAAATGACAAAATCTGAATATGGTCCAGAAAATGATGTTTATGATTTGTATAAAAACAAAGATGTATGTGCTTGGTTTGGATCTGGTATGTTACCTTTGACTTTTAAAACTGGGCGGTGAGGAAGAAAAGCTCGTCTGTCCGATAAGTATGTTCTTTTTTGATTTCTACCCATGCTTTTACAGTGAACAGCATGATGCTTTGCTCAGTAAGATAAGAATAGATATACATTTTGTAAATATGATGAGGCACAAAGAAAAAGCATGTTATTATAATCTGTAGATATTTCATAGATCGTTTTTTTCCTTTTCGGAAAGCTTTGTATGCAGGACGAGAGGATGTATGTAAAATAGTGGTATCTTGTTATCCTATATGAGGCCTTGGAGTACCTTAAGTTTGCAGTATCCTGCATCAACGACAAACATGATTCCATCCACAGTAAGGGAGGTCTCAGCGATGTTCGTAGCCACGATGCATTTCCTCACACCATCCGGAGCCTGGCAGAGGATACATTCAAAAGGCAGTCAGCCTGGTTTTCTCACATGCGTTCATTACAAGGACACATTAGATTTAAAGTGTATGGATAGAAACCTTCTGGAAGATCTTGGCCTGGAGGTCAGAAGGTAGCTGGGAGTAGATGGGCAGCACAGCCAGAGGAGGAGAGTTCTCCAAATCCCCTAAACGCTCCACGATTTGATCCGACGTCACCTGCAAGGACAAGTAAGTACCTTCCATCAATATGGGAAAAATGCATGTAAAATATCAATCAATTATTGGCAGAATGTAACCTGTGAGTGGCTGGCCACTTCCTGTCTATTTTGAGGGCAAAAACTACTACTCGACTTATACAGCACATTTTGTACATGACATTTAGATTGCAGTACTAAAAGGGGAAAGGATATGGAACAACAATTTAAGTGATGATAAAAATAATAACAGTTGCCATGTCGTTAACCTCAATATCCTCCTGCCCAGGCATAAAGATGAGGATGTCTCCTATCAACCCACTGAGGTGGATCTGCAGGGCCTGCTTCACTGCAGCCTCCACGTAGTCCTCCTGAGGAGTCTGCACAACACAAACCACAACAAAATCAGACCAACACAGAACAAACCACCCACAACAACTTGATATTCATTGAAATGTATTGTGGAGATAGTGTACTAACTGACATTTAACTTAAAAAGCTATGTTCAGGCCCTAGGGGGTATTTCATAATTGTGTATTGTCCTGAAAATACAACTGCAGTTGATACATCATTTACTGGCCTTATAGACTTTTCTTAACAAATACATTTAAAACAATTAAGATTAAATTACAATCTAAGATGATTGTGCTTTGAGACTATATGTTTAGAATCGTATTAGGACTGAAGTATTAGAAATTCCTGAATATAATGAAAATAATGATTTAAAGCTACCACAAAAGGACTTAATGGCAATTATTTAATTTATTCAGGATACAGTGCAAGTGCCCTTAAGTTAAAGAAGACTACAAACAGAAACATACCTTGCTAAACAAAATGTCTACAGGAAATGTTCTCCCTGGAATGTGGAAAATGGGTACATTGCCAAAAAATGCAGCAAACTTGTCTGAATCCATAGTTGCAGAGGTAACTATGAGTTTCAAATCAGTACGTCGGGCTACAACCTGATGGAAAACAGAGGGAAGACAGATGAGTGGAATCACAGTGAAGTCAGAAAAGTCTCACTAGTTCATGAATCATTTCTATACACAGCAGTTGTGTTTCTTGAAATTAACAACAATAAATCCGTCGTAAATGGAGGTAGTTGTGTACTGACCTCACGCAGCAGGCCGAACAGCACATCAGTATTGAGGGAGCGTTCGTGAGCCTCGTCCATGATCACAGCACTGTAGTGGTCCAGGTCCGACTCCCTCAATGACTCCCTGAGCAGGATACCGTCTGTCATGTACTTTATCAAGGTTTTCTCGGATGTGCAGTCCTCAAAGCGGATTGCGTAGCCCACCTGCAGGCAACAATGTCAGTACAATCAACTCAAAATGATACGTTTGATCTTGCATGACATGCAAAGGGATTTTAAATCAAATAGAACCTCATTAAAATAAAAATGTTTGCAGCTACAGACTGATTTTTGCCAAGCTTTATTCCCCTTTATTGTTGCTCCTTAGTTCAAACCCTAGGCCAGCATCAGACATGATGTTTTCCCTCTGACCACCAGATGGCAGTGTTATACAGCATATGACTTGCTACTGAGTTTGTGCAAGGAAACCCTCAGAATGGGTTGTACACGATACAGAAAATACTGGAGTGTACAGGCCACCACTCAAAACAAGGCCATAGCAGACGGCATTACACGGCTTCTTACATGGACAATGAATGGGAACATTCCCTCCGCTATGAACTCAGCAGGACGCCCTTTAGACTTGGACTTCCACAACATGTACAAAGCAGTAATAGTGTTTATTACGGCCATGAATGATGAAACTTTATCGGTGTAAATGCAGCGGCTGCCGGTCAGACCTGCAGAACGTCCCCGATCCCAAACTGCTCAGCGATCGCTCGCCACGATCGGATGGCTACTATTTGCCATGCGGACCGGATCGCTACTATTGGCTGAAGTTTGGCTCAAGTGAAAAATCGTAGACTCCATCTTTAATGTTATATGATCTTTAAGCATTAAAATAGAACCCTCTCAGATCATCTTCACCCTATTCTTACGACTAATAATGCACTTCAATATTTGTACATTTCTTAGGCGTATTCATCAATGATCAACTGGAAAAACACATTTCTGCAACATATGAAAAAGATATATATAAGATATTGATTATTATATGCACAAATAACTAAATAGGATACATTCTCACGATATCAATAGCAAATTAATTCACATTAGATGTTCACAAGTGTTACACAATCGAATATAAAACATCTAGATCACAACAAGTATGTCCTGATACAGTTATTGTTGTGTCAGACAGTTGTCTTACCTCCTCTCCAAGGTTAGTGCCAATCTCCTCACTGACTCTCTTGGCCACACTCATGGCTGCCACTCTGCGGGGCTGAGTGCAACCCACCATGCCATAGCTAGTGTAGCCGTCCTCATGCAAGTACTGAGTCAGCTGGGTGGTCTTCCCACTGCCCGTCTCCCCAACAACAATCACAATGCTGTTGTCCCTGCAGCCAGTGAACACATCCAAACACTCAAAGTCATAACTTGGTTGATGAATAATGCATCACAGTTTTGATGTAAACCACTTTTAGGTGAACATTTTGAATAAAACGGCATTTGAGGATAGCAAAGAACTCTGGGTATAAATACCTTATGATGTTAAGAAGCTGCTGTCTGACAGCAAAAATAGGCAAGTACTGTCTCTGTTCCAGAAGGGTCTTCCTCTTAGCAAACTCACTGCTGGCCTCCGACTTATCCTTCATGTGGTCTGCAAATTTCTGCTCTGCTCTATAAGGAGAGAGACAGACAGAGAGAGAGAGAGATCACCCAAAAGATTCATATGGCAGAGGCTGACAGATCTACGGGTTAACCTTTGACCTTTGCAAAGACAGTCTGGTCACCTGTAGTCTACTTTGCCGTCTTCGCCAACCACTTTTGCTCCAGCGGCTTCTTCCTCCTCAGTCTTCTTGATGCCCATGATATCCCCCAACTTGGTGCCGGCCAACTCCCAGTGTTTGTGCTGTGCCTGAAAATAATAAATGTTAAAGACAGTATGATTATGAAAATGTGCACGTCAACACAGAAGAGATGCCTGCCGTTGTTGAGCCATTTCCCTCACTGATGGGGGTTTGCAGTTAAAATGTCGCCAACCGACCAGGTAAGGTGATGGTGAATAAATTATTGACTGAAGTGATGAAGTTAGACAACGTTGGCATTATCAACTGAACAGGTTGACATTTGACTTTTCTCAGCAGCAGAATATGAAGATCATATCTGATCATATCAACATTCAAGTTATTTCTATTTAACCAGCAAACCTTCTTGCGTTCTTTCTGCTCACGATGTTTCCGGACAAGCTGGCTGCCTTTACGAGCGATGATGGCCATGTCAGAGGTAGCATCTTTCACAGGGATGACAGGCTCTGGCTGAAGCAGAAAAACACACGCACATAAACATTCAAATCAGTTACACACTCTACAAGTATAGTTCTGACAAAAAAATGAGGTGTAAAGCATCCAGCCATTATTAAATATTCAATAAGAGCCATTTATCACCCAAAATGATAAATCTAGAGGCAGGGTTCAAAGCCAATTTCTTTTTCTTTGACCGACCAGAAATCTACCTGCTCAAAGTCAATTTGGCCATGTTTACCTGCTTAGTAAAGACTATTCTTCCATCCAGAAAGGGAGGAACCAGGTTGTGAACCAGCAAGTGGACCTTAGCAGCATTATCCTCCTCAAAGTCTTCATCCACCTCCAACCTCTGCACCACACCACTGGTCAGCATACGGTTGGTCTCCCACCGCTCATTGTCCTGAGAAGAAACATAGCCTGTTACACCAACAAGTAGAGTTCACACATATAGATAGAGTTTATGTCTGCACTTGCAGACACACAGATCTGATTAGGCTGATGGGAAGTGGTTGTACCTCATTGATCTGTCGCCTTTGTGCAGATATTCTTTTCTGAGTCTGTTTCTGAAGGATCTGCTCTCTCTTCTTTACGTATTCTTCAGAAGTGGTAGTGAAAGGGTTGTGGAACTCATCATAGCCTTCATCCATCATGTACCAATCTCTGTCAGCTTGCTGCAAAATAGTAAGTTTAGAGATGTCAAAAGAAACAAATAAAATAGTTTCTTTGGGGCATAAATGAGAGATAACTGTCACTCACCTTCTGGTCCTCCTCCCACTGGTCTTTCTCACCCTCGTTATCAAAGAGAATTCCTCCCACACCATCTTCCTTCTTTCCTGAAAAAGAGACCAAATTAAAAATGTTATCAGATGTTCAGTATTCAAATCCTGCATGTGACCATGAAATGGACTGTTAGAATAGTACCTTTTCCTTGCGATAAACGAGGTGTAGAACCCAAATGCTTTCTGTCATTGGCCCACTCATTGTACTTGTATGATGGGGTAGGGAGGGGTGTGTCGTCAGGGTAACGGCCTCTCACTGACCTAAGCACACAGACATGATTTTAAGCATCAAGTAGCATTACGGTGCAGCGATGTATGCAATAGTGTGTTTGGTGATATATGTGATATATATGTGATATATTGATTAAACAGAAACTATTATGAGAAAACTTACTTTAATATAATTACAACATTGCTTTTACAAATTGTATGCTAGGGATGAATTTTCTGTGTTCATTATTTTTTGGCTTTGGGGTCGGGAGGATAAAAATGTAAGATAAAATGAATTTGGAGTTGCTTACCTGTCTCTCCTCTCACTCTCTCGGCCGGAGCGATGGCTTCGCTCTGAGCGATCCATCTCTTTTTGAGACGGGGCAGGGGACGGCGATTCCCATTGGGAATGCCTTGAACTGGCATAACCGCTGTCGTCCTCCTCCCAGTTGGAGCGGGAGGGTGTGAAAGAATCTATGTCAATAACAAAATAAGTTTAGTCAACCAAGGACAATTAGAAATAACACAGTGAAATAAAAACCGATTAAACTACCTCTGGGGCGATGCTGTGGCGTCAGGGGTTCTTCTCTCTTCGTCCCCCGGCTGATGCGCTCGGACGACCCATCTCTCTGTGAGCGCTCGCTCCTCTCACTGCGCTCCAAGCCCTCCGCCCGGCTGCTGCTGCTCCCTCGGCTTCTCTCTCGCTCATCTGAAGGGCAGAGACAAGGAAAGGTTACTCTCATAACCCTAACTGATCTTACATTTCATATCAGTCGAATGTATTGCCATTGTACCATTTGCACAACAACATTTTGTTTGTAGTCTCATTTGCTACATTAGAAAATACACAAGGTTCAGAATTTATTCAGGAGTCTGCCTGCCTGAGGAAAGGAATTGCTGTGAAGACTGTAGCAGGGAGAACAGGCTTGACTGGGTTGGGTTTTCTCTTTAAATATCCTTTGGACTCTCCGCAGGCACCTCCTGTCACTAATGTCACTGATGGGTACCAATGTTTTCATCACCCACTATAAAGCCCTCCAGTCCTGATGGGACGTGCACATCCCATACCAGTTTGTTATGGTTCCAGTAAGGATGCTTTTCATGGCTCTCTCTGTAAAAGTCTCTCTGTAAAGCCAAAAACTTGGCACAGGAAATGTGTCCTCTTCTGCTTAAGAAATACAGCTGTTTATGAGCCTTTTTTCAACCTGGATGGAGATGTGCGATGACCACGTCAGGTTGTTTGTGATGCTGATTCTAAGGAACTTGCTCCACCTCAGCTCCATTGATGGAGACAGGTCAACAGTCACAACAATCAGCACCTTTGTTTCAAATAAATATACAAAAAAGAAAAGTACAACCATCTGCCCATCAAAAAATGTCTGAGTCTAAAATATAATTGCTTTTTGTTCTTACATCAGCCAAAAAACAAAATGTATTCCATTAACAATAATATGATACAAAAAAGCAGATCCTCCCTTTGCAGAGGCTATAACCAGAAAATGTTTGCTATTTTTACTGATAAATGATGCTGGACTTAAACCAAAAGTCTACTTGCATTAAAATAAAAACAGAATACAAACTTCCTGAATGATCTTTAGAATCACCTCTTTCACTCCTCCGGTCTCTCCCTTTATCTCTGCTCCTTTCTCTGTCTCGTTCTCTGTTCTTGTCCTCTTTGGAGGAGGCGTAGACTCCGTGCTCACGTCTGTCTTTCTCCCTCTGCTGGTGTCGGCGTTTGAACTCTTCACTGACCCCTCCGGGGTTCGAGGGCGTCTCGGAGCCAGTCACACGATACTTCCTGCTGGAAAAAACAAAACAAGAGAAATGAGTCATACTACACATATTTGTGCTGCAGTTACCAATGAGTGAAAGGTCAACAAAGAATAAACAAGGAATCATTTGTTTGCTGTGTTTTAATGACCTGGGGTCCGTTTCACAAAGCAGGTTAAGTGAAAACCTTGAGTTAGTTAACCCTGAGATGAGGGAAACTCTGGTTTTTCAGTTTCACAAAGCCAGTTCAGCATAAATCTGGGTCAGTTACCCGGGTAACATGCTCCGTGAAACTAACCTGCTCGCTAGCAGGTTTGCTTCAACAAACCCTGAGTTTCTCCCTACATGTCTCCGCCTTTTTCCGGAATCTGAACCAACTCTGAAAACAATGTGCCGTCCTTTCATCGTCAACCTAATCGATACGGAAATAAAAGTGATTCTAGCAGCTTTGCGTCGGGAGAGGATTTTGATTACCTTTCCTTTCAATCACATTAGATATTATCTAAACAATATTCTTGCCACTTTCTTTCTGTGCCTGGGGGGATTACACACAATAAAAATGATGCTATATTTGTTGTGCTACTTTGTGAACCACGGGAATCGAACCGCTATCGCCTGCACCATAGGCAGCGTTGCTAACCATTACACCACAGTGTCGCTTTCCAGACACGAAAATGAACACTTCTTACCTTTAGATCAATAGACTGTTTCATTCAGTTATACACATTAGATCGGGCAGTAAATGTCTGCCACGCCAACGGTGCTCCGCTTTCTCAGGATGAGCTCGTTTTCTACATAAACACTCGGTAATATATAAGGACGCTCTCCCCGTTGCCATGGTGAATCGTAGTATCGGAGCTCCATTGATGATGGCTTTGTAGAGTCGGCAGGCACGCGCGTAACTCAGAGTTTACATACTCAGAGTTGAGTGAACTAATTCAAAACCGCTGTTCTGAAACCGAAAACTCAGAGTTTCCCATCTCAGAGTTGGTCAACTCAGAGCTCAGGGTTAGGTTCAGAGTTTGTTGAACCTGCTTTGTGAAACGGGCCCCTGGTCTGTGAAGTCCAGGAGTATAAAGATCCAAAAAATTTTATATTATGAAAAATCCTCAGAAATAACGATAACCTCCATAGACATGAGGGATAGGTGTGTCCTTCCTATTTTCACATCATCCACAATTTTCAATTAAATATTATTCTGTGGACACACCGACACTTACCTCTCCTTCTTAGCATCTTTGTTCTTGTCATCATCTTCTTCATCAGACCCAGAGTCACTTTTACTTTCCTCCCAGTCCTTGTAGGAGGAAACCTTTGACTTCTTTCTATTTCTGTCATCGGCAGCAGCTTCTGCCTGTTCCTTACTCTCACGCTCCTTCCTTTTCTGGGCTGCCAGCAGATCCAAGCCAAGCAGCGAAGTCCGAGGAGTGGGCGCCCGGAAAACATGGGGCTCTGCAGCAGCACTCTTCTTCTTTACCATCAGTCCGCCAACTTGAGCAGCAGGATCGGTCCCTTCCAGCCTATGCATGGACGCATCGTCGTCCATTATCTGCGGGGGAATAATACGTGCAAAAGGTGTTAAGCTACCAAACTGTTGCTCATGACAACATCTTTTTAGAATGAATAAATTAAATATATCTGCCTGTTTTTAATAGTTTGAGCTTTTGTGCATCATGAATCCTATGATGTCAGAAAATAGTGCTAAAGCCAATAACTGGACACCCAAAGGTGACCCAAGCTGCACATTCTTAGGAGAAGATGGACACGAAAATATTTCCTATTGTAAAAAAAAAATACTTGAAGAATGAATGCGTTTTTCAAAGTGTTGTCAGTCTCATAATCAATTCAGCAGTAACGTTCAAATGAACCGAGGCTTGTGTGCGTTTCCGTCGCTGAACACAACGGGGAGGAGAGTTACAGGCTTTTTTCTTTATCTTCTACAAATAATTTAATTTTACTTTCAGCTCAAAAGGGACAGCGTGTGGTTACATTAACTTAATCAGACACATCCATTAACACACAGGTAACGTATACGGTCGTAATTCATACATACATTTACAATTAACATATTTAGGCCATTCGATACCCGATATGTGACTTCAAGATATCTTAACTTCAGTCAAAATGTACAAACAGGACCAGGTTCATGTTAGCTAGCTCTCTTTTATTTTGTTTCACAAATTACAAAAACAAACGTAACGTAAAGTCTACGTTAAGGCAGTTACTGTATTGTATTCAAGCATGTGTAAGTTAGATTATTATACTCCCCATGCTTACTAACGGATAGATTAAATTAAATTAAACTGCTGCATACCTGAGTTAGTCAGCTAGCCTGCGAGCTATCAGGCTCTGTCCCGAAAAGGCCGTGCGGCGAATAACAGAAGACTACCGCGTTTTTCTTTGGGTCTGAAATGCAGAAACGTTCACATTAAGTAAACGATTTGCTTTCAAATCGTAGACGAGTAAGACATCCAGGAAATTAGGGACCTGGAACTGTCGCTAGAGAATATTTCAACTGCGGCTTTCGTAAACACTACGTGCGTGTTTACAGACAAGGGAGCAGCCATTGCAATTTCTCAATTCTTCTTCTTCTTCGTTGGTGTATTTTATACCAGTTTGGACACGCATTACCGCCACCTATCGGATTGGAGTAAAGAACAAGATAAATAAAGAATTTATTGATCAAATAAATAGTTTTCGCTGAAACAATTTGTTTTAAAACGTTATAATAATGCAGTGCCTGCTGTTATTATTAAAGAGAAGTCATTATCTTTATCATTATTATTATTATTATTATTATTATTATTATTATTATTATTATTATTATTATGAAGTCATGCTGTTTTTCCTTGACTGAAAGGTAATTTCTCTTGATATTGTATTTCCTACATGAAGCAGTGCATGTTTGATTATTTCTGGTTGGCTATACTGTGAGGAAATTAGACTCATAGAACACTTTGACAAATACCTGAATGCGGTGAAATAGCCTACTTACAAAACATGTAAAGCACATGGTGAACCAGGCCAGGCCCCCTATCAGCGCAAAAAGAGGCACATCAACACATGTTAATACCATGTGTAAAAATTTAACATCACTTAAGTAAAGTATTTTGCCATACATTTATTCAGATTGATATGCATCAGTCCAAATAAAATCCCCAAAATGAAAAAAGCACTGTGCAGTTTGTGTTCTCACTGTGTGACAAATGTATGGAAAAGCACTGAGAAATTATTATAATTCGTTTTTACATGTAACATTAATGGAGCACGTCTACTACCTATATATTCAAATTACAAGAATATAAGCAGCTTTTTCTGTGTTTTGGAGTTGTTTAGTGCTCACTTAATGTGGTATATATTTACGTGATATTTACACATAATATAATGAATAATATCCCAAATAATGTGTTATAATTCTCAATTTTATTACGATTATTATTCTGATTATTATATCCCAAACCGTGCCAAAACAAAGCACATTTTACGTTCATAGGAAAGGAAAAAACTACTATGCGCACGTATGCGCAATGATAGCGCATAGTTGACGACCTTTAAAAATGTCCAAGTCTTGTGATCGTCAAGCAGTCGATTTTAATTGGTCCACTCTCCGAAAGCCAGTTTCATTGGTCAGTTGTTTTGATTGTGGTCCATGCTGATTGGACACGCATGTCATTGGTCTGTTTCCCCATGTCTGCTGATGTGCCGGCTTAGGGTGTATTTCTTGTCTTTCGTAATTTGTTAAGTATTTGCGCGTTTGGTAACACTTTTGTTTATAACATCACGCCTCGGTGGTGTCATAAGGAGATTTTGAGCAAAACCGGTCGTACTCCAAACAGGCTGCAAACTGATCTTGAGACGTGGCTAGCTTCGAAGCTAACGTTAGCTGGCTTTTCTGTCGATATAGAGCATAAGTTATTTGCAATAACGTTAGAATGGGCGAGGAAATGAAAGATACCCCCATTAACACATGCACCGGATCCGTTAATGACTCCAATGTTGAAGAAAATGGCGAATCACTAGAAGGTGGAGAAAAATATTACACGTTAGAAGAAATAAGAGAACATAATTTGAGCACTGGCGCATGGCTCGTCATCCACGATAAAGTGTATGACATCACGGGTTTCCTTGAAGAGGTAAGGATTAAGTAATTCATACTTTCTTCCAGCTCGCAGCAACTACTTAGTCACTTCTGCTACGTTACTTATAAACGTGTGTTTAGCTTAGTCTGGTTAGCTGTCTCGGCTAAGATTACTTCCTGGAATTATAAGACGTTAGTTACGTGTTGACGTGTAACCGTCGCTGTCTGTATTCGCTTAATACGTCAACGAACAGCGACGCAATCTAGCGTTTAACTTTAAAGTCCAAAGTTTAGAGTTTCCTCGTTGTTATACCACATCAACAGTGATTGTACTTTACGTTAACTGTTAGCTAACGTTAGCTAACAACTAACGCTGTTTCCCCGTATGTGCATAACGTTACTATTACCGTAATATACAATGAAGAGCAACATATTGTGAACAATCAATCCAGAAATGTAACGTGTAGTATCTCAGGCTAATTTTAAACAATGATTGCATCCTGATCCCGTTGTATAAGAGTCTGCCACTTATCGAGCTAACTCAGACCTAAGTTAAGTTATTTTAATACTGGAGCTGCTCATTTGAACTAACATTAGATTAAGGAATTCACTCTATTTTATTGCTTGTTTGTTATGTATGTCAAATCACAATCTATGAAGCAACTGCCAGCTTTAGTTGTCAATAATTGTAGGGCATATAATGGAAATAATGTATGGTGAAATATCCCAATACTGTACAAATACAGTACTTGAGTGGATGTACTTGTTTACTCACTGAAGGATCATGGGGAAGTTAGAAAACGTCAACACTGTGTGTGTGAACCCATTGTATGATTTCAGCATCCCGGAGGTGAGGAGGTTTTGCTGGAGCAGGCAGGTGCAGATGCCACAGAGAGCTTTGAGGATGTGGGCCATTCCACAGATGCCAGGGAGATGCTCCTGCAGTACTACATCGGGGAGCTTCACATGGTAAGATCAGGCCTCGGTAAGCTCTGAAAGACCTGATTCATAGGCAACAAAAAAAACATGACTGTATGCCAGAACACTCAAAACAGGCACCTGAACGTGAGTGAAAGGTTCAAAATGCCAAGTCTATCTTAAAATAGTTTTGACAGAAGGTGAGACTAGACAACAAAAGGTTGCACATTCAAAAGGTAGCTTTAAATTGTCAAACTTAACAAACAGAATTGAAATAAAAGCATTCCAAGCCAAATTACTGCAGTAATTATTATAAAACTAATATTGTGTTGTGAGATAGTAATACTGGTGAATATAATTACCTGTGCTGTGAGGTATTTACTGATTTTTTTACTTGTTTTTTGTGTAATATTGATAGTCATACTAATTTATTGTTTTTTATTTGCAGGATGACAGAAAAAAGGAGAGCACAAAAGTAAGCCCCCTTTTGTTCACCTGAACTGCAACAGAAAAGTCACAACAGAATTACCAGGGATGATGCAAAGGGTTTGGTTTTTAGCTAAATCCTACAATCTCCTTAATGTGTGTCCTTTTTCTGCTACAGGATGAAAATGTCACTAACTCAGGAGAGTCAAGGTAAGTTTCCATGATGAACACTGTGTGTCACACTCATGAACCCAAAAGTCAAGTTTCTTGCTGCCAGTGAAGATTGATCACTGTACTTTGTAAACAAAGTCCTTTTATTGATGGCTCAGAAATGCTTCCGGAAATAAGTGAGAGGAAAACAGGGAGACGTGTGTATGAATCCCTGTAAATATGGAGAATTACATGTATGCATTATTGATTTAAATTCAAATTACTAGTTACTGCAGAATCAGGTGACTAAAAAGGCCACAATAACTTTCATGAACTAAAAGCACACTGTGAAAGCGTTGAAGTTGTAAACCGAAAGCACAGGACGACTCCCAGCCTGGACAACACTGTGGTAGTTATTGGACAACACAAATGTACTTATTGTAAGTTGCTTTGGACAAAAGCGTCTGCTAAATGACCTAAATGTAAATGTAAATGGTAGTGAGCTTTCAGTCACAAGGGAGCCAACACACTAAAGCCTGCCTGAGTTATAGTCCGTTTTACTCTAAGTGCAACCATAAATGATCAAATTAACATCAAGTTGTATTGAAGAAGATTTGGGGATTGAAGCGGTAAATGCATGTTTAGTTACTTATGTTTGAATAATATCCCAGTTTGGGATTTAAAAAGTACATCTATTTATGTATGCTCTTACGAATCAAGTTAGAATTATGGTCTTCTTCTCGTAGACTCCTCGCAGTTCCACTTCTTTTTGCAACCAGAGGACTTGCCCACTGATAGTCACATTAAAACGAAGCAATGAGTCTTATATCCTTTATGATTAATGTTTATTAATTCTTCTTCCAACAGCTCCTGGACAACATGGTTGATACCTGCTATTGCTGCAACTGTCGTCGGTGTCGTGTATCGCTACTACATGCTTGAACACAAGTCTTCTTGAGTGCTGGCGTCCTGTTTTCATCTTTCTTTTCATCGGGAGGCCTTGAAATGTTCGACCAAAACCTCCTCACACTGAACGCACACAATTAGTAATGTCTGCGTCCTTTTCAACAAGAACAGGAGGGGAGCAGTTTGATAAAGTACTTGTGTCCTTGTCTATTTACATAGTGCTCCAAACAACCAGTTGAGCGGAGACTTTATTGAATTATCTGCCTTCAGTTTCTTTATGATTCATTGTGACTATGCCTGTCATCATTAATGTTAACTTTTGTCCTTAATTTAAACTTATATATGCATTTGACTCATTTTGGTCTCTGTATGTTATTTGCCTTCTGAGAGAAAGATTATTAGAACAGCCTGGTACACCATCATTACCCTGATGGACAGAATGGAAATGTTGGAGGAGATGGAATGAATGGTGATGAAATCAGGGTTTTAATTAAATGTGACCATTCTACTTATTACACTGAATGATGACAATGCATTTCCTTAATTTAAATAAAATGGAAAAAACTTTACTGCTACCTTACTGTCGATACAAATCAGGAGTTTATTACATTCCCTCTTTAAGGCGTTCTGGTTAAGCATTGCTTGATTGCAATTATTGCTTGGGTTTAAATGCGTCATCTTTCCAATTACGTAATTGGAGTGTCAAATCGTTGTTCCTTTTTGAAAATACAGTCGTGAGTTATATTGTAGTTGTGATTATTTAAGGTAGAATGTGTTCTGTCTATCATTTCTACAGTTCTATTATCAGGAAGTAGATGTTCAAAATGCCTGAACCATATCTTAATATAACTGTATGTAGTATATTATACAATAATATTTTATTACCTAGTTATAATAGCTGACTGATTAGGGAATACCATTGAAATAACTATTTTTATTTGATTTTTCCGTTTTAATTGCTATTGTTCCTCACCATGCCATGTGTTATTTTAAACTGGTGCTTTATCAAAACGTTCTGGTGTGTTTCAGGCCACAGTGCATGCATATACATATAAACATTTATATATGTACACACATTTTTTTATTTACTCAACATTGTTGAATACTCAAGGTTGCAGTTCAGAAGTTGTCACTGTTAACTATGTAATGGTAAATATAAGCTTTGCATAACATTACTACACACAATCCTTTTATTGTACATTCTGAGTAAGTAATGAATGGAATAAGTCCATTCACCACCCGTCAATTCCTAAATGTTCAAAACTTCTGAATTCAAGCTGCTGCTATTTTTACTTGTGACTATTGCAAATGTCAAAATCCAGTTGGATGATTAAAGGTAAATATTTGCCATCTTTGCATTTGAACCGTCATTTCCTGTCATAAAAAGTCTATTTGAATAAAACAAACCTTTAAAAAGGTGTCAGTGACTGGTTACTGAAACACTGTTGATAATATACATATTATACTATAAAACCTGCGATATGCCTTATCACTATTAACAATGTGTTTAGTTAACTGCTCTTTTGGAAATCATTTCCCTCCCTGTGGCAATTTTTAGACATACAAAAAGAAATGTTAAAGTAATGACAATCAGGCGTATGAAACGACGATAGGTATGTGGGAACAAAGAATAATCATAATAAATAAGCACAGGACCGTTCGGGCAGCGGGTGCTCGTTCTGTGATTGTAAGGCATTGTGGCAGTGGGTGAATTCATAATAGCAAAAGGAATATGGCATGTCAAAACATGTAATTTGACCAAGGACTGTGCCACGGTTACGCACTTATACACCGATTTGTTTTTCTGTTTCATAGTGCAATACCAGCACAAAGTGAATAATACTTGAGTCTGCATTTGCCTGCTCCCCTCAGCTATTTTCTTTTTGGAGAGGAACAGGAAGGAGTGATTGAAATCAACATCCACAAGAGCCCCTCACAGCACGGAGTGCCCACGACCAGCAAACCACAGAGATCACAAATCAACCCCGATAGATTCATTCTAATCCAATCCAGCAGGACAAATCAAGAACAACTGATAAATTGTTTAAAATGAATAAAGCATTTCAGTTCATCTGAAAAAAGACTACAATTTGTGAACGTGCACAAACGACACAATTATAGCAACAAAGACCATTGAGAATAATTGATTAATTAAAATAAATTTAAATATATGAAATGACAGCAAGTCATCCTATTTACCACCACCAGTCATAAATTCACTATACATTTGTGCCATGCCATACTAAGTATAAACACAAGGTGGCACTACAACCTCAAGATGATATTGTATGTCAGTTGTGTCATTTGGCCTTTAGCAGAAACAACAAAAATAAATTTTAAAAATGGTTTATCTGACTTGTGCACCCACTCTTAATAAATCCATAACAGAATCCAGTCGTGTTTCCCTCCAGGTTTTCATGGCCATGGAGCAGCAGTTAACTCACACACAATGCTGGCAAAGACGTAATACAATGATGAAAAACAACCTGCAACATTATTACTGCAAGACTGATAAAGATGGCGTACCATGAGATGGTTTGAAATCATGGCTAGAGACTATATACTGCCAGAATGTGTTTATTTTTTTGCACTCCTGCCTATATTTTGTGCTTGCTTTAGAAATGTGTTCGATCTTAATTATAGATATTCTCTGTTTTTGAACCCAAAGCATTAAAGATGCTTTGCATTTACATCAGCCTTGATGTAGTGGCAGTCATTCTGACCAGACAGAATAATGACGTCCTATGAGACAGCATAGTGTATTTGTGGGGGGTATGTGAAGCCCTCAGACAGACATCATTCCCCATGACTGGATGATCTGTCATTTCTATCGGCATTCATCCTCAAGGAGAGCTGAGGCTGCTAATGCACAACACTCCAATGTCCCAGGAGACCTTCTCGGTCAAAATCTCAAACAGCTGGAAAAACATGCTGGATGCTGCAGGAATAAACTTACAGTATGATTTCATGGCTAGAGACAATGTTTTTAATCCAAAAAGAATGGACACGGTCAGTATTCTATGAAATAAGACAGCTCAGATAGATCAGATGGATAGGACAGATAAATCCATTCAGAAGCCAAAGCCTTAGATTCTCATATTCCGATTACATTCAATGATGTGCTTTAACTGCCACCCCTGTATTCCAGGCTCGACCTCTTATCTAACATGGCATTGGTAGGTAGTAATTAGCATAATGCAATTCAAGTGATTCATCATAAGACACTTTATCAGATGTGAATCCAAAGAAAGTGAACAGTGAGAGCATCAATCCATTATCTGTAAATGCTCATCCTAGTCAGAGTCGCAGGCTGGCTGGAGCCAATCCCAGCGGTAATTGGGCGAAGGTATACGGAACACCCTGAACAGGCCGGCATGCTATTGGACTGTGGGAGGAAGCCAGAGTACCCGGAGAGAACCCACACTGACACAGGGAGAACAGGCAAACTCCACACAGAGCTCAGACCCCTCTTGCTGTGAGGTGAAAGTGCAAACCACAACCCACCCAACACAGAGGGCCTACTGATGCCACGCTTGAGTCCCTGGAGACCCGATACAGCAAGACCTCTGTTGTAGGAGAACACCTCGTCAGGTCTGCTGATGGGGAGCTGGAGTTGGTTACTCCTCCCATACGGTGCTGTACTGCATTCGCATGGCAGAGGTAACAACTGATCTTCCTGTCAAGGATCTCGATGGGCCTCGATCCTGCCAGGTAAGCCAGACTTGTCCACACTGGTGAGCCAAGTCTCAAGCTTCTTCATGGTTGCTTGGACTGCAGCTGCATCACTGAGACTACATTCAAAAGATATTGCCATGGCCTGTGACTGATTTCTCAGTGATAGATGGTATTGCAACAGCTTCCTCAAAAAAGCTTAACCTGTCCATCACCTTCCCCCTCTTCAATGCTATGGCCCTTGACTTGGCTGGCTTGAAGGTCATTCCTGCCCAGATCCTGGGGGAACCCGTCTGCCACCGGGCACTGATGGAGTGGTGACAGGTGGTCCATGAAGGGTCTAATGGGAGGGTTGCTGAATGCCAGCACTCTAATTCTAAGCAGCCCTGACCACCATGTTCAGGGAAGCGCTCTACCTCTTCCTTTGAGCAGGCAAATCGGCCGCATTGCAGTGGTCCACTATGACCACAGGCTCTCTCTATCCTTCATCTGTGCCAATGAGCTCTACACAGGGTCAAGAGTCTCTTTCTGATATTACAGAGCTCATCAAGTGGTGGTTACTCCCCCTCAGTTGCTGCCTTGAACCGTCTTGCAAGCATCCGAATCTCTTTCCACAGTTAATGTGTATAACTGCCCTCCGATGGTATATGGATATGGTTGTCTTGTGCTTCTCCACACCAAACCGCTCCGTTTCAAAATGACAATGTTGGTGGTCAGCGCCTAGAGTCGCCTGTTTCTATCTTCTTTTGCTGTTGAGCTGATGATTCTGGCTGCATCCTGCAAACAGCCTGTGCTGTTCTGCTGGAGGCCACCTGATCCGATGCTGCTGAACTACACGTAGAAGCTGGAGAGTAAAGCACTTGGAGGTTCAGGGCTCTTTGAAGTGACTCCGGCTGGGCTCCAACCGAGTCTAACCAGGTGTGGATCCTGTGTGCTGCACTACGCTGCCCTGCTTTGGGCATTTCATTAAGGCCATGCATGTTTTTGCAAACAGCTAAACAAATTCATTGTATGAATTAATGATACTTATAAACTCCTGAATTCAATTTATGTACATTAGATATTGAGAAAACACTGCAAGCATGAATTACTAATAATTCTGCTTTCCAGTTCTATCTTCAGAAAACCAAAACAACACGCATCTACACGTGTTTGTAGCCCAACAACACATCTGGCCACAGATACATCCACAGCACATGAAAGCAGTGATGTTCACTTCAAACCTCTTTGTCTGACAAGGCAGAGCAGCTCATGCAGTAACATGCTGTCATAGTGTAGAGTGAACAACTAAGAGATATGAGTAAGTTACCCTGCCCTTCACTGCTCGTTTGACAGGTGGATTTTATCATTTACTAATGTGGAGAGCATCAGGAAAAATGGCAGATACAAATTACAATAGAGTTATTGTAGATGCTTCTCAATTCAACATCATAATTCTGTAAAAATTATATTTTTACATGCGATACATTTGTAAATATGAAACTCAGATAAGTGAAGACGCAATTCATAGGCATAATACTTTATTTCATTATTCATAAACCAATACATTATCAAATATTTGTTCATTCTTTATAAAATTAAGAATTTAGAAACATCAAAATATATACATACATAGGCCATTATTAAGTCGGCCATTGTTTTCTCATACTTTAGTGACAGACCTGATACTGAACACCATAACCGTTTGGACGAGTGCGAGGAGAGGGCGATCATTTGCATATGCACTAACATGAATGATGGGGACATCAAGCAGCAACCAAAAGGCTAAAAAAATGTTGCTGAATTTAACTTTCTTTTGAATGTATTTGGAAAACTATACCCTTCATTAACTTAAGATCTAATCAATCTTCACCATGATAGATTACCATTCAGACAAAGATGAATATGGGCTTAATATCTCAAAATAAACAACCGCAGCCTCAGAAGTTACCAGAGTTATCTCTTGCCGGCACAAATGTAGTGACCTTTCTACAGTGTCGCTGCAAAATTAGTTTTCTCCTTGAATACACTGAAATGCCGTCACTTAAAGGTTAACTTCTCCAAGTTGTTATATGCCACGGTCTTTGACGTGCTGTTTAAATTGAAGAGGAGTTAGACCGCCTTAATCCTTCAAAGCACTTGTAATCGGATAGTGATGTCAATTCACAAATGTGCCATGAAAAGAAATCTAAATATCAGTTTCTTGTGATGATCTAATTGACTTCCCTCAAATGACTCAACTGAAATATGTTGACTGAGGCAACCGAGTCTAAAGACGCAACAGCTGACAATTAAAAGATTATATTGATAGATGCAGAGTAATGGTAGGCATTTCTGGGGCACAGACGAGGCTGATGGCTTACTATAAAACAACTAAAAAGGGGGTTTAAGAGGCCTTCTCTGACAGGAAATCAAGACTGTGTGCATGAGTAAAACAAAAAAATCCAAATAAGTTATAAATTGAGCCTGTTTCACTCATCTGAACACTTCTTTTAGACTGCAAATTGATAAAAAAAAATAAAATAAAGAATATACAGTAATCAATAACTCATTACAAGGATGTAGGCTGTACAGTGGTTATTTGGAGTACGTGCCATCGTAGCCTGTCTTGGTGCCTGTCTACCGTTCGTATGTAGGGATATGTAACATGGCTTAAGTAGACCATCCCAGCCAGAGAATACAAGACTGCACAGAGGAGACCGACCGTGTCCCTTACCATGCCAGCGGTGCTCTTCGGTGCCGACGTCTAAGCCAAACTCAGCAGGGTGCAGGTGGACGAGACACTGGAAGAACGCTCGTGGACACCGTTGTTATTATCCAGAATTCCTGACACAAACTGTGTCTTTGAAGCGCTGCACCCAAGGGTGTCAGCCAGTTTGGGGCAGAGGGCCCGAGTCAGTCTCTGGATGACGAGGTGGAATTTCCTGCGGAAGCTTCGGTTTATCCAGAAGTAGAAGATGCAGTTGAGGAAACCATTGGAGGTCGGCAGCCATACTACCACAAACTCGATCCACTCTGGTACGCTGCTCCCTGAGACCGCTGTGGGGCAGAAACATGGGGATTGAAAGGGAGCAAGCAGTCACAGCAACAACAGTTATGGCTGGTTTATGATGGCTTTAAATTGATGCATCTATTCTTCAGAGATGCAAGTCTTTCCTCCTGGCAGCAATGATTAGCATTTATAGGAGATATAAAAGTACAAAATTAACATTGGGTTTGGTGAGGTGGTGGCTAACTAGCATTTGGACAGCAGCCCACTTTGAAAGTTAAGACTTTTAGCTTCATTTTGCAAGGACTTTCATCCATATCGGATAAACTACCGCCCTTTATGGGAAAGGTCTTCACTTCTAAAAAAAATATTCAGCCGTGACTGCACTTTAATTCTCGATTACTCCAAGACAGCATGTGGCTGGGGTGAATGAGAGATTAAAAAAGCATGAGTCATATAGTCATGGCCATAATACCATAAACATCTTTGACAGCTATTTAATTCAGCGCAGTCAAGGCTGAAAACAATGGAGAAATGTATTGAAAGGCCATTAAATGTAGATTGAATTGTTAATTAAGATGTTCAAATTCTTGAGTTTGAAATCACTTGCTACCTTGGAGCTGGTTGAACATCAACGTTGCCCCTTGGATTCAAACATGACCGAATACAGCTTCATCATTCAAAATCATGTCATCAACAAAGCCATAGTTCTGAAAACCCTAAACTTTCTGGGATTATTATTATTATTATTATTATTATTATTAGGAACCCATCTTCAAAAAGAGTGTTTTAATACATTTCAAAAATAACGCCATCAGGATGCATTGGCTACCAATATTCTTTCATTTTCTTCAAGATACGACTCCCTCGAGACACTTTTGTCTTCATTTTGGAGTAAATTCAATTATGCGAGAGTCAAGATGTTCTCACAATGAACTACGCATGTAAGTGTGAATTTTCATCACCTTTGCTATGGAGTTTTAGTCTGTATGAAAGCCTCAGACATCCACCCTATACTCCACCAACATCACTTTCTTGAATGGAGTTTTCTGTAAGAGTGTCATCAACAGAATTAGAGAAGTTTAAGGGAGTCATACAACAGAGACTGTGTGTCAGATCCCTGCATTTCCCGTTCTCCTGTAAACGTTTACTCCCACGGAGGCATTGCTTACCGTTGTATATCATAGCTGCCATGCAGGGCGTCCAGCAGGTGTAGTAGGCTGCCATCACAGGCACAAGCACTCGGGATGCCACATTGTGTCTGCTGCGATGCGCACAGTGGTATTTGCGCATTTTCAGTCTCTGTCGCCTGGCAGCGCACCACACTCGGAGGTTTGCGTATGTCATGATGATGGAGCAGGGGAAGAATATAAAACACGTCAGGCTCAGGGAGTAGCCCACATTGGTGGAGTAGGACGGATTGCAGACCAGCGACGCGGTAGAAAAGTGCACCTCGATGATGCCATCTGGGAAGGATATTGGAGACAGGAGGAAGGGAGGGAAGCACCAGGAGAACGCGATGAGGAGCAGGGTCCTCCTCCTCGTCATCAGAGAGGAGTACTGCAGCGGGTAGAACACCGCGATGTACCTCTCCAGGCTTATCGCGGCCAGCGTGTACATGCAGGTGGAGTAGACGGTGGCATTGCAAAAGGCCACGACGTGACACAGCGCGTCCGGCCCGTCGGTGTAGTCCTTTAGCAGACTCAGGCCCAGATTCAAGGGCATGACCAGCAGTCCGAACGCGGAGTCTGCAGCAGTGAGAGAGAGGAGAAAGTACCGGGAGTTTCTCGACCAACCAGCCACGGAGGAAGTAATAACCAGGAGAACTGCAATATTTCCCAAAGTGATCATCACGCCTAAAACGCTAATTATGCTTACTTTGACGGCCCGGTGAGTCAGCTCGTGCAGTCTCTGGGGGTCAACGGCTGACAGGTTGGAGTCCTCGGGAGCGGAGACGTTAAGCGCTGAATACATGTTTCCTCACAGGTGCATGGCCGCCACACAAACTCCCCGAGTAGGTTGGAAGAAAAGTTCAAGGACGCAAACGTGGACGCAGAGGTGAAGGTTTCCATTAGGAAGCTGCAGGCGCAGCTGCTGCTAGCCTTTCTCCCTTCGACAATCAGAGGCACACCTGGTGCAATTAGTGGTGGGTGGCGGTGATGCGCTGCTGCGCAAACATCCGCTTTGACGCTGACGCAATTCCTTAACTGCTAACAAAATAATTGCTTTAATTGTAGATGAAATGTGTTTATTCAATAGGTCCCTCTGTAGTTTGTGATCCATTAAGGAACTCTTGAAATTAAGTCTATTTAGTTACAAAATGCAACTTAAAGGTTGAGTAGGTGATTCTATTCAGAAACACTTTCTGTTGTATTATTTGAAATCCTCGTGACATATCGATAGCAATGAATAAATGAAACGCTCTGACATACATTTTCTTTAAAAACGTCATCTGTGGCCGTGACAGGACTGTAAAAACCCAGTCCAATCACAAAAGGTGTGCCAAAGAAAATAAGGCCTGCCTGTGTGTCAACGCTTAAGCCCAAGTTATGCTTCCGCGTCGACACAACGCAAGGGGGCTTGCGGACCCCTTACGTCCTTGCGGACCCCCCTTACGTCCAACGCAAGGGCCTGACGTGCACCTCCCAAAAATCCTAGACGCGCGTCGAGGCGACGCAACACCAACGCAACGCAACGCAGCGGCATTGGCTGTGATTGGTCCGCTAACTACATCCGCTGGAGACCGCTATCCGGTTTCCACTCATAAACACCACCATTTAAACTTTTAATAGGCTACTTTTATTGTTTGTTTATTGTTGTTGTTCAAATAAAACAACAAGTTCTGAAAAATAGTGGACGTTTAAAGCCGGAAAGTAAACAAATAGGCTATAACGAGGCTAACGAAGATATACATCAAGAGTCTCGGTCGGTCGGTCAGTCTTTACAAAAAACATAGCGCCCTCTACCGGTGTGGCATTGAATTGCATTTCGACACGTAAACCCAACGCAGAACCAATCACGGTCTCCAAGCAACTGCGTGGCCGTTGCGTGATCACTACGCGGAAGCATAATCAGGGCTTTACTTCCTGATTGCTAACGTTTGGCGTTCTGGGGGAGTGGCTTTAAACCCGGAAGGGGGCGGGGCTTTTTCAGTTTAGTGATGCATTCAAAGTCAAAGTGGTTTTTCCATACGACCTTCCCTGCCTTTAATATAATTTGCCTACTTTTATAAATGAAATTGAGGGATATTATATTTCATGTTTCAAGGTGAAACCTCCCCAAATCACCCTAAAGAATTAACTAGAACATGAACTGCACATTGCAGATGCAATCCATCATCCATCCAAAATGATGAAGCTACTTATTTAGTTTTATTCATATATGTATTCATAAAATTCAAATAAATTGATACAATGACACAAAAGATGAGAGGTTAGACTTGTAATTAGCTTTCAGAACAATGAGTCATAACCCAAACTTGTTTTCAAGACAGGAAATACAGTTGAAATATGTAGGCACTAATTTATTAACATTATTGCAAAGAAGTATGCCTTTATATCTTTTGGTTATTATGACTTATTGATCACAAAGGCAAGAGACAAACTTAGTTGTTAATCTTTTTTGGTCTGATGATACGTCCTTAGATACAAAGAGCACCTCTGGTTTGATACCTGCATTCGTGAAGTGGGATTTATTTGTTCTCTCTATAGATTGATGTACAAATGTATGGTGCATGTGTTGATTTTGATATTAATATTGATGAGATATGTCTGTAGAGACATGAGGTCAAATAGTTCAGGTATCAAACAAGAGGGGCTCATTGTAGACATCGTCTCAGGGAGGAGTTCAGTGTGTGGTTTGGTGTAAAGGATAGGTTTGTATTATTTCAGTTGTGAGTGAGTGAGTGAGTGAGCTCTGTGTCTGTCCATGGTTAATCTTGCAAGCTGTAGCTGCAAACCACATAATATTTTGTGTGGCCAGTTATGGCTGCATGCTCAAGGACCTCTTGTGGTTGCAGTGACTCACACTATGTCAAAGCACCCGTTACCACTTGTTTTATACTACCATTGAACTACCACAACACACTGCTGAGTACATCACCCACTCAGCTAAGGTGAGTTTGATAAGTTTAACTTTCTTTTGGTAAGATTGTTTGAAAGGTCCAGGTCCTGAGTGTAGAAAGCAGGTTCGCCAACAGGGTTTTGATCATTGAATCACATAATATAGCAGTGGCTGTTGCAGACACACCTAATGGAGGTCTGACCTATACTGTATGCGCCTGGTGTAATCATAATAGTAATAGTAGTAGTAATAATAGTGTGATTACTCCCTGAGGAATTTGAGAATAGGGTAACAGCCCTTGATTTGTGCAAAAACAAATGTTTAAGTATTTTATGAGATTTTATCCTCACAACCTACTCATGGCATATGACTGAGGTTTTGAGGTACTACTGAGGTAAGGCAACATGAATAGAAAGAATCTGAACCTTTACTTTAAGGTAGTATTTAGGCACACAACCACACTGTTGTCTGTGTATCAGGGTTTTAAATGCAACAGGAATCCCCCAAATCTATACAGGGATTTTTTTTCTTTTTTCTATCTATTAGCACATTATACATGGATGCTGGGCTATTCCATACTTCGCTAATAATATGTAGAAGCTAAATGCTCTCTCTGTGTCTTTATTAATACAATTAGCGAAACCCTGCAGGACTTTCCTCACATTGAGTAGGGCTGTCTCATTAATTGGAATTAATAATAGGTAATATGTGAATAATAGCCTGAATACTACACAGTATCACACATGTGTAACCCATGCCTCTCATGAATAATTCATATTACAGAAACATTGTAGTATAAAAAAGCGTGTAAAACGGATCTAATTTGATGTTTTCACTACCGCCATTGCCATATTTCAATGGTTCTGTTTATTGTATATTGTCCAGCAGAGGCAAATAAAATTGCCAATGCCGACTGTATTCACAGCCACCCATTCCATCGAGCTCCAGGTTTGCAGGGCAGCACACCTTTGTAGGTTTCACCATCAGCAATAACAATGCATCAGTCATCAATTCATCTCTATTAAGGTCCCACAGAAGATGTACGCTCTGCCACAACCTTAGGAAGCCTGACATCTTACAACCAATCATGGTCCAATTTCCACGATCACACACCATCAGTGTCAGGCTTTCCTCCGCCTCCTGTTCCAATGACAGCCTTAAGTGTTAGCTGTGTGTGCACAGCTGAGTGGTAGGTGCCAACTTATTTCCTCCAAAAACAAACATACTCTCTGAGGCAAGGGCAAAGAAAGGGGCAGGAAAGGTTGTCACTGACCTTTCCCACTCAGGTAACCATCTGTTTCAGAGTTATTCTTCTGTGTGACTCAGTCCATTAAACAGCACAGCAACACACTCTTCCCAGGCAGTCACCCATTCCCTCAGGGACAATAACCATCCTTGATGTATTATTCTCCCAAAAGACTATCAAACAATCATATACATCTCCATCCCATTTATATCAAGATGGTTTCAAACCTTGATATTAGAACATCCTATGACCTTAAAAATGTCTTTGTCAACACAATGAACAAACACTATTGTACATTGTGCATTTAGAATAAAAAAAAATCCTATATTTTTATCATTGAAATCAGGGAATGAAATAATATTTTGAATTCCATGAAGACATCTCCCTTCAGAATCCTATGTTACAGTATGTAACAGCAGAGTAGCAGCTGTGCCATAGGGGAACTTTATCTATCAAAAGTATACAGCACACAGGATTGACTGCAAATATACATGTTTATACAGTATATGGCCCTAAGACCCAGAGCTTTTCTGCTCTGCTACCGTGGCTGGATGCCCGAGAGGATATCTGACATGCTTCTGAGTTTGATATAGTGCTTCTTGCTGTAATGAGCGGATTTCTCTCGGTGATGTCTAACACGAGGCCTGGAGGAGGGGGTGGACTCTTGGGTTAATGTACTCCATCCCCCTCCCCTATTTGCACTCCTTCATGCTCTTTGCACAGTCTATTGCATGCTCCTTACCTGATTCTGTCTCATTTTGAAAGGCTGTGGGAGCACTAGACAGTCACATATATAGCACAAGATTCTACATATATTACTCAAGTGTAAAGCGTGAATTGTAAATTGGTTTTAGGAGGACTATACCACATCCATTCATTTATTCCCTAAAATATTCCCAGTTTTGCTCCATTAGCTGTCAGATTTTTTCTGCTGGTCCTCATGATGCTACAGAATTGACCTGTGACCATTAAAGTGGATTGTCAGCCGATGTTTGTTGCACATTTTGAAAAAAAGAAGGAAGTGCACTCTGAGCCATTTCTTCTCCTTTTCAGTTCATTCATAAATCCAGCTGCTTTCAGAGTTTTTCAAATCAGGAGATGTTTCCACGTGACAGAAGGTGAGTGTTTGTGTTCGGGTCAACATGTGGGAGTGTGCACACACCAGCCATACTTGGCCATAGGTGTGTAATCGCAGTTGATCCCATGTGAACGGGAGTGAGATAGAGAGAGGATGGGTTTGTACATGCTTGCAATTGAATATCCTGTGAGTGGGTTGACTCCTCCATTGGACAGCTACTGTACAGCATTTCCTGATGTGGAGGAAGGTGGCCATTGATTATATCTGTCTGTACATGTGTGTGAGTGTCTGTGTGGGCAGCAACACTTTATCTCATTCTACCAGTGAGGGTTGATGCACGATGTTTAGCAGAAACAGTACAGCCTGGGCGGTTTGATGGGCAATTGTGTGAAAAGTTGATGTTGGTCTTGACAGTCTGTCTAACAGATAAAGGGGCGCTGTCAGCACAGACAAAAACAACCCAGCAGGTTGGAGGTTATTAAAGTGGTGTCTAAGATATATCCTCTTTGTGGACGAACACCATTTCTTCTCCCTGTGGACTCAAATAAAGAAGAGTACCGCTTTGCTGTCTGCAGAAACTACATGGAGAAAGTGCTATGTGGGACTGTTTATACGTAATGCATTGCATATCAAACACAGAAGCCTAATTAAATGCATCAGTAATCCCTTTTGACAGGGTGCAATGATGACATTCTGTGTCACAATTATCCAGGTGAAAATGTATTCATGCATAACATTTGTTTGGCGCTCTAAAAGACAAGACATTTGCAAACTATTCCAATTTTATGTGCGATGTCCCTGTATATATGAACCTCCCATTCTTGGAAAAAAGTGGCTCCAACTTGTAAATGTTTTTGATGAGGATGGGGACCATATGTTTGAGTTTAAGAAGGTGGTGAGAGATAAGCAACAAGACAGCTGTCATTGATTACGTTCAATTAAAACAAGCTTAGTTTATGGATCTGCAGCGAAACATGCTGTTTTCTAATTTTTTTGTGTGGACCGAAAGATAAAAATCTGGTGCTTCACATTCCTAAAAAAAGATCCTGGATAATTTAAGTAGCACATTTTGACCCTGTTACACAATGTTTGTATGTCATAGTGCCTCTGCTTCTCTCCCTCTCACAGAAATACCTACCGAGGCTACAGATTCAGCCTTACATAACAGCTATTCACCTCTCATTTAAAAGCCGTGGGTATAATATATCATTGAAAATATTTTCATTTTCAATATTTTTCAGAGAATGACCATTGAATCTCACTCACTCTGTAGTCATTCTTATGCAACTGGCGTATCATTCTCTACTCATTTCATCTTGAAAAAGTGTTGACATTGGGAACGGGAGGGCAAATCCTGCCCTGCTCCTGCTGTGCATTGGGCATTTATAAGCTTTAAACAAAATCCATGAATGAATAAAAGTGTGAATATCAGTCACAGGGTCTCTTCAGTAAATGTTCTGCAAACATACTACTGTGATCAGGGGCGGATCTAGAAAAATATTTATGGGGTGGCGAGAGGGGGGCAGGAATTTTTGAGGGGTGGCAACATATGGCAGACGTGAATTTACTCACAGTTATCACAGTTTGATGAGAAATAGTATGTACACACTACATAAGGGCACAGGCAGGCTGCCATTTACATTACATTTATGCTCTCCCTCCTCCATATCTTGACCGCTGTGGTGTTCTCCCACCTCCTCCTTTCGCCTTGGCCTTGTATTCTATCTCTGTCACCTTTCTGTTGCTCTTCTCTCTCTCCTTCACCCACTAATTAAGTTGGGAAAACATCTCATTACAGTCAGATGCTCAATATTTTTCAGGCAATTTCAAAGAATTGTGTCGAAAAATGTCTCATTTTATAACGATTCTTGTACTGAGTACTGACATTTTCACACCTCTTTTCTCTCTCCTTCCACCTCATCTCCTCCAACTACCTTGCTCAGTTCATTTTCTATTTTTCTCTCCTTTTTCTCTTATACTAAATATTCTACTTTTCCTCTTCATTTGATTCAAAGTAACTTTAGTACAATGTTTTCCTTGACAGACGTTGAATCAATATTAGCTTTCTTAGACTACTTTACACAGAACTAACGTCAGACCTAGCTAACATTACATGTATAGTTAGCGAAATAACGTTCTTCAACCTGATTTTTATCATCTCAAATCAGCATTGCAACTATACTAGCACTGCTTTCATTATAATTTCATTTTGTGATAGTTAGTTAATCAGTTTTTAAGCTCTTTCCTCCCGTGCCTCCTTTCCTTGCAACTCCTGGCTCCAGGTAGTGTCCTGGGCGATTTTAAACGCGTCGCTTCCCAGTATTGCACGCTTGGTGGGCGCCTGTCAATCACCACTAGAGGATGATTGACAGGCGCTCTCCTTCATACAATCACGCGTACACTTCATGGCTGCACCTGATGGACGATCGCTTTCACAGCTGTCCTCTCTGCTCGAGAGTTCACGCAGACCAACATGGCGGCTCGTTTGGAAACTTTCTCTTATTCTACAAAATAGTTCACCGGAAGGTGTTTCTGAAAACATTTTAAGCGAGAAATAAGCTATGCAGTTGCTTAATCTGTCTTTATTTTAGATCGACAACATTCAGTTTATAAGATTTTCGTGAGCGTTCGCGAGCGTTCCCGAGGCGGTGAGTCGAGCTCGGCGCCTCTGATTAGCAGAAAGTAGATTTGACTTCAACTTTATGCAAATGAGGAGCGGCCAACTCGTGCGCCGACTCTCGACATTCGCCGCAACGCTACCAGAATGCATTGCACGGCTTTTCACATAGACAATGAATGGGACGCGGGGAAACACCAGTGCCTGTGGACACGCACCTTAACGAGGACACCAAAGAACCAAAATAAATAGATGCCATATATCATGCGGTTACACATGCATATGGAATAATCTGACTATTAATATTTTCAAATACATGATCTGACGGGAGCCGACCACTTTACAACATGTACCCATATTTCTTTCTCCTGCTACAGCCAGATACAAGTCTCAATCCACGGTAAAATTCAACAGAATACAGGACATTACAGCCACTCTGTTAAAAATGGTCTGACGTTAGTTCATGACGTTGGTCGTGGGCTGTGTGAACAGGTGAATATATTTTTCTGAACACTTATCATCTTACCAATATAATTTAGTAAGTAAGCATCATATGAGGGGATACTTACCTATTAATTAAGGTGTATTACAGAGATCTTGTTAAAAAAAAAACAGTTCAAATCATCAAAAAGATTTTTTTCCCCAAAAACATGAGGGTGGACTTAATATCAAAAAAGAAATTCTATATGACATCATTCCATTCCATCCATTCCGCCCCCTTCCACCCCCCCCCCTTTCCACCCCCATTCCACCCCCACCCCCCCTTCAGTGATGAACATTCTGATGAGTGACATCACAGGATCAAAGCCAGTGCCTTTGATCCAAGGCCCTGCAGTATCTATAAATTCCAGAGAAGCACATCACACAAAGCACACATTTGTTGTTGAGTTGCAGTGGAGTCCGATCAAGAGATACAATCTATTATAGATACTATCTTCTTTGAAACGGTTAATACTACTATTATAGTTGTATATATATATATATATATATATATATATATATATAGTATATAGTAGTATAAGATCCAGTTGGTACAACAGCATGTTCGGTGCCGTGGATATTAGAATTCAGCAAGGGAACAACAGAAGATTTGTTGGTGGTGCTGGAGGGCGTCCAGCACCACGTCAAACCAACAAAACTGACCAGACTGAAAAGTCGTCCGTTGATCCCATCGTTCATTTTCACAATGAAAGGTTGAAAGATCAGGAGGACCTTGTTGAAGAGAAGAAGGAGTGTGACATTAACGAGCCGAGGAAACTTCTTCAAAATGAGGAGGAGAAGACGAAGAAGAGCTCTGAAACCCTGAACAAGCAGGAGTCAGAGATTTCCCAGTTGAGGAAACTTCTTCAAAAGGAGCAGGAGAAGACGAAGAAGAGCTCTGAAACCCTGAACAAGCAGGAGTCAGAGATTTACCAGCTGAGGAAACTTCTTCAAAAGGAGCAGGAGAAGACGAAGAAGAGCTCTGAAACCCTGAACAAGCAGGAGTCAGAGATTTACCAGCTGAGGAAACGTCTTCAAACCAATCAGGAAAAGCCAAAGAAGAGCTTTGAATCCCTGAACAAGCAGGAGTCGGACATCAACAAGCTGAGGAACCGTCTTCAAACCGAGGGGGAGAAGACGGTGAAGCTCTCTGAAACCCTGAGAGAGAAGGAGTCTGAGATCCATCAGCTGAGGAACCGTCTTCAAACCGAGGGGGAGAAGACGGTGAAGCTCTCTGAAACCCTGAGAGAGAAGGAGTCTGAGATCCAACAGCTGAGAAACCATTTTCAAACCGAGGGAGAGAAGATGGAAACCGCCAAGCGTCAAAGCAAACAAAGCTTTGATGAGATGGTGGCGAGGTGTAAGGACAAAATTAAAAATGTTGCACACCTTTCTCGGCAACTCAAAGACACCACAACCCAGCTGATGGTGAAGGAAGCTGAACTCGTGGAGAGTAAGCGCTTCTGTCAGACACGATGCAACGCCCTGGAAGACGAGCTGGCAGAGAAACAACGGAGCCATGAGACCAAGTTCCAACTCTTGGATGACGAGAGAAAGGAACTTGAGACCAAAGTCCGACAGGCCCAGGATGACAAACTGGACCTGGAGAAGCTCTGTCTGAGCCTGAAAAATGGATGTTCTTTTTGGCGGAGAAGAGGAGTCTTCTCCTCCAAGAAGGACACTCAGACAGAGCTTCAGAAGATGATGGACAAAATGCATGAGAAGGAGAGGAAAAAGAAGGAGAACGAACAGGAGGAGAAGAGGAGGGGTTTGTTTAGCCTGATGCACCGAACAAAAAGGTGCGGTGGCGACACCCCTCCTCCCTCCTCATCTAGGTGTGGATAGAAGTGGGGGGGAGCCCCTGCTTCTATTCAGACCTCCTTCATCTCCATCACCACCCTCCTCCATCTCCGTCCCCTTTCATCTCTGTCCCCTCCATCTACATCACCCTTCATCCATCTACCTCACGACTCCTCCCATCCACTCCTGCTCCCTCCTCCCCCTGCATTATATGCGGGTTTTTCTCCTGGTGCGCAAGTTTCCCACTAGAAATATCCACAATCGATTTAAGGGTTTTTTCCTGGTCCTCAGGTTTTTCCCATAAATCCCCAAAAATAATTGATTCGGTTTAAGGGTTTTCTCCTGGAGCTCAGGTTTTCCCATTTAAAAAACACCCCAAAAAAAACCTCTCCGGGAACCATCACCTTAACGCGGTGGAGAGGTTTGTGTGTCCCCATGACCCTGATGACCCTGAAGCTTTGTGCTCCTGGTAGGGCTTCCCATGGCAAATTGGTCTCAGGTGAGGGGCCAGACTAAGAATGGTTCAAAAGACCCCATGAAAAACCGAGGGAGAAGAGTGACCGCAGCAAGCCCGGCGCCCCCGTCTGGAGCCAGGCCCACAGGGAGGGCCCGTCAGCGAGGGCCTGGTGGCCGGGCTTGCCACGGAGCCTGGCTGGGCACAGCCCGAAGAAGCGATGTGGCAACCGCCATAACAACAGACCATACTCTCGTAGCCTGACAGATTGAGTGAATCTGCTTCTTAGTAAAGTTAACCATTGATATTTCAAAAGCATAAATCATCCTTTTAAAATAAAATAATAAATAATTAAATACAATTAATTTTAATTACATTTTTTTACTTTGTACACATATAAAATGACAAATACCATGAATATAATTAGAGTTAAAATAATTAATAATAAATACAGTGTTTACAGTGCTTATTTTCCAAAATGGCTATTTACTGTATATATATTCAAAAACTTGGCTTATAAACTATAAACTTCAAGTGTATTTTATGATAAAATAAATAAATGTGTAAAAAAATGCAACACTTGACAACTGGTATAGGATATATATATATATATATATATATATATATATATATATATTATTTATATACATATATATATATATAGATCCGTGAGTATATATATATATATATATATATATATATATATATATTAGTGCTGTCAAACGATTAAAACATTTAATCAAGTTAATCACAATAACAGGTTGTGATTAATCACGATTAATCACAAGTTTAAAATACTAGTATTTACTTGTATTTTTGGGGGTAGATAAAACAAATACATCATGTGTGGTGTTGGAATAAAGAAATGCATGACAAACTGGTTAGAGGAATCAAAGTTTTTACTTTATTATAAGATATCAACTTAGTTGTGATAATTTCTGAACTAGAATCTATTAATTTGCTGAGTAAGAAGTGTCAGGGAGTGCTTGGCATTGCCCACAACATCCGTAATGAACTGCAGACTAGAAGGTCGCAGTCTTTTGAAGGTGAATTTGCCGTTCACAAATCGCCCCTGTGGTCATGCACCTTCCCTCGCTTCGCGAATCGCGCCACTCAATTTTTCCAAACAAAGCAGCGTCTTGCTGCTCTGACGTAATCTCGTGCTGCATTCACAGCAGTCGGACATTGGAAATTTGCGCTCGTTAATGTCAAATTGGACATAACTTTTCTTTGAATTCGTTGCTGCAAACTGGGGTGGCAGCAGGGGTGGCAAGGCTTTCTTTTAGGGTGGCAAATGCCACCCTATGCCACCCCGGTAGATCCGCCCCTGACTGTGATTATTATGCTCTGTATGTGTGAAAATGTATTTTACTTCTTAAGTTTCAACAAAAATGTTAAATGTTTAACTGGCGAAATAAATGTATTCAATTTTTCATATTTTGCCAGCAGTTGCAACCAAGTACACCATCATCTGGTCAACTTGCTGGTCAGCAGCACAGCAGGTTTATTTTGACGGGCCCCACTGACCTGAAATTAATGCAATTTGTCATGTCCAGACTTCATTTATTTCAAGTAGTTTAGGATGGAAATCGGAACTTTCTCTCTATAGTTTACTGCCATTTGCCAATTTTCACCTTAAACAAGACTAGACAACAAATGACATCCTGATGCTGAAAAAAACCTGTCATTTCACCACTTCAACATGGCGTGCACCCCTGCAGCAAAACCCGGTACTTTGTTCAGACAAGGCGTTGTGTTCGTGACCTGTAGCTCATTGAATTTGTTGTTTGTTGTCTTTGATGGGAGAAGGTGCTCTCAATAAAATGGAAAATTTTAGAGGCAGCGAAGGCAGCTAGACAATTATTTCTAACATTTTTTTTTGCAGAAAGTCAATAAAATATGAAGTTCCTGTTAGTCATTTGTTGATTTGGTCTTTCCAAGTGCTGTTTACAAGGAAAACAAGAGGAAACAGACGAGAACGGTGACACATCAGTGACGATTATTTCTCCCTTTGTCACTTAAAGTCCCAGTCGGCAAGTCCGGCGGATGGAGGGCGATCGGTTAGATTCTGAATGTTTACAACTCTCACGCTCCTCCCCCACGACCACCGAGCTCCTCCCCCACGACCACCAAGCTCCTCCCCTTCTACCACAGAGCTCCTCCCCCACGACCACCTAGCTCCTCCCCTACTACCACCGAGCCCCTCCCCCACGACCACCTAGCTCCTCCCCTACTACCACCGAGCTCCTCCCCCCTCCCCCCTTTGAACTCCCTTAGACCACGGCACCTTTGAAACTCGGGTCCGATGTTGACTCTGGTTTTATCACGGGCACCGTCGCCATCTTTCTTTTGTTCCTTCTTTTCCACCGGTGTTTTCTTCTCCTTGGTTGTTTTGGACCTCCTCGTTGGGTTTTTAACGAGGAATTGAAGCTTGTTGCTACTTCCCTCCGCCTCCCCCCTGTGATAGTGGTACGACCCGAGGGCGGAGGGGCTCTGTGTGTGCAGGAACACAGCCCTGCGTGCTGATTGGACAGGATGATCCAGGCTCTGTTGATCTTTGCAAAACAAACAACAGGCTCTACGTGCACGTAGAGGCGCGCTTTATTTTATGAAACCGGATGATTTATGTTGTTCTATCGGAGCGTAGTGTCGGCTTCAGGGAATATGATCAAACACATGTTGCCGACTGGGACTTTAAGTTAAAACACGTATAACTTGGGATATTGTCTCTGTACTATAGCGGAGGTCACCTTTACTCTTCAGTCTAGTACTATAGCGTCTCTAAAACCCCTCTCAGCCTGCTACACTCCACTCCAGATGAAACTGTGATCAACAACACAGTTGTGTAACTGCAATAAGACCTTGTGTGTTCAGGGTTATGAAAGCTGAAAACTTATCAAAGGTAATGTCTGCAAGTATTGTGCATGCATTTTCACATACCATGGCCATCACCTCACAATTTAAGCCATACAAAATATGACTCATATTTGTTTTGGTAAAGCTTGATAGAGAGATGGATTTAATTATTATTATTATTATAACCTTTATTTATTCTCGAAAGACTTTGAGGTAACCCTCATTTTCAATGACGTCGAGTTTACAAGGCAATTTAAATATTTACAGTGGTTACAGTCATTTGAAAGTGATTACATGACAATATACATATAACAAGAAACAAGAAAGACAGTCATCTAAAACAGTTACAATTAGAAACACAGCTATCTATGACCAAGGTCCTTAACTCTGTGAGTGAAGGGAGCGCATCCAATCTCAGGTTATGTTGTAGCGCGTACCAAGAGCTAGGGGCATCATAACAAAAAGCAGTCTGGCCAATATTCGTATAGACTCGAGGAACTTTGAGTAGCAGTAATTCAGCTCAGTGGGTCATGTAAGTGCCTGAGTTCCATTCTAACATACGTTTTACATACAGTGGTAATTTGCCTAAAAGGGCCTTATAAATAAAGAATATATAAAAACCAGTGCCTCTTGTGCCTTTCTTCAAATTGACCTTCTTCTAATTGTTTACTCTGTGAATATACTTTGCCCTGACAGCACTGACATACCACTGTCATCTCGCCCAGGTGGTCAAGAAGCCAGGCAAGAGAGGAGGTAAAATGTGATTCTGCAGCAGCACTCAGGCAAGCACTCAATTCATAAAACAGACTGGCGAGCTTAAGTGAAAGTCTCCTTTGTGATTACCCTCTCAGTGAAACTGATGAATTTCTCTTTCATTCGTTCCTGTTGATTGTGTGGAGAAATGTTTATTATTTGACGTCATCCGTGTGTGCGTCAAACATTTGATGCTGAGCAACATGCAGCGAATGATAATAAGCCGCTGCGTGGCTGAAAGGGCCGCCGGTGACAGCGATGGCAACAATTTCCCCCCCAGGAGCTGTCCTCACCTAAAAATCTATTAACAGATAATACGATCACAACAACTTTTTTTTAAAGTAGTTCTCATGAGAGACCAATCACCACACATTTGTGTTTTTGAAATCCCCGTGCTGGACGTGGCACGTCATTTTGATGTAGTTACAAAAAATAAACTCAGGTACAATCAGTGCTACACCAGTAGGCAAATCTTACATTTAGTCAAATGTTCTCCGAGAGAACAATTGCAAATTAATTTGAAAAGCCTTAGCACATGAGAAAAATAAATACAAAAGAGATTTTACACTTTGGATGATGGGGTGCACTAAACATGTTGCTTGGAAAACAATATTATGAATAAGAGCTCTGTAAAAATAAATGTAAAAATAATGATGTCACCATCCATAGAGCCATGCTGCTAGTGTGACTAAATTATCAATGTGTCACATTTGCTAGAAAATCAACAAACAGAGGGGTTTAATAAACCAATAAGTCCAATACTGATTAATCTATGAATATTATGTATTGTATAGTACACACACACACACACACACACACACCAGTTCACATGCAGCTCTTCAGTATGTTTTGAAGACACATAAAAATCAAAAGCAGGATCAATGTACAGACTGCCAACTTCTTTATCTCCAGCTTCAGGACTGCTGTCAACCTTAATAATGAGCCGTTATTAAATCGGTCTGTTGGGTAAAATGACTTTATTTACCATGCTAGCAGAAAATCAGATTGTAGCTGCCACAGATGAAATCTTGCTGGAGAGAAGAAAAACACATTTAAACAACTCCAGAAAAAACGGAAGATTACTCATCTGCCGCCTGGTTCTTCAGCACCAGACTGTGATAAGAGTCATAATCATGATTCATCTGCAGGCTCGGAAGGAAAAGTATTCACTTTATTACCTGATACTATTGTTCCCGTCATTGTCAAGACTCAATAATGGTGTTGTCAGACAACACTGCTTTTATTGCACATAACGGCAACTAAGGATTTTTCCAGGTGGTGCCATCGGAGTTGATGTATTGTCTGTTGCTATAGTAGCAAATATGGCATTGAGTATTTTGCACATTAGCTTTAAAGAGTTGTCAAACATCCAAATTATTCAACACTGGAAAATGATGGGTTTCTTATCCAAATTAACTTCCTGTATGTGGGACTAATAGAACTCCCGAGAGTATAACCTTGAGAATATACAAGCTTTCTATCTGATGATAGCTGATGGTCTCAAGTCAGCAAGGTGGTTGCAGGTCTATAGTGAGAATTCATGAGGGGCTCAGACTAAATGGCAACTTTAGGAAAATATTAAGGGCATTACTATTTGAGGGCAGCAGACTCTAAAGCTGTATGGCTCAAGCAATGCTCAAAACTGACTTTGAATCCAAAAGAGACTGCCAGACATGGGCACAGTATGGACCGGCTGATGGGGACATGCATGTCTGGACCATTTCATGGAAATACATCCAATAATTATTGAAATATTTCACTCAAAACCACAAATGTGAAGCTCAGGGTGGTGCTAGAGGAACAGTTAGTAGGATCAAGCAGATATGTTTGAGTGAAAAAGGACCTGCTGGTGGCGTTAAAGGAAAAGTCAGCAGGATTCAGCTTCCAGAGCTGGCTCTACTTCCTGTGGGAGCTCAGAGGCTTCAATGTCTGCAACAATATGCTGCAGATCATCTACCAATCTGTGGTGGCACTCTCTTTTGTGCTGCCATGTGCTGGAGCGGGAGGCCGAGAGACGCTAGCAAGCTCAACAAGATAGTTAGAAACTCCAGCTCAGCGATTGGAGAAAGAGTTCAGTTGGACTGGAAAAGAGAATGCTGTCCAAGTCGGTTTGCATCCTGAACAGCGTATCCTTCCCACCGCACGCTGGTCGAGAAGAGAAGCATCTTCAGCAAAGACTGAGGTGTTCAACCCAGCGAGGAGATCATTCCTTCTCGTCCTCAGAGGCTTTAATTTCAACTCATGATTTATAATGACACAATGCATGCTTATGTTGAAAGGGGTTTGTACTTTTAATTGTACTTTTGTGGTGTTTGTTTGTATACCGCTGCTGTGACGTGTACATTTACCCCCAGGGATAAATAAAGTATCCATCCATCCTCTGGAGACCAAAATATCACAGCAATCCATCAGACACTAAAGCAGTGGATCGACCATGTGACTGACAGTCAGACGCTGCCTTCCCCAGAGCCACGCTGGAATGGGTCAAACAAACACATCCACAATACTCAAAGACTGATGTTGAGCCCCATCCATTTTCCTATCCATTTTACAATTGACATCCGAGAAGCTGCCATTGTTGAAGCCATGGAGAGCATCCATCCCTATCCACTATTCTTCTCTCCCTCCCCCTCATATACATCCCCTCCTGTTTTGGATTCACTGCTGTTTATCTAAGTAGGAGCAGGTGCTTGCACAAGAATCCCCCAGGATTTCATCTTTATATGAAGCTTGTTTACCATTCATGCCCGGTTCACTATCAGTGTGTAGCTGCTGCCTTATAGCGTGTTGTGGGAAAAATAGGGAAAAAAGATTTTCTGGTATTCAAACATTACCAAACACTGCATATTCAACACTGAATAAAAGGGAGACTGACACTGGCCCATTATCATGAGGTTTTCAGCTACGTGTATATTATGGAGTTGTCAGCCAATTACTGAGAGGGAGCTTGTCAGTATGATGCCGTTTTTGTCCAATCTACATTTCTGCTTGAAAAAACGGACCAGGTTTATTGTGATTTTTTTGCCATCCATTCTCTTTCCACCATTCTTTTAAAACCACTATCTTTCATTTTCAGGTTGCACAAAACCACAGGTACATGATGTCTGTGTCTGACCAGTGGAGAGAACAGACTGTCCTGTGTTTGTTGAGACCCTGGTGAGTCTGAAAACATGGGAGATGCCATTCAGAAGAATCACTGGTAAATGAGTGATTCATAAAGAGATTGCATAAATTGATATAATGTGTTTGTAAATCTCTGAGTCCGTCTTAATGGAATGCTGTTCCCCCAGCTGTTTGAAATATCTAACTACCCTGTCATTAAGAAAATAACAAAATAGTAGTGCAGTCCCAAGAGAACCTCTTAGAATAAAGATTTCTGATCAAAGAATTTGACATTGTCAACTAATTTAGAGCTAAAATGGTCTGAATGCAAGATTAACTGTGGTATTATTATTATTATTATTATTATTATTATTATTATTAATCATAATCACACCAGAAGAAATGGGTATGGACTTTCTCGCTCGAGTGGAGATTCTTTGTGTAGATACTTAAGATAAATGATATTTCATATATATTTGTTCATTTGGAGAAGTCAACTAATCATACAGATCCTCCTGGTCAGGTCAACTCAAAACAATAAAAAAAAAGTACTGCAAAGTAACAAACTATACATTTTCTCCATCTACTTTAATGTGTGTCTGCAGTCAACCATATCCAGCTGCTGCATCCCCACTATGCACTGGTAATGTACAGGCCTCATATAGGCCGATATTCCCAAAATGAGTCCATTTATGAACCATTAACGCAGCAATACTGTGGCAGCCGTGGTGAGGATGAATATGGATGTTGGCAGCAACAACTCTGTCAAATGGAGGCTTCAGAATGGGCGTGCTGGCACGGAGCAAGGAATGTGTTTTTTGGCTGCGGCTGCATCCCATGCGTCACAGACTTGACAACTCTCTTTCATCCCCTCCATTTAGTCGCTTTCACTTGTGTTTGCCAGAAGGAATACGGGATGGAACAGAAAAAAATGCATATGTTAGTTTACATTTATTTGCAGATTACTTTGAGAGAATGGAAAATAGCTTATATACAAAATATAAGGAGAGCTCGGTCATGCTTTTAATGATGCTGAATACAGCAAACAGCTTTACGTGACCATATTTCATCCATAATGATCTTATCTGACAACAATAAATAACAAATGAAAGCCCGTTAGCTGGTATGGTACTGTGCTCAAACATGTAAAGGATGAGGCGTACATAATGTCGTAATATTGGGCTTGTCCCACATTTTGCTTGTATAGATTCATTACAATGGTTTGGGCTCAGTGCTTGCATGATTTTGGATTTTAATTTAGCTTTATTTTGGTTTCCAATATGACCATGGCTGTTAGCTCTGTGTACTTGGTGTATTTGCAGCCCACGACATGCTTCAGTAGTGTCCAGCTCCTCTGTATAAGCAGGAATGAAAAATAAACATCATGCGTTTGTCTGTAAATAACACATTTATAGATTTTGAGAGATCAGGTTTCATTTGGAAAGCCTGGTGAAAATACCCTTGATTATTCCTCCACATTTTCCAAGTAAAAGTGAGTACTTTGTTATGGTTTTAAAACGGTCGGTTAAATTAAAAACTGTTTCTTGCAGAATATGAAGAGTTAAAATCTTTCTCAAACAGTATGCTGCCTTTGAAAAATTGTCTTGTGTTCTCTCCAAGTCACATTTCATTATTCCGTTTAATTCTCCACACAAGTGAGGTCTCGGCTGTAGATCTTGTCTACAGTGGATAATATTGAGTGTTCATTATTTTTAAACTGAATTGAGAAAATTGTGGTTAATTGCCCAAATATTGGAGAAAGTATCTTATTTTAAATTCTTCAGAAACTCTTCAGACTTGACTTTTCTACATCTTGAGGTGTTGCAGCCTGAATACAAGAGTATAAGATTTAAATAGAGTCTAATTCCATCAAGCTGTCCTGGGGTCAGAGTCTCTGTCGTCTCAATATCTTACTGTGTGTTGTTGATTTATGAACTCGTTTTAGATAGAAGGTTATCTGACCAGAGATGCCACGTCAACTTACAAAAACATTCTAGAGTCAATCATCTCTTTGGTCGTGTATTTCTCATTCCCTGTCTTTATATTTCTCTCTCTGACTTTTAACAGAAAAGCAGTCCGGTACAACACCTGCACCTCTGCTGACCATCTGTCCATCTCACACTCATTTGTGACTCCGAGATACTTGAAGCGTGATGTGTTCCACCTTCTTGGCTGAGAACCATTATTCTCAGACTTTGAGGTAACGGCTCTCATCCTGTCTGCTTCAAACCTCAGCTGCAAACTGCCCGAGTACTGCAGGTGATGGAGCAGGACTGCATCATCTGCAAAGAACAGACACAATTCTGCAGTGACAAAGTGTAACCCTGGTGGAACACTGGAAGTTTGACTCTCTATCGAATACCTTTACGCAGTTGGTTGCACAAGGAACAGTTGGGGTGGGCAAAACTCCTCCACCGCTGGTCAGAAACGTTTTGACCACCTCAGAGACATCTGCCAGGGACAGAGATGGGTCCTCCACAGAGGCCACGTGTCATGTTCAGGATTTATTTGAGTGCCCTTTCAACCACTTGACAATATCACAGTTCACCTTTCCTTCTGAGCCGGAGCCATAGCCCTGCGTTTCCTTTCTTAGCCATCTAGTGGTTTGCCAGAACTGCTTTATCCTATCTAGTTAAGGGGAAAAGACAGATTTCATCCCATAACCCACAAGTTTCTGGGGGGGGGGCACTGAGATTTTTGGCACCAATTTTGCCTTTCTTGTAACTCAGACTATAGTCCTTGGTCCAGTGCTTTCGGAACAAATCTGCAAAAACTGGTCTTGATGTCATTTTCATTGGGAGTAAATTTAATTATTTTCCCCCTGCATTCTCTCTTTTTGTTTCTCAAACTTTTGGATTAAAAAAAAAAAAGAAATTGTAAGTCTGTGTCTTTCCTTTAAGTTATATAAGTGTCCAAAATGCATGCTCTGCACACAGCAATATCACTCTATACTAAGCTGGTAAATATGAAATAAAATAAAAATTGTTGCAGGCCTTGTCCGCTGCTTGTGAGCGTAGAGACCAAACAGATGGCGGCCTTTTCGCTCATGCTGGTAGCTTTTAGAGTGGTGGTTTTACAGAATGTTACCAATCCGTAGACAGATGTCTGTGAGTAGGATGGCTTCATGAATATTATTTGGTAGTTACCCAGCGTTGCCAGAGGAACTCTGAGCCAGGCTGGTGCAAAATTCTGAATTGAATTGAGAATGACTCAGAAATTCCAATTCAATTATTTAATGTGGAATTGAATTTGAATTGAAGTCAGAATCAGGAGGTAGAATTGCAATTCAAATTAAAGGAAGTGGAAATGAAATAAATTCATTTACTTAATTTAAGTGCAGTGATTTAACAGCAAAGCTTTACATTAAATTACAAAGGATATTCATTCATATTTAAAAAAGACTCAATTTCCCATAATGCTTTAAACCAATAGGCCTACAAAATGGTGGGCCTTTGTTTGAAAGCTTTGTTTGAAACCTGTTACTCAGGGCTGAACTGAAGTGTCTGAAGTCTTATTACATACAGTCAACAAATTACTTTGCATTGATAAAGTAATCAAAATACAGTCAAATATACCACAGTGATAATCGATCATTTATAGCAATCAATTACATTTCCAAAGTAACCTTCCTAACTCCTCACCATCCTGTGGGGGCGGAGCCAATTCAATTCCAATTCCTGAATTGAACTGAGGCCAATTCTAAAATTCTGAATTTTGCCCAAGCCTGCTCTGAGCCCTCTCAGAAGTCCTATCTGGTCGTTTCCAGGTCGGGGCAGTGCAGGAGTCTTGTTTTCTTGTTCTTGATGTATTTAACTGGGCAGTCAGAGCCCACAGTGTTAACCTCTGGGGGGAATGAGGGTTGGTGCTACACTACGAAACCAGGTCAGGGTGGCGTTGTCAGTGGTAACTGCTGTATGAGTGTAGTGCAGAGCAGGCTGCCGGACTGGCTGTCACGGAGGAAAAATGACTTCAGCCTTCACCCGCTGTGTCTTTGCAAAGCATAGTTGTTTTGTGCCATATTAATGCTCCAAATTAATATTCTTTCATTTTTCCAGCCTTTCAGTCCAAATATATTCCATGTCTCGGTATTCTGACACAAGATGGGAAATTGTCATAATCTTGACGCGATCCCTTCAGACAAAATCTGTGGTGTTGATAAAACGTCAGTCAAACATTTTGAAATGTCAGGCACAACGATACGAGGCACCGCGTAGGTGGAGGTCTGTTTGTGCCAGAGGGAGTATAAAGAGAAAACTTCAGGGATTTTTCAGCTGCTGTAGACACATCACATCGCCTTTTAACACGAAGCCTTGGATATCTGAAGAACAAAAAAGCACAAGGAAAGTCCATGCCTCACCTTTTCTTCTGTCATTGCCTTATCATGCCCCATCTGCTCTTTGTTTTCCTTATTTGCAAACATCATTTTTTTTTTCTTTTTTCGAAATTGTCTCCTGTATTGTTTTTTCTTGCGCTCTCGTCATCTGGGAGCTCTGAGGCAACCTTCATCTCAAGCTGTAGTTCTAGCAAGGCTTTGTCTGCTTTGTGACCGCTTTTAAACATGTCTTAAAAGTGTCAATCTCTCAGGCCTGTCTTCTCCTGGAGCATACTCTGCCATCGATGTTTAAGCGCCTTCGCCTCCCTCCGGGGATATAGCCGTCTGTCTCTCCCCTGCCTTTTCCAGGACTCTTTCTGCTCCATCTGGTTGTGGAGAGACTGCATTTTTCTCCTGTCCCTCTTCCTCGGTGAAAAACTCTATCGCCTTCTTTTCCACAGACAGTATTCTGAAATTCATGTCATTTTTATGCATCTTTTTTTATGGCGCCATCTTTTCCTGGCCAACTTGAAGGCACCCAACCTCTGGCTGTCAGCCTTGTAGTTCAATCCCTCCATGAAATCTGTCTGCTTTCAGAAAGGCTGCAGTATACACAACATGCCAGAAACTGGCTAATTACAGACATCATCTAAACCATGGACACTTAACTCACTCATGGCGTCACCTCTTCTGTTGAGCTGAAGATGTTTAGCCCAGAATGGTCCGGTGTAAGGTCCGGCATGTTTGTTAAAAGTAACTAAATAATCTAAACACTCATCAGACATCAATATTATATCTTTCTTTAAAGTCCCAGTCAGCAAGTCCAGCGGATGGAGGGCACTCTGTCAGATTCTGAATGTTTACAACTCTCACACTCCTCCCCCACGACCACCAAGCTCCTCCCCCACGACCACCAAGCTCCTCCCCCACGACCACCAAGCTCCTCCCCCACGACCACAAAGCTCCTCCCCCACGACCACCAAGCTCCTCCCCCACGACCACAGAGTTCCTTCCCCACGACCACCAGGCTCCTCCCCCACGACCACCGAGCTCCTCCCCCACAACCACCGAGCTCCTCCCCCTCGACTCCGTGCCCTTTGAACTCCCTTAGATCACGTCACCTTTGAAACGCAGGTCCGATGTTGACTCTGGTTTTATCACGGGCACCGTCGCCATCTTTCTGTTGTTCCTTCTTTTCCACCGGTGTTTTCTTCTCCTTGGTTGTTTTGGACCTCCTCGTTTCGTTTTCTTTTTTTTTTCTCTCTTTTTTTTCCTAAAACCGGATGATTTATGTTGTTCTATCGGAGCGTAGTGTCGGCTTTAGTGAATATGATCAAACAATGTTGCCGTCTGGGACTTTAAGAGAACACTGGGGTGGACAGATTGTGTCTAAACTAGAGTGAACATGTGCACAGAGATTAAACTCATATCCGCCCAATAATCTAATTTAACACCAAACAACAAACATTTTCCAAAATGTCAGAGCAGTCCTTTAAGAATTACAGTGTCTATCATCCAATTACATAAACTAGGAATACTGTAAATCTTCTAAATTCTTCTGATGGCTCTTTATTCATTTGTACGACTAAATATGTTTTTTTTCTTTGATGACAGGATGGTAAATCTCACTGCAAGTCGCTGACGATCAACGGTATTCATTTCAAGGTACCACCCCCTCACTTACAGAGATGACATTTTGGAGGATCTAGAAAGGTAACTGTATGATTTAGATTAAGGATAGAGAGTAACATGTGATTGAAAGGATTTATGATGATTTTTAGGATAAAAAACTGAATGTGGTCTCTCAAAGTGTGTGTAAACCAAATACATAGCTCTTCATGATGCTCACAAAGATGATAATAAGATATACGCACCCAGCAATATCAACCACCAAACACATATTGGTCTCAAGAAAAACTTTCCACTGAGAAGTTTTATTATTCGCAGCAGATTGCTGAATGTTTATGCCGATGACCTTTGTGATCAAGGGTCAACCGCGTCCCAGCTGCTTTGTCACTTTGACTCTTCGCTGACCTCAAACAACCTGCCTGTCAAATGATAGAAAGATAAAAACAACACAGCATAACATGCTCTGCTGCATACAAAGTGAAGGGAGATCTTTAAAAAGAGGTCCGTCTGCCTGATTGTTGTTGCTGCACTACAAAACCAGAGATATTTACTGACAATTTACAATAAATCATTTTCATATTTCACATTTTTTAAGACTATGGAGCAGAAGACATGGACTACATTCAAGGCGTACATTGATTTTCTACTTTCAAAAACGCCATTATTAATTTCAACCCACTACCACAATAAAGAAATCCCCAGAGACATGAAACTTGTTGCTTTTAGTCTTTTGTTATATAAGCTGTGATTAGTAATGCAGAGATGTGTGCTGGCCACATGCTGCCCAGAGAGGCGTTGTTGAAGTTAACAGAACATTATTTTGAAATCAATACCTTAGATATAAGGAAGATTTTGTGATAAATGATTAAAATGATGCACAAAACATCCTTGGTTTTCCTTTTGTAGATAAATTAATGTGACACCGTGATACAATGTTGTTATGTTTCATTATGTATGTTCAGAATCTACGAAACAAAACATTTTCAAGGCATATTTTATTTTATGCCACTAAAGAGGTGTAGTATCAGTCTCACAACATAATGTGAGCACCGACTAGATATATCCCATAAGGTTTTTGTGCTGGAACCTATATTATGTAATCATTTTAATAAGCTATTAAATTGTTTTCAAGTGATTTTTATTGAACTGTGTAATTTCCTGGCTGCAGCTGAGAAAATGGATTAATGAACAATACACTGAGCGCTCTTTCAAAGTGACCACACAATGGAGCTGCTTCATGCCACGATCTGGCAGCGTCTTGTTTTCTTCCCTTTTATTTTTCAGGGAATCAACTATGTGGGTCATTAAATTCTCAGATCCCTAAGGATGCCTGCTCTGTGTGGGTTCAGGTGGATGCAAAGCCTGGAGCAGCCACAGCGTTCCTGCTCAAAGTCACCTGTTTAACGACTTTGTCATCAAGCTGTTTGACCCGGAGCTTTAAGATGACATATCGATGGCCGAAAAGCAAAACCTCCTATCTGCAGGATTGTCTGATTGGTGGATTTCACTTTGGATGATGAGAACAAGGAAGGTTAACAATACCTAGTCTGTATTGTTAAAGTCCCAGTCTGCAAGTCTGGTGGATGGAGGGCACTCTGTCAGATTCTGAATGTTTACAACTCTCAGGCTCCTCCCCCACGACCACCGAGCTCCTCCCCCACGACCACCAAGCCCCTCCCCCTCGACTCCGTGCCCTTTGAGCTCCCTTAGAACACGCCACCTTTGAAACGCGGGTCCGATGTTGACTCTGGTTTTATCACGGGCACCGTCGCCATCTTTCTTTTGTTCCTTCTTTTCCACCGGTGTTTTCTTCTCCTTGGTTGTTTTGGACCTCCTCGTTTGGGTTTTTAACGAGGAATTGGAAGCTTGTTGCTACTTCCCAACTCCCCCCTGTGATAGTGGTACGACCCGAGGGGGGAGGGGGCTCTGTGTGTGCAAGAACACAGCCCTTCGTGCTGATAGGACAACAAATAGAAAACCTTTTTGTTGTGAATTTTTCAGATTTTTTCAGGTTTCGCGTTTCGGCCATCGAAGTGTAATATACTGATACAATAATCTAATAATATTTAGTCAGTGTATTGATACACAAAAACTATTCAAATGCAGTGTGATGATTGCGTTAGTCACTGCCCAGTTTCATCCCAGTATTTGGATTTGGTAGTTTACTCAGATCCAGTGAGCTTGTGTCCTGGCAAACAGGTCAATACAAAAAGCAGGAATAAATATAAGTAGTAGTATCAGTCTGTTTGGACAGCACAGTGTAAATGGAGTTTTACAAACCTACGATTGCAGAGAATTGCTTTTCTGTCCACTAAAAGTGACAACTAATCTGCCAAGCAGTCAATGAAGCTGAGGACATAGCAGAGGCAGACAGGAAAAGGCTTATTGAGCGCGCTCTTCATCTGATCTTCACCACACAGTGGACCTGTGGAGAATCAATGGCATTGATCGCGGCATTGTTGTACAGACCAGGAAGTATGGAACAATCAAGAACCTGACCAATATCCTGCTTGACTGCCTAAAAACAGTTTATTCAACTCTGGGAGAGTCGAGTTTTTCAAAGACAGACTGAATGTGGAGGTGTCATTAACGCATCTGATTAACGCCTGTTAATCAGATGCTCTATAAATTAAGTAGGAGCACTTGCTGTTGGTCAGTTTTACTATTGGGAGAGAGTCGCCATGGATCCTTTAGTTTGTTAAACATCTGGCTGAGCATTACATTTATTACATTTACAATTTCAATTATACCCTTTAAGCATTTTCTGGTTGATGGACAATTACCCTAAAAATCACGTCTCTTTGAAGTTGTGCACATTTTCTCATCATAACCTTTTCTTTGAGATGATGTTTCACTACATTCACACAAATTACCCGATTCCATGCGAGGAGGAAATGAGAGCTCTGGAAAGGATAATTAAATAACAGCGGGGACATGGGGAAGTCAAACGCTTGGAAAGGTAGTTGTCCTTCATCCGTGGAGTCAGTCAGGGAGTAAAAAACCAAGCACAGAGGCTTAATCCAGGACGTGCAGGACTGCAGAAATATCACACCTACTCTCTCAGCAATTCAGTGCTCTGACTGCTTCACCATTTCCGCCTTCGTCTCCAAGCTTACTGAGATTTGAAGGAATCCCTTGCAACTGCTGATCGATTGTCCAGAGTAAGCAGAAATCTCCTCTATAAATTGTCCTCAATGAAACGCAGCACAGTGGCAGCAACCGGAGGCGTGATAGTGCTGGTCCAAGTGTTTCAGATGATAAAGAGCACACACAACACACAAGGGAGATGTAGGAGAAAGTTATTGTGGAATCTCTCACATTAAAATGTGTCCTCAACTGCACTGGCAAAGCTTTTTGGAGTTCGCTAATGCTCTGATTCTCACCTGCGGCTGGCTTCTTTTCAACGTTTTTCAGGCCGAGGGCCCCTATTGGCTGATTGTGACACGGTGGAGGGACCCCCTGTTATCTTAGGAAATGATGTTGCTTATTATAATAATGTGTAGTGCAGCCTATAGTGCCATGTGTAAAGGAACTTTGTAATTATGTGTGTATACAATGCTAATCCATTAAAATAATAATTCTTGACAGATTCATATATTTACAGAACATATTGTAATTCTATTTTGGCATTTCTCCATCACAATTTCCCATTAACACTTATAATTAACATTTATATTTGCTTATTAGATGTTGTATTAATATTAATGTGTATTTTAAGACATATTTTACATTTTGGAAGAAAAAAAAGGTTTGGGATGAAAATCACCCCCTGCTGTAACTCTGCGGTTGAAGGTCTCTGATTTAGAGCCAAAATGATGGACAAAGTACGATTTCTCTGAAACTAAGCTGAAACAAATAAAACTGTGGTGTCATGGCTTAAAACTAACACATTTGGAAGCACCCAAGTGAAAAGGAAAGCTGAGCATACAATGTGCTGATGATTGGTGAGTAATCTTTTGAGAAGCAAGGCCAAAATAAATCTCTGCCAGGTGTTCAAAAGCAGATTTGGGGAGATTTAACTTACCTGCCAACAACACTAGCCAGCCAACTCTATTTGACTGTTTGTCTCTGTCTCTCAACTCTTCTTAAAACTAATTGTGTTTGTGCGCATTTGTGTGTAATGTAGAATAGAGCACAATATTATGCATTATCACATCTCAGTGTTTATGCAGTCTAGGCAGTGGCAATAACAGCAAATTAACTTTAATAGCATCCACGCCGCCGTCGGTAACGAGAAATTGTGGACACAAAGCATATTCTGGCCTCCAGATTAAACTTTAGAATAAATAGGACTCGGACCCCTTCGCTCCCATCAGGGCATTTTGTGCTTGCAAAACACGGAGACAGTAATAACGCGACTGCGGCGTGATAATGTGGGATGGCACACGGGATAATGGCATTAAATCACAACGGACAGTCAGGCCCACGTGAAGCTTTGACTTTTTCCACACTGGGCAAACATTTAGTGGTCCAGCAGAACCATTATCAAGCTGCTAATGGACAACAAAGAGTTTCTGTGCATCACCCACTTCTCCCGAGATAGTTTATGACTGCTAGCATTATAAATCTGTTTTAGAGTTGCAGAAAACTCAAAACTTTTAGTCAAAGAAGTGGCCCAGTTTCATTAAAGACATGCTGTCGGGATCAATCAAACAAACTTGTTAATACCAATCTATCTCAGTGTCCTGTATTACAACCCAGTTATCACAGTGAGATAAAAAAGGGACATAAAAGTAAAACACGGTTCCCCATATTTATGATTTTCTTCCTCACATTGTACATATTTTCCAGGTTTCTCTGTCATTAAGTTGCATGAGTGAATGAGGGGACATCTATTAGGCCATTTCCTGCATCCAGGTGGTCTCCTTCAAAAAATCGAAAGGACACAAGCCACACAGCACACTTTGCATGCTGGGAGATACCGCCTCTATAATTTCAGTCAATGCCACCACATGATATCGACAGACGTCAGATCCCTCTACATCTGAAACACAATCCCATTCCCACATGTGCACCGGATGTGGTTATGGATCTGAAGGACGGGTTTTCCTTGTGTTGCGTCACAGGCGGCTGGTGTGTGCAAGGTAACAAGGGAAAGACTCGAATCAGAGATCTTCAGTGATTCATTGAAGAAGTCAGCTGCAGGTTCTGGTACAGATAGACAAAAAGGAAAGGCGTGAAACAACAATGCAAAAATAGACACTTTGATGAGCGGACAGAGTAGAAGTGGAAGTATACTGGGCCAATTAGGGAGAATGGGAAGCAGGTGAGCAGGGAAGGTCAAGCAAATGCAAGACTGATGAGGGAAGGAGGGACTGGTGAGGATGTGGGCACGTAGGGACTGGAGGGAAAGACGTCATTGCAGGGCTTCGCTGGAAACAGATGTGCCTGAGGCACTGGGAGAAGTGGGAATAAGCAGATATCGACATTAGGAAAACTTTGGTGAAGACCTATTTGCATTTAAACACTGCAGTAGTATCAGGCTGTACCATCATACATTTACCATTCCCTGACCTAGCCTTTAGGGTGCTTTAAAATCCTACTCTCACCCAAGCAAAGAGCAGATAACTCTGTGGTTTGACTTTATTCCTACATATCGAGTCATTTGCCATCTTCCGAAAAAGGCTCAAGACTCACCTGTTCAGACTTCACCTTGACTCTACATAGCATGACCCACTAACACACACACAAACACACACACACACACACAGACACACACACACACACACACACACACACACACACACACACACACACACACAAACACTGGCGCCTCAGTGGTGGAACGAACTCCCGACCAATGTCAGGACAGCAGAGTCATTTGCCATCTTCCGAAAAAGGCTCAAGACTCACCTGTTCAGACTTCACCTCAACTCTGCATAGCACGACCCCCCCCTTACCTATAGCACTTTGATCATAGCACTGTTGTTCTTAAGGTTTGATTTGTGAACAGCTACTCCTTTACTCAGACGAGGACCTAACACTTGTTCTATTTTTAGTTCTTACTTTATCGGCAATGATATGTTGTGGTTTCTTTCTTTCTTTCTTTCTTTCTTTCTTTCTTTCTTTTTTTTGACAAATGTACTTATTGGAAGTCGCTTTGGACAAAAGTGTCTGCGAAATGACCTAAATGTAAAGGTAAATATCTGAGGTGAAATTGCTGAATGGCTTGCCTGGCTTCTAATGCAATATCATCTCAATGCCTTGGCCCACTAAGCAGTCCAGCCTTCCTCCCCAAAATAGTTATACAAGTTATGCCCCTCCCAATGGCTACAGGACCTCATGTCTTGCTTAAATTTATAGTCGGGTCCGGGTTCCTTCTGTGTGGAGTTTGCATGTTCTCCCCGTGTAAGCGTGGGTTCTCTCCGGGTTCTCCGGCTTCCTCCCACAGTACAAAGACATGCAGGATGGGGATAGGTTCATTGAAGACCCTAAATGTCCCGTAGGTGTGAATGTGAGTGTGAATGGTTGTTTGTCTCTACATGTCGGCCCTGTGATAGACTGGCATCCAGTCCAGGGTGTACCCTGCCTTCGCCCAATGACAGCTGGGATCGGCTCCAGCCCCCCCGCGACCCTGAATACAGGATAAGCGGTAGACGATGGATGGATGGATGGACGCTGCTCTATTCGTAAGTCTTATAGCAAACGTTTTATAGGATATGGGCACTGCTTCTTGCCTATATGTTATAATTGAACCCTGATAATCCCAACACATGCCCTTGATATTCCAGCACTAAAACCCACAGACCAGGCTCCCAAAATGGAACTACCTTATAGCAGTTGTCCTATGATTTCCTAGTGTTTAAGCCACTTAATCGCTTCATTCATGTGTATTTGTACTGCATTCCTTTGCACACATAGATATGTTGTGTGTGTTTTATCTCTCTCTTTTCTTTGAGTGGAGGGGTGGGGTGGGTTCGAATATGCAATACTGTGACTACCTATAAAGACTATTTTTTACACTTGCCAATACCTGTGTAAAAACCAACAAAAAGAATTTTATAAGGAAGAAAAGAAAGTTATGCCCCTATTCATTTCATTATTTGGATCATTTTTAGACTATATGTCTGACACATTGCTTTCAAATCTTCTTTCAAATGTCCCTCGATAATGTTTTGTCGCAGCAGTAGATGTTAGTTTTCTCTTGAGTAACTGATTAATCCAATCATGTGACAAATAGCGACAGATGTATTCATCCATTTAGTCACTTCTGATAGATGGCACCTCTGGCATGAGTTTGCAGTTAGAGGCAGATACCATCGTGGCCATTATAAGAAAATGTCTTTTTTTTTTAAGTTCACATTGCTCAGAGACATTAACGGGAAACTGTTGGTGATGCATTACTCCCACAGTGGATGTGCTTGGAGAGGACAGAATGCTCCGTCTTGTGGACAGCACAAAATAAATATCACCAGCCATTTGGTTTGTGAGCATTTGTCTCAGAGATGGTTTGCTGATGTACTTAAAGAACCATACGAGTCCGATTCTGACGTCTCGCCAGGTGCAGAGATTGAGTTTACATCGTTTGCCTTCCTGTATTTGTAGTAAGTTATTGGTTGTTCACTGATGACATACTTCCATTACCTCAGCCTGCTGATTGATTGCATCACTGCAGTAGGACACATTGATTTTAGTGACCCTGATTGTAATAAACCAGCCTGTACGGCACGGTTTCTGTTGGCCTCATTATTGAGGTTCACCTGTGCGACTCAACAGTGTCCAAGTTAGACAGAATTGTCCCTAAATAAGCCAGTCGGCTGTAATAGGCCCAAACGACCAGAGTGTGGACACAAATCAAACTGCAGGGGTTCAAGAAGAGCAGGAGACGTGCATTCAGTTCACAATGAGGTTTATTTAAAATGGGATGGTGGCGATGGATGACCTGAGATGAGAGGGGAAAAGTGAAAGACCCAAACTTTAGTTAACAATGCTTCTAAAAAAAAGCTAAAACTGACACTGAACAACAGGAGTTAATATGAAACACCACACCTCCACATTAAAGGTATATTACAACTCGTAAGTTGCTGGTTCTCCCACTGCCTGAGGAAAGCAAAACGAAATGGCTCAGCGGGACACAGTTGAAGACTGCGTGCACATGAGCTGTACAGCACTGGTGAATAAGTCCAGGCAAAGCAGCAGTCTGGTGCTAAATCTGCAATAAGGGAAACAAAGTCACATGGCAACTCGATACCTCAGAGGGACTCTCCCTCCTACATAACCATACTACCATTACACATACTTAGTATGGGGTTCTGCATCTAAGCAAGACTATATATGATACGTCTTAAGTTGAACACAAACAGCATCATCTAGCCTTCCTCTACAGCAGGTGGTTAGAGCTACATCAAACTGGATCAATCGGGGCACGGCCACACCACAACTGGATGTACAAGAAACCTCATTAACCTTCCAGTAACACAATACAAGCCACTTCTTCCCCCTGCATGGACACAGCAGTCCTGCCACACAGCTACCAGGCCTCAGACAAAGAGCTGCTAATTGCCCTCACCTGTTCTTTTAAAGGCGGGGAGCTCCGATACCTACCTGGGCGGGGCTCCAGATCTACATACAGCAAGTGTCTGCAGGACCACATTGGCCACACAAACGGGGTCTGGGAACAAATGGATTTTTACGCACTTGACCCATCAAATACTTGCTCTCTAGGGCTGCCTTTTATAACTGCAAGGCATGGCAAAATTATTTGTATAGCACCTTTCAACAACAGGGCAATTCAAAGTGCTTTACATAAAACATTAAATAAAAGCATTTCAGAAAATAAAAGCCATTAAAACAAGCCAATAATAAAATAAAGTTTAAAATTAAAACATTAAAAACAAATTAAATTAAATTAAAAATAAAAACAAGAGTATCAAGGAATATAAAATACAGTGCAGAATAAGAAGTTCATAGATAGTAAGTAAGTTCATAATTCCTTACTTTGTCTGGGGCCACCAGTAATTGTGTCAATTACTTTATAAAGTCTGATTACAGGGAACACAGAATGTGGTTAGATTTTAATATCTAATCTAATAGTAACGGCAACTATACAATATTATTATTTAGAGACCTGATCAGTGTTACTCTGGTAACATGAATGGAAGGAGCCTCTGTAAGTATGACTGTGTTGAGTGCTACCTCTTGAGATCATATTTATTTTATTAGTTATGTACACACTGTGTTGGTTTTTTTATCACTTTCCCTCCAGGCCTTAATGAGGAAAGTTATTTTTCTCTTTTCCTGTCATTCTTGTTCTGTTTATGCCGGTGTGGGACTTTGACAGCCACACAAGTAACCCCACCAATGGGAGTCCTTTAATGAAGTTGGCTTCTTGTCATGTACAGTAGGTGACTTGATCGTTATTGGTTTTAAATAAACGACTCACACATCCAGTAACGAAGGAGATATTTCAGTGGAAAGGCATTGATTTCTACCAAGGCTAACAATAAAGGCTATTAACAATTTATGGTTTTGGATTATTTTCCCTATAATTACTTGTATGTAGCTGTCTTAAAGGCCGTCTCATCACTGAGGCAATAGTGCTCATATCTAACTTTAATGTCTTTACATTACCTTGGGAAGAGAAACGGCTACTCAATGTCTAAAAATGCATTCATACGGGATCGTCAGGGTTGAATTATGTACATAGCTACGTAGTAAAGGGATTTTGCTTTATGATGTCCAGCATCATCGTTCAGGGTTAAATAGAAACAGAGATATCAGTATCTGTTTCCTTGTAGTTTACGCTTTGCTTTTGTTGGTTTGACAATGGATCATGCAGGCTGAGCACCGAAGAAAATTAAGTCCATTTATCTCCTACAGAGACAGTGAGCCACCGGAGGCTGTAAATTGGTGCCTCTCTTTGTTGGCTTATTAAAAATAAACTAAATAATGGGTTGCAACACATGTTTTGTCTGTTGAATTTCTCTCGCGTAAATAGATTAAGGAACAACAAGAAAAAGAGAACCCACCCTCTTTGATTTGTGTCATTGTTAAAACACTGAAGTTACTGTGATGCAAAGTCATCAATGGACCAGAAAAGAAGGGAGAAGAGAATCATTTCATACAGTTTCATTCAGTCATTATCAGTAGCATTCAATCATTGATGTCATTTCACTATGTGGCTGTTGTCTGCCAAAAAAACCTGTTAAGAATTAATTCCATACGTTCATGTAGTGATGTCACTCTGTTCCCAGATGTCAGTGATTTTGAGTACAATGTTACACTAACCAGTAGAAAATACACGGCCTCGGTTCAATACGGTCACACAGGTGAAATGCAAACTTAAGATCACAAGAGATGACATTGATTACAAAAGAAATCAAACCAAAGGGAGCCTTGTCTCTTTAACAACATCACCGATCAATAGGTAACTAACTCAGGAGTTTAGCAAGCCACCTCATGTGCTGAAGATCTGAAATGACGTCATTAATTGATAGAAACCCGCCTCCTAAGGCCAGCGAGATAACATTTAAACACAACATCGCCAATCAATGCAAAAGCTTCACAAATCCAATTTGAGCACATCTTGGTGTTGTTCTGGGATTCCTCGCATGAGTATAACTAGCGTTTTTTCATGCAAATGCAACGCCGGGTAAACAAACTTGGAATATCTCGAATTTCATCGCAACCTTGTGGTTAATAGAGCCCATCGGGGGCAGGAGGGGCATGATTCACACAGCACAAACCGCATAGTATCTGTTCAGGCTTGCATCAACCTGTCTAAATAGCAAGCCTTTACATTTACCTTTACATTTATAATATCAAATGATATTAAAGAAAATGTGAAAATGTGACCGTCTGTCTAGAGGCATATCAGCACATATATTATACTACTGATCCAGTGGATCCAGTAACTTAATAACTTCATTCCCTTACGTTTTCTGCTCAAAGAAGAAATGTGGTCTCAAAATTCAGTTTTACACCACATGAACCTGCAGTGAATGTGGAAACATTTTTCTTTTATTCAAGGACGTGACACTGCTGACATTTTAAGTGGCTGAAAGATTTACTTATCTCCACCGTAGCTGTAAATGTGTGCACATGAAGTCACACTGCCAGTTCTCTGTGGAAATGACACAAATCAACCCGTTATCAGTCTACCCCTGTGGTGTAAGTTAGCTACAAAGGACGTGTTTATATAGAAGATATGCATGTTATACTGTTTGGAAAACATGAGGCCTTCAACTTTAAAGACCAACACTAGCCTACAGGCTATGTCCATAATATGTGTATGGAACCCGCTGGAAAACTAGGCAGAAGACGAGACAATCTGGCAGTGAGCTGGAGAATCTGGGCTGGTATGTAGGAGTGACTGATGAGGCAAAGGCAGGGACGCTCAGGTGAGGGGAATGAGCTGATTGCTGGCCTGATGGAGTCAGGAGCTACAATGACAGGAGTGTTAGTAATCAAGCAGTCGAACAAAGGGCAAATAATATGAATAAAATACAGTCAATCAGGGTGAATTTGTGACAATATGTCTAATTACAAATTATGTTAACAATGAATTTGTAAAAGAAAGACCGGTTCAAAAGAGTCAAGATCATTTTCAGTTTTTTTTTGTCTATGATAACATGCTTTTGGCAAAGCATTTCTTTTCAAATCACCAAAACACGCAACGACTCGAAACATGCAGTGTCCACTATTAACAATGAATCAAGCAGTCAAATGACATTTATTGTTTGACCGTTTGCTGTATTTACAATTCATTTGTGGTTTTAGTTTCGTTTTTGTCAAACATTTTAACATGATTGAAATAAATAAAAATATTATTAAATTATTATCACTGTCCACACACATTTATTAATGTGCGGCACTTTAAATGTTGCTCTCACAAAGAATTGTGTGATCTCCTTTCCTATCGCATAGGAAGGTCCGTTGCATCCTATGCTAAAGGAGCTCTGAAAGGAAGCATTGGAGCTCCTTTCCTATGCATTTAGCGAATCCGAACGGCTCTTATCATGGCGGCCACTTGTTTACTTCCGGGTCACTTCTTCAGTTAAGAACCCTCCTTAGCAAAAAAGACTATTCGACTGCACCCATGGTATTTTCACAGACAACATTACAGTTCAGTCAAACCTGGGCCAATAGGAAGTCAGGGAGAGCCTCAGGGAGGAGCAGTCGGCAACCTCTGGTTCTGAAAAGTGAAGCCAATTCTGAAATGCCTTAAACCTGATTTTCCCTACTGTGTCAGAAAATGTCTCGACTTCTCACTTGATTTTTCCATCTCAGTAAACATTGTAAACATGAGTTTATGGCCTTTTTAAATAAACAGCATATTGTCTGTTTTGTAATTTATGGTCCCAGTAAAATAGACAATAAAGCAGCGTATTCTTTAGACGTGGCTATCTTGTGATCGACAGGTCTGTCTTAAAAATATGCATATAGGCCTAATGGTTGAAGAGCTATTGCTGTTTAATTTTGGGTATGTTGTATTAAGTTTTCTTTCCAAGGGCTTAAACAACATACAATCTTAATGCCGGCACCCACGATTAGGGCAAGTGTGTACTTGGCTCACTGTTCCCTTCATCTTGCATTAGCCACATCCTCGAGCAGCCAATGCATTACACACAGATATTACACACCAGTATGCAACATGTCCTTTTTAAATTCAATGTATAAATTATTCTTGTGAGCTACGCCGATGCCAACACCGAGGGAATCTCAACCCTCTCTGCTCCTCATTTAAACTTCCATTCAGGCTGTTCTGCTCCACGGATTCATACAGCAGGTGTTGCATCTTCATGGCTCCGATGTAGCGCCGACATATTGTGAATGACATCATTTTCCGTAGCAGTTCTCTCAATATGTTTGACTCGTGGCAGTTTAACACCAACGATACTGATGTCTAATCATGTCTACATGCACAGAGCATTCACAGTCATTTCATTATGGTTATATCTCTAAAGAATCACTCTACACATGCTCAGCACCAATTGGCAGACAGCACACTTAGTGACTTAATGGTGAACGCATTTAGCCACCCCCCTTATTATTCTACTATGGCCTTCATTTGATTGCAGACACCTGCAGGCGAAACACTATCCACACACTATTTCACTGAAAACTGTGTTTTGTCCTCCGCCACAAATGTTGTCACAACCCGTAATGTTTTTACAAGTTATACAGTTTACTAAAGCACCATTGGATGGCACAGATTTGGCAATTTGGTACTGTCAGCCAGCAAGTTAGCAAGCTGTTACCCTGAGCAATGAAGAGCATGCAACGCATCAACAAGTCGAACCCCAGTAAATATGACACTCTTAACGTATAACACAACTCAACAAAGAAGATGGTGTGAAATGAGGATCATTTTTCACCAAAGCCATGGATTTAATCTCTTAACAGGCTTCCATGTTGCCTCGTGTCCTTGTGATGATGATGATGATGATGATGATGATGATGCTCAAACACTACTGGCTGCTTGTTCCATTGGAAACAGGAGAAAAGGACTGCTGCTATAAGTGCAACCCAGAAAATGTTGCCATATGAATGTGCAATGCAACTCCCAATGTACTTGCTCTGTATTTATGACCAGGTTGTGTTGCTCCACTGCTTGAAAGATTTAAAGGTTTAATTTCATATTTGTCAAGGGAAAACAAGAGTGGGGGGTTTTGTCAGTGGGACGATCCCACAGTTAAAGTTGTGTAATTATGTTAGGAGGTTAGTGAAGCAGGGAGGCACTGCTGTGAAAGTCAGGAGCAGCTGGCCAACTAGGCACTGTCTGTAGAACCTAATTAAATGAATATGTCTGTGGGTGTCAGAGACAGAGGAGACTGGGACTGAGTGTCCCGCGGTCTGGGGAGGCTGATTATTCTTCTGCAGTTTATCCACTTCCAGAGGACAGTAGGTTCCTTTTGGTAAAACATTGACCATTGTTATCCTCCTCCATCCTCAGGTCAAAATTTAAAAATTCTTTTGAATGACCAAATACCTCCAAAATGAATGGCCTCACCTTTATTTTCGGTTATGGCAACATTCATGAGGATTGCTGATAGTGAGGGGTTTGGGTTGAATCACAAAATTAATTTGAATATTGAAATGTGCGTGATAAAGAAGAGAAAGGATGTGAATGGATAGCACAGGGGAACCAGACAGTTACTGTAGATAGCAAGTGAGACACAATGCAAGGCTATGATATGACATTTTCCCAGAAAGTCAATTTCACTTAACAAAGAAAATCACAACTTCAGTCCCTTCTGGTGTGTTCTATTCTAAGGGTGCTAAGAAAGCTGCTGGGAACACCGCATCATTATTTATACTATTATTATGTATATAGTTGAAAAGTACATTTTCTTTTTGCAATGTGCTGCATTTCTGCCTTAAAAGTAGAAAATAAAGTATTGTATCTATCATATTTGATATTCACTCCGCCAAGTTGCTTGTCAAAGAAGCCTTGTTATTCATTTGGGATGTAACCTCCGCTTCATTCTTCAAAGTGTGTTTGTATGCATATGTGTATATATATATATATATATATATATATATATATATACTTGCATGTGCTCGACAGTAACAAAGAAGCAGATCATGTGATAGACAACATCAGAGCAGCTAGCTGGAAGCGTTTCAAAGGTGTGTGCTATTCCACTGGGGGAAGGAGGAGACAGCTAATTACTAGTGAGGTTTCACGTTTTCCGTCTCTTATTAGTCATTTCCTCATTACAGGCAGGCAATCTCAACCAGCCATTGAGAATAAAACCAAATGCATCCTCTGTCTTCCCTCTTTTACAGCGCCTCCAGCTAGATGTCCCAGGCATACCCGCGTTAGGGAAGCCCAGCTGTGTGTTAAAGGCATTAAAGATAATGTGATAACATGGAGCTGATTTCACTAAACAACAGCACCTTATCCCTGGGTGCAAGTGCACTGTTGATTTTATTGCCAGCACACGTTAAGCGATGGTGAGTGTTCTTTAATTATGGCCATTAATCACGAGGCAGGCACAAAAGGGGTTATGGGAGAGGGGAAGAGAGGAGCTGTCTGTGTCAAACACAGAGCTCACCTGCAGCTCGCAGCCCGGCCGGACATTCGGTGGCCTCGCAAAGGACGGCAGCCATCGCAATCAAAGCCTCATCTTTTTCATAATAATCCTCCCAGAGCCCTCGCCACATCCTGCATCTTTGTCCCTGAATCTGACAAAAATGAAGGTCTATGTCTCCCCACAAGTAGATGTCACCATGGAAACAACCGTTTCTCAGGGCTCTCAACAATAGCCGTTGAATGAAAGGAGCTGTAGGATGGAATTAAAGTGTTCTTCCAATGTAACACGTACCACACAGGGCAAATGTGTGCGTGATAGCATAACCTACATTTCCTGCAGTGGTGAGATATTGTGACATGGGTGAGTATCAGAGGAAAAGCAGACAGAAAAATGGAAACTTCATTCAATATGATAACAAATCACAGGCACAGTTTGAGTTAAACGATGAGATTTATTTACCTAACTGCAAGCGTAAACTACGAGAACAGAGGCATGTGTAAAAGCAGGCTTGCATATTAGCATAGCATAAGATCCAAATGAATGACTGCACAGCACAGCCTAAGAAAAAAGTAAGCATGCAATAAATGCCTTTCTTCAATCAAATATTTCTAATGATGCATGGGTGTATTCTCACCCACACGGCCTGCGGTTGCACCAGTTGCATATTATGGTTATGGGCTGTAAACCTTGTCATGATTAGCAGCGGACGGGTGGGAGAGATAGTGTGTCTATGGGAAATTTCAAATTCATCAGCGTGGTGTAAAACCTATGACTTGTTAATTTTGTCGGACAATGGTGCGAGTGTAGATAAGGTGAAATAAGCAGCTTGGTTAATTCTTCCCAGATTTTTTTTTAATCCGCAGTGAAAGATGTCCAAATGAAGGGTGCTATTATCGTCTCCAATTCCCCAGCTCACGTGTGCTGCACTAAATGATAGTTTCCCTTAAAAACATGACTTGGTTTTGTTTTTCTGAAGCTTTTTAAAGTGATGACATCAAATTGTTGTGCACCCAATGATGGTGTTTGAATAATGATTTTTTTTTGATTAATTGCAAAGAATCTTATCGCTTAATGAAAAAGATAAAGAATTTAAACACATGTACTACCATAAGACATCCAATTCATTTCATAATTCAGGCGACCAAAGAAGAGCATGAAACATTTGCATGGCCCGTTGCATTATTGTATTATTAATTTGATAACAAAAAAAAAACTTGTTAGATAAAGGAATAACATTTTGTATGTTCTCTATTGTAAAATCACATCTTAGGCAAATGTTGAGAGTACAGTGTAATGGACCATTTGAGCTGGTGCTGCTCGTAACCTGAGGCAAAGTAGCAGTAAGGATAGACAAGCAATTTGGAAAAAATAAGTGCTGAGGCCTTTTAAAAAAGAATATGTGAGCTGGTTTAGAGAAATATTAGCTGGTATATCTGCACGTCTTGCCTTTTTAGTCAGAATAGGTAGCCACTAAAGGTTTGTGGGAAAGCACAAAGCTGGTTTGTTTTTTTAATACAGTCTTTTCTGAAAGGAAATGACAAGGTTTCTCAATAAATAAGCTGTTTGTCACCTGTTTGTCACCTGTAACTCCAGTCTATAGCTTCAGGATCATTTACATTCAAGTAACAGAGTATGGCTGCGGATCTGGTCCTGCTGAATCAATAGGCCTCGTCCTGTGATCCACAGTGACAGGAGACTCTTCAATAGTTGTGATCTTCAAAGGAGTTCAGAGGATCCAACAGCAGAGCTGTGTTTGGGTGCATTCATGAGAAGTCAATAGTCTGTATATGGGGAGGGCTGGTGAAGCCCTAGAGGACAAATCAAAGTGAGATTAATATGTGTAGCTTGGGGGAGGATATGCGTATGTTAGAGTAGCTGGAAAGAGATATTCCTCGAATGCATGTAATGGCCTGGCGAATTATTCACCATTCAGTGTCATTCAGAGCACAAATACACCATTTAAGATAAATGCAAAAGCACCAAGCAAATATAAGTAGAAGGCATTCCCAGGAGAGGCAGCAAATCAGCTCTTGTGCTCATGGTAAACAGTAAGATGTTACAACAGTGAAGCATTTATGTCGCCGATGCTTTTCAGTCAGGATGCCATGGGCTTTTGGAGATGTATTCATGACATCATCCAGTATTATTATCCCTTTTTTTTAATCTAAAAGGTCCACCATTGTACATTTAAAAAATAAATATTAGTTTGGATATGCAATCCAAAACCAAGGGAAAGGGGAAATGAGAGGGATTTACATATAATTGCAATTTCTAAAACTGTGCTCTCCGTGATGCTTGATAATAAATGGTCCATTCATTCATTTTTAGATGTTTTTGTGTATTTTGTGTATTTTGCTTTATAAAGCTAAGGCAAGTGAAAGTGAAAATAAAATGCAGCCTCTCAGTTAAATAGTGATCTTTCTGGCAAAAAGAACAGTTTGTTGTGGAGATGCACATCATGTACAGTGATGAGCACACTTTCAATACTAATTGAATGGTAAGAAACGTCCTCATGATCACTGGGGAAATTTCATAATAATGATACATTTGTCAGATGTGTAATATTCTGCTGTTAATGTAACTGATTAAACACTTCCCAGAGCTGGTTTTAGGAGTATTACCATGTGTTTTACAGCACAGTTTTGTGCTTCCATCGGATCTGAACTGAGCGCTCATTAATCCATTATGAAACAGCGAGTGGAACAATATTGCATATAAAAAGCAACGGAAAGAAAATCCTAATGAAACACAGAAGAATGCTACCTGCATGACGGCTGGCTCCGGTATGACAACAATAACAGACGATTCCGATTTTCACAGTTTGTACCACCGCGGTTCGTCTTCTCTGGGAGAAAACTGTTATTTGGGCTTTGATCAGCGATGACCTCACAAAAGGCAGCTCTTTTAAACTTGCTGCACAGAAACCCAAACACGTATTCTGCTGTAAGTTGCCAGCCGACTGTATTTTCTGTCCTGCTACAACTTCTTACTTCCTTGTTGAAACTGAAAGGACGATACAAAGAGCTCAAGCTATAGCAAATATCACACATTGCTGAAGTTATGTCACTTGTAGTTTTACAGATGGGGAGGTCTGAAGGGGTCGACACATCGGAACTAAACACAGACTTTTCTCTGTTTTTAAGAAGGGGGATTAGCTAATTGTTTTACACAGAATACATTAACTTGGCAACCTTGTTTTCTTATCTGCCGGGAAGGATCCCATCATTCACCATTCACGCTGCTGCACACAGCATTTCCTGCAAATGGCTGGTGCACTTTGGAACAGAGCATTCGATGTTAGCAATAGATTATACTGTAGCTAATTCATGATAGTCTGTGTCTGGAAATATTGTCATATTGTAATCTAATATATGGCCAATCTTTGGCGGAAAGACGTTGTGCATGAGGGCACCAAGGGAGGAATCAGCACTTGATTCAATTTATAACATCTGGATTTGAATATTGTCCGTATATTTTCATGTTGGTCAATCTAATTTTGATTATATCATATGGTACTCTCCAGTACATCTTCCAAATGATCTGAAGATATGACAGAAGGAAAAAGGCAGCATAGTAGTTGAGGTGCTGAATTGTATGGGCAGTGAGGAATAATAAGCCTTCATCCAATCAATGGATCAGCATTGAGGGATTGGCTTGCATGCATAAAAATTAGGGGGGAACCAACGTAGCTGGATGGTTTGCACAGCAAAGGAGAAGCGCTTGATCCACACTGAGCAGAGAATTGTAACCCAGAGCCTCTGTCGTACGGTCCTTGTGTAAACACTTTGATAGAGAATGAAATAAATGAGAAACAACAGACCGAGAAAGATTTTCTCTTCAGTCTTTGTCCAAAATCGCGAGGCATGCGTCCTTTCTCCCTTTCAGTTTGCTGGACGGGTGCTGTGGTCAAAGCTTGGTCCCAAACGCAAGATGGACGATTATTCTGTTGGGGTGGTGGCGACGGGGCTGAGGATGGGGGTCAGTAAATCCCTCATAGGACACATAGGGGAGATGGCCCTATGGCTGTAGTACTCCACAACTTGCTTGGGCACCTCGGCCAGAACACATTTGGCCAGGGCTGCGGGTGAAGCCTGCAATAGAGTTGTCAAAGCAGTTAGATATTGTTTTCATTTTACAGTGTAACTTTTGTCTTTTTTTCATCCTGTGTTAGACTACCAACTGTGTTAGAGCTACTTTTTATGTTTTCGATAAATTAAAAGAGCTGTGTAAGTGGCAGCTTTTGTATTAGATCTGTTCTGTTCATGACTCTGGAGAAGATCTAAATGGTTCCTAATGGCTACATACAAATTATGTCTTGCAGTGTTTGCATAGCAGGGGTTAATTGTTTCATTGTTAGAGTTAACTTCTGTTGTTAAATAATTATTCTCAGCACAATACTCATTACATAATTTATTACACGTGCAAGTACTCGTGTCTAGATTTCTAACAATTGATGTGCCAAGTTTGGTCAAATAACTTTGTGGAAAAGGGGAATGCACTTGAGATTTTATATAATGTCAGTGTTTCCTTTAAATGTGTGATTTCTATTCAAATATATATTGGTTTTACTATAAAAAAGATAAGATATTGATATATTAAGATATTGGGCTTCCATCCAGACTGTAACTGGATGGAAGCCCATCCAGTTACAGAAGCCCATCCATCCCTCCAGCTAACTGAAGTTAGCTGGAGGGATGGATTTCTTGCTGACGGTGGTGAAAAGCTTTGTGCCATGCATGAGTTCAAAATCTCCAGTTGGTGTTTCCATGTTTGGAGATCTGATGACTATGAAGAAGACCATGGTGTAATCATGTTCATACCTGTCTCCTCACATTGATTCCTGCATGCACCATGGTCTTTGCCACTCGTATAGTATATTTGATTTATAACGCAACACATCTAATTCACTACAGACAGTATATTTATACAGCTGAAATACTGCTGACTATATGAAGCCACATTAAGAATAGATTGTTGTTGCAATTTCTGGATCTCCTCCAGTCCATGATGTCCATCTGTAGTGAAAGCTTCCTGCCTGCTCTTTTAAAGGCTGGGGTGTTATGAAGGTACATGTATGTCCATGAGCATCGCTAGAACAGCAGCCAGAAGGAGTGAGGTCGAAGCTGAAAGTCAACACGTGATGTTTGACAGACGGAGAGGAAAAACTGACCGTTTTGAAGTCTCTGAAGGGGACGAACTGCACGATGTCCCTGAGGACCGGCTCGCCCTTGGGTGAGCGTAGGACTCCATCGTCTCCATCCAAAATCTGCATGTCTGTGAAGTCTGCGTTGCCCACGCCAACAATGATTATGGAGAGGGGCTGGTAGGAGGCTCGCACAATAGCCTCACGTGTGTCTGCCATGTCTGTCACTACACCATCCGTCAGGATGAGCAAGATGTGGTACCGCTGGAAGAAGATAAGAGCCTTCATTGTGTTTGAATCCATACCGACATGAATCCATTTCAGCAGCAACATGTGGTTATAAGCACCTCTCCGTGTGTGTTGTGGTCTGAAGCAAGCCTTTCAATGCTATCTTAGGTCATTTTACAGCCTCCACTGAGTGACACTGTGTGTGTGTGTGTGTGTGTGTGTGTGTGTGTGTGTGTGTGTGTGTGTGTGTGTGTGTGTGTGTGTGGTGCTTTATTAAAGTCTTACAAAGAAAAAAACAGGATCATGGACAGATAAAAAAGGAGGATATTAAAAACAAAAGACATAAAACTCATATGTCACAAAAAGTGTGTGTGCGTATATGTGTGAGTTCATTGTGTCCACTGACTGCTATAATATGAGACTACAATAACATTACGTGGAACGATGCACTGCTCATTTCTGATTGGTTAGTAGTGGTTAATATGTTGGCTCCTCCATGTGTGTGTACTTCTAGTGAAAGCGTGTTTATTGCGGCTTATTTACTAATCGAAAGAATCATTGAGGAGTAATAATTACATGAAGGTCAGTGCATTTATGAAGACTAATCACTTTGAAACACAATGTCTGTGCAGCCGGAGTAATTTAAAGAGCATAAATAGATAAAATACTCTCAAAGGGATATTAAGGAAAGATAAGGAGCACAATAACTCAATTACTGGTGTTAAATCTGATTTTAACGTCACTTCATGAGGTAATGTTTGACGTAAAAATGGTCACCGTATGAAATATGTATAAAATATACACCACCAGCACTCCATAACTTAAAGAATGCTAATTTGTTCTATAATGGGCCCCTTCTTCCTTCTGTGCCGTAGGGCTTTATTACCATAGACAGTGAGGTGAAGCAGAGGGCTCTCAGTGGGATGCACCACAACAAAGCCTGTATTACATTCAGAAAGTTCCACAGGAGTAAAAAGAGACACTCACAGAAGCATCTTTAATGTTGCCGTCGCCTGCTGCCTGCTTGGCTATCCTATTAATGATGGGAGAAACATTGGTTGGGCCATACAGCTGGATCTTAGGAAGGCAGTTCTGGTATGCCTCAACCACTCCTTGGATCTCTAATCAAAGAGAGCACATGGAGTACACATCCACACAGTTATCTAGACCTCATTAAACAAGCACGTTATTGAACAAAAAGACAGTCAGATGGATTTTTCTCTGCAGTCTCACAAAGAAGGAAAAGTAGCCTGGCTATGTTTTTTTTATTAGAGACAGATGTTGGGCTTGTTCATGTGTATTTTAACATCTAATGAAATCCAGACAATCAAACATGATTACTATGACTGACTCTTGCATAAGTACAAAACTAGTTTTCTTCATTAAAGTCCCAGTCGGCAACATTTGTTTGATCATATTCACTAATGATGAAATCATCCGGTTTTAGAAAAGAAAGCGTGCCTCTACGTGCAAAGATCGACAGGCCGGGATCATCCTGTCCAATCAGCACGCAGGGCTGTGTTCGTGCACACAGAGCCCCTCCCCCCTCGGGTCGTACCACTATCACAGGGGGGAGGTGGAGGGAAGTAGCAACAAGCTTCCAATTCCTCGTTAAAAACCCAAACGAGGAGGTGAGTCCAAGGCGAAGAAAACACCGGTGGAAAAGAAGGGACAAAAGAAAGATGGCGACGGTGCCCGTGATAAAACCAGTCAACATCGGACCCGCGTTTCAAGGTGGCGTGATCTAAGAAAGTTCAAAGGACACAGAGTCGAGGGGGAGGAGCTCGGTGGTCATGGGGGAGGAGCTCGGTGGTCGTGGGGGAGCAGCTCGGTGGTCGTGGGGGAGGAGCTCGGTGGTCGAGGGGGAGGAGCTCGGTGGTCGAGGTGGAGGAGCTCGGTGGTTGTGGGGGAGGAGCTCGGTGGTCGAGGGGGAGGAGCTCGGTGGTTGTGGGGGAGGAGCGTGAGAGTTGTAAACATTCAAAATCTGACAGAGTGCCCTCCATCCGCCGGACTTGCCGACTGGGACTTTAAATGAAATTTGTGGTGAGGTGTGCTTAGTAACTGTGATATTTTAGCTGTTATGTTGACAGATATTAACTGTTATCATCTGCATGGAGATGCACCATTCATTGAAACTGGTATACAAACCCCTTCCTTACCTTCACATTCATCATCCTCTGGGTTGAAATTAATGGCAAAGTCATGAGACACCTGTGGATGGAGAAAGAAGCAATTGTGAAACACTGATTCGGCTTTTCGCTCTGCCATCCTTTTTTTAAATGATTTCCATGTTGATCATCAGAAATGGCCTCCATGTTTGTCATCTGTGAATTCCTGGACTTGTTTCCTTCTGTACTGACTAGGAAGTGATTTTAATTGCAACCAATGTCTGATAGAAATAACCAAGAGCTCAGCGAAAGCAAGGGAACCAAAAGTGACCAAAAAAAAAACAGGAATGTTCGTGATCTTACAAGAAAACCTGATCATTTCTGAGAGGTCATTTGACAGTCAGACAAGGAATCGTTTCTGATGACACTACTGACCACACCAAAGGATACTAGGAGTCAGTTCTCCAACAGGCAGGTTAATTACTTAGGCAGTTATTTTCAATATTATGGACCAAATAAAATGAATGCATCCCTGTTTTTGCTTCGAGTGCATTTACAGTGAAGACAACACTTGTTGAAGCTAAATGATGATGAATGTAAGAGAAGATAATTATAACAGATAATTAGTTTTGCATGTAAATTAACTGGAGTCATTCAGTCGAGTGCAGATCCATCAGATGTGTTTCCCTTCATACCCTCCCAAACAAACAAACTCCCATACAAATGCTGTTTAAATCATTTGCTTTGCCTGGTTTTCCTTTAAATCACTGACAGTGTATTTGATACTGTACAAATACAGTAACGTCAGTAAATCATTATGTAGCAATACTTGAATTATACAAAATAGCTATTGCTATCTGTTTCATGAAATAAATGCAGAAAATAAATATACAAACATCAATTATATGGTAATCTGCATGAGAAATAGATCCTCTTATAGCCATTAATTTGACAGACAAAAGTGATTAAGAGTGTGAGAGTGTTATATGTCCCCACATGACAGGTAAAACACACTCACACACACATGAACAAACACATGATCCAGACATTTGTTTGGCAGAGAGAAAAAAACACTTAATCAGGAACGGATAACAAAGTTGAATGTATTGAGAAATTTGCACATATTTTAGGTAAATATAATTCAAATGAAACTGCAAAAAATAAAATGTATATTTCAACCACTAAATAAAAGTACCTACATTTTTAATTTTCATATTTGACAATGGGAGTGAAGTACTTATCTGCATATATTATAATCTGAAGGGTCCACTTAATAATATAATTAATTAATATCTTGAATCATCATTTCATCACACTATACAGCCTGCCTTAAAATCTGGTTTCTGAAAAAAGATCTCGTCCGTACCAAATGTCAGATTTACTTTGTTTACTTCAAAGCTGTTTAATTGGCAAAAGAGAAAAGAAAAAAATCCCCTTTCCTGATACCTCCTCTCACGATAATAACAAGCACCAACTGTCAGCCAGATCAGTGACAACTGACTCTTTTCCAGCTGCTACTTTCTTTTAAGTCATTTGTGTCTTTAATGTGATTAACAGCCTGCATTCAATCTCTGTACAGAACCATATGAGGAGCCCTCCAGACCTTTTGCATTTGGCCACTGCAGGAGATTGAACCGGCCATCCACAGGTGTAACTAATGACATTGATAATGGCTGTGTTCCATTTCGATGTTCCAGCTGTGGAGCTCTTGTATTGTTCATGCTGGTTCACTGGCATGGCTCATAGGGACATTGAAATGGAACAGACCAACGTTAACAGTGGTTATGTTATTAGTTACACCTATGCTTTTTCTGGCATCCAATATTACAATCTTATTTTTCGGTTTTATGTGTTTTGCCAAGTGCATAGAAACATAATTTGGGGGGGTTTAGCTCAGGAGGCAGAGCGTTGGACTGGCAACCAGAAGATTGCCAGTTCGATCGCCGGCTCCTCCTAGCTGAGTGCCTGGTGTCCCTGAGCAAGACGCCCTAATTGCTCCTGACGAGCTGGCTGTCGCCCTGCGTGGTTGACTCCGCCGTGAATGTGTGAGTGAATGGGTGAATGTCAGTCATTCCTGTAAAACACTATATAAATGAGGCTATTTATCATTTTTGGGGTGAGCACTAAAACAACACTCCTTTTAAAGAGCCTGGACGTTCTGCCAAAATTAGAAATCAATATTGGTTATTTAAATGTCGTTTTTCTGTACTGGTTTGAAGAGGAAAGGGCTCATTTGGAAAAGAATGATGTCACATGTTTCACAGCAATAATCAGGATTTGGCTCCATTTCAATCTAATTGTGATCAAAGTTGTGGTGTGTTTGTTTATGCTGACCGGCTGCTGGCAATCAACTTTGTTCATTTGGTCTGGATCAAAGGAAAAATGATTCATTGTTGCCTTTTTATGAAAGTTTCTTAATATTCTCACTTCACTGCTGCTTACTTATGTTATCTGAGCTTGCACAAAATGATTAAGAGCAAATAGTGTTATTTGAGTACTGAGGGAGTACAGAGGGAGTACAGAGGGAGTACAGAGGGAGTACAGAGGGAGTACTGAGGGAGTACAGAGGGAGTACAGAGGGAGTACAGAGGGAGCACTGAGGGAGTACTGAGGGAGTACAGAGGGAGTACAGAGGGAGTACAGAGGGAGTACAGAGGGAGCACTGAGGGAGTACTGAGGGAGTACTGAGGGAGTACAGAGGGAGTACTGAGGGAGTACTGAGGGAGTACAGAGGGAGTACAGAGGGAGTACAGAGGGAGTACAGAGGGAGTACTGAGGGAGTACAGAGGGAGTACAGAGGGAGTACAGAGGGAGCACTGAGGGAGTACTGAGGGAGTACTGAGGGAGTACAGAGGGAGTACTGAGGGAGTACTGAGGGAGTGCAGAGGGAGTACAGAGGGAGTACAGAGGGAGTACTGAGGGAGTACAGAGGGAGTACAGAGGGAGTACAGAGGGAGCACTGAGGGAGTACAGAGGGAGTACTGAGGGAGTACTGAGGGAGTACAGAGGGAGTACAGAGGGAGTACTGAGGGAGTACAGAGGGAGTACTGAGGGAGTACTGAGGGAGTACAGAGGGAGTACTGAGGGAGTACAGAGGGAGTACAGAGGGAGTACTGAGGGAGTACAGAGGGAGTACTGAGGGAGTACTGAGGGAGTACTGAGGGAGTACAGAGGGAGTACTGAGGGAGTACTGAGGGAGTACAGAGGGAGTACTGAGGGAGTACAGAGGGAGTACAGAGGGAGTACTGAGGGAGTACTGAGGGAGTACAGAGGGAGTACTGAGGGAGTACTGAGGGAGTACTGAGGGAGTACAGAGGGAGTACTGAGGGAGTACTGAGGGAGTACAGAGGGAGTACTGAGGGAGTACAGAGGGAGTACCGAGGGAGTACAGAGGGAGTACTGAGGGAGTACTGAGGGAGTACTGAGGGAGCACTGAGGGAGTACCGAGGGAGTACCGAGGGAGTACAGAGGGAGTACCGAGGGAGTACAGAGGGAGTACTGAGGGAGTACAGAGGGAGTACAGAGGGAGTACCGTGGGAGTACAGAGGGAGTACCGAGGGAGTACAGAGGGAGTACTGAGGGAGTACAGAGGGAGTACAGAGGGAGTACTGAGGGGGTACTGAGGGAGTACTGAGGGAGTACTGAGGGAGTACTGAGGGAGTACTAAGGGGGTACAGAGGGAGTACCGAGGGAGTACCGAGGGAGCACCGAGGGAGCACCGAGGGAGTACCGAGGGAGTACAGAGGGGGTACTAAGGGGGTACTGAGGGGGTACTGAGGGAGTACTGAGGGAGTACAGAGGGAGTACAGAGGGAGTACCGAGGGAGTACCGAGGGAGTACAGAGGGAGTACCGAGGGAGTACCGAGGGAGTACAGAGGGGGTACTAAGGGGGTACTGAGGGGGTACTGAGGGGGTACTGAGGGAGTACAGAGGGAGTACTGAGGGGGTACAGAGGGGGTACTAAGGGGGTACTGAGGGAGTACAGAGGGAGTACAGAGGGAGTACTGAGGGAGTACTGAGGGAGTACAGAGGGGGTACTGAGGGGGTACTGAGGGGGTACAGAGGGGGTACTAAGGGGGTACTAAGGGGGTACTAAGGGGGTACTGGGGTTTTTTTTGTGGTCCTGCTGTCACTCTGAACTTAACTTACACAAAGTGAGATACAAGTACAACATGCACTGCTTAGACTGGCAGGTTGTTCAGGGAAAAGCCCTGCACTCACATGCATACATGTAACCATGGTTACCAAATTATTTGCATAAATATATACGTCCTTCATGAACAGTTTGCTTTCAGCACATGGAGCTTTAAAAGAAACTCACACCAAAAACAATTCTAGATTGACAAATAGCACAAAACGTAAGCGGAAATGTATGTATTTTTGATTTTGTGTTGAACTGCTGCATTAAATTCATGCCAAAATTTACATATCTACTATGAAAAGCCAACAAATAACTCCACTTTGAAGAAAATTTGGGCCGAGACTTAAAGTGTGCATCTTCATGTGGTTTAGTCTTTCACCCCAAACTTGTCTGGTTTTGTTCAGTCATTTTACCAAAATCAAAGTTGGGTGAAAGCTTGTTTTCAGGGCCTTTGAATAAACATAAACATATTAGGCCATATTCATTTCATGGAAATGTGAGGCTTACCATTAATTCACATAACTCACTATTTCTCTGGCTGCAAAATGAAGATGTTGGATCTTTATCTCATCAACCTGTATAATTAAGTACAAAGGAGGCAGCACATATACTGAGACAGCCCAGTCCATCAGGCGTAGAGTTCATAGATGCAATTCAGTTTAATGACTAAATCAGCATTCACCTGCACCACAAACCCTAATGTGACGACAGCAAGACGTAAAATAGATTTGGCTCCTGCAGGGCAGTCAATCATGGTCACTTCAGAAATGAATAGTTTGTATTTATTATGCCACACATCTTGGCATGATTGAAATAATAATTATTGGTCTTTTGCATTGGCACTAAGAACAGTACAATCTTACATTAAACAGACCATTGTGGTGGGATGAATGATCAAACATCATAGTGATTCATCCGTGCATGCATGTGTTTGTGCTCAGGCGCTCGCTCTTCACATGTCAGATGCCTCCCCAAGGCTCTATTCAGAATCACTGAAGGCTTGTGGTTCTCAAGGTCCAATTTGCTCCAAACAAATGCTCTCACACTCACGTATTCTTATGTAAATCTGGCATTAACACTACCGGGCGTTTATTTCATCAGAACATGTTATTTTCAAGCTGGTATTTTGAGGCGTGGGACTTATGAATAAAAATAAAGTACAGTGATTATTTTAAAATTTTGACAGAATCACAAATTGTGTCATAAACCAGAATATGGAAATCAGATGCCTAATGTTAAGACCAAGGGGAATAGAAAATACACGCAATAACTGCAAAACGTTGTTCATGTGAAGGGAGTGCTATGGAACAGAATAGAAAAAAGGACATTTGATATGAAAAACAGGGAGGGCAGAGATATACAGAGAGCTACTCACCTCATAATTTGGAGGAATTCTGGCACCAAACCCCAGCGCTGAAAATCTTTTGTCACTGAAAAGATAAGCAAGTTATCTAGTCATGTATCAGGGTTACTGCGGTTTAATCATGGGATAGACAGTCATCTGAAAACATATTGATTGCTTATCCATCTGTTCAGGATTCAAGTGGGAGGCTTGTTTGCATTTCATAAATGTTAAAGCTTGAATTAAAATCTGAAATACAGCAGCGCTTGCACCTGTTCAAAGAGCTTCTCAGTCTTTACCATTTCCATTTTTCATCATAGCATTTACATTGTGGATTGTACACCCTTTTTATACCCTGGAAGGGTGCACACATTTGTATAAATAACAAAAAACAGGCTGTGTCTGAAACCCCTCATATTCACCAGAGACTGAACTATATTTTCCTCTCTGCTATTTTATTTGTGTATCATGCTGATTACAATGAAATACAGGTGTGAAGAAAGAGTCACACATGCATATTTCTGAATCCCTCCAATATTCCCTAATGTAACAAAGAAGTACTGGCCATGACATGTGTACTACTTTCTGCTAAAGTACTACAAAGCAGTGTGTCACATTTCAATTCAGGCGTCAGAAATCTCAAACTGTGCTCATGTTTTTGCTGTATTTATATGACTTATTTTATCTATTATTTTTTTAAAGGAAAAGATAAGAACAAAGAGTAAAGCTTTACGGGAAGTGTAGTATGAATGGTAAAACCTCCAATTCTGGAGCCCAGTGAGTGATAAACAACATGCATGTTTGACAGAATCATGGAATTATTATGTGTTTGATTGGTTTACTGGGAACGGTGCATTACAGGGTGCACAGCAACATTTACACCGTCCATATAAGTGTTGCTTTATGTGGTGTGTGTTGTTTGGAGTTGTTGTCCACTCATCGAGCTAAGATGGCATGGGGCAGCTGAGCAGTGGTGTAGTGGAGGGTATACACAGGTATACGGGGTATACCCACCTCTTTTTCTGGCAGTTTGCAGTATACCCGCCTATCAGCCAGAAAGCCATTGGAATATATAGGAGAGTATACACACTTCCTCCTCTGTAACCTCCCATCTACCTAGCAGTACACCCACCTCATCGGCTACCACTACACCACTGCAGCTGAGGTTTAATTAACTCTGACGGGTGTGATAGCTGATTCTTACACCGGCAGGGTGAGCAAATAAAAACTCTTAGTGAGCTCTTGACAGAAGCAACTTTCCTTTGGCAAGTTTAAGCTGAGTAGATAAAGCTTTATTGCAGACACAGGTCCATATCATAGACATAATAAAATAGTATAAAAGGACATACAAAATACACAAATTGGGGGGTTTAGCTCAGGAGGTAGAGCGGGTTGGCTGGCAACCGCAAGATTGCCGGTTCGATCCCCGGCTCCTCCTAGCTGAGTGCCTGGTGTCCCTGAGCAAGGCACCTCACCCTAAATGCTCCTGACGAGCTGGCTGTCGCCCTGCGTGGTTGACTCTGCCGTCGGTGTGTGAATGTGTGAATGTCAGTCATTCCTGTAAAGCGCTTTGGATAAAAGCTCTATATAAATGAGGACCATTTACTAAATACAAAAATCACATATTAGCCTTTAGGACATACAGGCTAATGCCTTCTAAGCCTAGAAGTGGATCTATAGCAGCTTTTCAGAGGGCTGACTAGGGCTTCAATTGAGTAGGTCTGCTATAATAATTAGAAGCAGAGCAGTTGCTGTTGTAGGAGCAGCATTAGTAATACACTACCCCAATCATCGTATTATTATAATTATTGATACTTGAGGAGAAGAATACAAATGTGTGCCTTTCCTATAACCTTGCCGTATTATTTATTTTACAGTGTTAGTTAGGAAGACATCGCTGAATAAGGTGTTTTCTCTGTTCCACGAAAAACACAGAAAACAAATGAGTCCAACTTCTATTCTCTGCAATGAACCCCTCCACATTTGCTGGCTAATGTGCTGAACCGTATCCAGATATGAACACACTCCAGTCATAATGGTGTGTCCAACAACTGATACATAAATACAGCATGTATTTGCTCTAAACTCACCTTCAACATTTCTGTGTTTTCAACTCACTTTTTAAAAATCAATTTCCATTCTCCCATCCACTGAATACCAGCCCTACTCCCACTATTGTGACCTTTCAAATGCACTGGAGTATGTTGTGTGGATGCAAAATAATAATAATAAAAAAACACATTTTTTACCAGCTTTACCGATATAGAGAAAGAATTGTAATGAAAAGATTTTAATGGGGAAGGATGATTCATGCTGAGCCAGTTTTATTTCATTATTTCGGCCTCTAGACTCTTTCCATACTTTAAGAAATCTGACCTTGAAGCCTTAATGAATTGATTTCTGTGTGTAATTTACAAATGTCTTAGAGCTCACTCCATCTCTCCAGGTGTAGAGATTTGGCAGAGAAGCCGTTTTGATATGAATTTTGTGGTTAAATTCATGGTTCTTGTTTTATCACTATGTCAGGCCGCAGGCAGAGGTGCCCTGTATAATGGCCCTCTCAGCAAGGTAAACCAGCCTCTGCCCACACAGACAAAAGCGAGTCACTCCAGCTCCATAATGCACTCCTCTGCGAGGACACTAAAATCCCACATCACCTGATTCACGAAAGGCTAAAAGTTGTGCTTGCCCACGTAGTTTTTACACCTCAATAACAATTCCGACTTGAGAGGGGAAGGGCTGCCTACGTTTGCTGTCACCATTCGCCCAGAGGCACGTTTCCATATGCGATGCTCTCGTGTGAACGGTAAACAAGAACGCGATGGAGCTACGAGGACGAGCTGCTAATTTCCACGCAGGTTTTCAGTGTCTCCAGTGCTATCTCGTGGATGCTTAAATTAGCCAGACAGTGCTCCCCTGATATTCAATAGGAGGATCTGCATAAATCAGGAGTCAGAGTGTTAATCCTCATCTGGCTTAGTTTTGACAGATGAGAGGGTCTTTCTCTGACACATGTCATATCATAAATAATGTCCCGTTAATTAGCAACTACCTGCAAGCCTGCATGCAGCAACTAATAGGTATTTTTGCACATTTACACATTGTTTAATACCTGATAACAACATCAGCCAGTTTACAGTAACATGAAAGTATGATTTCAATCAAATAGCTTCGGTGTCTTTGCTTAAACAGGCTTCCTGCTGCAGCTCCTCAGTCTTTACATCTCATTTTACACCGCGCAGTTATTTCACCGCCTGTAATAACTCCCACTTCCCATTGAAGTGCCTACTATCCTGGTATTATAGCCTCTGTCTCTGCATGTGTCCGTCTGTATTGGGGTAAAGAGCCCATGCAAGCTAAGGAGGAGGACCAGTGGCTGCAACAGATGCTGAGAGAAAACTGTATCCCGGAGAAAGCACGTTCAGCCACCGCTGTGAGCAACACTGTAAGGTACACATCAGAGGCACATGCTTGCAGCTTTATTTGTTTAATTGTGTTATTTTCTAAAATCAATTTATGGATGGTTATTTGTTGAGACCACAACGGTTTAGAAATAGATTCACTTTTTTCTTGGAAATCTCTGCATAACAAAAAAGGATTTAAATGCATGTGGCTATAAAGGTCAAGTGTCATTTTTCTGACAGATTGTTTAATGCTGGAAAATAATGGATACTTTGAAACAAAATGGCTAGTCGAGTGTGTCCAGAATATTGTGTCAGTGTCCTTGACTGCTGCTACCAAGCCCCGGCATCAGTCCAAGATTAGCCTCATGCATAAGTCATGCCAGTAGAGGCCAGGCACAACCACTGTCTCATGCATTCCTCTGCCGTGGGTTTAACATACATGACATTTAATTTGCCAGTGTGAACATAATGTGGACTATAAATTAGAACCGAATAATACATTATTTGTGTTTATGCTGCACGTAGCCGGCAGCGTTTTTGAGAGGCTCTTCACAGTGTAAAATAATGGCTCATTTCGGTGTGAGAGCTCCCACTAAATGGCATGCAAGGGGCGCTCTGCAGCTCTATTTTAAAACAGGAGAGACATTACTGAGAAAGAAAAAGGCTGACAAACCTATCATAGTCTTGGCAGATCTCCCCCACTGCTATCAGAGCCTTCAGGTACTCATTGGGCTGGTAAGGGTTAATGTAGTGCAAAGAGCAGCTGTTCCTGGGGTCTCCATTGGAGGCTGTGAAGTCAATGGCAACCTGGTAGAAAGACATGTGCAGCATGAACAATATGACAGAATTATTTCTGCTTCTCTTTTGCTACTTCACTCTTTTCTCACAATTTGACCGTTTATGATATTATAAATATTATATGAATAATGGAAGAATAAATTATCTGATCAGCAGTGAGAACTTGTGCTTTGTACACCCACGTGGAAGCAGTCACAGCTCCCGTACTGTAGATCCAAGTACATTTCAACAAGAAGGAACTGCATCTACAGCAACCCTCATAATTAATATTTATTTCTCCCACTATCCAGCTCGAGAGAGAGAGAGGTAGCACGACAGAGAGCAGACCAGAGGTCTAAGGTTGACATGTATTCCACGAAGCTGCCTACAAGAAAACTTTCTGAATACATGGACTAAAACACCATGTTCAAAGATAAAAAGATGAAATATATATACATAGAGAGACAGTATCATTCGCTGCATGCTAATGGGTCACCAAAGAAAAACCTTAACATAGTCTGTTTATCTAAAAGCTACAGAGAAGTAACATGACGGTGTTAGGTAATTAATTCAACCAGCACCAATGCAGTTTAAAGCTCAATAACAGTGAAGCGTTAATAAACACATGCGGCTCAATTTACCGTAAAGTGAATCTGGCATCCTCCCATGATGTAATCTAAGAAGGAGTACACTCTGTGGAGCTGTAAAAAAAAAAAAAAAACATTTCTTTGAGGCAAAATCTCAGAAGCATCTGGTCATTAAAACAGAATTAACTCAACACATCTGTTGACAGTAAAGTGTCAAAATAAATAAAAGAATGCTGTGATATATCTTCTCAAAGCAGCGGAAACTAAAATGTCCTCCACAGAAGCAGCTGTGAAAATGTGGAATTTAGCTGTAGGGTGAGAGAAACCACACGTGCATACGAGCAAAACAAGCATTTATAACCACAATTCACTCATGCTGTTCCCAAAATTAAAAAGAAAAAGCTGCTGATTGGTTCAACTGGTTCCTACCTTAAGGTCACTGAGGATGACAACTCCTGAGTTCTTATAGTTCCTCTTCTTCTGTTTGTACTTGGGATTCATACAATCCCACGTCACCTTGAACAAAGCAAGTTGAAGACAAAGAATATAGGAGCGACAAACACTTTTTTAATTGGCGATATATATCATCATGACATGTGTTTCATCTGGGATGGATTTCAGCGGCGTAGAAGGAGAGGCTCATGGTTGGAAATGGATGAAACGCTGGGCTCCACCTCTCCGCACACTGACCTTATTTCCGCTGGAAATTTTCTGCATTTCCCTGAAAGTGGCGTAGAACTCGCCGATGAAGTCGTGTTTCCCCCTGGAGTCATAATCCCACACGAGGCACTGTGGCACACATGGACAACACTTCTTATTACTGTCTCTCTGGTCTGGCAGGACTACAGTATTCATGCATATATATATATATATATATATAATATATATATATATATATATATTCATTCATCTCTCAAATATTCCATTTCTGAGCCCTATGTTTTTTCCTGATGCAGACTGATGTCGCTGAGGCTGCCTTACCTTGAGCTTGCGCTCCTCATCACAGCTGCACAGGGATATCAGAGAGACTTTGAAGGGCTCCCACACAGGATTCAGGTTGTTTTTAATCACCTGTTAGAGTAGGAACACTCACCATATGAAGTCATGTGACAGAACGCAGCTGCTAACTGAACCAGAAGGGGGCATGTGATGAATTTACCTCAGTTCTGTGCACAAGTTGTTCAGTATCATCGTCATTGATTCGGTAGATTTCCAAAAACGGGTCTGACTTGCTGAAGAGATCCTGCAGAGAAAACAGAACGATCTGATGTTAATACAGGAACCTGTAATTGATTCACAGGGCTGATTAGAAAGTTTGATTCATGAAGAATTGCTTCTGGTACGATCAGGTCTAATTTCTTCCTGAAATAGCTTGAAATCAAATAAGGAAAAGTCAGGAGGTCTGATTGAAACTGACGGCTTGAGTTGATTTGATTTACAGTATTGACGTTGATGAATCAGATGATTTACACCATGAACTTCATGCAAGCAATGGCATCGCCCCTTGGATTATTTCAATATGTATCTTGGGGTTTTGTGGATGGTTTCTATTAAAGGAAACTGTAATTTATACAAACTGCTGTTGACAACAATTTATCATTGCTGATTGCAGAGGCAGAGGTAATTGTCTCCGTGATTAAAGGTCAGGGAGAAGCAGCTAACATTTACAGCACAGCGGGGCAGTTCCTTTGGAGGAGACAATATCCAGATAAGAAAAGAGTTTGTTTAGAACTTCTTGGTCAAAAAGAGAGTTTTCTCATTTCACCTTTTTCAGCCAACAAAAGGCTGAAAAAGGCTTAATGAGGCTATTTCCTCTCATTCAGCCTTCATTGCAGATCTGAAATATCCTTTACTACCCATCTTATCTTAAGTTGACTCAATGGTGGTTGTATCCATTTACAGCATCCATTAGTTGATATCCTGATCAGTTGAAAACATGCATACAATTTGGCATCCTCTACGTTTATTTGTGGTCGCCTTAAATCATCCTTGAGTCTCAAGTGCAGGCGTCTGAGAGCAGAGCAACGCTGATTATTTAGGTCAATTGATTCTTCAGGGAGGGAAACAAATGATTACTGTGCATATGCCTCTCTCTCTCTCTCTCTCTCTCTCTCTCTCTCGTGTGTGTGTGTGTGTGTGTGTGTGTGTGTGTGTGTTCGGAGGGGGTAAGGGGGCTTTGTGTACACTGAATGAGACAGTTAATGCTGCATTTCCAGCTACATTAGCCAGATACATCCCCTGAGGGACAGGAGCAAAAAGAGCTGTAGCATTCTCTCTTTGTTGTCATGGCAACTGCTAGCCAGTGGCATCAGTGGCACAGACGCAGATGTCAACATTCAAACCTGGGCTATCGTTGCAACTCACGATAGCTCATGATTAGTCCTCTTGTTTATCACATCTGTACTGTGATACGTCAGCATCTACAGCAGCACATCATAAGCACCTCATTATAAAGTGCTTCAGTTATTATCTGTAACATAAATCACTATGGCCAACTTTAGTATAGACACACGATTGCTGATTCAATCAAAAAATGATGGGAACTAATATAATAAAATGACTTGTGTGACACGTCCATTCAGTTTGGAGGTATATACTGAGAAAGATGTTTTTCCTTTGAATACTTTCACACAGAATATTCGTTTTGTGCTGCATTACCGCATTTATGGCATCAGGCAGACACAGGATGGTAGACAGCAAATTAACAACTCCCAAAGTCCTAAAACCACATTCACATTTTCACACCTCCGGTTCCCTCGTCTGAAAGTCAATGGGTTTTTTTAATTGGTTTTTGATTAGATGCCTGAAAAAGGTCTGTGGTTCACACAGACTTGAAAGATGTGTTCTTCAGTATACAATATATTAGTAAACACCCCTCTGATGAATTTGGAAACTTAAAAAAGGCTCTTTTAAAAAAGGCTTGAAAAAGTCGGTTTCTGACGAGCGACTGAATGAGATTATAAAGCGTCATCACCCCGACTAGTTGGCCTTTGCAGCTTCGTTGTGTTTACTCGTGCTCATGCACACAGGGTATATTTCCTTCAACGTTAGCTTTTTACTTCTGGCGACTGCTTTTGACCAGTGTGATGCTAACCTCCAGTGAAATCTACAAAAATATGTCATCCCTGCAGGAGTCTAGACAGTGTGATGATGTTTTGTAGTCCTGTTTAGACACTTTTTAGCAACTGGCTTTTTAAAGACACTGAAGAGCTTCAAAATTCCCCAGAAGACACATTTTGTATCGTAAAACAAAATATGAACATCTCATAAGCTTGTGATACTGATAACCACTGATCCAGGTTTAAGGCCTCATTCCTGCAGCACTCTATATTGTACAACAACACAGTGGATCCATAGACCAAACCAAGACTACAAACTATATCGCTCAAAATAAAAGCCCTTACCAGAAGGAACTCAAATAGGGAAACTAAAATAGCTTTCTGTAGCTTAGGATATACAACAGTGTTTCAACATCGCTGCTTGTATAGTTTTGATGTAAAATATAAGCAGGTAAATATTTTTGTGTGGTTTATTCTTCACAACCTCGGTGTGTAAAATGTGTCGAGAAAGAAAAGAAGGTATTATGTTTTAATACGTCGACAGTTTGGAGGTAAAAGTAATCACATTACTGTTACATTTAATAATGTAATGTAACACCGCTGCGAACACATTAACCATGATAACAAATGTGAACATGCTGCACTTATCTTACCCCCTCCCAATCTGACAGAGTTTGCTTCCCATACAAAACAACATGTAAGTACCTGCATGAGAGCGAACGCAGCTCCAGCTCAGTGTCTCACGTTCTACATCAGTGATGGTAGATATTTGGCAAACTCCAAATAAGCCACTAAAATGTTTGTTCAGAGTGAAATCAACACTTTGGTGCCTCAGTCGTACATGATCACACAGCGCCCACAGCTGTGATCGCGTCATTTTAAACAAAGCAAGTGGTGGAATCTCCAGGCAGAAACTCAATACTTCCACTAGCACACTGGATATATGAGGCAAATATCACATTTTTTGTATTATTTCCCTTGTAAGAGTTGGTTTCAATTTCACTGTCGGAGTAGCAGGAAACTGCAGCCTCCAAAATAAATGTAAATGCTGTAGAAAATCTGAATGATTGGCCCCGTACCTCTGGGAATCATGGGCTGCTGTGAGTGTGACATGGTCCGGCTACAGGGAGTGACTTCAGCTCATCAGAGTTATAATTGGACGAGAGCTCCCGCTGTCTTTTTGATTGAAATATGCCTTCAGCAAAGTTTGACAGCGTGAGAGCTAGAGCAGTCGAGGTCAGTGATATCCGGACAGAAGCCATGTGAATTCAACAAGTAATAACACACACGTCACATGTGCATGCAATGTGCCACCATGTATTTACATGTGACGCTCGTATGTTGAAAAAAAAGGGTTAACCTTTATATTAGAGCATTATGTCAGTACAAAGATGTGATATCGCAAAGCTAAGCGCTATTATCTCTTTTTATCTCCCTGTAACATGTAATTATATCAAGAGTTCCATATGATGCATCGTGGGTAGTCGTGAGGTTGCACAACAGCATCATGAATACGACTGTTAAACTGTGCTGGTGTTTCTGCTCCACTCACCTTATCATCAAGCTTCTTGGCACAGAAGGAGAGCTCCACATAACCGTTGTTTCCAGAGATTTCCTCAGCATGCACCTGAGAGGAAGTACAATGTCAGTAATATTTGGAGCTTATGGGCTTCATTATTATTATCATTATAGCGAGGCTTCACAACATTTTCAGAAAGTATTAGAAATATATGTTTTGACAAATGCAGTGAGAATAAGCATTTTCAAATGCTAAAGTGAAGGCAATCATCTGCCAGTATTTAAAACAACCTGCTTTAAATTCAGTTTTCATGTGAGTTTTTATGGACAATTTTCCTTTCCATTGCAAAAAGTCCCCTTTCCTTCAGTAGCGTTTGCACTGTGGAAAAGCAGCAAAGTGAAGTGGCTTTTACTTAGCAGTGGACAGTTGGATATTAAAACCAGAGACCAGAGAGCCCCATTACCTGCAAACTAATGGGCCCCCGCTGTTACAGGTTATTATCTCCACTTGGAAACAAAAGTCAGGGCACACAGCACAGAGCAACAGTAAGGCATGCAGCTCTCTGACACCTCCACATGGAGGCTGTTTGTTTGTGTGCTCGTTAATTCGTTTAGAAGGAACACAGCTCCGACCGCTTGCTCTCCGTCTCCGTCCTTCAACGTGAAACTGACAGAAAGTTTACTTTCCATCAAACTGAGCCGTCACAGCCGACCCCGACATCATGACTGGGACGTAGGGAACTTATTACCACACAGCTTGTCCTGACAGCTGGAATATCTGTCTATCTGGGCAGGAAGCTCTCTCTCTAGGTCTCTCTCTCTAGGTCTCTCTCTCTCTCTCCCTCTCTCTCTCTCTAGGTCTCTCTCTCTCTCTCTCTCTCTCTCTCTAGGTCTCTCTCTCTCTCTCTCTCTCTCTCTCTAGGTCTCTCTCTCTAGGTCTCTCTCTCTCTCTCGCGCTCTCTCTCTCTCTCTCTCTCTGTCTGTCTCTCTCTCTCTCTCCCTCTCTCTCTCTAGGTCTCTCTCTCTCTCTCTCTCTCTAGGTCTCTCTCTCTAGGTCTCTCTCTCTCTCTCTCTCTCTCTCTCTCTCTCTCTCTCTCTCTCTCTGTCTGTCTCTCTCTGTCTCTCCCTATGTCTCTCTCCCCCTATCTCTCTCCCTATGTCTCTCTCACCCTATCTCTCTCTGTCTGTCTCTCTCATCCTGTCTCTCTGTCTGTCTGTCTCTCTGTCTCTCTCTCTTAGGTTTTGCCTATGTTTAGGATACGGCTGGGAATTAGGCATGGTACGGTCAGACTTTACTAAATTGTAAAACCTTCAAAACATGTTGAGATTGGTGACTTGACCGTGTAAACGTTGGCCTGTTTGTGTGCATGTTTGTTGTGTATCTACATGAACGGGCAGATTGATTGTAACCAGTAACCGCTGTGCTAGGAAGCAGATTTGGACATTGCAGCGACCTAACGGACCTCCCCTAGTCTCTTAAAGACGATAGTGTAGGAATGTCTGCCGCTCCCTCTTCCGGATGCCAAACAGCGACTCCAACCCCACAGGTGCACCTTTTCTACGTGATGTTTCCCCGTGGGTTCATTCAGTGGCAGCTGATGATAACTGTTCATTAGTGCTTACAGAGTGGGCGGAATGTGTTATGTTTGCAATCAAATTTGACTAATGGTGCTAATATTACTTATTCAATGTGTACCTTGTCTTCCATAAGACACACCACCTTATATAAGTTTCACCAGTTGTTAATCTCGGGAAGGAGAGCCCTCCATTTGCAGAACCAGAGAGGCTGCAACGTACAACATAACAGCGCTGATGTTGGCGTGACCTTTCAAATAAGGGTCGGCTGCAGTGCACCAAAACAACAATGAAAGGTGAACTTTTGCTCGTTGTGTATATTTACACGACTCTTCACCTTCAATTTGCTGTGCATCACATGCAAGTCGATGCATATAATGGCAGCCTCGATCAACTGCCTGCTTTCTATCGTCTTCTGATCAATTTGAGCTCGTTAAATCCTCGGTGGTGCATCGCCCACGTAACATGCCTTCCAAACGTCCCCGTCTGTTCTGACCCCAGACTAAAGGCCTTTACACAGTGGGGGCGTGGCCAATAAACAACACGGAAATGCACAATACTCATGAATATTTCACATCAAAACTATTAATTCTGCTAACCATGCACATGTACAACGATTGCAACATCTTTCAATAAAAGCTTTGAGTAGATTTGCACAGGCAGCAGCAGCTGACTACCTGGATCGCTATGACCCACAGAAGCAGCTGGCACTCTGTCTGAGGTAAACCGTTGTGTTGCTTCATCCACTGTAAACCATGTTGTTGAGTTCCTTTCAGCAACATGCTTGGAGGGAAGTGTATCCAGTGTATACATCTAAGGCTTTTATTGTGAAGGGTAAGAACGTAACTGGCTTGTTAATGGTGCGGTGTGAAGGAGAGAGAAAGTGATAAAGGTATAATTTAATTATAGTACTGATAAGTTCATATTAAAAAACGTTATTTACCTTAAACTGAGTAAACAGCAGGTAAAGCTTATCATTTTCTCTTCCACATCTGACACACGTGATTTCTTACACATACATCATTCCTCTTTCTTACCTGCATGCATTTTATACATGTAACATATACCACCACAAAAAAACATGATGTACAGCAGAAATATAAAGCCATTCTTTGATTGATGTCTTCATCTTTATCTAGTGGATCTTTATATCTCTTTCTTTAAGAGTCCAAAAGTTGGAGCCAAAGGCTTAAGCTGTTTGTTTTCCAATAAAAACAAGGTATTAAAGTAAGCTGGAAGCCAGTACGGCAGGGGTGTCAAACTGATCCAGTAAAGGGCCGCTGTGGCTGCAGGTTTTCATTCCAACCAAGCAAGAACACACCTGATCCAACCAATCAAGGTTTGAAGGCAAATCAGGTAGGTGAATAAGTCGAGTCAGGTGTGTTCTTGCTTGGCCACAGCGGCCCTTTACTGGATCAGTTTGAGACACCTGCAGTACGGTGTCTGAGAGGGAACAAGTATAAGAATAGAGAAATCCATTTTACCCATCAATTCACCAATGTATTATTTCTTTCAGGTCTCAGGGGCCATTAGCTTCTAACTCCCACTTTCTTGATATCCAGCAATATAGAAATTGTCATTCAGCGGAGCAGCAACGTTATTAGCACAACGTAGGAAAACCTACCGTGATGGTGGATTTGCCGGCATATTTCCCATACTTCAGCAATAAAGGTTTCACCATCTTCTTTTGGGCCACGATCTGCAAAGTGATTAACATATTGTTGGCCTTAAGCCTTACTTAGCTTTAGACCAACATTTACCACCAATATGTTTTATATCAGATGAATCACAGGTTTTAAAGGACACATTTCACTAAAACAAGTCAAATGAATGGGTTCACAGCACAGTGGCATCCGCCTACCTGGCCAAGGGTGCACTCGACGCCACCCAGGAAGTCATCATCGCGGGTCCCGATGCTGTGGGTACCGTGGATGTCGTACACTTCAAATCGCAACTTCTGAACCTCCTCAAAGTAGTAGTCCAACGAGAAGACCTTGGCGAAGACCGGATGCAAGTTGCTCTTGATCACTTCTGTCCTGTCCAGCTGAGAGGGAACACAAGCTTTCATTTCGTATATTTAAATTTCTTTTTTTAATCCACTATATGTGTGAGCCTTTATGGAGGGATAGCTCTTTTACAGCTTGTAACCTATATAGTTTTACAGCAAGATCTCACATAAATTGGAATGGGAAATATAACTTCTTCTGCCTTCCTGCTAATTATGAGGAACACCAGCTTCAACAGAAGGGCAAATGTTATGACGTTCCGTCGGGAGGATGATGTGAGAGAAGATTGGACGGCTTGGACGTTTAATCTCAGTCTACAGAAAACATCCATGCTTGTCTTTCACTGCCTGACAAGGAAAAGCTGAGCTCTCCGAGGCCCCATCTGCTCGTGATGGAGGATTTAGCTCTCACGCAGTGCAACAAACATTTCTATGCTACCAATTTGGACCAATGATCATTGAACATGATATTTAAGTTATTAAATAAGGACAAAAATCTACATACTCTAATGCTTATCTTAAATTCCTGTTTCTGGGGCCTCAAACCAGAGAGAACAGACCAGTCAAAGGCAGAACCTGGAGCTGATCTTACACTTGGGTGCAATTTTGTCTGACACTGTGTCCGAAGTCATTACACTGTCAGCAGCAGACTTGTGTTATAATGACACCAGAAATGGTGCCATTTCTCTCTTGTGTCTGGTCGCTGTATAGCAATAGTCTTTTTCAGAAAAGGTAAGCAGGGTTTGACCCTCTCTCTAAAGCCCCATTCTCTCATTCTTTACCCACTTGTTCGGCCGCTTTTCATATGCAAAAACCTTCCAGGAGAGACTGTCAGAACATGTGCGCCATTATTTACATTTTTTAGATGTCTATTGGATCTCCCCGTCTCTATGATGACAGGCTTTTCACCTCCTCTGTGAGGGTTTTCACCGATGTGGTCATCATAAAAAAGCTCATTTCAGGTATACAAGCACCAGTACACCAGCAGAGCTCCGTGCTCTTTGTCCTCAACTCTATAGAGGGAGCACTCCCTCCATTTGGTGTCTTGATGATTGTGGTGGAGACTGACTTAAATCTCACAGAGGTGTTCAGCTCAGGTTGAGATCTGGTCATCGTGAAGTATGATTTCATCATCTTCAAAACATTCAATCACCTGAAAGAGACCAGTCCCATCAGGATAGAAATATTTCACCATAGAATAAAAGTGATGACTGGGAATAACCTTGTATTGATTTCCAGTGACCCTTCAAAAACCATGCCGCGAAAAACACCCCCCAACCCATATGGAAGCATTTATTTAGGGTTTCCCATATTTGTAACCTGTCTGCATTATAAAACTTAAAAAATAGCAATATCATTGTTTTTGTGCTTCTATTTATTTTACCCTTGTTTCACATGGTTTACACACTGAGGAAGGACATCAGCCCAAAACATCAAGCATGAATAAACAATTTGATTGCAGTGCTGTCCTGCTGTTGACTTTTGCTTTTTTAACATTCAGCTCCCTTCTACAAAGAACCCATTTGTTGGTTACCATCCAGGGCTGTTTTTGTCCCAACTTAATTAGCTTGAAGTGAAAAAATAAACACACACTTCCCTGTCACATTCTAGATGAACCTGACTAGTTCTCTGGATGACATCCACATCCCTTTTTCACGTTTGTACTGTATGAAAACAATAATCGTACATAAAAAATGGGATGAATGGTAGTAGCAGGGATTGCTCAACTGTTTTTACAAAGAAAGAAGGAACTTCCAGCTCAGACTTGGCTTCCTCAGCTTCTTTCATGCCCATTTCTCTTCATTGTCCTCTCCTCCTCCCTTTGTGCCATCTGCATGGACAGATTTAGGACGAGTCTGTTCGTTGATGAAAGCTTATCGGGGCAACGAAGGATCGTCTGTGACGCCTCTTTGTTGTTGGAGTGCGGCCAGAATTACAGAGAGATACCTGACATGGAAATTAAGGCTTTCTCTAATCAATTCTGCCGGGGAGGTGGAGCATTATCTCTCCATCATAACAAGCCCGTGGGGCTTAGGTCAGATATCGGCATAAAGATCCGATTTGAACTAGTGCACTATCACAGGAGCCCCGTAGAGTCCAGTTTACACAGAAAGAAAAGAAACCTGCTAAACAATATCAAGTCATCTCTATCCTGCAACTCCGTTTTGACCTGGGAGGCAAACAGGTGGCCAAACAAGGTACTAAAGGAATACATATTGGAGAAACAACAGTTGCGAGTCACATACAGTAGGAGCTCAGAGAAGAGAAAGAGGGTGGCGGCGGTATGAGTGGGCTCAGCGTCTTACTCAGCTGTTGACGTAAGTCAACAATTTGCACAAGTGATGGTTCCTCCCAGTGCTGGGGGATTTGACAGCAGAGGATTGGACAACTTGTGTACACTGTCATGACTGTCAAGTCTGGATGGAGAGAGAGAGAGAGAGAGAGAGAGAGAGAGAGAGAGAGAGAGATGGATGGATGGAGGGACGATAGACAGATGGATGGATGGATGGATGGATGGATGGATGGATGGATGGATGGATGGATGGATGGATGGATGGATGGATGGATGGATAGATAGATAGATAGATAGATGGATGGATGGATGGATGGATGGATGGATGGATGGATGGATGGATGGATGGATGGATGGATGGATGGATGGATGGATGGATGGATGGATGGATGGATGGATAGATAGATAGATAGATAGATAGATAGATAGATAGATAGATAGATAGATAGATAGATAGATAGATAGATAGATAGATAGATAGATAGATAGATAGATAGATAGAAAGAAAGAATAAAAATAGCCATAGAACATTCACACAACCCAAACAATGAACGGCTCCAGTGTGGAAGGAATCTGCCAGTTAGCCTTAATAATTATCTGTCATTATGTCTCTTTTATTGAATTGGTAGCAGGTGGAAAAAAACAGATGCAATTAGATATCCTCTGCCATGTTTTAACACATCCTCTCCTGAATGAAGACATGTGCTTTGACTTTCCCTCGTCAACCAAATGACTTAATTAACAGGGAAATGAGAGACCTGCCTCCTACGCTCCAAATCAGCTTGGGACCGATCCAAGAAAGTAAACCGGAACACACCTCACCACACTGCCAACCCACTGTTGTTGTGGACAAAGGTGGAGTACGTACATGGGCAGACTATACAATCTGATGTGCGTGAGCGGACAGCGGAGGCAGACGATGTTCTCGCCTTCTCTGAAAATGGATTCTGCATTTGACATTTTTAATTCTTAATCAGACAGCTGTTGTGTCAGCCGTGATCTTTTTCGAAAAAGAGTGATAAACAGCTGCAAGTTCAGCAAACCATTAACAGATTCACCTCCCCGGTCGATCTTGCGTGACAACACAGGGTTTTGGGTGTAACTGGAGTGGGACTAAAACATGCATCCCCATCACACACATCACCACTGCTTCGTCTTTAAATCTGAGCTTCTCCAGATGTGTGAGTCAATGGGGGGAAGGCTCTCCCTCGGGTCTTTCTGTACAACAAACTCTGTGTAGCCATTAAGAAAACATGTTGCTGGGTAGCCTCAAGGCGCTGTAAGTTGAATAATTTGAACTGTATATTTGTGAGTCACGGCACGATTCTTAACTTAAATAAATATTATAGGTAACGACTCAGATGGGAAGATAGGGTTAGATGGTGGATTCATTTTCAAAAGTTGCACGCTGTTGCCTATGAGGTGGGTGAGGAGATTTCAACTTCACACTTTTCCTCTCCAGGTCCAACTGTGTATTTGACAGATTGAAGAAGAAAAAAGGGGGGGGGGGGTGCTCACCTCAGTCCACTGTCCGTTGGTCTGCACCATGATGATGACACACGGGTCCGACTTATTCAGTGTGTCTCTGTCCAGCAGCGCTTTGCAAGACACGCGCAGCTCCACTTTGGAGACGCAGGTAGCTGGACCGCTGAGGCTGGTCGCAGGGGAGGTGGCCTCCTGAACATCATTCATCCTGGCTCAGGGCGAGAGGAGCCAGCAAAGCAGAACAATGTGGTAGCTCCGAGGGGTGGGAAAACGTAGCGGTGGGTCGAGGGATCTCAGTGAAGACGTGGCACGCTCACAGAAGACAGGCTCTCTTGACTTGGTACAGATGTCGTAAAATCAAAAGAAGAGAGAGATTACTGTTGAGCCCCAAGAGGACCGAAGCAAACCTCGTCAGTTATCACTGCCTGTGAGGCTAACCCTCTTGTGAAAGGTGTCATCTCACCTCGGTAATGACGAGAGACGGGACATGAAGGTGGCGAGGTGTTCTTTCAGGAGCCGAGACCAGATCCCTGCAAAAATGTGAGATGGTTAAATGTGGCGCTTCCTCTTTTTAAATGCTTTTAATTCCAGTACAAACAACAATAAGTGTCAGTCAATACAAAGCTACACACAAAAACACTTGATATCAGCATTTTCAGGAGAAAATATATTGTTCCACCTCATTGAATAATGGGTAATACGACTAAGTGGCAGATCAGATCAGGAATCCAGCAGACACATGGCTGAGTGTCCAGAGGAGAACATAGAACTAAGGGAAAAAAAGACTTTGATTTGTTTAATGTGGCAAGCATCCGCCCTGCTGAGCTGTCCTTGAGCAAAGGGTGTCTGACCCTGCTTGACTGCTTTAAAGGTTACGCTTCCTTTGCTTCCAGCATCCTTCGCGTTCTTCTAAGCAGACAAACGAGCTATTGCGCGATGAGCGATTTCAGCACCACGGACAGCGCCCGTGTTTCTGTCGTTGCCAGCTGTGAGTCTGGAAACCAGATGTCACCCAAAAAAACCCTCAAACTTAACTCAATAAAGGTCGGAAGGAAATCAGATTCAGAATCTGCAAAAAAAATATGAGCCAAGCAAAAGTTCTAATGTCAAAAAGAAATAAACTCTTAGTAAAGCAACATATTCGCTCCAACAACTAAATAAGGAAGGCGATACCGTAAGAAACAAAAAACCTAAAGGCTGTATTAATAATTCATCACTATAAATCAACTCCTAAGTCCTGGAAAATCCAGTAAATGATCGGGGTCGCAAAAAAATGACGATCTCGTTTTTAGTTCACGAGAAGAAACGCGTCAAAATGAAGCGTCTACTTTGATAACATCGTTTGTCACTTCCAATAAGAAATCACACAGCTGCTGAAAAGCAAAAAAACAACAGCCTCAATCCTCCTCATCACCAACAACCAGCTGACGATCAGGTCCCACAAACAAGAAGCAGGGGAAATTCACTTCCTACCTGTCGTCGTTCTTTACTCTTGAACACACCTGTTTCAATCCTTCCCCACAACACACTGCTTGATTTCTTTTCTTTCTTCTTCTCCGCCCGAAACTCATTGGCTGGACTGCCGAGGAGGGAGCAGGCTGGCGGGCGGGGAGGTGGGGACTGGAGCTGCTGATGTAAGGACGGGGCTTTCGCTGGGACTCGATCATTGGGAGTCCACTTCCAAAAACGGAGCCTTTTAAAAACAGGACGACATGATGGAAATGCATCACATGGGAGGGGGGGGGGGGGATTATCGATTATTGAGTATAGCTTTCCCGACGCAGATGGATATAACGCGGTAAATACGCGCGTAGTTTTGAGTCTGATTTGTTCGACTTGATTAAGACACGCAGAATAATATCTCACACGTCCTTTGAGTTGAAGTTAATCTCAATCCTCTGCAGGGGCTGTCTGGGGCTTTAATATTAGAAAGAAATATCTGATTTCCCCTCCTCCAGCTTCAGTTTATCACTGTAATTAACGTGTCACACTGAACAGCCCTCATTAGCAATATGATCATGTTTACATAGTGCATACCAGGCAACGCATTGTACATTAGGATTTAACATTTAGCACCAGGTTTTCCAACAACATGCAATCTCAAAAAGAGATGTGTATATAAGTGAAACCAGATGTTGAGATGATTATACTCACTGGGATCCACAGATTATTATTATTATTATAGATTGTCAATTTGAACTCAGAAAAAAAGCAATTCATCTCTGAATCAACTGGTCGTGGCAGGTTTGGTCTCACCTCAGTGATGAGAAACAGCAACCCTACAGGAACTTAAAGGACAGATAGTCCATCTAAACCACATCTCCATGTGGGAGCTCCAGACAGCTGGAATACACACACACACACACACACACACACACACACACATGTATGCTGTACATGCACGTACACATATTTGAGTCTAATGTCACCCACATCAGAATGATCTTAAGCTGATAAACAGTATAGATTTCCTCTTTTTTTACAGCCATGTTACGTAACACCTTTTCAACACGTTTAAGCTTGACCCTTTTGGCAGTCCACCCACAAATGTATTATTTTCATGAATGTATTTCCAGACATTGCATAATGTTTATAGATTTTCCGATTGCACTGACTAAACAGCAGTCCTCCAGTTCCTGCAAAACAGAAGCGAAGGCCAAATGCAAAGTAATCTAATAGATAAAAAACGAGTTGGGGAAATTTGGGTTCATCAAAATATTGTGCAGAACAGAAAATAAAAGCTTTTGCTCCAAGGTTTGAAAGAACCATGGGTGCTTAGAGTGCACTTTATGATAATAGAAATGTGTAGGCTTCTGCTGTTTGTGTCTGTATTCCTGCAGGCTTTGACATTTCATGTTTCCTTCACGTCCTTCAGACAGAAGGATTTTTTTTCAGCTTTGCAGAATTATGACTGAATATTTTTGATTTCAAAAGGACACAATAATATAACATTTGGCTTCACCATGCACACACACACACACACACACACACACACCAAACAACACCACACTCACATCTCCTACAGGTTGATTTAAAACTGTGTGCCTGCACACGGATACTGGCTGCTTTCTGACATGGCTGTCACCTAAAGCCATGTTTTCTCCTGCCGTTGATTCAACCCCGCTGCCTCTTCTTCCGTGGGTATTCAGAGTCAGGAGGAAGCGTCTGCTTTGGGCCACACACCTGAGCCCTGTTACACCACAGCTCCAAACAACCGCCATCTGCTGCCGCTGCTGCTGCTGTGGGTTCAGCACCTCACAGGACGTTCCCTGCGTTTACACATGGATTATCCATCCAGATCCCCCCCGCTGCTTCTCCCCACTCACTGACCACATTGCCTGTACAATAACCCAAATAGGAAGATCTCTTCAGCACTCACATTTTCAGTCAAACTAGCTCCGGGTGTGAAACGTTATCCACAGTTCTCCACCAGCAGCTCCCTTGAGTGCAGCTATTTTTGTACGTAGGTAGGTTTTGGGGGGGAATTCTCAAAGAAGCTATCGATTGTGAAGTCTTATTGGTGATGGCTGCAGCTTCCCTGATAATGGTAATCAATCACAGAGCTTGTGTTTCAGCAGGCTCTTCTTCAAGGGACAGCTCATTTAACAGAAATGTTATCTCCACGAGTCCCCCCCCCCCCCCCCCCCCCCCCTTTTCGTCATCATTATATCTGCCTTGCTGACCTACAAATGCAAAGATCTCCCTTTATGAAGCGTGAACACGATACACACATTACATCACAGTGGTGAAGCTGATTCTGCACACATTCAACATCACTGATTCCAGGCGAACACTTCAAGACCAAAACCGGAGAGTGTTTGGTGTTTGATGCAAGATTTAAATGATCCATAAGCAAATAGACTCCTCAATTGGCCAATTTACCCCCCTCCTGACCCGGTTTCTTTTTAGAAAAACTAATGAAATTAAACATTTGCAACTCATCACAGGTAATATTGATATTGGTACTGCTTTTATATGCAATTTATCATAGGACAAATAGAGTTCACATGATGATGAATGTGGGAGAAGTTGATCATTCAACACTGTTTCACATTCAGGAAAGAGGAAATTGCTCTCAAAATCCATAGTGTCCTGTTACACGCGTATGTTTTAGTAAACAGACTCTTTTGCGGTGTCCTATCTTCAGGATAAATATGACCATCCATTTGAGTTTCCATTTCAGCCATATCAATCACCCCTGGTCCAAAATGTCTGTCCACTCACCTTCATTAACTGAATTATTTATTTGCGTTCAGACAGCTGGAACACAGAGACACTAAAGAAGCCACAGACAAGGACATTCAGTCTCACCCGGTCCTGATTTCTGTTCACCTGCTCCACGTGGGACCATTTTTGGACGTGGACATTGTCAGATGCATATGAAGCAGGCAATCTCACTAACAGTGTGGTGGGTTTTGTTTCTTAATGTTTAATTCATTCATTGCTCAGAACGTCAACGCACCTGTGACATGTGACATCTTCTGACCTTCCTCTGCCTCGGGGGCTTCTGTTGACCTGGACTATCACCTGTATATTAACATGCTGTAGATAATATACAGGTGTTTTAATATAATAGGCTGTCATATTTAAGACACTCAACTGATGAAGACTACTTTTTTTTTGCAGTGACGTGACAATAAAAAAGAAAACCTCACTCAACTGGACAAGTTCCTATAAACATGAATCAGTTTCTGTTAAATGCCCTTTTCTACTAACTGATAAATTACTGACAAAATTCATCTGGTTAAACACCATCAAGTTGTGTGGGAATTACAGTCACATCAGGTTAATTACCTGCTTTCAAAGGAGGCGGCTTTTTTAAACATGGATTTACAATTCCTCAGTCAGTCAATAAACTCAGCTCTTAAATGCTTTCATGTCTCCACTAATGAGCTGCTTTTATGCCTCTAGTGCCACCTACTGCTAAATCAGAGGCTAATATCCACCAACGCCAGATTTTAGTTCATGGCTTGTACACTTCAGACTGATGCCGATTTATAATCGGATGCATTTGTGAGAGGAAGTAATTCATTCCTAACCTTTACGATTTAACTGAACAGCTGTCATGATTTAAGTTACTGAAACAACACGAGTAACAACAGTAAATAATAGATAGCTTCATTTTATTTGTTATATATTTAGTCGTTTCAGTGTCTGCATGCTGGCTCACCATCACGTCGTAATGAGACACTTGGAACACATCCCTCGTTATACACCTGTGCTTTTCCTACAAGAATAAAAAGTTCTGCTGTCATTAAATTATATTTCTATTAGTGAACTTCGATCTAGTTTCTTGTAGGATCCAGGTTCCAAATATCTTCCATTTGTCTGCCTTGTTTCTTGTTCCCTTTAATGGTTGAAATAAGCTCATTACAAATACTGTTTGGTTTTTTTATTTTTGACCCCAGGTGTGTCAGAGCTGCGATCTGAACATCGAACCAACACCGCTTGCCTCTGTTCTTACACCTTTAAAATTAACCCGAGTTGTGGAATCATGACATTCTCACATTGATCTTTTTAAACACTTTATTTTGCAAAGTTCCATCATGATCTTTTTTACTTCTTCTTTTCCACGTCCTGCTCGGCAGCCTCTTTGGCTCTCTTGGCTCTGATGCCGAAGAGACGCGCGTTGGCGCGAGCCATACGCAGGCTGGCGAAAGCCTTGAAGTTCTTCTCATCCTCAGAGATGACGCGAGCCTTCTCCTTCTTGTGCACCTGGGTGGGGAAAAAAGACGATAGTAACCACATACGGCATTTTACATATTAATTAATAGTGCTATCTTCCATCACTGCTAAATGTAATGGACTGTTGACCGGATACAAATAGAAACCCAAGTAGCAATATAAAAAGCAGTCATCAGAAATAGGTTCAAATGTTTCATCAAAGAAATACAGAGATTCCGGAGATTTGTCATCATCTGACCGCTGTGATGCACAACACTCATCACTGATTATGCATGAATGGCACATGGGGAAAATACAGTAAAGTACTCGGGTTCATTTCTAGTGAAGTCATTGTAATAATCTTAATTTGGAAGTTGATGTGTTGGGTGCTAGTGGAATCTAAGGACTTAAAATGTACCGTTTTGATGGGCATGACTGGTCCAGAGAGCTGAGTGGCCATCTTGAGTTCCTCCTCCTGAAAAGATTACAAACAGTTAATTCTTCAAGGCAACAAAAATATCCATATTGCTCACTAAGGTGTTGATGAGGCAGACAAACATCAAGCCAACGCCAGCGTTTGGGAAATCAAAGGCCACGTTAATGGATTCAATTTTAGATCTTAATGGAGTGAATCATTAAGGGGTGTTTAGGGGGATCACATTGTTTTATAAGTGTGAACTGACAAGTGAGCATTGTTTGGCCTTCAGTGGAAGTTTCTGTACTATTGCAGGTTTCCATGATGTTTTATCAGCTGGATAATCTCACAAAATTTAAAAAAGAATCACTACATGGGTGATTGACATGGATTTTCATTACAGGTAGAATAGAAGCTTGCATTAAGAATGTAAATGATGGTCTTTCACTGAAGGTGTGCAGCAATCAGGAACAAGAGATTAGTTCAATAAACTGACCTGCAGAACAGTAATCTCTGCACTACATTTAGAAAAGTTTGAATACAGAAACTATACAGTTTTGACTTGAATCTTTGAGCTGCCTCCCTTATACATTTCTCATAACAGCCGTTATTAATAGTCATTTGCTGGAGCTACAGTAAACAAACCCTCCCAAACGGTACTTATTCAAATTCTGAGATGACTCCACAGACCACATGCCTTAGATGAATAGTTTAACACTTGTTTTTCCATCAGCAACACAAGCCACACAATCAAAACTTAATTATAACAACTAATACAGTCCGTCACATGATTTACAGATTGGCTCTCAATGCTCCATGCAACAACATGAAAATACACTTACAGTGCTGTCTCCCTTCTTGGGAGCAGAAGCCTTCCTGGGGAACAGGATGAGCTTGGAGCGGTACTCCTTCAGACGCTGCACGTTGGCCTGAAGAGATTCTGTGGATCTGTTGCGACGGCGAGAGTCAACCGAGATGCCAATGGTGCGGGCTGTCTTTTTGTGGATGCCAGCTGCCTGTCAGGAGAAACACAGCACAACACAAGTTAAACATAGGAACTAGATGAGATACTGGTCTCTATTTTTTGGGCAACAAAAAGCAGTCTTCAGATAAGGGGTTCAAAGTATTCATCAAGTAAATACAGAGATTCCGGAGATTTATCATCATCTGACTGCTGCCATGCTAAACATGTAATTTCCCATTAGCATAGGATAGATTCACTGCAATGGCAAGCTTGCAGCTTGATTGCACATTGGTCAACAATGTGTACTATATTCATATTTAGAATTTGAGCCTTACCCTGACTGGCATAAATGAGAATATTGTGTTAAAATTTACACTCCACTTAAGATGATGATTCACCACTTCAACCTACTAACTGACACTCTCCACCGCCTCCCACAGTCTTTTAGTGGACAAAAATATCTTGTGTGCCCAAAAACAGGCTTTTTACAGGAAATTTGGTGAAATGTTTGTTCAGCCATTTTGGTGGATTTGGAAGTTCAAAATCCAGGATGCACCTTCATGACAACATGGGCATTTGTTTCCCTCTACAACATGAATGGAATTGGTGAGTGGAATTATTCATGAAGATGAGGTCTGACAAAAGCCATTTGTACTGTAAACTATAGAAGGTAGACAATTTAAAACTATACGCGTTTGACCATACTTGTGAATAAAAGGAAAAAAAGAAAGGAAAAAAGTCCATGTTCTGTGAAGATGCACATCAACAGTCGTTTAGCCTTCCTCCCACAGCAGGCAAGTACAGGGGAGGAATAGCCAGATACCGTTTGGCTAGAACATCAAGTCTTTGAGCAGCACCAGTTTTTTGGTTGGGTGGGATGCATGAATCATCCCAAAAGGTTGAGTTTGTTCAGTTGTGCATCCGATGTAGGCAGGAATAGCATTTCTGGGGTGAAAGTCAACTTGATAAATACTCGGTTTTAGAGTTTTGTTCGTGCCGTCGTACGTTTCTACATGACTACAAAACAAACGCCATTGTTAATGGATTAAGTTCTTTGTGACATTTTTCAAACAGTGCCCATTATTTTTTTGGACAAAACTACATTAAGTTTCAAATTAAATAATCCTGCATGTAAAGCATCTATTAAACAATAAGAAAGTATTACCTTGAGTTCCTCCAGAGTGAAGCCACGTCCGGCACGAACCTTGGTGTGGTACCTGATTGTGGGACACCGGACCTGTGGCCTCAGTGGTCCAGCGACAGGACGGGGCGCAATGAGACGGGCCTTAACCTGACGAGCCTTTCGCCTACACAAAAGAGAAATCTTCATCATAACTACAGTAAACAAAACCCCTGTTCAGTCCCAGGAACTAAGAAACCACAACTCTGAACTCTGGAACCACATGTCTGTTTTCAGCACGACCGAGGAAAGATTTAACAAACCGATGCAAAAGAGTGGCCTTATGTCTGGTGGACATTTATGCATTTGCACATCACAACATTTACATAGTTAGCAAGTAATTCAGCTACGTTACTCTCACCAATTCTATTGTCACACCGACGCCTAGCTGAGGAAGCTACAAAACTGTGTTCAGTCACATGCATACTTTGCGATGGTCCCATTATAGGGGGAAAGCTGCAAGCTGCTAATCATGTACTGCAAGCACACTGCATGTCAATCCTGGACAAGATCCATCCAAATCATGTCGGTTAACAGCCCCTCAACAGAAGAGTCCCGATACTTCCATTAAAACATGTCAATTTAAAACACAGAAGCAGTCACATCAATGCAAGATCACCCAATGTACTTACTAAACAGGGTTTTCAAGTGCCTACAATGACTAGTGCAAATGGGGTGACCAGGTGGGTGGCAGCACACCTATTATAATTTGGAATATAACTTTTGATATATTGATTGTGAGCAATTACTGAAACCGGGTAGGTTGTGGTCTTTTTTTGGCACTCCAAGAATCAAAATTGTTTTACCAGGTTTGCTAAAAAAAAGTCCACTTTACGAGTTTCGAGTTCGTTGGCATTACAGTGTAGACTCCCTCAACTCACTATCAGATCAGGAGCTACGTAACAGGAACCGCTGTGCATTAGCTGTTTGTAGCTTAGCCGATCTCAAAATGTATTGAAGAGTTAATGTGAGCCGGTTACACTTCTCTTAGTTGGTTCTTAACTTTAGGGTTATCTTAATCTAGTGACCAACACAGCTGATAACGCTAGCCAAGCTAAGGGCCATAGAACATACAATTATGTTGTTTCCATGTCTTTATATACACAAATATAGAGCCAATGGACAATTAATTTAGAAATTTATATTGTCTTATTCCCGACAATGTTCGTCTACCCTGCTTTTTGGATACTACGGAAGGCGAGTCGGCTCACGTTGGGATATTTGAAGCACAAGACGGCGCTCACCTGCGGATCTTCCTGGCTGGCTGGTTGAACCAGGTGCGCACTCGTTTCTGCCAGTCTTTGTGGAAATGAGGGTTCAGGAGCATTCCATTCCGGCTGGGGGCCATGGCTGCCTACTTCCCTGCAAACAAGCATGAGACGCGAACATGAGCAGACTGTCATGCCGGCACACCATGAGTAGGTTACCCGTGGCTATGTCTGCGATGCTAAGCTAGCAGGTTGACGAGGTTGCTAGCCGTTTTGATGAGCAACTCCCGTAAGCGGCTGCTATATATTCCATAATAACTAGTCCTCGTCAGTTCGGCATTCGTTACGTTTGTTCATTTATATGTTTTAAGGGGCGTCAAAACACGGAGCTACACGTATGCCTCCAACGGTAATGCTAACAGTCACACAAACAGCACTTGACCGGGGATCACTACCAATACAGACGCAATTCAGCAATTTAACGAGGAAATGTGAAGACAATAATCACCTTACTTAAAAGGTGACAAAACACTCTAGTTCAGGTTGTAAGTGGAAGTGGCGAACACCGATTAAATAACGAGGATTGAAGTAGATTATTTCTAAATATGTAGAGAAAATCGTTTTACCTGCTAGGGAGGAAAATGGCCGAAGGGAAAAAGGAAGTTGCGATGCGGTGGATTGTGGGATACGAGTTAACCAGCCAATGGGCGAGCAGACATTATCAAAGAGTATATAAGTGATACTCATCCCCAGTAGAACAAGCCAATGAAACGTAAAATAGATCAAACATTTTCAATATTTAATGTAAAAAAGGTGATATTTAATGTAAGGAAAAGCGTAGGTAAGAACGCATTCATCACACTTTTATCATCTTTGTAATGAAGCAGGGAAATTCAACGTGCTTATGTATGTCACAACAAAATGAAAATCTGTTGGTCTGAAATGATTACCAATACCACAGTAGCTAATGGGGCTGTGTTTAGGTTTGGAAATCAATTATTGTTGCGTTTTGAAACATAAATCTAATGATTTATGAACTTCTATAATAATACATTAATTTATAAAGCACATTACTCAAAGTCAGTTTACAGTTAAAATAGAAACAAACCAACCATCAATAGACAAAAACACAAAATTAGAGTTTTTTTATCCGTTTTTTTTTTTTTTTTTTAACAGTTAAACTAGTAGTAGCTGTGCAGTGTTGCCCTGCAGGTTGAGCTGGGTGTGCTATTCATGCTACACTTCACATTTATTTTGCAAGCTGATTATTTCATGATGCCATTTTGTTCATTATAGTACAATAATGCAATGTGTGTATGTGTGGTCACTGTTTGACTTAAAATTAGGCCAGGTGGCATTTTTGCACTGGCCACTAGATGTAGGCCTAGCACCCTTCATTTGCAGTCAGCAATGGTCTTGGCTACTGACCGTCTTAATACTTCAAATACTGCAAATTATTTTCATAGACAATTATGTAATTAATTATTTTATGGCAGCAGGGTATAGCTATAATAAATTGCCTAACTTTCTAACTGGGTTTAAAAGACTAAAAGAGTGGGGATGATTAACAAGCATGTGAGCAGGTGGCCACTATATACATTTATGACCATTACCCTCCTCATATGAGAACAAGACTTACATCTCCATGTGCTTTAGGCACAGAAACAGTGGTAGTTGATACAATGAAGACATGCTCACATTCTGTGGTTAGATTTATGAGCATGTGTCCTGTCCCTCTTATATGAGCATCAATCAGAACAGGACAGGACATTTCTGTAGTTCTATGGGGTTTTTAACATTCAAAACAATGGATATTTAATGATGTGATGAATGCAGAAACATGTATTAGAGGTCACATAGGCACCCCTAATGAGAATGTTTTTTTATTCCATACTAATCCCACGTCTAATCACATGTGAATACATTGAAGAGATTTTTTTTCTGTGTGAACTTGTTTCTGCATGAGTCAATGTGTCTCTGTGAACACAATGGAGGAAAGATAAAAGCATTCAAGAAGATAATTACATGCCTGGATCAAATTAAAAAGCTGTCATACATTGCTTGTTGCAGTGTTCGCTGTGCAATAGACGTAGGATTAAAGAAAAAATCATGTAACAGCTTCTGCTTCATTTACATTTACATTTACATTTAGGTCATTTAGCAGACGCTTTTGTCCAAAGCGACTTACAATAAGTACATTTGTCAAAAGAAGGAAACAAAGAAACCACGACGTATCATTGCCGATAAAGTAAGAGCTAAAAATAGAACAAGTGTTAGGTCCTCATCTGAGTAAAGTAGTACTTCAGCATTCCTGGATATTACTGACGGATAAGATCACCTGCATGGATTACTTTAAAGTTGAATTTACAACTACTTCTAAATTAAGAAACAACTTAGTCACTTCATCCATTTCAGAATACTTGAGTTAAGAAAACCAATTATTAGTTTCTATGATCAGTCTGAGAGTGCAGTTTTTTGGTCACCGCTTCATCAATCATTGATCAACTGCAATCACTGCCTTTCTTCACATGAGGGCAAAGGTCAAGGTGTGTGGAACTCTGACAAGCAAAAAGAAGCAGCGAACTCTGTCAGCACATGTACAGCGACACCATACCATCGTAAACTCATCGCGACCTTCTTCACAGAGCAAAGCATCACGAGTCGGGGGCGTTAAGGACCAGATTTTATTTAATGAATGTGACACAGCTCTTACAATCACTTTCCACGGAGCGAAAGCACCAGAAACAAGTATACCGACACATCTTGAGATTAAGAGCCCTTTCAGTCGGGTAGTAGCTAAACAAAGTGGAAGATGTTACCGAGGATTTTCTTTTTTTTTCATATTTTGATAGCACAGTTCTCAAAATAAATACCACCGATAAGAAAGAGCATCAGAAAAGATGTTAGTAACCCTGCCTACTAAACTTTCAGTGTGATTACATTATAAAAATAGCACAGTGAGTTTATCCATTTATTATTCAAGTGACTTAATAAATGTATCATATGCAGCTTGATCCATGAGGCTTTCAAGTTGTTCAGGCTTTTCAATGGTCATCTTGATTAGCCACCCTGAAAGAGTAACAGTTCATATTTTAAAAACAACAACAAAAACATGCCTTATTCTGGAAACAACTGACTGAGACGGCAAGACTCTTACCCTCCGCATAGCAGGCTTTATTCACAAGTCCAGGATTCTCTGTCAGCTCTGTGTTGATCTCGGTCACTTCTCCTGCCAGTGGCGAGTACAGCTCACTGGCAGCCTTTACGCTTTCCAAGGCACCAAACTCCTCTACACACAACACAGGAACAGACGCTTAGCACACTGTTGGGATTACTAAAAAAAACATGTGCAGTGTATTCCAGGCTCTTACCCAAAGGTTCAAGAATTTGGCCAACTTCAGGAAGTCCACAGTACACCACATCACCTAAAGCTTCCTAAAACAACAGAATTAAATGATAACCTACACAGTTTTCAGTAAAAACAGTAACTCAAGCAGGTCTTACAAACAAAAACGGATAAAGCTGGCTATATGATATATTTGTTACTGTCCACAAATCCCAAAACCGACTACACTTTAGTCAATTCTCAAAACTCAATACTTCCCCAGCCGGTCTCCATGTTTCTACCGAACATGTACAAATGTCTACTTTATTCTTTTAAAAAGCATTCATAATTTAAAGATTTGAGCACTGGTGTTTTTGGTCCTCTAACAGGAGAAGATGCTGCATTCTTTGGAACAACAATGGAGCTCAATGGCAAGAGAGGAATAATCTATACTTCCATTATCTGTCACTGTTTCTCCTGTTCAGGGTCGTGGGGGTGCTGGATCCCAGCTGACTAAGGGGAGGCAGGGTTCACTGTACTAGAGACGGGACACTATCAAACTCATGATTATCGAGGCCAACAGATTGCAATTAACGATATTATCCCGGCAATCATCGGAATTAGCTTAAAACCTCTTAAATACTGGAATCACGTTCCATTTTGTTAAGAAACACATTTTTTTCTTTTTATCTCACAGACAGGACACTTTTTCGTTGTGAACATCCTTTTCAGTGAAAAACAAATAATCCACCTAAATAAAGAAATCCGAGTCATAAGGTCTCCCTGCATGAATAAATCCACATGATACGGCATATTTTTTAAATCAGGCTAAACTTTTCACTTGTCTATCACGAAAAGCAAGACAGCTTTTCTAAGTCACATGACGATATGTATCCCGATAATGAAATTAATTCACCACGGCCACATTGTGAGTGTTTTTATCCCGACTTATCGTCCCATCCTATCCCGTTCACGTTCATACCTACAGCCCATCTAGAGTCGTCAGCCAAGCCATCCTGCATGTCTTTGGACCGTGGGAGGAGACCGGAGAACCCGGAGGAACCCACGCTGACACCGGGAGAACATGCAAGCTAGATAACTACTCACAGTCAAACTTTTCCCATCAGAGTCTGTACCTTGGAGCGGTCCAAGATAAGGACACTATTTTGAAACCCTGGAATTCCTGAAGCCTCAACAAACTTCAAGGTGCTGACTGGGTTACTCCTAAAGCTTTGAATGCATTTGTTTTAGTTGTTAAACACCCAGAGAAAACGATTAGTCGCCTACAAAAGTCTACCAGCGTTAACTGTAGTTATTCTTGTGTGTTTTCTGCTGGTTTGCTCTACTAGACTGCATCTCATTTACAGTTCCTCTTTCCCAAGATGCTGTGGGTTGAACTCCAGCTCAGAGGTCAAAGTTCACATTACAAAGTGCAGTAGGAGTCTACATTTGCCCAGAAGATGAGCATTTTGTTGCAAGTTGAACGAATATAAACGGAGGTAGTAAAACACTGTAAAGTGGAGGTGAAAGCTATTGAATGTTATAGGTAATTAACTGGCTGCCCTTGAGCGTTTCCACACACCGCTGCAGTTTGGCCGTAATCAATTGTCTCAAACAATAGTCATAAAACAGTAGATTAGCATTTTATGGTGCAGCTGCTGCAGGTGAGGACAAAGTGCAGCGCTGAACTGCGGACATTAGCATATCACTTTATTTTTTCTTTTTTTTAGATTGCCATCAGTAAACCTCTAAACCAAGTGTGTCATAAATCAATGATTAGTAATTACAGCCAACAGCCTACCTGAGCATAATTGCTGATACCAACTGTGCCAATTCCACCTTCCACTCGTACCCACTCGTGCTTATCTGTGAACTTTAGTGCTGCGGAGAGAACAAGGGAATCAGTTATCTTAGATTAGATCCATTAAATATTATCAAAAACATGAAACTGAACACTGAGTGTGAAACGGCTCAAATTTATACAGAAAAAAACTGGAATACATGAAGTGAAGCGTCCAGAGAATATCTTTCTTGTACTATGGACCAAAGCTGATCTTATGCAACACCATCTGCTCTCAATTAGAAATAATCTAGAGTTTAGTAGTTTTGGATCCTTTTACAGGAAAAATGTGCAGTATCTGGTTAGGTCTGCAATAAAGATAATGAAAAAGAACACTGTTAAAGAGTTAAAGGCCTTTTGATTCCAGCCCATGCTGTCATCATGACAAATACCCCCAGGGAAGAATCCCAATGCCTCAACAGGTCGGTGTTGCATAAAAACATACAGGTTTGAACCAGATTGTGAACTGTGCTGATGCATGAGTCAAGAGTATTCCTCTTTAAACTCCTGCTGTGTTTGGATTATTAGTAAATTCAGAGCCTTTATAAAAACATGCAGACCTGCACATGCAATGAATCACTTTCCTTTGGCACCACGCGTGATTTATACCTGAATAAACTACGATGTATCGCACGAGACTTTATGGCACGAGACTCGGCGTTTAATTCCTGGTTTACGGTCGTTAATTAACGTCCCAATTTGGAGCGCGTGGTTTTAACTGTCAGTGACATCACAGACAAAACCAAAGGCTGCTTTATGTTTAAGCTGAAATAGCGAATATACTTGACGGCGTCCGAGTTGAAAACAAACTTTTTTTTACGCCGGCCTTCCTGCCGTCGGTTCCTCCGCTCCGCCGGGGCAAAGCGACACGAACTGCGGGAGTTGTTGCGCCCATTACAGCCCGCATGTTCGCCTCTAACACCCCGGCTGAACGGGTTCGGGTTCGGGTTTTACCTGCGGACAGCAGCGCCGGGGTCGAGCTCAGCCTCCGCGGGGCGTCGCTCCTCCACAGCAGCCGCGTCGAGGAAGCCTGCGCTGCCGGGAAGAGCTGCGGCAGTCTGGGGGAAAAGTTTGCAGAGAGACACCGCAGAGCCGCTCTCATCGCCATCTTCCGTCAGTGTGTGTGTGTGTGTGTGTGTTTCCACTGCTGTCGACTCGGGTGCATGCCCTTACACTTGACCGCGGGAGCGCGCACCATCCCACTGTTTGCAGGCTCCCGCCGGGAGGGGGGGAGGGAGGGGGGAGGAGGAGGGAGGAGGAGGCTCACAACTAAGTGCATGGCGTCTGAAAATTATATTCAAATAATATTGAATTGCAGAGGTTTTCATTTGAAAATCATAACACATTTCAGATGATTTATTCAGATTTACTTTAGAATCTAAAATGTAGACTGCTTAAAGCACCGAATAGAATTGACCTCACCCTTCATTTTCTTTTTAAATATGATTATTAATGCATCGACATCTAAGGGGCATGTTAGTGTGTTAGGTGGTCCAGGTAGATCTAATAATTATCCTGAAGTGTTTTATAAAGCGTAGTTTAATCCAGTGCATTGTTTTATAATAGGATGTAGAATCTAAATGTAGATAAAAACAGGCTATATGTTGCTCTGATGTATTCTATTAGAACAGGACATGAGAAGGACTTAAATGTACTCCAGTAGTCATTTATAAACACCATTCTGGCTGGTGCAACACTGATTTTGACAGGCCAATCAGAACCAGTCAACACAATGACACTAGTTATATGAATATAATAAAGGTTGTGGCTACTCACCATTTATCTGAACTCAGTTTAGGAGACCAGCTGCCTGTTGACCCGGTTCCTATTGTAACTACAGCCAAGGGGAAGTCCAGTTTTATTGTAGTTTGGTGTTGTTTTGATTTATTAAGGAGCTTGGAAACTGATTGAGTCTGGGAGTTGCAGTATTGGTATTAATAACAAGAAAACGTGGTGGTGGGGCGGGCATCTCCACCTGTTGCTGAAATTAAAGGATGTGACCTCTGAACCAAAGACACCATCAAGTACCCAAACCTTCTCTGAACTTAGCAGCAGACACCAAGGAGATGAGACTATTATATCAGAGAAGAAACAAAGAGACAAAAGGAGATCTAACCTACTGGAGCTGTATCTGCAGGAGCGAGCACAAACCAGGGAGGAGGTCATCTCAGCACATTGTTACAGAGAAAAATGAGTTCTCTCGACTCAAAAGGCCACATGGAGGAAGAAACATTTCTTGTGTATCATTATTGCATTTAAAACATGCGTCTACAAGGTGCTTTGAATACTGCAAGTAAAACCTTGAAGTTGATCTGGGAGCCGATGAAGTGTGTATAGTGTGATATGTGAGAGACTTGGATACTAATGTTTACACCAGTGGGTGCTGTTACACCCTTGGCCACATTTCTAACCCAGGTTGCTCTTGTGTGTGTGTGTGTGTGTGTGTTGGTGTGTGCTCTTTGCCTGTACTGTTAAGATCTCCGAGAGGAGGGAATTAATAAGTAAACTTATTACATCTTCAGATACACTGAATTTTGTCTCGTTAACAGTCCACAAACACCACAAAAAGGATGAAAAATGTTGATTCATAAGCACTTTATTCAGACATTTCCATTTTGAAACTTCTTAGCAGACAGTATGGCGTTTGTTGAGTGCAGCTTGCACAGTCTGAGGCTGATAAAAACCGAATACAATGAGAGCACAGGTGCTTGACCATTCTTATGTGGTGTAGCTTCGCTGTATTTGGTAGCCAGAATCAAACACCACTTGAAATATTCATTCAAAAGATTTTTTCATGACATTTGCATACAACAGCAGATCACATGTGACTTCTAGGTCAAACACCGCTCAGTTACTGTCTGGATGACAATGAGGATTAAAATGTCTCCATACAATCAAACAAGGAGGACGCAGCAAATATGCAAAAGTGTAAGAAATACGCAAGAAAAAGAAGCATTCATCATCGTTAACCAGAGATGAGATGAAGGACAGTAACCCTCGGACAGACTATCATGAATAAAACAAAAACCCCACAGGCTCCACTGATGACCACAGTGAGGAAAAGGCTCATTCTCCATATGGGGGTCAGAGGTCATGTCATTAGACGGAGGTGCCCTCTGTGGGCGCTGATGTCTTATTGTCGTCAGGCTTCATGGCTGGGAAGAGCAACACCTCCTGTGAGAGAAGAAGATGGTCAGCTGAGGGGTTTTAAAGACCACTCTGTGTGCAAGAAATGTGCTTAGTCATGTTATCTGACTCATTGTTCTTTGTGCCACTTTAATCAATTCACTGAGGTAAGGACTCATGTGGTCACACATATATATTTCACCATGTACATGACAGATATATTAAACAGTAAGGTTAACTTGTTCCTTTCTTTTTAACCCCTAACTTTAAGCAGAGGGCACATTAACCAAACAATGGTGTAAAAATCTGCAGGCTGTCCATCATTTTGACAAAGTGGAGGACTTGAAGTGTGTCTGTGACCACTCAATTGAGTCATTTAACTTCAAAATGTACAAAATGTACTCCATTTTGGTGGTTTATATTCAGCGTTACTCACCAAAAAGCATTGTGTTTCCCTGAAGTGCACTTAAAACCTTTACAAGCTACGGATTTAAGTATTTAAAAATCCTGTGTTTAAAGCCGCATTCTTCTCCTTCCCTACATTGCTGCATATTTTTGGTAAATTACCACATTACCTGTTGATCCATGCAACAGTGTGAAACCATGCGAGTCCTTGTGCAAGTGTACTAACGGACCAAAAGGGGGACCCCCAAGAAAAACAGCTGCATAGCTCTACTAGTGGTCAAAGCTCCAATTCTCATTTTCTATCTTTATCTATTCTGTAATTGAGGCACAAGGACTTCAATGCATCGACCAGCATCGTGATCCAGACTTCATAACTCTACCTTGATGTTGTTGGAGTCTGTGAGGAACATGGCGACACGATCGATGCCCATCCCCCAGCCAGCAGTTGGAGGCAGTCCATATTCCAGAGCCGTGCAGAAGTCCTCATCGACGAACATGGCTTCATCATCACCCTCGGCTTTGGCCTGAAAACGATCCACCTCAAAGTGTTAACATGTACTCACACACACACTCTCACACTGCAACAGTAAGCCTGAACCTTAAAGCTCATGCTATGCTTGTCTACGCACCATGGCTTGCTGCTCGAAAAGCTCCCTCTGACGGATCGGATCGTTCAACTCGGTGTAAGCGTTGCAGATTTCCTTCTTCATCACAAAGAGCTCAAAACGCTCAGTGAGACCTTTCTCTGATCTGTGCCTGTAACAAATGAGGAAGTGTCGGTCTGTACCCGAGCATCACATTTTGTAAAAGGCAAATATGAGGCTGAAACAAAGCGTTTCTTACCATTTGGCCAAGGGACTCATGATTTGAGGGTGTTCACAGATGAATGTGGGGTTGACACAGGTGACCTCAAGGAAATCTCCAACCAACTGTGAGGGGAAAATGGCATTAGTAAAGACCTCATAGTACAAAAAAATGGAGAAAAAGAAATACACTTTGCAATGGATGGTTATGTTCGTGAATGGAGGACCTTGTCAAGCAGGCGGGCAGTGGTCCGAGGTGGAGAACAGTCCACTCCTTTCTGCGCACACAGGTCGTCAAAGAATTTACGTGTCTCTGAAGACAAACGAGTGAAAGAGAAACATGAAAAGAAATCCACTGTTGGAATAAAAACATGTGAACACAGAAAATGACATGTAGACTAAACCCTACATTTGTGAAAAAGTAAGATACAGAATGTCAGGAAAGTCAAGTGATTTATCTAAATGGAGAAAAGGAAAGTCCAACTCTAAAACAGATTCTCACCATCGCTGTCGTAGCTGTCAGCCGGAGGGAACTTCACTCCCATAATCTTCTCCAGGTCGTGGGTCATGCTCACTCTTTTGAATGGCGGAGTGAAGTCGATCTCATAGGCCTGTCCCTCCGGACCCTCAGGGTGATAAGTCAGCTTGTATCCTCCAGTGATGTGCTTCACCATCCCTGAAGCAAGGAGGGAACCCCTCAGTTAGGTACAGCAGTCTTCCTATTTCTTCATTGGACACCTTTTGTGTCACTAAACTGAGAAAACCGTCAGAAGAGATGGCACTGTGGCCTAACTGCATTTTAAAATATAAAATAAATTCCTGCTGTGATCTGTTGAACTGTTACCTGCCAACCAGCTCATTACTGGCTTCATCATTTTTAGGTGGAATAAACCTCCCAAATTGACAAAGCTCTGTAGATATAACATTATGTTAACAGCTTATTGCATCTGATGTGTCTACTTCATGCTTTGAGCTCTACACAGACACTCTCTACTTTGACTGGACCTGTGTAGCAACACTTCCTTTGTTTTCTATTAACTACTTCTCGCTACGTTTTCACCAACCTGAGAGCAGTTTCTCTGTGATGTCCATCAAGTCATGGTAATCTGCATATGCCATGTAGAATTCACAGGTGGTGAACTCTGGATTGTGAGTGAGGTCGATGCCTTCATTCCTGAACTGACGACCGATCTCATACACTCTGTCCATTCCACCAACCACAAGCATCTGTGGGAAAGGTTCGATGTGCAGCGTTAAGGTTCAGACATTTGACCGATGTAACGAACCCCTTCAATGACGGTGAAGTTGGTGTGTAGAAAAGGTTCTTTCTGAACCAGATATCGACAGATAGCTCACCTTGTGGTAGAGCTCAGGGGCAATCCTCATGTACAGGTTCATATCCAGCTCATTGTGGTAAGTAACAAACGGACGGGCCACTGCTCCACCAGGAATAATGTTCATCATTGGTGTCTCAATCTAAAGTAACAGCAGACATGATTCAACAAACCAAGCTTACATTAACTTATCCTAAGTATCTCAAATGTGGGAGAAATTTACAAACTTTAAGAGCATTAAACATATCTACTTTCTACAAATTCCACTAATAATTAATTAATACTTAATTTAAGTATTTAAATTGTGGAGAGCTGTTTGATTGATTCGCTGTGTGACTTTGTCAGTTGGAGGTCTCAGTACTCAGGGCACCAATTCTTACCTCCAGAAATCCCATCTCATCCAGGAATCTGCGCAGGTATGTGATGATTTTGGAGCGAGTTATAAACTTCTGCCTCACATAGTCATTGAGAATCAGATCCAAGTAGCGCTGGCGGTATCGTGTTTCCTTTGAGAGAAAGATTACACAGGGGTGAGAAAAAACGACGGTCACTTTGTGTTCTTCCCATCAACACAGGTTACTGTGAGAAAACCTACACCACTTTAACACTGAAAAGCTTTGAGGTTTTCCACATCGGTCACAATGCAATTACTTATCTCATCATCAGTTTTCTCTGGTAACCGGACTAATTCCATATATATATATATATATATATGGAATATCTTATATATATATATATATATATATATATATATATATATATATATTATATATGGAATATCTTATATATATATATATATATATATATATATATGGAATATCTATATATATATATATATATATATATATATATATATATATATATATATATATATATATATATATATATATATATATATATATATATATATATATATATATATATATAGGGAATATTTTATTGATTAGTCGATTAATCTAGAGATTAAAAACATTTCATTAGTGGCAGTCTTTTTTTTTTAAAGATTTTTTTCAGGCATAGACGCCTTTTATTAGCAGTGGACAGATAGAAAAGACAGAGAGAGGGGGTGTAACATGCAGCAAAGAACCTCAGCCCGGGATTCGAACCGGGGTCGGCTGCGTATGCGTACGTGCGTACATGGCATGCGCTCTAACCACTGCCAACACTCCACCCAACATTCTTGCTCTGTATCATGTTGGGTATTTTTCTAGGGTGGGGTACAAAGCTAAGATCTTATCTTTTTTTTAACTTGTTGTTTAATGCCAGTGCTTTCAGTTTCACTATGAGTTGATCCCTCTTAGCTTCAGTACCACAGGACTTCATGTTTGTCCTGATTTTGCTGTAGGAAATTCACTGCCATCCAAAATGCAGTTTAAAAGGGAGTGTTGCATGAGTCCTAAAACTCACAGATGAATTAGTGGTTTTATACTTCTAGATTCCTCGTCTTGAAGTCGCTGGGTATTTTGAATACTCTTTCTGGTATACATGCCTGAAATAAGGTCTGTGGTTAACGCAAGCTAACGAGGTTTTTAAGGTTTTGTTCTACGATATAAAATATATCAGTAAATACAGAATTTGAAGGCTTTTACATGTCTTTAAAAAGACGCTTGCTAACAGGGAGTTAAATGAGACTACTAAACATAATCATTACGACCAGTCTGTCCACATAGCCGTGTTGTTTACACTCATGGAACTGCAGTGTTGTTCATTTATAGCCTAATGTTATTAATTCTTTGTTTTGTCCACTTTCACTTTCTAAATGAAACAGAAGTGAGTGACTTTGTCTTGACTTTGAGAGGACAGAGGGCGTCTTTCCTCAAAATGAAAAGTACCTTGTCTTTGAGGCCAAAGTGGAGGTGGGGCAACATGTGCAAACATGGTGAAAGTAGGGTCATCTCGATGGGCATGATGCTCAACTCCCCTTTTTTGGTCTTCCCTGGGTTACCGCGGACACCGATGATGTCACCACGGCGCAGCTTGTTGTTGATGGCCACAAAGGCCTCCTCAGACTTGTAGGCCCTTAAAGAGTAGAATAAATGATGCAGACGTTATACCACTGCACTCTTAATTATCCACATGGAGGAAAACCATTGATGAACTACATACCATTTCAAAATACAGAAAGGTAACGATATGAAAAATCTGACACATGGTGTGTTTCGGCTGGAAGCAGCCAATGACTTCCCCCAGTGACAGTATGGATATTTGCTGAGATAACAAGGACTTATTCAGAGTGTCACATCTTTAAACTTCCCATGAACTCCAAGAAGGTTTAAAGATTTTCCTCCCAACCCTCTCCTATCCTTTATAGTTTGTAAACCTTTATCAATCTACAAGACTCTGCATCTGACTGCCGTCCTGATGCCTCTAAATGGCCATCATTCTGTACCTTGAGTTCGCCATGACTTGCAACTTGACGCCTTCACCTCGCAGGTCGTAGAAAATGAGCTTGGCACCGGAAGCCCTCTTGGCGTGGACGCGGCCTGTGAATCATATAGAGTTTAACAGGGCATCTACTGCTGGAGTTCACTGCACACACAATATGGAAAAAACACATTTAAGATCATAAAATACGCCTGGTACCTGACACACTGAGGACAACATCAGTCAGCTGGTCTCCAGGCTGCAGATGATTGTGTTTCTCAATGAACTCAGTGAGAGACATGTCCACATGGTACTTGTGAGGGTACGGGTCCTCCACCGTGCCCTTCAGCTGCTGGATGGCTTGGGTGCGGATCTTGAAGTATTGCTGTTAGAGGAAACGATCGGACGATTGTATTTAGACAAAAAGATCAAAACATTAAGGGTATAATTTGTGCACTATTAAAGTATACGATCATCAGAGAAAAATCTCACATTTGGGTCAAGCGTCTCCTCATCCAACCCACAGGCACCTTCCGCCTCTTTGTTATCGGATTCATTCTTTTGCGCCACCTGATCTTTGACCTTGGCTTCTTTCTCGGACACCTTCTTGTCGGCTTTCATTCGTCTCTTCAGCTCACTGATCAGAAAGAGGAACCAAATACGAGTAGGTTAGCAGTATACATCTGTGTTCAATGATGCAACTACAACTGGAATTGCATGAATAGATCTTCAAAGTGTTTAACAAAACATAACTGCACACAAATATACAATCACCCACATAACCACACTGTACATTTTATTATATTCTGGTGATAAAAAAAAATAAATACAAACACACAACAACAAAATACAGCACGGCACAATCAACGGATAAAAAAAATAAAAAAGGAGATACACACTCATGCAGACAGGGAACCAGATTTTCTCTGGTGACAAAAGGTTGGTTGTTTTTCTCATTGGAATGGAAAAGCCACCAACCTTTTGTCACCTCTCCAACGGATCGCATGAATTTGAGCTGGGACTCCAGCTGTACACGGGGGTGCACATTTTAACCACTGTGCCCTGACCCCAAAGACCTGGCACAGCTGCTGCCTGGCTGCCCTGACCAGACACAGCATGCTGAGCTACCACGGTCAGCAGACACACCTGAGAAAATAGACATATATACAAAGACAGTGTAGCTTTCCTTTGGCCTGCCAGGACAAATTAAACACTGTTGGGTGGATATATCTCTACCAGTCTGAATTAACACCAACAATAAGATAAAACACTTGGTGCTGATGCAACTCTGAAATAATGTTACATGAGATACGCTTTACTTTTACTTTTGGTTAGCCAGGGGCGTGTCAGACAACATCCTTCTGCAGTTCTCAATAAAGGAAGTCAAGAAGAACGAAGGGGGACGCAGTTCACACATTTAGACGGTTTTTAACCCGTAAAATAAGTAAAAAATGTTCTCTGCTTGAGTAAAATGTTAAAGCAACTACATAGGCTAACACAGAGATGCTAAACCAATGTGTGGAGGACATGCCTCTCAGAGTATTGTGGATTTTGTAGTTTTACTAATTAGAAGAATGTGAGGAGAGTGGTGAGGACAGCGGAGAGAATTATCAGGACCACTCTTCCCTCCATTTAGGATATCTCATCTAAGCGCTGCTTTTCCCGAGCCAAAAACATAGTCAGAGACTCCACACACCCTCATCGTGGACTGTTTCCCCTGCTGGCCTCTGGGAAGAGGTTCCCCAGCTTCCGGTGCAGAACCACCAGGTTCTGTAATAGCTATCATATGGCTGCACATTGGTTGTATATATTTTTAAATCACTTGTCACTTTTTATTCCAGACATATTTTTAAATCACTGCCATATTTTATTTGTGCCTTATTTTTATTCTGTTTTTTAAACTCCTTCCGTCATTTTAATTATTCCATTGCACATATGTATATATGCACATATATTTTCAAATCTCTGCACTTTTACCTAACTTTGTCTGAGCAAATGCAACGACATTTCGTTCTGTATACACCCTGTGGATACTTGAATGACAACAAAGTATGTCTAAGTCTAAAGTGCCCACGCTCCACAGGCTTCAGGACTACAACTACATCTCTCTACCAGTCTGAATTAACACCAACAATAAGATAAAACACTTGGTGCTGATGCAACTCTGAAATAATGTTACATGAGATACGCTTTACTTTTACTTTTGGTTAGCCAGGGGCGTGTCAGACAACATCCTTCTGCAGTTCTCAATAAAGGAAGTCACGAAGAACGAAGGGCGACGCAGTTCACACATTTAGACGGTTTTTAACCCGTAAAATAAGTAAAAAATGTTCTCTGCTTGAGTAAAATGTTAAAGCAACTACATAGGCTAACACAGAGATGCTAAACCAATGTGTGGAGGACATGCCTCTCAGAGTATTGTGGATTTTGTAGTTTTACTAATTAGTAAAGTGCCCACGCTCCATGGCTTCAGGACTACAACTACATCTCTCTACCAGTCTGAATTAACACCAACAATAAGATAAAACACTTGGTGCTGATGCAACTCTGAAATAATGTTACATGAGATACGCTTTACTTTTACTTTTGGTTAGCCAGGGGCGTGTCAGACAACATCCTTCTGCAGTTCTCAATAAAGGAAGTCACGAAGAACGAAGGGCGACGCAGTTCACACATTTAGACGGTTTTTAACCCGTAAAATAAGTAAAAAATGTTCTCTGCTTGAGTAAAATGTTAAAGCAACTACATAGGCTAACACAGAGATGCTAAACCAATGTGTGGAGGACATGCCTCTCAGAGTATTGTGGATTTTGTAGTTTTACTAATTAGAAGAATGTGAGGAGAGTGGTGAGGACAGCGGAGAGAATTATCAGGACCACTCTTCCCTCCATTTAGGATATCTCATCTAAGCGCTGCTTTTCCCGAGCCAAAAACATAGTCAGAGACTCCACACACCCTCATCGTGGACTGTTTCCCCTGCTGGCCTCTGGGAAGAGGTTCCCCAGCTTCCGGTGCAGAACCACCAGGTTCTGTAATAGCTATCATATGGCTGCACATTGGTTGTATATATTTTTAAATCACTTGTCACTTTTTATTCCAGACATATTTTTAAATCACTGCCATATTTTATTTGTGCCTTATTTTTATTCTGTTTTTTAAACTCCTTCCGTCATTTTAATTATTCCATTGCACATATGTATATATGCACATATATTTTCAAATCTCTGCACTTTTACCTAACTTTGTCTGAGCAAATGCAACGACATTTCGTTCTGTATACACCCTGTGGATACTTGAATGACAACAAAGTATGTCTAAGTCTAAAGTGCCCACGCTCCACAGGCTTCAGGACTACAACTACATCTCTCTACCAGTCTGAATTAACACCAACAATAAGATAAAACACTTGGTGCTGATGCAACTCTGAAATAATGTTACATGAGATACGCTTTACTTTTACTTTTACTTAGCCAGGGGCGTGTCAGACAACATCCTTCTGCAGTTCTCAATAAAGGAAGTCACGAAGAACGAAGGGCGACGCAGTTCACACATTTAGACGGTTTTAAACCCGTAAAATAAGTAAAAAATGTTCTCTGCTTGAGTAAAATGTTAAAGCAACTACATAGGCTAACACAGAGATGCTAAACCGATGTGTGGAGGACATGCCTCTCAGAGTATTGTGGATTTTGTAGTTTTACTAATTAGTAAAGTGCCAAGCTCCATAGGCTTCAGCCCATGTCCAGGACTACAACTACCATAGACGCAAACTATCTGAATCCTGGAACGTGTATGCTTGTAAGCATGCATGTAGCTCTCATTTCTCTGTCATCTTCTGACGCAACGCTTAGTAAATATTGCATAGACAAACTGAAACGGTGCTAACTGCTCAAACAACATATTCTTCAATGTAAGGCGTGAGAATGGTTAAAATGCAAAGATACAAACGAAAAGGCTCACTTTTTGCTGAGTTTCTCTGCGTCCGCCGCTGCTGCGTCTGCCATGTTGTATCTGCTGCACTCAGAGAGATCAACTGAATGACACGCAGGCGCGCACGCGCCATATATAACGCGAGATCTCGATGGTGCGTTTACGTGACCTGCGGAAATCTGCATTGTGTAATGTTGTGTAAAAGAATTACACAACATTACACTGTTGTGTAATTCTTTTCGTTATGGTGGCACTACAGGAGAGGTTAGGGGACTAAAAAAAGCACCATGCGTTATTACAGTAAAATTACATATAAATACAAATATTCTGGCCATTTATTTTTGACACAACAAAGTGCTGGTCAAGAGGAGAGCCAATCAAAGATTAGGGAGTTTTATGTGTTAGTTACAACTTCAAATAAAAAAAAATGTTTTTACATTCTGAAGTTTTTTTAATTTACTTAAGTAGAGCTTTTCAAAATCACATGACATTCATTTAGTTTAATAGAAGAAAAAGAAATGACTGAATGACACCAGCAGGGTTAGATGGACAGATAGATGACAGACTGACAATCATGTTTCTGTATTGGCTTTAGAGATCAGTCACTCTTCAACATTCTTGTTATGTATTATGTTGTTAGGTATTTTTCTAGGGTGGGGTACAAAGCCAAGATCTTATCTTTTTTTTAACTTGTTGTTTAATGCCAGTGCTTTCAGTTTCACTATGAGTTGATCCCTCTTAGCTTCAGTACCACAGGACTTCATGTTTGTCCTGATTTTGCTGTAGGAAATTCACTGCCATCCAAAATGCAGTTTAAAAGGGAGTGTTGCATGAGTCCTAAAACTCACAGATGAATTAGTGGTTTTATACTTCTAGATTCCTCGTCTTGAAGTCGCTGGGTATTTTGAATACTCTTTCTGGTATACATGCCTGAAATAAGGTCTGTGGTTAACGCAAGCTAACGAGGTTTTTAAGGTTTTGTTCTCTTCTCTTTAAAAAGACGCTTGCTAACAGGGAGTTAAATGAGACTACTAAACATAATCATTACGACCAGTCTGTCCACATAGCCGTGTTGTTTACACTCATGGAACTGCAGTGTTGTTCATTTATAGCCTAATGTTATTAATTCTTTGAATACTTTCTTCTGACAAGTCAAACTTAAATGCTACAGAAATAATTAACTGCTGCCCTGAGTTCACTGAATATGAATATATGAGAATTAATGCTTCTTCTTTGTGTAGTCCACTTTCACTTTCTAAATTTGGCAGAAGTGAGTGACTTTGAGGGGACAAAGGGACCAGGGCGTCTCTAACAAAGTGTTTCCATAAAAGGAAAAGTACCTTGTCTTTGAGGCCAACGTGGAGGCGGGGCAACATGTGCAAACATGGTGAAAGTAGGGTCATCTCGATGAAAGGATCAAATAAAAACTCAAAGGCCTAACATTTAAAGTATATATGTTTAATATAAATAGCAGCAAGTTTACAGAAATTTAATTGCAAGAGAATAAAAAGATCCCAAAAAGAGCACAACATAAAGAAAGCCCCTCCCCCATTTGACAGTTGTTCACATGGTGAGAAACAGGAAGGCAAAGTTTCCCCCTTGCTATTTCCAGGAAACTGGATGTTTACTAGAAGAGTGGTTCACTTATGTTGGGTTTGAAGGGACTTTACATTTGTTACAGAAATGTGGATTAAGATCATTGATTTAGAAAAATAATAATGCCAGACTCGGAACAAATTAGGTACAAATTACATGGAAAGTGAGGTTTGTAATTCCCGTTGTTCCTAAATTACAGAACAAAACTATTTCGACATGACATCCTGGTATCTCAGAGGCCCTGAGAGGATTCTGAAAGATTGGGAACCACTGCACCAGTAAACAGTAAGCCTGGAAGATGCTTGATGAGATGGTTGTTGAGAAGAGAAATTTGAAATTGAACTGACTAAAAGCTTTAAAATCGGTTTCAGGCGGCACTTAAAGCATCATCAAATATTTCAACAAGCAACATAAATAATAGAAAGAACATCTACTTTGGTTTCTCCTTTATGCTGAAAACAGTAGATACTATTTAGAAAAATATATATTCAAAAACTAACAGATCTACATTTACAGTATATTAGCTGCATAGCAGTTTCAGGGGAAAATGTGTCTGCATCTATGTTGTATAACATAAATGCAACGGATACTTCAGTACAAACAAGTTAGATGCATGACAGAAATTGCACTACACGTTTCTCAACACATTTATCTGGTCACTGTTGTCAAGCATTTCAAATTCATTTAAAGTCTAATGGCTTAAAACATTTTCGTTAATGAGGAATAATCATCACTGGCAGATCCAGCGGGGTATTAAACAGGCAACAATGATAAAACATTGACGTTGTCATGACGACATTGTCTCCTCAAGGCACATGTCCAATATTTACGAGGGTCCAAAGTGACTTTTTAAGGGGGGGAAACGGTTTGAACATCTGAGATGGCAGATTCAATTTGTTGATGTTAAATGAATGAGTAACGTTAAAAGAAAAAAACACTTGTTCTATTGTGGAAACAGAGAAAGTTAGATACTGGAGCATCTTCAGGAAATATGACTTCTACTTCTTTTCAACAATCCATCTCTTTTCCATACAGCCAGTAGTGACTGGGTAATGAGTCACGCTTTTATATTTCTGATCAGCATTTACATTGTCAATACACAAATGAAGAAACTGTAATTTCCAAAAAGTAATTACCTCCCCAGTATGTGCATAAAAGAACATTCTTAGTGAGAGCCATGTAGTATAAATCACATTCGACATTCATAGTAAAAATACAGAAATTTGTTGGTCCTGTTTTGAAGGTTTTACATGTTTGTTTTTTTATCAGTAAAACGGTTTAAATATTTAGACAAAAGGGACTACAGGGCCAGCAGTTCACTAATAAGCCTTAAGCAAGCAGACGATATGTACATTAAGGTGATTACAAAATCACAAAAGAGTAATGTCATTCTCATTTAAAGGCGTCACCACCATAATCACAAGGTGCCAGTTACAGTATCAGCAGGTGTGGGGGGCCAAACGACATCGCTGTCATCAATACAGTTACAAAACATCAGAAAAACAACTGATTAAGGGAAACAATTCAGACAATAAACAACACACAAATAAATTATATGTGCTCCTCTGAAGAGAGGCACAGCTACTACAAATAAAGAAAACTGTAAAACAAACAAAGATAAAAATCATAAATAGTCAACACTGGAAAAATTTAGTTCTTCTATTTCACAAGTTGAAGAAAGCCAATCACACTCTTTTCTCCAAAGTCAGGTTTCCTTCAGGAGTAGGGTCCCTTTAAACACAACCACTCACAACTGCTCAAACTGACTGGAAAGTGTACAAAAATGTAACGCGTTGATGCGATTCTAACAAACTGTACATAAAAAAACAAGACAACGACGAGACAGAAAACCGAGCTCCTTCCGTCATCGTCAGAGACCAGCCCCTTGTTCACACACACACACACACACACACACACACACACACACACAGTGAAACTAAACGCAAACGTGTTTCTCTCCCCAGAACAACACAACTAACAAACAGGACAGAAAAGTGTGGCAGCAGAACATCATGCCTAAAAAAACATACCATCTTTGTCTGTTTTTTCAGGAAATAAAAGCTCACGAGCCATAAAACTGGCTTGTCGTCAGGATTTATGCAAAGCTAGATTTAAGTCCAACTTTGGTTCGGAGGGCACTGGCCAACTCCAGACGACTGCATTAACAATAACCATGTGAAACGGGCTCCTGCAACCTGGATGAGATGTATAACGCACAGCTGTAGACAAGCAGTTGCTTCTCCACTACATTCACTAAATCCATCACATTAAGAAAACTGGTTAAAAAAGGCTCTTTTCTAGCTGGTTAAAGAATACTATTCCAGTTCATGCATACCTGACGCAGAATGATTCCATCAAAATAACACCAAAACACATAATAATAATAATAATAATAATAATATACTATGTTACATTCTACTCTCTCTACTGTAGATGTGTTTGAGTAAGGGTTACATGTTGACTGAAATGAGATTATTTGAATAAAAATGTGTTAATAATGTAATACGGTTTTGGAATGAATAGTTGAAAGTTGTAACAGCATAAGCAAAAAAAAAAAAGTACTTCACTGTAAACAATGAGGAAGAGGCCATGTTCAAACCGACACCGCCTCACCATCGCGCCCATGAGGAAGTAGCCATAAAGAACAGCATTGTAAAGTGCTGAATATGAATGTAAAGCCAATATTGGTGTGTTATTTGTTTCTATCTATATTTCTACCGCCACACTTTCTTAAAACATTAATCTCTTTGTAATCTCTTTGCAAACCGACAGTTTGGTTTCGATGAATACAGACTAAATGTTAGCCAAAAAACCTTTGCTTAGCTGCTTAGCACTGTTGCTCTTAACGTACTACTTTACTCAGATGAGAACACTTGTTCTATTTTTAGCTCTTACTTTATCGGCAATGATACCTCGTGGTTTCTTTGTTTCCTTCTTTTGACAAATGTACTTATTGTAAGTCGCTTTGGACAAAAGCCTCTGCTAAATGACCTAAATGTAAATGTAGCTGTATCACAAGAGTGCTGTCTGTGCACTTCAGTGAAGATGTTAAAAGTATCCAAAGACACGTTTCACAGCCGGAGCTGACCGTCTTTGCAGCAGTGCCACACCGACAGCTGTACCTTCAAATAATCGTTTATAGGTATCACTGCAAGAAAAACAAAAAAACAACAAGTCTTATTTAGCCGACAGCAACAATATGCCACGTTAGTTATACACCTCTTTACATCATCACTGATGAAAACCCACGCTGTCGTCTATCGGAGACAGCTAGAGTGAATATATTCATATTGTCAGGTGCAAACTAGCTGCTACACCACTGAAATGATCAGCACCCTGATGACTACACATTATAGTGTAGAACACGTTTCTACTTCCTTCTTCCTTCCTGCCTCATCTCTCACCTTCTAACCTCTACCTTCTCTCCCTTCTGAACATAATTTCAAACCATGTCAAGCCTCCTTTCCACCATACATACCACAGTCCGTCTCTAACCTTACTGCTACTACCTCCCACACACTGCACCTGCCACGCAACACTAACACTAATGACGCATTAAAGGGAACACTATTGATGGAAACCACAAAACACTTTGGAGAACACTTTAGAAAAAACGCCACAAGAACCAAAAGACTTCACGCAAGACTTCACAAGTTAAAGGAATAACGAGATCACTAAGTTACTGTAGTTGAGGAGGAAAAGGAAGGAAAAGCGTCAAATGCTGCTTTTCTCACGGAGCAGGAATGCCAGTCTGTCTGTTCTCGCTTGGAGGCCGTCTAATTCTGCATGTTTGTTACAGCGGGGAGTCAGTCAGTCATGAAGTCTAGAAGAGACATTGACTTTTCTCAGCCAGCCCACTCGGACAACAAATTCCCAAACACATGCCTAGTTTACTGTCTGGACATTCATGTTTCCAGTTTGTCCCTAATAATGAAAAACTGGAAAATATACTCCGCAAGGCCAGCAGCGACTTCACTGCTCCTTCCTGATAAAGTCCTGAAGTAAACTGAATAATGCGTTAGTAGGGCAGAAAAGGATTTGGTGAAAACAATATTCCGTTTGTCTCAACCTTCATGACGCAGGGCTAATTCACAAATATTTTACTGCATTTTTTCTCTATTCTTTTCTACATATTACAATTATTATTATACTTCCACATACCAAAATAAAAAATGCAGTTAGTATGAGTGAGTTATGTTGCTGCCCGTCTCCTGCAGGCTGACCAGCAGGTCGTCCATCTTCTCCATGTTGTTCTGCACAGGCCCAGACTGAGACATGGACTGGCTGAGCAGGGACTGGATGTGTGCATCGCTCTCTCTTTGGTTCTGACCAGACTGGCTGATGGCTATGATCTGATCCGACAGCGTGTTTCCAGGAGTGTTTATCAGCTGCTCACATTCTGCAAGGAGGGACCACAATGAGTTAGCAACCATCGCATATCAGAGTGTACGTTTATAATGCAGGTTTAATGTTTATTTCTGCTTTTTAATGCACGCCTACTTTCACATTCAACTGTTGGTAAGTTGGTTCAAATATGAGGACAATTATTTCAAGTGCACTGAGATGAAATGGAATGATAATTAGCCTCAGACTAGTGAAGGTGAACTCGAGGACTATGGCTGACTATGATCACATTAATGAGTATTTCTTTCAACACACTGTCTGTCTTATGAATGCAAAACAACAGTTGCTTATGAATGAATTCTAATGTGAACTTTATCTTTAAATCTTTGATATGTGTTACACCCTTTTTCGTCATGGTTACCAGGTTAGTGTATTAAGATATCACATTATGGTTCCACTGAAAGACAGTTGTCAGTAATATTACATCCTTCCCATCTGTACAGCAGACCTAGATTTTCTTTGAAATGGTTATCAAGCAGTTTAGTCATTTATATTTAATTGGCCAATAAAGAACAATTAATTACATAATCAATTATTTAATACCTTTTTATGGAAAATATTTGATAATTTGCTGAAAGAAAACAAAAGCTCACGTTGGCTATCCATCAATTTAGTAGATGGTTGATTTATTATTTGCCATCTGGGCAGTCATTGATACGTATTCGTTCCTTACCGCTCTGAATCCCGAACAGGAAGAGGCCGGGTTGTTGAGGCTGGCTGGGCGTATTGATGGTCCCACTGACAGCGGTCTGAAACAGAGTCCCTGGCTGTTGAACAGGGGAGGAGGTGGTCGTTTGGAGGTTCGCCACGCCGTTCTGGGAGGCAAACATGGCTGACTGTGCGAGCTCCTGGGCAGCCAGTCCCCCCTGCAGGGACGCCATGTTCGACTGCGACATAAAGAGGCCCACAGGCTGCTCCTGCCGGTTGTTTGAGCTGCTGCCCAGCTGCATCGGCTGTTGCTCTTGAAACATGACTTGTTGTCGTGGATCAGCGGGGTTCCCTAAGGCCATGGGCTCAGATCGATCCTGCTGGTTTACCGTCACCCTGCTGGCTTGAGAAAAGAGCAGAGAAGGATTTTGGGGCTCTTGGGAAACAAGACTGCTGCTGGTCAGCGGTGGCATCTGGCCCTGGCTGCTGAACAGGAGGCCGGAGGCCTGATCCGGAGTGGATAGGGGGTTGTTGCAGAACAGCAAGCCAGCCTGCTGTTGCTGCTGCTGGCCTGGAGGGAGAGTGCTTGCTGATGGATGTGGGGAAATGTTCTGAAACAGGGAAGGCTGCTGGCCTGGCTGTGTGTGGGGCTGAGGCTGGGAGGGCTGCTGCTGCTCCATGGCGCTTCTCTGCTGGATGGAGGGGAGTTGGGTCTGAGCCTGAAATACTGATTGTGGTTCAGGAGCAGGTGTTTGTAGAGAACTGAGGAAGGCCAGTTGCTGCTGTTGCTGCTGCTGCTGTTGCTGAGCACTACTGGTTGTGAGCTGAGAGGGCATGGGTGTCTGAGGGAGGAAAAGTCCCGGGGTTGAGGGCTGTTGGTCTGAAGACTGTAGTACAGTCATGGTGTTTTGGAAAAGAGCGGCCTGGACCTGCTCCTGAGACGCTTTCTGGAACCCTTGTGGATCTTGTGGTTCAGCCAAGGAACTGGGATTGTGGAACATGGGTGGTGAAGGGTGTGAGGGTGTCTGCTGGAGGAAGTTGGTCTGAATAGAGAGCAGGTCACTCGCTTGGTGAAAGAGAGCTGCTTGTTGCTGCTGCTGCTGCTGCTGTTGTTGCTGTTGTTGCTGCTGCTGCTGCTGCTGCTGCTGCTGGGCCTGTTGGAAAAGAGTCCCCTGGTTCGGCACCACTCCTTGTGCTGGGCCCTGCATCTGAATCTGGGACCGAAACAGCTGCTGCTGTAAATTCTCCAAAACCTGCTGCTGCTGCTGCTGCTGCTGCTGTAGCTGTTGTTGCTGCTGAATTTGCTGTTTTTGGATCTGTTGTTGGTGCTGGATGTGTTGCTGCTGCTGCTGCTGCTGCTGCTGCTGCTGCTGCTGCTGCTTGGCCACCGAGTTGTCAGACTGAAGTGGTAAGTTACAGAACCCTTTAGCTTTAAGTTGCCTCACCGCCTCCTCCAGCTGAGCTACTTCATCTGGGGGGAACAGTGGCAGCTGCTGCTGTTGAGGCGCAGCTTCTCCACACAGCCTCCCTACAGATCCAGAGCCGCTGCCGGGCCTCTCCTGTCCGAGGCCCTCCCTGGCCTCCAGGAGGAACTGCTGTGACCCCTGCTGGAGCAGTGAATCAGTGGACAGAGAGAAGGAGTTGATGATTGCAATGTCCTGCTTCTGGATTGTGCTTAAGGGCTCTGTGTTGGGAAAAACAGGAGCCTGGCCTTTGTCAGGGTCACCTGCAGGCTGAGACAGGTTGTTGGAAAATGGTCTGTTTTTATTGAGATGGCCTGCAGTGATGTCTGGGTTCTGCTGGGCTGGACACAGGTCACCGGTCTGTTGAAATTATGAAGGGAATTGGATTTTACAGAACACAGACTTCAATCCAATCCAAACTAAACTATGTAAAAATGACTAATGTGGCATTTTATTAGGTAAGAGATCAATATATCACCTTAAATACACCAGAAGACTGCAGGTTGCTGGTGACCTCCATCGGTGTGATATCCTCTCTCTTCACCAAAGGCAACATTGTAGGCATCAAAGCACCATCTAAAACTGTAGGAGCCAGACCAATGGATACATGTTATTCTTTGGCTTTGGGTTCAGCTATTCAGAGAATGTGGCACTGTGATCTGGCAGCTACAGTATATTAGAAAACGACCAGATTTCAATGGGATGCTATAAACATTGTTATGTAGAATAGTTTATAAAAGGAAAATAACCTGTGATTTGTTCATCAAACGAACAAGTCTTTACTGGAGAGGGCGTCTCTTTCTTCACAGGAACATCTTTTTTTGCTAAAAGGACAAACATCACCAGATTTTCATCTCTCATAAAAAGTTGTCAATGTAAACATACAGCACAATAATAACTTTTGATGATCACATCTTTAAAGTTTTGTATCGAGGCCCATTGAGGACGATGCGATTACACAAAGAGCCCCTGCATCTCTGTGTTTAGAAATGGGCTTGTATTGTGCTCTTGAGAGATAACAATTGCTCTGATCCTACTAAAAGTGTAGGTGGTTGTGTTCTCAGTAACATGCTATCTAACAAGCTGCTCTCTCCATCCGCCGATAATAAAAAGAGACGGATAACGAGAAACGTGTGATTTAGTTGAACTTGACTGGAACAAACCTGAATCTGGAGTGTAGGTGAAAGGCTGGACATCGTGGGATCTCCCAGCATTCGTCACCACGTAGATTCCCACACACACTGAAGAGGTGATGGCTTGGTTCTGGTACGGAGGAACCTTCACTATCAGGTGATTCTAGGGAAAAGCAAGTCAAAGTGCAATCATCGAGTCAAAGGGTCAGCTGCTGACAACATAATGAATACATGTAAATATTTATATCATGAGCATGGGGGTGACGTGATCCACATTTCTATGACTGATGGAGGTTTTACTGTAAATGTGTGTTCTGGACTGGATTTAAACATTGAAGACGGCATTCAGTCTTGTAAATGTACACTTTTGGATCTTAATATAGTCAATAGTTACACTTATAATGGAGTTCATATTTCTCAGGCATTCTTACGCAGATATCGGTTCACCCAAGTGTGGTCATATCTACCAAATGACGGGGCAATGGCTGCATCCATCAGTTTTAGTATGTTTAAATTCCAACTATCAACAGCAGGGGGCAGTAGAGCTTTGAAAAATGGAGCAATGCCTCAACAAAAAGGGCAGAATAAAGACCACTGGTCAACTAGTCAAATGATATCCACTTCTATCAGCTGGAGCTTCATCAACTCTTCTACTTCTGACCACTTTGATTACAACAGCGAAGGTTTAAAGCAGACTGTAGAGACACACTCAGTCGCCTTTGAGACCGGGGGTAATTAGGTCAGAACACAATGAGACTTCTCAAACCTTTGAACCAGCAGCCATTTAAGATGATTACATCTAAAGCCCCATACAAATCTGAAAAGACTGTTTCTATCTCCTCAGCTGATTACTAATTGGCATTAAAGGGATAGTTGAGATTTCTGAAGCGGGGTCGTATGAGGTAAGTACTAAGCCACAGGCAGTGTATTATCCACAGAAAATCACCCATAGTTTGGAGAAGCATGCAGGAGAAACTAAGCAAGGTACTGCTGTGGATGAGGTCAACGCATACGAGACTCAAACAACCCCACTTCAACCCATCAGAACTATCTATTTACCTGGTGAAACAGCTCCATGTCAATTTCAGCCTCAGCCTTCCAGGAGGTCTCATCTGTAGAAGACAGAAGATGGACATGTTTACTGGAGGACCGTCATAATGCATGAACCCAAAATCTCCACAATCATTTTCCAGAAAATCACAATTTCTTACCCGAGATAGTCTCATGAAATACGACTTTAGTATCTTTCAGAAAGTTTTTGCCAATGATAAAGACCTCTTCTCCGCCCTTCACCGAACAAGTGTGTAGTGACTTCTTCAGGATTTCAGGCACTCCTGCAGGCTGAGCTGAAAACAGAGCCGATAGAAATACATAGAATAAATACTTTTACTCATTGCACCCACTTTTTAGGAGTGAAGGAGAAGTACACAGCCTCCTGCAGCACAATCCACCGTCACAACAATCCCATTTTTAGTTTAGATTTGTGTTCCCGACAGCCTGCAATCTGATACACAAACACTTTATATCTATTTGTGAATGCAATTTAAGACTTTTTAATACATTCTTAGGAAACAATGCTCTTCAAGACTGGCTGTTTCTCTCAGCTTCAAGAATATCCCCTTCATGAATCCTTTTCACTACTCTGATGCTGAGGGGGATTTACCATTTCTTTTGGTTTTGTGAAACAATATTTTCTGGATTGCATGATCGCTCTGTGTAAACAACAGAAGGCCACATACACCTCTTTTGTTTCGTCCTTTCCTTCTCTTTCCCTGAAAGCAGTTCCTCCAAATCCACTTACACAGAAACATTATCAAATAACACTTTAAACTTTACACCCCGTCTCCAAGTGTGGACATAAAAACACAGCAGTCTCCTCATATAAAGGACCTCTAATGTCAAAGAGGAGAAAATCACTCACTTTATAATGGTCATTTTTAACTATGGAAATTACAGGTCAGCCATCTGTTTTGCTTCCTTCAATTCTCGTGAAACCAGTTTGATATAGTGAAATAATAATTCATGGCAAACACAAGGGGACTGACTTACTACACAAGATTGGAGATGAGGGAGTCTGTAGTGTGAGCACCGATCCATCTGGACGGGGGATGTTGACCCGAAACACCAGCCGTGCACGTGTGCTCTTCTTCTTTGATCCAGCCACGCCAATGCGAGCCTCCACATCAGCATTACGGAGCTTCAAGATGCCAACACAGTCCACCCTGCACAGAGACACACAATATCAGCATGGAACACTTTACAGAGTTTAATAAACAAGCATCAATTTACGACAAAGTGCAGCTGATTTCCCTAAGGGGATAAATAAAGTTTGATCTTTTATGCGATCGCTTTATGACACAATTGGTCTGAATTATCTGCAAGTAAACCTCGGCACATAAAAGCAACACATGCTCAGTTAAATATATTAAAATTAAATTCTTTAGCAGCGCATATTTAGTACAAAAACAACCTAATTTCTGAAGAAAAGTACATACGCTAGTGCCATGCTGGTGCTTGGATCAAGGGACACCTCGATGACAGTTGTGCCGTCGATGTCCACCTCTTTGCAGGCTGTGGTGCTGCGGCCGGTCACCCTGCAGGCTTGGTAAAAACCATGAGGCTTTACACGCCCGGCGTCGTTGCCGACAAACACCTGCAAGACCACTGGCTCATTCACTCCCTCCAGCTGTGTAATCAAAAAAAGACAAGCAAATATGCATTATAAATCATGTTTTATAAACAGCAGCTTCTCTGCCTGTCCTGCAGATTTCCTCAGTGTTGCATTTTGGCTTCATCTCACCCAGAAATTAAGCTTCATGCGTCCTGAATACTCAGCGTGTTTATCAGACCATATCCTTGAGTCGGTTGTTTAAAAGCCAACATCTCCTGCTGTTACTACACTATTTGCACCTGGGTCCACCTGCTGTTCACACTACTATATATATATAACACATTAATGATAAAACACTCAACAGTGTGTCTGGCTCTCAACTCATGAGTCTCAAGAAATGTCCAAATTAAATGGGCAGATCTTCATAAAACACAACTCAAATGTAATGCAGTGATAGTCAACTACACACATGAAGTATTGCGTTCATGCTGGGGATGGAGAGAGGCTGTTCAAATCCAGTCCAAACCAAATAACTATGTATAGCATGTGAATATAACAGGATTTAAAACAAATACTGGCAATGACAAGCAATCAGCATCAATATTACATCCAAACTCCATTTGGGGGAAAACTTACATATGCTCCCTATTGAGCATATTGAGCCTCTGCAGAAAAATATTACTTTTTGACACAGTGTGACCATAACTCCACCTCATATTTGACTTTTTTTCTGCCCCAATGCTTCTACGGCTCTAAAAATAGCAAATCTCTCACTCTCACACACTCAAGCACACACACACACACACACACACACTCCAGAGCCTCTGGCTAAAACCCAATCGTTAATTTAACCTTAAACAAAGGCACACTATGGCAGGAAAGTCAAGACAGTAGTAGTAGTGCATTGTAGAGGCTGTGTCAGGTGTTTCACAGTCACCTTTACAGTCGGGAAGCCCTGCTGAGTGCGGTCCTTCACTGACCCTCTGCTGCCTTCAGTCAGATAGCGGGCTCGGTGCTGAGTTTCTGGCTGGACGAGGATCTTCAACTCCTTCCCCTCACTCTTCTGTGGGTATTGCATCGAAAGCCTTCCTCCTTTCTGGTTCGTTGTCTGAGGATCATTAGAGCTGCTACAAAGACCGGTTTGACAGAGACACCAGCAGATTACTTCTAATTCTAACATTTTGCAGCAATTTCATTTTAGTTGGTGCAACCTAGTTGGCATCTTCTGGTATTGTGGTGGAAAAAGCACAGAATGTCTGGAACTTGCTTTAATGGATTATGACCCCCATCCTTATTTGTTCAGTGCCCCCCGAACACCACCCCACCCTCCACCCATCAGGCTCTGAGCAATGTAGAGTCAACAGGCCCTGCATCAACCAGGCGTATTCTATCCCCAGTTCTTAAAGCGTTCAGCGTTATCTGTTTATTTAATCTGCTCTGCTTATCCTGGGTCTTTGAGAGAGGCTCTGTGATTCACTGTGGCCGACCATTGTTTGTACTTCAGTATCCTCCCCTCTGATCAAACCGCTCTTCTTCTCACTCAAACAGTGGTGGGAAATTTGGAGTAGTTTTTTTTCCAAGATTTCCATCTGTTGTCTAATATGTGTTTTCCTATCAATTTCTACAGTATTCGGACAGTCAGGAGTGCTAGATGAGCTTATCCACAAGGGCCTTTCAGACAATGTTAACACAGTATAAAGTATTTACCTAAGAGATGAACTGTGCATCTACCACTGGTAGAATATTACGTTAATAAAAAGTCTTCTTTTGTCACTGATGGGTGACAGATTACAGGAAAAACATGAGAGCATCAAATAACAAAATGCAGATGCTTCCATACAGGTTTCACTGAATATATATAGACATTTTCATTGTCATGATGTTGCTAGGGCAATAGGTTTAGTCCAAGTTTATTTCCTACTTCCTGTCAGGGGCCCTTTGTATGTCCTGTTGCAGTGTGTGTGTGTGTGTGTGTGTATGTATATAAATATACGGTAACACACACCTTCCTTTTGATCCAGTCTTGTTGTCAGGGCCTAGCTGTGACAGGACAAAATGTGGCCCTTTGGCACTGTCTGCATCGAACACATCCATGCTGGCCTCCCCTGCAGTTTTAGGACCCGGCCTCTGCCGAGGGGTACGTTTGCGGGACTTTCGTGGCACCTCTGTGTTGTCATTGTAAGAAGCAGTGCTCATGACACTGAAGTTGGAGAGAGAGTCTTCCATCCAGATGCTGTTACTCTGCTCCGAGTCCAGGGATGTTTCATCCTGGCAGGACATCTGGCTGTTATCAAACAGGTCTTGTGGAGGCGGAGAAATGTTCAGTATGGTGCGGCGCTTAGATGGGGTCATCTGGTGATGTGGCTGGGCCTCCTGGGATGTTGCACCTCTTCCTCCCCCCACCTCACTGCTACCCCTGCAGTTTGTGCCATTGCTGCCGTTACCGTTGCCCCCTTCTGCTCCGATAACCTCTGGAACCACTCGGCTACTCCTGGCATCCTCCGGGTCAACATTGCCGCTGTGAACTGGGTTCTGGTCACTGGCTGAAGCACTGGAATGCATGGTGGGGCTGGAAGAGGTGGAAAAAGCACTGCGGGGGCCTTCCATGGTCATGGAGGAGGACATGGCATCTACAGTGCAAATAATTAGACAGTGAGTAAAGGCCTCTCAACTAGTATTGGCTAGCAGTCCCATTTAAGCAGCAAAATTTGTTCATGATTAATTTTACTTGCTTTTGTTTAGCATTTATTTTCTGCGTCCAATTAAAATTCCCCCCTTTTCATTCTTTTCATTGGACTGTAGTACGTGCTTGAATGTGTGTGTTTGTGTGTGTGTGTGTGTGTGTGTGTGTGTGATGATGAGGATTTTAAAATGTAGAGTATGGATGTGGCTAAAAGGGGCCAAAGAAGAGATGAGCCCCCTTATTTTTTTGTATTAAAAATTAGATAATGCTAAAGTACAACTTAAAAAAACGTAATAAATTTATCATTGTTATAACTGTTTGGCCTATGTTCAACTTAAAAAATTTGCCTAAATGACGAAATGGAGAGGGAAGTTCAAAACACTACGTTTACAATATGATGCATGCCAAATATTGGAGCTTTTACTTTCAATTTTTCTTTTTCTTTTTGTTAGATATGTTTTTATTTCGTTGGGACTGAACGTAGCCACAGAGACAAAATAAACAAGCTTCTGACCTATGAAGCAGAGAACTGCAGACCATTTTATATGCAGACACTCCCTGCTTCAGAGGGAACTTCCTGGAATATAAAAATGAGACAGCGAATGAGCAATAAAAGCTGAGCAGTAAAAAAGTATTCAGATTTGTTTGTTTTTAAAGAATAACACAGGGTATTTTTTGTCAAAAAAATGTTGCTCCAGCATGCTGACATACACTGTAATTGCAAAAGCATTCAAGTAGTTACAATGAACTAGATGAGGAGTGGGGAAAAGTCTGGTTAAGTTGCAGATAGTAAAAAAGGAGTTGTTTGAGGACTCATTAGTTTGCAAAACACACAGTCAGAGAGAAAAATAGGCACATACAAAGTATGGAGGTAGCATCATTTTCATATCATCAGTTTATTATGATCACAAACCAAAGACTTACAATAGAGAGGCGAGTGTTTTCCCTCTATTATACCCTATGCACTATATGAAGGATTTTTAAAACTGCAAATGAAAAAAAAGTCATTTTAACACTGATCTGCTAAATTCTGCAATTAAAATTGTTTGTTAAAAGCTGTAGTGCAGAACTTGTGTCTCCCCCCTGCTGGCAATCACAGAAATTAAAATATGGAAGACACCAGGAGCAGCAGTGTTGCTGAAATTATGGGTGAAAATCCTAAGAAGCGTCCAAGAAAAGTTTCTGGAGTGGATGCTCCAGAAAAAAAAAGGATTGATGTTTAAATTTAAATTGCATGGGGAGACTTGACGAGAGCACTCCTGTGGGCGGAGGAGATGCAGCGAGCTCACCTGCAGGCATATGTGCACCCGGGAGAGTCGCCACAGACACCACCAGACACCACATCTCCGGTATACTGTGAAATACAGAGAGCTTTCTCTGGCGGCAATAGGCTTAATCATTATTGTGTGAAGTCCTTTTGCAATGGCTTGAGCGTGACGGGCATTCATTAATAATTAAAAGTGGTGCAAATACAAAAACAATAATGAAGAAATGGAAGTCATATCATGTTATTAATTAAAGTACTGTTTCATGTAAAGTAAAATAGATTTCAGAGCTGTAAGTGGCTGGAATGGATTTACTGAAACACTTCTGTTATTTGGGAGTTTTCAGAAATGGATTGAATGGAGTGCTTGACACAAAAAGCCATATAAAGCTATAGTTTATTCTAGTGGCTTTTGTGAGTTGCATACATCACCATATCCAAGCATGTAAAATGACTTTTTTCTTTCTACTTCTTCTAGTGCTTTTTAATGATAGATCACATCCACTATACTGTTGTATCACTGCCCTAAACAGTTCATATTTTTCTCTAATTATTTGATAATTATTTTTCCAATTCCACTTAGTCACTTCTAGGAGGAACGGTTTGTATTTGGACAACAAGAAAATGCACAATGAAAAAGAAATCAAAGGAAAAGCAAAGAAAGTGTCTTGATTTCTAAGATTTCTAAGACCTAAAGATGATTCTTTAAACATGCTTTAAACCTGTATGTTGTGTTTGCACTCGGCTTGGCTTGTTTAGTTTTTTGCCATTTTAATTTCAGAACAAAACTTGACAAATTTAAAGCACTTTAAATGTGTCAACATGTAATGTTTCCCCAAAGAGTGGTATAAAATCTGTTTAACTGAAACACTTGTGAGTAACACATCCAACAACACATCTGTTGTTCATCTAAAATGCACCAAACCCAAGTTTTAAATGTTGTAAATGACCATTTTCCATCTGACCACACTGAAAGTGTGACAATCAAGAGGTTATTCGTTTCTTAAAAGGACTATTTGTTAACCAGCGAGGTCAACACATTTATCAACCACAAAACTGGCCACAGCTTATGTTGTATATTGTACAACAATGAAATCTCATTTCTGGACTTCTGAATTTACCTGCTAATGTGCTTTTCTTCTGTAAACAATAGCTCCATCTTGGAAGGTGATTACAGCCACTCAAAGCTTAACAAATTCTCTTAAAAAGTGAGTTTTTGTGCAGAGTATGCACTTGAAATAATGAGCTTTGTTGGGCTCCCTCATCATTATCGGGTTCTGTGCACAGTTTATTGTTTTTTTTAGGGCGGGGCATCAACGGTCCTGCAGGCAGAGGAGAAATAAAGATAAGAAGAGCATGATCGTACCCGATGCTAGAGCAGCCGAAGGGGGAGGCCCCGCCTCTCCGCCACTCTTTTGACTCATGACTTTCGGGCTCTGCCGAGCGGAGGAAGGCAGCTGTAGCTCTCTGGGAAGAAGGTCATACGCTGATTCTGTTGAGAGGCGGGAATAAAAGGGATGATCACGTGATGCATTAACAGGAAGTTAAGTCAAGTTTGTTGGTAAAATGAGAATCATTATTCACACATGTCAACTCAATGACCCAGACAATGAGATAATAATACATTGGTCAGAAACACCATGAGTCTGTTTAATACGATTTCATGTTGATGTGGCAATCGCAGCGTGACACATCATGGTACAGCAATTTCCCATCACAACTCTTACGCAATTGTAAGAACACAGGCCTCACCGTCACCTGGTTGGCAACGAACCTGATAAATGAAAATACCCACAATACAGAGCTATATCTGTAACAATGCTGGATAAACTCCACATGTTTAGCATTGCACTTCTATAACACTGTCACAATGGATAATAAAAAACATTTGGATGTCATCATTTCTCAGTTTTTACACTCTTAATTTTTCCTTGATTCCTTTCCTCGCCTCCTCTCCTCACGTCCCAACAAGGAGAGAGGAGTCATTTTAAAGCATGGGGCACAGCTGCCCATTTTTAATATCCTCCCTATCTTATGATCTTTGTCAGAGGAGCATGACGGTGTTCATAACAGTGGGACGCACACAGGGAATATGGATGACCCTGTGTGTGCAGCGTCTGACGACGGTGGAAATGCACGGCCACGTGAACTAGCATCAGGCTATGAACCCCTGACATGCAGGAAGGTGCGAGGGCCCGTTGCTCATCACTGCTTGCAGCTTTTCCAATGTGAAAAATGTGATGAGCAAATATTTTATCAACCAAATGATTAAGCAGTTAATCAAAAAATGATTTGGAGATGAATCAGGAATGAAAATAATCGTTGCTTGCTTTGTTTGTGTGACATTTTTGTTTACCTTAACAAACCTTCCTTAAACAAGGATATGGAAAGCAAGTGTCCACTTTATTAAACCTAAAACGGTAACTCTGGGTTGTGAGTACACATTAAAGGAGGCCCAAACCAAATGGAAAAAAGGCACAAAATGACGAGGCAACTGAGCTAAAAGCAAAAGCTGCATAAACAGCACATCTCATTACAAACAGGCTGCAGGGTCGTATAAATCACTCTCCTCTCTCTCTCTGCCTTCATCAGGCCCATCAGGACATGGGAAGGGAAGAAAGCCTTGGATCAACAGCATAACACTTTTACTAGCAGCCTGATTCATCATCCAAATATTATGGTATGAACTTAGAGCGGCCATTACAGTCGCCTGACTCTCTTCTCTGCCAACTGCCAGCTTTAATTACTTGCAGCTGAGTCCCAGGGTTTGGTGTGTATATCAGATACTTAACCCTCCCATTGTTACCACTCGCTGTGTACAATAGACAAACCTGGGACATACTGAAACCAGCCCATGCCTCTTCATTCCCAAAGCCCTCCAGTCTCCTACAGCTCGCTTTAGAAGAGCAGGGAATGCTGGTTCCCAGAAAGGGAGCTTAAATCTGGACTCAGCACACTCATATAACTCACTGAACCACACGTACACACAGGATTCTAGTGTGGTTTCGCTGGTTATTTGCTAAGTTCTCCAAACAAAATTGCAGACACACATGCATGCACATGCAAACAAACACCCCCCACCACCTCCACAAAAACACTTTCTCTGCCCCAGCGTTTACACTTTAACGCCACAGTCTTCTCGGGGCTCACTCACTGACTGCACATGCAACAACATGTGCTCAGAGTGAGCAGCACTTCCAGTAAACAGAATGCCAACCGCACAGACAGAAAATATGTACTCTTCTCTCAGAGCAGTGGTCTCGAATCACTGGCTGGCCTGTTCAAAGTGTTTCCACACTCCCTTGGCGTTTCTAAAGCCCACATTTTTTTTTATATATTTTATTTTGCGGCGTATTTGTTTCCAAGTGCAATTCTTTATTTACATGCGAGCACAAACACTGTCCCTTTCACACAGTAGAAGCTTTAAGAACTATAAGGTCAGCGTCGTTAGAGGGGAAATAAACTTTTGAAACTCACACACCATGTGAGGTTAGGATTTTAACTTAAGACTGACAACTCTTTATACCCTCACTTCACCTTTTGATATGTTTGTATGGTAAATAGTGAAGTCTAAAGGTGAAAAAAAGAGAAAGCACTCACCATGTGAATGGCAGGACTTACACTCCCATTCATTTCCCTCACATTCCTGCTGCTTGCTCTTACTAGCCTTGGCACCTGGGGCGTGGCACTGGTTTTTGTCTGAGTGACTGATTTAACTCCCCTTCGGTCCCCCTCCTCCACACCACCTACCTCTCCCACTGCCTGTCTTGTTTACTGTGCTCCCCTTTCTGTACTTGCTCAACAGGTTAGTGTTATTGTCATGTGGAATCCTGTCAAGCAGAAATTAAGCACAATAAATAGCCTGCTTATGTTGCTGCTTGACACATTCAGACTACAGAGGTGAATGTATTAAACTTGGCACAATAAGACTGAAAAAAAAAGAAAAAGAAGATTAAGCACATTTGGAGATTATGCCAAGCAGCGGAGGAGACATGAAACCGTGAAAGGGCTGGCAACTGCAGCAAACCAAGTACAACAACCCTGAAATGTTTACAGCCAAGCCTACATGAAGGCTGCCAGCGACACCATAGCAACAGTGATCAGGGGACAAGTCTTCTGAGTGTTGGAGGCTCTCGTGAGACAATGTGGAGAAAATTAAAAAAAATTAAAGTAAAGAACTGGGCATTAACAATTACCGGATACACGAACAACATTAAAACAGTGTGGAAAAAAAACTAAATCATCTCTGTAAAATGTCACGACAGCATATTATTTTATTTGCCACCAACAATTACAAGGAGATAACACTAATAGCCCAAATAACACTCTTTACAATATGAGCATATGCATGCTTTATTAATGCATGACTATTCTTATATAGAATACATGTGTGACCGATCATAACTCTGGTTTAATATAATCACTATAATCCACTAAACTGCAACGTATCCAAATAGTATCAATATCACAGAGCAGGCTAATCAATTGTCAGAACACAGAGATGTTTATTATTCGTGTTACTCTAAGTGAACTGTTTGTTTACGTAAAATATTAATATTGTCTGATATATCATAATCATTTTTTAAAACTCAAATATTACTATCACAACATGGTAATATTTGAGAGTGGTATTGCCTAAAATTGTAAATACTGCTTTATTGTGATGTAACTTTTATGGTTTCAAGGTCTTAAATGCTACATTAAGTGACATAAACATGAGCTTATATGTCCTTATCTACATTACTAATGACCTTCCATCGCATTATTTCCTGACACCAGCCAATTAGATCAACCTACTTCTATATTGAGGTTAACAGGTGATTGAGGTGAGATTTTATAGCAACAACAACAACAACACAACCTCTACTAACTACTAGCCTATAGACACTTCAAATTAAATAACCTTCATGATGGTAGGATATACTGAAGGAGTTATTGTTAGGTGTACTTAATGTGACAGCATGTGACAGCATGACGAACATGACTGGATGCAGAGGCGGGCTGACAAACCTGGAATGAAGTGAAAACATCCGGTGGGCGTTACCTCGGCGGTCAAAAGCTATTACTTCAATTACAGGAGACAGATGGGAAAGGCCAAATGCAAGAAAAACCAAAACTCGTGCCAACAACTCTGCTAAACAGATTGACATGGGCTAATACCAGGACCATGACCTACCAGCATTGCTTCCAACGCTTCCTGGTTTAGTTCAAACACCCAACGAATCTCCCCAAACGTCCTTCCAGCTCTCATTAATTCATGTTCATCATGTATTTTCATTGAATGCTTGCTATCTCATACATTAATTAGCTGTTCCATTATTTGGTACAGTGTGAGCCATTAACGTGATTGATATCTGTTGTAAAATGTCATCACTATCATGGTCACAAAGTTTTGGTCAGATTATCTGAGGTGAGCATGGAAGGTTTCATACCATTTTACTACTGATGGAGTCATAATTTAAGTTGTAAATAGAATATCACTATAACATTTCTCTTGCAGCTTTATTCATTGCCAATGTGTGACTGTTCGATCTATATTCTTTATGCCTTGAAAAACGAGCACACATAGTGTAATAACAGCTACAAGCGGAAGCCAGCTCACTGACGGTGGAGCCTGTGTCACTAATAAATATCACATGATTACATCAGATATGATGACTCCAAGATGTTGAAGTAAAGTACAGGAGTTAGCCACACAGCACAATAGCAGCCATTAAAATGGGAAGTTTCATCATTGCATTTAAGCACTTATTGCATCAGGAAGGACCATGAGACGCCATTATTATATTTCATAAAATGTTCACCTGATGAAGAAACCGAACCGAACAGATGTGCGAAATCACAACGCAGTAGTTTGATTGTAACTGTGAATGATCACAAGTGTATATTGTGGGTTCAAAAGCTATTTATCAGTCAAGTAATGACTTTAATAAGCATGATATCATATTGACCATGAGTCAACGTGTATAACTTGAGCAGCTTCCTAGTGTTTTCCCACACTGTGTGCTGATCCTAATGTCCAAACAATAAAGATTGCACAGGCTGGGGTTTATAAATAACAATAACAGTAAGGTGAATCCACTGTGAACAAAAGAGTGGAACAGTGTACATACAGATCAAAGGCTACTCATAATATCAATTCATATTCCCCATAAAAGGTCTATCTGCAAATTTACATTGGACCTGGTCCAAGCGGCAACTACAATTGAGGAAAAAAGAAACACTTGAAAAAATATATATCTAAGGGAACAAATGTTCAAGTTTGGAGATAAATATGTTATATCAGCTGTCTGTAAAAATATGTGCATATTCATAGTGAAGAATGTTTGGATGCAGCTTTTAGTCAGCTCAACCCCGAATGTAAAAAAAATGTAAACATTTTCGTTTTTGGGAACTTATAATCAGATTCATCTTTGAGCTCTGATCGTTTTTTAAATCCTTATGTGATATTCTTTCAACACTTTTAAAAAAGTGAAGGTCAGCCAAGTTTCGGACGGGTTAAGTCATTTGTGTCACACCAGGTTCAGAGTTTGTGGCACGTAGCTGGTTCAGTCAGCTAATCCTGAAGGAATGACAGCCAGGCGTCCGTTTACAGGACACCGACCCCTAACCTGACTGTACAAAACAGGGCCCACCGCCCGGATGCAGGTAGGTTTGAAAAACTATATGGGTTGTCAGTCATATTTAACACCCTCACAGCACTGCTATATAGGATTACTGTGTGTAACTGGAAGTGAATACAACTGGGGACAAAATATCATTAAACTCTGTCTGAGAACAATCTCTCTCTTTGATACATCTGCCTGGCTCTGTGCTTACCAGCGGACTCAGAGAGATGAAACATTCAATGAGCTCAACATGAGTGTGACTTCAAAAGCAGAGGAATTCAAACTATTTACAGAAGAGACACACACACACACACACACACACACACACACACACACACACACACACACACACACACACACACACACACACACACACACACACACACACACACACACACACACACACACACACACACACTGGAATGTGATTTAACTTCTACAGAAAAAAGTAGTGATCGGACGTTCCTCAAATGACTGATTCTGAATCAGAGGATACACACACACACACACACACACACACACACACACAACCAAAAGTACAATACTGTTCAACAAAATGTTTGGTGTGCCAACACAGGCGTTTCTCTCTGCCACGCAGGAAAACTGTGCTGAGGCAACAGGAAGAGCCTTTGGCAACAACGCACGCACAAACTCATCGTCAGTGTGACATCACCAAGCTAACCGCAATCAGTCTGAGACCGGAAAGGAATCGCAGCAAGAAGGAATCATAAGCTCCTCACAGTCTGCAAAATAGTCAAGGAAGTTACTTTTTTGTTTACATTTCATGGCAAACATTTGGGTCAACCCACAAAGGATTACAACACACCACTGCATATAGAAACAGCTAACCTGGCCCAGTGCAAAGGTAATAGGCAATAATCTACAGCACCTCTTAAACTCACTAATTAACGTGTTGTAACTCGTTTGTTTAATCCGTTGCCAGGTACCCAGTGGAGACCTCAGGAGGTTACTGCTTTGAGCTAAGAAATAGTTTGGCAGGACAAGACCACCGTAAAATAGAAAATTGTTGTTTTTACACGTTAAATGTGGATTGAACAAGCAACACATGAGGTGTTAATTAATGATCTTAAGAGGAACTGGTTGGCTGAATGTGTTACCTTTGGACAGATCCAGACTAGCTGTTGTTACCCAATAAGTCCAGTCTTTTTGCCCAAACTAATTGGTAGCTTTGACTGTAGAGACATGAGGGTGATGATTCTTCTCATCTAAAATATGCTTATTATTCCTGAAGGGAAAAAAAGCTTCATGGCCGGGTGTGTGTCAGGCATACATAAACAGAGAACTGTGATGGTTGAGTGGCTGTTCATGCAATAACTCTTGCAATACAATCAGAAAGTGTTTGAGCAGATGATGGAGATAAAGACCCACAGACTCCAGTCATCCTTTATTTGCAGTGCATCTACCATGACAGTGACCATGGTTTTAAAGTATAGTTTGTGGCATCACAGAGGTTTTATTTTGGAAACTTTGCAGATGGATTTCTGAAGGAAGCAGTTGACTTTTGAATGTTATATTCTATGAATACAGAACTTAAAACGCCCACATTTTGTTAACCGAGAAGCCATTTAAAAAAAAAAAGAATCCCAACCTTAAAAACAACGACAGGATCTACTGCTCCTACAGTAATAATAATAATAATACATAGGTTTTATATAGTGCTTTTCTAGGTACCCAAAGACGCTTATTTCTGTCCTCATTTCCCAAGTTGGATCTACTTACCAGTTTCCAGATCTCTGAGCTCCAGAGCTAGACTGAGCCTGCCCCTCAGACATTAATTGCATAAGAAGATTTGGCATAAAGTTTAAATAAGGATCTGGAATGTCGACTGATTAGTCAGGCAAAGCCTACGGTGGATTGGAGAAAAAGGGGGTCAAGAAACAGGACATGTCACTACCACAAAACTGAACTCATTTTGGGGTCACCACAGGTAGATTTGGGTGAGACTCCTGTTCAAGTAAAAATGTAACCAAAGACATTTTATTGCTCAGAACACCACTGCTGCAATGAAACAGTCACTTTAACAGCAGCTAGCCTATAGGGTGTGCAGGTTGAGGCTTGCTGAGACGTTAGAAACTAACACTCGTCTCTAATGATGACGTCTTATTAGACATATTTAAAAACTTTGCCAAACTCTGATTCCTGAAGGAGTGGCAAGGAGACAGACAAAATATTATGACACATATAATGCCGTTACTAATACAATGATTAAGACAATGATAATGTGATCAACCATTTAAAGAACAATAATGATGGTTTCTGGAAGCGACAAGTTACTGTGCTCAACCTCAATGAGAGCAAGGAATTACAAGTAAAATTGGCAGCCTGAATGAAAAAGGGACATAACAGGCAACACAAATCGACATAAATGCAGTTAATTAAAGAGAAACCCAGTTCACTACGACTTGCCGTGACTTGTCCCGAGGCAAGAGACCGTGGCCTTCGATTTCATTTCCGTCTTTCTTAATTAATCCTCATGCAACATGAGTCTATTATTCTTGGCTTCCAAGAATAAAATCCTTATAAAACTTCTGTTACGCCTTTAACATTCTTGTTATTTTACACACTCAGTTAGTTTACAAACAAAATGAATGTCTTAATGTGATTGGAACAATAGGAGGTTCACCATTAATAAAGTCAAAGTCAGCTTTATTGTCAATTCTACAATATGTGCCAGACATACAGATGAATCGAAATAGTGTTTCTCTCCGACCCACGGTGCAATATTACAAAATATATGTAAATAAAATCAAATAAAAAAGTAGTAACCAATAACAAAAAATCTATTAAATTGTTCCTTTTATTTAATTTTAAAAAAAAGCAATAATAATCAAGTTAATACCAACAGAGACACAGTGGTGCCAGTGGGGACACTCCCAGGGTAGCTCTCAAACTTTCCTCACACATTTGTTTAGGTTCAGTAATAAAATAAATTCCCACACAGGAAGTTCAGAAGTTGTATGCACTCATGTCACCTGTCAACACATTCTGATGGTTTTGGTTTGTAGTGGTTTGTTCATCTAACCTGGGGTTCCCAAGTCAGGAATCAACATTAACAACAATTGTGACAACAAATATTGCTGGTTGTTAGTAAGTTAAGTAGATACATTGACACATGAATTCCACAAAGCTAAACCTCCAGATTAAAGTTGGGAATGTGGGTGCATGAGACAGTTGGTGAGCAACCCCTTCATATAAAACATCCTTTTGCAAAACAATACAGTACAATCTTGATTATGACCTGACAATTTATCAAACAAAAGACATGGGTGCTACTTGAACTCAGAGAATGAATCTGCTAAATTAATCTGTCATCCTTCCCCCCTGGCCTCGGCCCGACTGGGAATCTCTCTCAGTATCCAGTAATACTTCAGTGTCACTTCAATAAAGACAACAAGAAAGAATACCAACAATGACAGGATGGAGGGGAAAATCTGCCAATCCCTTCCAGCCCTGCCAGTCTGCCAAGGAAGCAGCAGATGACTCAGAAAAAAAGAAATATAAACACAGGATATTAAGAAACCACAACCATTCGGCTGGAGGATGGATTGCTTGACTACTTTATGTCAATCGGTATTCAGCATTCTTGAGGGTCATGATCTACTATATTCCTCTCATCTCCTTCATGGGGTAGTGGGACAAATATCTAACCTGCAATCTGAGTCCAACATTTTGGAACCGAGATTTACCTGCATGCATGAAATTAATTTTTAAAAGCCCCTTCTAGCAGCTGTGGTTGAAAAGAGAAGAAATTACACGGTTAATTAATCTATTAGGGAACTATTTTGCCGATGATGGTAAGCAACCGGAGAGACATCCACATGTCACTCAAAGCGGCCACGCCCTCAATCATACCTAACTTTTATTGGTAAATTAAATGGGTGAGATATTTGTGGTGGTTGTTTTTGTAAAATAACCATGTTTCTGTTTGCTCAAAAGGTTTTTATTTCTACAGATATTAAGATGATTTACATCAGAGCTGCTGGCCACATAGAGGTGCTTAGGATTTAATATAGAAAATACTTAGTTTCCCTATGAATTATTATCACTGACAGTTCAATAGGTCATACATTAGGTGCCAGCTTTCACACCTTTTGAGCCAGAAAATACCCTGGCGGTGGGTATCACCGAGTGTGCAGCTTATTTCTGAGCTCCTGACACCTTAACGGCGGCTTCTCATCGGCCAATGGAAAGCCTCCTACCAGCCAAGATTCACCACACTTAATAATTAATGTCCTCAGAGTCATCTCGCTCTGGAGACAAACACAAGGGGTGGATGTTAGATCTCGCGGGTGCTTTGGGCTTTTCACCGAAGAGTGTGAGAAATCTTCCATGCAATGATTGGAAGCAAAAGTATCAGGCTTCAAGGCCTCCTACATTCCTCCTTTCACCTAAGAAGACACCGTGTCAACACTAAGGCAGCTGAATCAGAAAATGGAATATTTTCCCTGATATTTGGCCTGTAAAGAAATCTGTATCTCTAATGATTGAAAGAAATCCTATGCTGAAGTATAAATTCATCTAAATGAACTAAAACTGTACTGTCTGGAAGACATAGAGCATCTTGATCCACTTAATAGTGTTTCTAAGTGAAACCTCTCAACAGCTGATGATATGCGTTTGTGGCTGCTTCAGAGTTAGAAAAGTTCTGCTTCCATTTCCTGACCACAGTTGACCTGCTAAACTAAAATAAGCCAAGGACACAAAATGTCTGCTTTTAGAGTGTTTGCTGATAAAAGAAATCTGTCAGTGTACTTTATAGAATGTACATACTGCACAAAACTGTATAAAACAGCCACAAAGGTTGATGCAATGTAGTACGAATACCATCAAATTAGAAGTATCAAGTGACAGCAATTCTTAAGATTCACTAGTTTTCACTCAGTTTTTCCCCAGGATATTTTCCATATGTTTTTGAGATACCATTCATTTTTTAATTAATACTTTGGGAATATTTCTGCAATATTTTTGAAGAATATTTTACAATTATTTTTCACAGAGATCGCAAAAATGCTAACATTAACTTTGATGTGGCAAATGTTAAAAGCAAATTATGGATAATTTGTAAAAATAGTAGAACAACAAATGGGAGGCTGAGGATTTAATATGACACAAAATGGACAAAATGTAGCCGAAACCACCCTTAACAAGCTCTTTAAAATCTGTTCAACCTTCAACAATAAAATGGACACTTCAGTATCAGATCCAGGCACTAAAGCTTCAAAAGGTTAAACTACTTATATTGATTTGCCGCGGCCAAAACAAAGTCACAAGTGTGCAGTAAATACCAGAGGAGGTGATATTTTGACCTGGCCCTGATTAGTCTTTTAACTGAGGTTTGGTTAGTGTTAATAATTTATCAAATAGATTTAAAAGAAGTTAAGGAGGTGTGAGTCATTCGCACAACTACATTTACTTTTGGCAAAACACACAAACAAAGAATCTATTAGCACTTGACCCTAAGATGGAATATGCAATAATTATATGTCATATTTTATATACTGTCACTAATTAACAAACATCTCATTGTAAGATTAATCTAAAAAGCCTTAAATCAATATTACACCACTATGCATTATATATAATGTCTTTACGGTCATGCTGACAATACTTTGGTAATTTATTGTTCATCAATTTATAGTTACCTGATTGTGTGACATGTAAATACTTGTGGTGTGTTCATATCCTCAGTGACAGAATTATCTAGCTCTGTCATGAAGTCAGCTGTATGTTGCTTTGTTAAAATGTGGATAACATTATCATGCTGTACTGGAAACTCCCACGCAATACTTGATGACGAAAACTACTCCAGGAGCATGGAATTTGTGGTTTGTGGTGTTAGAAGCACAGTTATTTGCCGATAATACACATGCAACTGTTTCTCAGCTGGGATTTAGCATCTTAGCACAAGCTTGAACAGACCAACACTACATTTAGGCATGGTAGACATGGCCCTGATGACAAAAGATGATAGATGACCAAGGAGCCTGACGGCCAGGACCAAGGGCCCAAAATGAAAAATCAAAGGACCCCACAACACGTGAGGTACTACTTCCAGTATCTAGATTAACAGCTACTCTCGCACAGATATTATCCAACTGATTTGACCCATATTTAGGGAAATCATGTTGGTGTCACTCTCATCCTGGGTTTGCCAGTTGAGCGTGTGGTTACTTCCCTTGTGTCCCATGGCGAATAGCTGCCAACAACAACTACAGTGACGGTCTGAGGTACGCAGAACGCGGTCGAAGTGAAGACACCGTAAAGAATGCTGTAAAGAAAGGCAACCCAGTGAACCTCAGGATGCTTTCAACGAGCTTAACTCCACCAGACTACGAGTTCATTTAGTCAACGTTCAAAACACTAAGAGAAAATATGTATATTTATAGTGCTGTTTTAGAAAACAGTCCATTGTTTTGTGTGTTTATCACAGAACTAACCAATTGCAATAGCACATTTACAATTTTCTTTTTTCCAGATGTTCTCCCTCTATGGTGCCTTTTGTTTCATCATCACATAATCATATATCAACAAGCTCAAGGCAATCAAGTATTTTTAAGCGCATGCCGCTACGTTTGCTTTGCACAGCAGAGTCAATATTAATAGAGTGCTATTTAAACCCAGGTTTACACACAGGGCAGCCAGAGGGTTAATGATTGACTAGGCTTTGGTGGGTGTCAATATGAGAAAAAACAAAACTATGTCAAGATCTGTGGTCTTGCAATTGTTAACCGAGCTTGATAGAACTTACGGGAAGGCCATAACATTCTTCACCTTTGATGTGAAACCGGTGGGAAGACATTTTATGACGTCCCTTAAGCCACGGTCCTTTACCGACCACAAAAGATATGACTAGCATTCCCAATCTGAGTGCCATTGTTGCAGCTTTTCCTTGGTATTCCCTGAACTATTAACATGCTAAAAATATGTACACCTCATTGTGTTTTAGCAGTCCGAAGTAGATGTCTGACAGAAAGGCCTTACTGACAAAACAACCCAATACATTTCTACAAAAAGCGGCAGTGACCCATTTAATCCTGGCGTAGAGTATGACCTGTCAATACTGAGCATTTGTTTAATTAAATGAATGAGATTCTTCTTTTTTTTAACCAAAAGCATAACCCTACAGAGAAACGGGGGAGAGATGGCCGTGTCGGCAAGATGCAAAGCTAACTTTACTTCTCACAAACAACCGAGTCGACTGTGCTGACACAAATACACAATAGTGTGATTAGTAAGCAAACAAGGTAGGTAGGCTAAAGAACAAGTTGCTATTGGTCTAGATCTCAAAGGAATTTCAGCTGACTTGTGCGTTGCACAAGACATGATTAAAATACAACAGGCGCTCTGCTGAGTGACAAGAAAAACTGAACACATCAATAAATAATACTTGGAGTTAGGCTAAATAATCTAATCTTTATTACAGCTTTATTTTTTGCCAACATATCTCAGTGCTTCCAAATGACATTGTAGGATTGGAGCTTACTACTTTTTAATTGTCTTATTCATTGAGTGAACATTTTAATAATTGTTTGGGGTAAGAATTAGAAGATGTTGAGTGAACAGACGATCTGAGAACTTAACTCTTAAATTATCGGAGTCCTTAGTAGTAGAGGCAATTAAGTAATTCAGTAGTTCCTAAGGCCAACCCAAAGAGCAACTCACTTATCCACTTATTAATGAGAGCATTAATTAACTATTTCGTCTCTGTACTACCAGAGATCAGCATGACAACCATCCAGCTTAGCTTAGCATGGATAAACTGTTACTGGATGTGTAGAATGAAAACAGCAAAAAAACAGACACCCGAGGCTATCTTTTTGTCAACACAGTGTGTTTGATCATTCTGTGTTGCAATGTGGCACCAGAGCTATTTCCTCGATCACAAAACAGCTGGGTGCGTTACACAATACACCTCAGAAGTACTGACCTCATGGTAAAGATGAACAGTAACTTGGCATTGACATTAGCTCATTGCAGACATTGGTGTGGACACATATATCAAGCAATGAATAACAAGATAATCCAGGAGGTAAACTGCCAAAGATATCTTTGCAGTAATGTAGAAAACTGTGTAGTAAACCCTGCTCAATATTTCACAAATCTTTAGTAAGAATATTAAAATGGTATTCTATGCAGAATTTCCCTAAAAACGATTAGATGCATACAAAAGTAATCCCTCTTGACCATCACTTATGACACACTAGAGTGTGTTGTGTCTATCTGCAGAAAACCTGCCTTCTGCCTTACTGTTAATATTTGTTGTGTTCAGGACATTTCTGGGCGTCAGCTTTTGGCCAGTGTGTGAAGTGCTATGCATTCGAATGCAGGCATCCAAGAGGAAGCTACACAAACACACAGCCCTGAGAAAAACCCAGCATATATAGTGAGTCAAACCCCCAAGCAAACAAAGCTTGCGCCAAAACCAGAGTGAATTTGGGGTTGGCTTTCACTTTCGCGTGTGATGCTGCAGGTCCGGCAACCACAGTCAGGGGATGTGCACTTCAGATGTTGTTTACAGTTACAGTTATAAAACAGTTTTTATTAAATAAAAACTAAACCAATACACCCAAACAATGAGACTGTTGATAAATCATCATTGATAATGTGGATATAATTACTAAGTGGGTAAAGGCAAATACATAAATAGAAGCTAGAACCGTCGGGTAAATTGAGAAAAATCACAAAAAATAAATCCCAATATTAATATGATATTGATATATTGCACAGCCCTAGTTGCTAGTTTTGCACACATATCTGCATCTTGAATAAAACAGACTTTTTTCACAACTAGTCACACTGCTGGCATGATTTCTAACAAGCATATTTCCACAATATTATTCAGGTAATATACTCTCTTTTCTGTGAATAAGCATGCTCCAGGCTGGTGATGCTATCAGCCACTAGGGGCAGTGTAGAGCACGTGTGGTGCCCTGAGGGGGCGGGGCGGGGAGAGGGGGGGGGGGGGTGCTGGTGGCCTCTTCCAACTACCCGGAGAAAATACACAGCATTGCTTTTCAGCTGGCAGGGGAAAAGTAAACTGGTCGGACCGGTGTGCATGCAGCTGCCGAGGGCTTCAGGTTGAGGGAAAAAAAGAAAGAAAACAGAACTTCACTTTGCCCCAAGAAACCCATCCAAGAGTAAACACTGTAAAGAATGCCGCGGGCGTCTTTGTACTCTAAACTTCACTGTATTACCAGCGGACATGTGGCAGCAGGCGGCGGTCGGTAAACGGTACCGACAGGGTTAGCTGGTTCACTTACACACACATTCACGAAAACCACAGCAGACACCAAGCAGGAGAGCATAACAAGAGCCGCTGTTACCTTTGGAGTACAAGGATCTGGGAGAATTCAGGTCGAGGTCCCCGCTGAAAAGGGAGATAAAGTCAGAGGGCATCGCAATCCCTCCGGATGAGGAAACCGGATACCGTCACTGTGCGACTTTCTCTCCGACTGTCCGACAAACTTCGGTCTTGTGTTGGGGGGACAACTGCGGTGACGACGTTGACTCGTTGGCTGTAGCTAGATACCCGTCTCCGCTGTCACTTGGCTCGTGACTCCCCCCTCAGTCCGCCTACAGCGCACGTTATTGTCAGCGGACGAGCCGAGCCGCTGCTCACACCGGGAGCCACGCCCACACGGATGACGCAATACGTAGGACGTTTGAATCGACGCAACTTTGTCCAGCACCGTATACAGTACACATAATATTACTAATATTTTATTGGCATTTTGCACAGCAGACATTTTGAAATTAAACACACGTGTTTAATTTCTCACATGATTGGCTGTGACACACTAAATATAATTATATATTATCTATCTATCTATCTATCTTTACTTTTTAGTCACAGAATGACAAAGAAACAAACAACAGTTGTGAAGCAGCCCCGAACAAAAGCACATCAATTATCTGCATGACTTGAAACAGACCTGGCAAGAATTGGATATTGATTAGTTGACATATTCATGATAAATTAGACCCTTGATTAAACTTAAACAGCCATGCATCTACTCTATTCAATTACATTGCACATCGCTATCAATCGCTATAACTAAAGTTTTTTGAAATATGCTTTAACTGTCAGTGCAACTGTCACTCAATTGCATGTCTGCAAAAGGCAGTAACTCACCCAAAGCATTTCATTCATGCTTCAAAACCTATTTATCAAAGTGAATTAAAATAAAAAAAACATGTTTTGTCATCATAAGAGCCGTACTGATCAAGATGTTTCAATGTTTTGTTCACCATGGAAATGTTTCTTATATACAAATCTCTGTTTTGTTGACACTGACTGCTGACTGTACTAAACAAGAGTGTAAGTTTTGTCTAGCTGAATGCTGTATCATCGCTTTTCAGATCTGGATTTCAACAGTAGGTAAAAGTTTACACTATACAATACTGTTGTGCACATTTGTATGTATACAGTAAATGTATTTGTGTGGCAATATGTTGCGTGTATTGTAAACAGAAAATTCACCTTTGACCTTACACGTAAAGTCATATAGTGAAAAGAACACTTAAAATAAAATCTATGCCAAGAACCTCCATAACAAAAAAACTCTGCAATGATGAAAAATGATGGTAGTTCAGTACAAAGACAATAGTTCTGTGTGTCCGACAGGTTTTAATAATTGAATGTATCATTTTGCATGTGACGGCTCAATTGATGAAAGACTCTTTTGATCAGTGGTTGAACCAGTGGTTATTGTGCAAATTGTAGACAACTCTGTACTCGTTTGCACACGTGCTGAAACACGTGCAACACTTGGGAGCTGCTCAAAGAAGACTTTAATTTATTGTCTTGAAAAACACAATTCTCATTTAAGAATTGAGCCAAAGTGAATGAGGAAAAACTGTCACAGGTGAATTGCAGGAGCACTGAAATGGTAAAAAGGCATTTACAGGACCTGGTAATAGCTATCGTGTGCATACTAATGTTTATAGTTCACAGATCTCCAGCTCGTATTACACCTCACCTATTTTGACAATAACGTACCGTAAAATGATATCTTGTTGAATCTGATAACATCCAGAGGTAGTAGCATCATGTGCCTTAACTGTAGGTTTTTTTTGTCACTTCCATTTAATGCAGCAACAAAAGCTTGGTCTTATTTCATAATAAGTAACTGATAGATTAGTCAGACAATCTTTAGGTTCCATGAATACTTATTTTATGGGATAAAAGCATATTGTACAAGAACAGTCACAGAAACACATTTATTTGCTTGACAAAATATATACTGCAGTCTAAATACAGTGTCTTAGATCACCCTCAGATCCTCCTATCCTCAGGGTTTCAGCCTACAGGTGTGACATTTGCAAAGAGAATGCTAATAATTTAATAATTTAGGAATGATATTCAGCCAGAAAGCAGCAAAAGCAAAAGCTGAAGCAAAGCATTCTGATGGAACGTGTCAACCCTCACAAACACTCCCAGAAGAAACTGTTGAAAGTCCATTATTTGAAGATGAAGAAGAAACAACTGGCTTCTCAGTTAAACATTCACCATCCTGTTTCTTACATTTGAGTCCAAACAAGCTGAGGAGTTTCATCAGCATCAGGTCCACAATCTCATCCTCTTCTGACGGCTGTAAGAACAGTGAGAGGTGTGCATTTCCCAATGAGTATCACGTCGTATGTTATAGTAAGATATCTTGTGTACATGTGTCAGACTCAGCATGGGTGAGTTACCTTGTGGTGGATCTGCTCATGACTGAATGCCACCAGAATAACAGAGATGAAGAGGTTCAGCACCACAAAGGTCATGAACACAATGCAGGAGCCAATGAGGAAAGCGCCAAGCACCGGGTTGTAATTCAGAACCTGAGGGATCAGGAGGAAGATAAACACTGAAGAAAGGTCAGCTGTCAAAATCTGCTGTGCTACACTTGTACCAGCCTCATACTAACCTCTTCATAGTTAAAAATGCCGAGCTGCAGGCTGACCATGGTCTGTGCGGCGTCCAGCAGCGTGCGATACGAGTATAGCTTCCACCCATACATCAAGTTAGACTGAAACATAGAAAGTTGTGTTAATAACCACCTCTTGAATGAAATACAATATAGATACATTCTGCAGAAATGCTGTGATCGCAGCAGCATATTGACGTTGGGAGTGTGGGAAACTGCTCACAGCGATGGAGTAGGCCAGGAACATGATGGTCATGACCACCAGGAAGCCTGAGATATCGGTCCAGGCTCGCTGCAGTGTGGCTGTGATCATGTGCAGCTTTGGGTTCAGTCTCAGCAGGTGCCACAGTTTGACTGTAGCCAACAGCACCAGGAAGGCAATAAGATACCCCAGCACCGCATCGGCCTTGGCTGTCTCATGGAAACTGGCGTATCTGGAAACAGAGATGAGACTTGTTTTGACAACCTATTGAAAGGGTTTTAAATTGACTAAGGAAATAAAAGTTGTCAGTGTAATACTTTCCTATTGGAGTTATTTTGGAGTTATCAAATATTCATTCATTTCCAAAAGGCATTTGTCAGATAACGCTAATTATTAAATGTAAACAACTTCTAATATGTCTAATTTGGTCTGAGCAAAACATCAGCTTTCACTAGCTACCACTCAAACAGTTTATACTGTAAACGCTGTTTGCAATTAAGTCAAATATCTAAATGTTCTGTTTTGTGTTTGCTGGTGAAACTGTGAAAGAAAGCATCTGCTTTACTAAGTATGTGCTGGGAAATAAATACACACACAGTTCATACCAATGTTAAGATCAAACCCTTGAGTATGTACTTGTGTTATTCCTCTTGCTTACTGGTCTTTCTTGTTCTGGTAGTGCTCCATGTCCCGTTTTCCCAGTAAAGTCCTCTTGATGAAAACAGACAGCGCACTCCAGCTGAGGATGATAATCGCCAGCTCGAGCAGGTTCCACTTGCTCTTGAAATAAGCCCATCTCTGCTGCTTCATCAGCTTTCCCTGTCAGGAGAAGAGCATATCATGTGAGGAGTCATTATTACGACTAGTGACGGTAGAAAATTCCAGGTAGAATGCATTTATACCTGTACAAACATGTAGTAGGTGATAAAAAGGAAGTAAATTGCTTCAGAGGCCATGACAAAGATGTGAAGTCCGCCAGTCAACTGGTAAAGACGCACACTCTGAAGCTCGCTGCGGAACTGGAAAGCTCCTGGAGGAAACGCAAAGCGACAGATCTTATAAAAGTTGCATTTTCTGTGCCACTCTCACACAGTAGCTGGACATAGACTTCTTACCAATGGCTGTGGTCTCCAGCATGAGTGTGACAATACAGAAGAGGTTGACGTTGGCATTGTACACAGTGAACTCAACAAAGACTGCTTGCGTGTACACATCCAACCAGGTGTTGTCATAGAGGTACTGAAGGGATCTATAAAGAGAACAACATGGTACAGTTAGTATAAATGTTATGTCGTGAAACTCCCTAAAACTCTCCTGATGTCAAGAAAATTGCAAATTCTGATGCACAGGACACAATCTTTTAGTGTGTCATTACGACAGTAATTTAAGGCTGATTGAGCGTTAAAAGCAATTCAAAACAAGTGCAAAGATGTAGTATTCATTTAGTATACAAATGGGAATTTAGTTTTAGGATAAATGCATTTTTGTTAGTCAATTACTGTTTTGTGGAAAATCCCCCATACTTAAGGAGCTGGAACATACAAAAGTTTGACATACATTTTCTGTCAAATAACTTATTGTTTCACTATTGAGGTTGATCTCACTGGGCTCATTGTATATTACAATACCTACCTGCTGGAATTTTCTAAATCTGGCCCCAAATCCTCCACAAATCCTCCTCCTCTGTAGAGCATTACGCTGCCCCAGATGGGGAAGGCCCTAAGTTTACCCTGGGACTGGTACGTCCACGGGCCGGGAAGGTTCAGCGAGGTGCTCCAGCCTGGACCGTAGGAGCCCATGTCCTCCAGCTCCCACGAGTACGGAGCGTGACAGTCCCGCTCAGACTGCTGCATAGAGGGAGCCACGTGGCAGGAGTTTTCATGCACCCTCACCTGGCGAAGGCGAGCATTACCCACCAGCTTGGAATTTCCATCTGTTATGAATCCTGTGACAGATTATCAGGGAGGAAGAATGAACAAGAGAAGAGCTGAATAACTTTATGCAAATAAAAATAAATCAGTAAAGGTTTGGTCCAACTAACTGCATTTTATGAACCAAATAAGGCCTTATTAAACTGTTTCAGGAAATAGTTGAACACCTTTTATAATTTACTACAAAAGTAATCTATTAATATCATGTGATATGTAGTATAGGCACTACCACTTGGTATAATATTTAAAAACACTATTATAATTCATGCAAAGCAGTCGCGTGCAACAGTTACTCACATCACAACATACTGACCTGGGTGTTCTCCAAACAGGTTGCTCAGGAGAGTTGTGTTTGCCCAGTTGAACACGTCCTGAATACTCATACTGTCTGAGATCCCTTTGCTGAAGCTCTGGCGAATGTGTTGGGTCAGAAAGTAAGCGTTGGGGTCCCTCTGACCGTACGCCACCAGGAGCAACATCCACATGAATCCCATGTAGGCTGCATCACAAACAAACATCCAATATCAGCATCTAAAAGTGTATCTTTTATGCGTCCCATGTTGTATCAAAGTGGTCCTCCTACCAAGAATCTCCCTTATTAGGGCAAAGACCTTCTGTTCTTTCACCATGTTGTTCCTTATCCTGTTGATGTCAGTGGGAAGTGGTGGCTGATAGAAACTGCAGGTGCTGTCTCTTCTTGCTGCACGCACTGCATCAGGATCATCTTGTACAGGGATATTGTACCGATTTGTGTTTTGTTGTTTTCACACAAAACATTTTTCAACATTGAACAATCGTACCTGTGTTTCTCAGACTCTCGTCTATTTGAGGCTCTCCATACTCCTCCTGGTCAATTTTCTTCAGAACAAGAGCGAAGAAAGCAGCAAAACCAAGAACCTGTGATGAAACATGTTCAGGCCAGAGGCTCATAATGATCAATGTAAGTATGTTCTGACCATGAGCTGTAATGTGGCTCACCTTCAGAGGTTGAGTAATAAAGAGACTCTCAAAGAAGGAGACCACCATGGAGATAAGCCAGCTTATAGAGCGGTCCTTCCCATACGTCAGCCCATACATCATGGTGAAGTATCCTGACACACCGCTGGTTGAGATCACCAGTATCCAACCAACAAACACAGACCACCACGGCAGCCCTCCTTGACAGCACTTCTTGGTGGAGTCGCCGTCGACGCTCTCTTCTGGACTGGGGCTGCGGTCCGCCTGGTCTCCTTGCAGGCTGGACGAGGGGAGGTGGTACACCAGGAGACCCTTCATTCCCTGAACTTGCTGCATGGCTCGGTTGTAGCTGTCTGGGTTTGGAAAACGAGAAGGTCCCAACAAACCCAGCTCCTTCTCAACATGACGCAGCTGCTTGTACAGGAACCGGCTGTTGTTGCTCTTCTTCTGAACTCCATCTGAAGTCTTCTCAGGGCTACCACTGTTTTCTGTCCATGCAAAAATCACTATTAGTCTGTCACAATGTCAAATACATTATGCCAATATTGACAATGAGGGTAATTTATTTTTTTTATAATAGAAAATAAATACCCTACATTAAAGATTCAGAGCAATACTTTCCCACTTAACATAATATCCATGTCTAAAATCTAAAAAGGTCTAGTCACCAATCACATCGCCCTCATCAGTCTGGAACTATCAGGGGAGTTTGCTTGTCAAATGAATGATTAGTATGGAAGAAAGAATATACACCGTTTCTCCTAAACATTTAATCAAATCGTTCAATGGCTAATGATGAAAATGAATCCACTTCATAATTTGTATAGCTGCATAAATGCACAAAGCCTGTCTGATGAGGTAAATACTGCTGAAGAAAAATAAATCCTGAAGAGACAGAAAACAAGTCTGGTACATTACCTTAGATATTCATGTATGTTAACAGATACAAAATGTATATTAATGTAAATATATGTCCTAAATTACCATTGTATTAATTAATTGCCTTGTTATAGGTTTGGTCTTACAATTAGCCAATACAAATGGAATCAGAGCATTGTTTTTTACCTTGTAGATCGACTCCATGTAAACTGAGAATCATAGAGCGATCCCTCTTGGAGGCATCAGTGTAGAAGTCTCCGGCTGCACGGTTCTGATGTCTGATGATGTCCTCCACCAGAGACAGCAGAGTGTTAATGTCTGCCTGCTGTCCAGGCCGGAGCTCCAGGTGGGGCGCCGGACTCTTCATGGCCTTTGAGAGTGACTGAGCAATTCTCTTTATGTCCTAATGGAGAAACCACAATAAGAGCTATAATTACCTCCAAATCACGCTTATGGATATGGTTACCTCACCTTAATCACAGTATCTGGTGTGATGTCCTTCAGCTCTTTCTGAGGGGAAGACGTCTGTGAGGGAGAGACTCGAACAGTCTTTCCTTGTTTGGCTACATCCTTTTTGGGGCCCTTCTCTCGAGGGCGAGTGTTTCTGAAGATGCTCACGATAAGGAGATTGATGGGGAACATGATGATTGAACTTTGAACTCCAATCATAACTTGTTGCCAGGTGAACTCGATGTGACCTGCAAAAGTGTAACTTTATATTAATTCAATTAAATGGACGTGAATAAAATAACATGTGTGTTTAGTTACTTTTCAGTGAGACTTTGGATTTTAATTATTTTGGATACTCATCTATCCATTCAACCCTCAGCATGACTGTCCCACTTGAACTTTCCTTGCCCCAGCCCAGGTCATTGGCATACAAAACTTTAATGTAAAACCCTCTAGAAATAGTTTTTTTGTTTGCATGATGATTCAGGAAGCAAGTTATTACGAGAAACAGCAGTAATCACATCATTTCGTGCATGTATGGGGTTAATTAAAGTCAGATTTGAACAACTCATTTCAAGTATATTGTTGTATGTAAAACATAATCTGAATTGTACATCTTAATGCCTTAGCCATTTAGTATAATAAATAGTTTTATATTTTATCGCCTACCCAGGTCCATGGTCTGCTCAGAGGGGTCAGTGGGGATGCCCCAAAACATGATGCTGGTCAGCATGGTGCACTGAAGCAGGGAAAAACAGCAGGACACTCGCTGGACACGTGTGAAAGTGCTGCAGGGAGGCCGATTAATGACAGAGAACCAGATGTGGCCGTCCTGGAAATCCTTGGCTGTCTTCATGAAGAACAGGTTACTAGAAAGGGAAGGGAATTTGGATCCATGAGAAATCATAAATCACCTTGGTAATGTGTTTTTCCCAGACCCATGGCTAGTCTCACCTAAATCTCTTCAAGTCCATCTCTGTGGCTACTGGGAAGACCTTGTCAAGAGCGCACTCTCCCACGTCCACAGCCAGCCAGGAGTTACACAGGAAGTGCCACTTCTGACCACTCTCCAGATCCTGCACCATCACTTTGTTGACGTACCTGCATGAAACATCGATAGCTATCTTGTGTGCTTATAGTGACAGCACAAACTCAATCATGATTTCGTCATGTTGGAGTTACATCACCACATCTTGCTCTCTGCCCCATACCATGCAGGATGAGCTCCCGAGTTGTCATGCCACAGCCTGATGCTCTGCAGATCTCCAAGGGAAAAGTGTGTGGTCAACAGGAACATGTCCACCCCGCCTCTCTCAAACACTGGCTTCTCGGGATCTGTCAGGTGGTGAGGCTCACTTTCTCCCTCTGTGCCCAGCAGGGTTATTGTCACCTAAAAAAAAGGTCAATCAAGATGCCCAACATTGCTAACATCATGCATGTCCAACAAAGCAGTAGACAGGTTTAATTTCTGTGAGTCGCCTCTAAGCTTCGCTAGGTGTTACTGACCTGAGAGGAGGTGGACGCCCCATGCCGATGCCCCGTGCTGACATTCAGCATATAATGATACTCAGCCAATGGGTCATTATCCTCGAGCACTGTTATCTTGACCTACAAGCAAATGCAAATACAATTCAAAGTAAACCTTATATAACTAAGTATAAAATATAAGATAAATGAATAAGTAAAGGCATTTAAATCATAGACTGCTTGTATATTCTAGTATTTAAATTTGATTGCATTTGGTTATAGGTCAGAGTGGGTATTTCATACAAGTTCTTGTAGTACTTTGCATTAGTAATTACTCAGTATTTGCTGAGAAATGTTTATCTATATCTTGTTCCTTTGTTGAAAAAGGTTTAATGCACAAAACATGAACTCACAGAATTTGATCAATTTTTTAAGCATACAAATGTCAACTAAAGACATGCAGAGGGATGCTGCAGTTTCAGTGAAGTATCCAATAGAGAGTTTATAATTCTGCCATGGTACTGACACTTTGAGGCTTTCATATAATATGTGTCAGCAAAACAAGTCTAAATTAGGCTTCTGAAATGGGTTGGCGTTTCAAATCACCAATATAAAGCGGTGAAAGTGTTGCCTGAGAATTACCTTGGCTGAGTCCTGGATATCTTTTCTGCGTGCCCATACAATCAACAGGAGATACGCAGCAAAGATGGCCCCCACAAAACAGACCACCACGGGATTATTTGTGAACGTAGCAAAAAGTTCAGCAGTGCGTGACACATCCACCAAGTTCGGCATGACAAAGAAAGAGCTGCCAAAGAAAGTCAAGTGGTTACAGAGGCACTGGGTGACCAGAGACGTAGTGAGCGGACCGACCTGCAGAAGAAGAAAAAAAGAAACCCAGCTGGTCAAACTTCACAGCTCACTTTTTCAAGGGTGTATTGATGCAACCATGGTGGGTGTGTGTTTTTTCTTTTACTCGCCCTGCAGCCATCTTCACTCCAGGAAGACTCCGTTTCATTCCAGTATTTGCATTGGGCAGCAATGGTAATTACCCTAACAGTGGCATTCATGGATTTGACACCTGGCTCAACAATGGGCTTTATGACAAGGTAATGCTCTCCAGTTTCTCCTGTTCTGTCTTTTGGACTCAACACCCAGGTATATTTCTCCTCTGTATTAAAATAACAGATATATCCGTAGACAAAAACACACAAATGGAGGATTACACACGTGTATCTATCATCATATCAATGAATATAGTTTAAATGTGACTGTCTCCCTTCCTGTACTCTACAAAAAGTAAATGTAGTCGTTTAATGTTACCTGTTTTGGCATTCTCTAAAGGGATCTGGATCCTAGCGACATAATTCTCCTCATTTGGATAATCTTTACATCCTAGGAATAGCATGAAAGATGTGTGTTCAGAAGGCTCCATTTTCAGCACCAGTGTTACATCCGGCGATGGAACGTCAATTATTAATGTGCTGAAATTGGCCAGGTCCAGGACTGTGCTGTTCTCCTGCCCAACGTCAAGTCTTGGTAGTAAAATCTGAAAAACCCAGAAAACACATTAGCAATACACTGATGTTATCCAAACGACAGAATCTCAAACTATCTCTAAAACAAATATTACCTCTATCTCGTCGGGTAAGTTGTTTACAGAAATGAGAGTGCCATTCACTCGGGTGAGAGAGACGGATCCCACAGTTCCTGTGATGTTATCATCCTTCCAAGAATACGGGTTCTTCTCAAAACTCATCATCTAGAAGGAGGTAGACATACTGATACTGATATATATAAAAAACTAATTGTCCAAAACTGTGTCGCAATGTATTGACCCAAGAGTATGCAAACATTAAAGGGAAGGAGGCAGATTTGTAACTGGACCAAAATCATTATTTATGAGGAACTCTTTTGTCCAGGTTTTATGGATGGTCACAAACACAACAAACAACAAACATCCAGCTGACTCAGCATCTCCCCTGCAAACACCACACACTCACTCTGACATCCACTGGCTCCTCTGGAGAGATAATACGAGCAGGCAGTGTGGGGAAGGAGAATCTGGAGGAGCTGTTCTTCTGGACATTTATAGTCTGCATTTGCATCTTTTCTGGAGAGAATCTACAGGATGTAGAATCAGATTTATTTGATGAATTTCAGCAAACCCTAGTTTCAAGTACTTGCTCCAGCCAGTATAAGTCATCTCTTACCTGTTGACATACACACTGATCTGACCAGAGTCAATGATGGCAGGGTCTCCATCCGGCCTTTTATTATTCAGCAAAGCACTTTGCACATTGCTAATCCCAGTAAGAAGAAAATCTGAGACTTTTTTCTGAGGAAAACATATTATATGTTGGTTAGCGTCTGGCAAAACAGATATTTACCAATACCAGTGACAGTTTTGTTTTTACATTTGATGAAACATTCAAAATGTTACTGGCTGCTTCGACTAGTGGTGTAGCTGCTCGCACGACTTCTCCGTCATCTCCATCTTCCTGATTAACACTGATAGTGTTGAGGGAGAAGCTGAGGTCAGCCAACAATGAACCCGCTTCCTCCTGGAGCGGATATAATACAGCAACAGAAAAGATTACAGTTGATCTGTGTCTACCTTTCAGAAGAGCCGATGAACATGTATCATACTAAGAATTAGACATTTTATTATTGAACTGACTGCCTGATGACATAAGCTGTCCATACTCAAAAAGTTGAGGTGCACAGCAACCTTTTCTTTCCTTCTGCATTTGTTGTTTTGTGACATTGATTCAGACTCCTCTTACAATGGCTTATAGTAAAGGGCTGTGCTGAATTTTCCTAAGAATACTGCTCTACTGAACCGTACCTGAGCTGTGGGACTGAGCTCTTCTGGCCGCCGAGTGAGTCCGGCCACAGCTCTGGCCGTGGCTTGCACTTCCTGAGTCGTGTTGCTGGGTGAGTCCAACAGAACTGCACTCATTTGGGTCAGCATTTGCTTTCTGAGCTGAAAGAGGAAGAAGAGCCGAGTAACGCCGCAGTGCACTCGATCACAATACAACTAGTACTAAAACTAGACGTTCAACATTCTGTTACCTTCATCCTTGCTTCCTTCTGAGCTTGGCTGTCCTCTGTATTCAGCATATCAGAAACTGAAGTAAATATTTGTCCGAGTGCCTCACCAGAGAGAAGACCCTGCTGCTCTAACTGACTCACAGTGCCCTCCACTGCAGATTGGAGATCCTCCACAGACGTACTGGAGCCGCCTTTTCGTACCTTGAGGAACATAAATAGTCATTTTGAATCCTTGGATGTTGTGAGCTGGGATGCAGTGCAGTGTATATCTTTATAATTCTGTTTACTGGCTGTGATAACAAATAATCTAAATCTTTTTTTTAAAGATAGAGCCATGATAACTGGTAGATGGCAAACCTGAGTGGAGACAGTTGTGCTGGCTTTCTCATGTTCATTTTTCACAGACACCACCACAGACAAACTGTAGTTGTTGTTCCTATCTCCGAGAGGCAGGAAGACAGATTTCACCTCATTTGCATTACTGCAGCGCAGATGTTTTCCTTAAAAACAAAAGTGCCAATTAAGTAAAACTGTTGTATTGAATCCAAATTATTAATATTCAAACAAGGTACTAAAGAGCCAAAGCATTGACATTAATCACAGGCACTATTTTTTTAGAGGAAAGAGCATTTTTCAAAGGTCACTGTCAACAAATGAATTATTATTTGTTTCTTACTTTAAACTAGCTTAAAAAAACATATTTTATATGGTTTGACAACAAAATAGCTCTAGTTTTTTTTGTTTTTAAATAATTGCATCTCCCTATCCCTCATTCAAAGATCCAGAATCTATGAATATGCTAATCTCGTTCACGTCAAAGGATTGAAGTTGTGCTTTCTCAGTGCTGGAGTTTTCAAGTTTCAACATCACACTTGTGTAATTTTCATACTGGGCCGATTGCTTTCTAACGTAATTGTGATAACACAAAATCATGGTGGTCTTATACTGAGATTTAAGGTAAGTGAAATATAATACATAAAACAGACTCATACTCTGTCTGATACTTTCTCTTTCTCTGTTAAAGTTCTGCCTTGTGGCGGTACTTTAAATCAAGAGTTAATAAACATTCTCACCTGTGTCAGTTGTGAAGCAATAAACACATCCTGTCGAGCAGAAAGAACTGGCTTCGCAGGTGATGTCAAAAGCATGGAGAACTGTTCCTGAAGGTGGAGAGATGCTACATGAGGCGACTGGCTCGTCTGCAGGAGCATCAGTTGCAGCTGGTCCTGTTGGCTCAGGACCGGGTATTGGAAAGGTGTACTTAGCAAAACCTGACTCATTCTTGGCTGTAAAAGAAAGAAAAACATGCCTTTTGTCAATCAATTTATTGTGTTTTTCAAAACCAGAAGTTCAAAATCTTATTTCAAAAGGGCCCAAATCTCTATTTGACCTCTTTTGATACTTGCCATTAAAGGGGAACTACAGCTATTTGCAAAAATAATACATGTTATTCAAAACAGTCCAAAGATATAATTCAACATGAACAATAGCTCCCAAATGTAAAAACTAGAGTGCTAAAACTCCCAATTTGTGATGTCATCAGATATGATGTCTGGCCCTTCATAGCCCACAATTTCTGGACACAATATATGGGCAACATTTCTATAGAATAAAGCTCATTTGGTATAAAAAAGAAAACAAACATTATGTGGGTCAACAAAATCAGTCTCCTAATAATTGTCTTGAAGCAGCTCCAGACTTAATATTTGATACTGACTGAACATTTCTCGGCCATGGAAATAACATACTGGAATTCTTAGATTAGGTAGTGTTAACCTCAAATATATATCATAAAAATCTGCATTGCTGAGAAAACATGATGACTGACTATGGGATGAAAACGCACCATAAGCAATCACGCTGATGTTGTGCAATGTGTCCCTTGAAACTTTCAGATGTCGGCTATGTACAACGTATTCAGTGTTGCCATCCTGCCTCTCAATAAGTGGCCTCCTTCCTGCTCTGGAGTAACATTTTTGAAGGTCATCCTGGGACAAGATAACCAGTTAATAATTGACACATGAATCTGTTACGCCATCATTTAAAATCAAGTTAAGTTGCTGTTCCAGACTTACTGTCAAAGGTTTGGGGTCCTCAATATACCAAACTACATCTGGGCAAGTCGTCACACAGGTCAGTCGGAGTTTTACATGGTCAGTGATATTCATCGAAAAGCAATCATCACAACTGCAGGAATACAAGTAAATATATAACTGTAATTTATAAAAACCTGCCAACAACCTGCAGAATAAAAGAATAAAATGTAAAACGGTCTCCTTTTACCTGATGGTGACATCTGTGAATTCTGTTGGTACAACAGTGATGCACTTTGAAGCTGAAGCCAAGTCCACCCATTTCATAAACCAGGATGTTCTCCTGACAGTTAAAGTGTATTTGAAAATATCAAAGGGATTTGGAAGGCAATATTTTTCAATAATATGAGTTTCATCCTTTGTTTTATTACTGCATTTGCAGTTTCCTTCTGTATGGAAAGAAGCAAAGAACATAGCTTTAAAATAGCATTCCAACAATGAAAAACTGAAATCATGTTAATTATGACTTTTAAGTATTGAACAGTGGTCAATTCATTGTTGTACTTACTACACTCCCATTCAAATGTGAGTCCTTTGCCGGGCAATGATTCGGCTCCAGTGACACTCAGTGTGACACTCTGTGTGTAGTCAACCAAAGTGTCCGGAGTAGCAGTTATTTTCAAGCTGTCTGTAGTCACACTACCTGTCTGTAGATGAAAACAAAGTCATTGAGCAACAAGCAAACACCTGAATATATGCAGTAATCCTCATTTCTGATACTAATCTTCCACATACTGTGTTTCCATCTGTGTCTGGTGAAAAGCCAGAGTGATTCTGGCATGCCAAAAATATGTTCTCTAAGTCCACATCAACATCAGAGGCAGAGATGGCATTTGTGGCTTGCAGCTTCACCTTCAACGGTCCTTTACCAAAACAGTTTGGATAAGATTATTGAGCACATTTATGGATGATTGTTTTAATTTAATTAGGGTTAGCACAGCTTAAGCTGCAATTACCTTCAAGTGGGCTGGAGAACGTATAAGCTTGGAAGCTGCCATTGAGCATGTCTCTGGTCTCGGAGAGTTCATCCCTGGCTCCAGTCAGATTGAAGAGCAGCTCCACAGGGGCTCCTCGCTCCAACGAAACACCGATGATGAGATCAGTAGCGTTTGAACATGCGTCTTCCTCTGCCAGCACTTTGGCCTGCAGGCCTTCAATGGGCTCCAGCAGACACAGCTCCAGATCAGTGGACACTGTGTGGGCCGTGACCCTGTTAGATGCACTTAGAGTCAGGTTGTGGCAGCCATGACCAAGCTTCTCCACCACACTTGCACTCAGCGTAATATTGTGGGGAGTGACCCCTCTGTCCACAGACAAGTTTGCAACCAAGTCACTTTCATGTTGAATTGTGTAGGAAATATTTGTACCTATTTACAGAAAAAAAAGAGAATACATTATTCTATATTTTTGCACTTTGTTGGAAGCATTTGTCCCCTACAGTGTTAGACGGACTCACCTGCCTCGACCATAACCTGTATCTGCACAGGCCTACCATAGAGCACGTTGCATCTAGTGCCACCTGTCGACATATTCCTGCTATAGCACTTAATGACACCAAACTCTCCAACAGGCTCCTGAATGGTTATGGCTTTCTGAGCTGTAACACGCCAGTCACTGGTAGTACACTCCACTGTAACCATGAAAACGCCGGGATGTTTGAATTTGTGCATCATAGTGCTCTCCATCCTGTGAGACAGGCAAAGTGAAAGCATGTTAAATGCAGTGACATAAGTAGTTTAGTAAGACCCTTTCTATCTACCTTTCTGGTGAATGAAAAGTCTTACTCACTCTTTCGGGCTGTATGGATCAATAGTGTGGCCATCTCCAGCATTCAGAGTGCATGTGAGGTTCCCCTGAAAGGGATGAAGGAGCCACTTCACAGTGATGGTGACATTATCAAAGACGGCTGCCAGCTTGCTGATCAACAAGTTGAGTCCTGAGAGGAAATCACACAGTTAATTCCCATCATGAAAATGCTGCTTCAGAGAGGTTTGTCCACACGTAATGAGCTGGAACTTTTGATCATTAGCGTAATGCATCCTAGTGTTTAAAATATATAACAGTGCAGTCCATCTAGGTTCATAGCTCTGAGGGTAAAGTAAAGGTCAAGGATAAGAAAGGTTACTCAGTTATGAAAAAGGGAACACAAATAATACAGTATATAGTTTGTGTGACACATTTTGGCTAAACCAAAACAATTTTAGAGAGCTGAAGACTATGTTTGATGAAAGTAAAATCTGACCATTTTTGCAGCTGTACTCTACAGACAGGTAACTTCCCAGCGCAGGACATGGTTCACCAAAAGAGCTCAGATCCACTGGAGCCTGACAAGACTGCAGACCGTGGCAGTGGGCTGGAATGACACATGAATCAGGTAAATAATAATGTTTTACAGATTATTACACTTTTCATCCAATTGAATTTAAAAATCTGTCTGGTGTTTGTCTACCTTCTAATGAGTGGATCTAATAGCTCTTTAAAGAGGTGAGCAGGAAAACAAACTATTTGCTTAGTAATTGCATGAACTGCTCCACTATAACTAATCCCACACAGAATGTGAATGTATATTTACACTAAAGCTTATCCATTCAGGAGGGGATTTGCCTAATGTCTTTTCTGGATGTGCAATACTTTTTGCCTGCACTCACATGACGGTGAAGTTATGTAAATATTTTGTCATGTAAATAAGGAGTAACCTGATCTATTATACATCCATCCATTATCTACAACCGCTTATCCTATTCAGGGTCTGGGGCTGTAACCGATCCCAGCTGACATTGGGCGAAGGCAGGTTAAATACTCAACAGGTCGGCAGTCTGTCACAGGGATGACACATCGAGAAAAACATCCATTCACACTCACATTCACACCTACGGGCTATTTAGAGTCATCAATTAATGCATATCTTTGGACTATGGGAGGAAGCCAGAGAACCCAGAGAAAATCCACACTGACACTGGGACAACATGCAAACTCCACGCAGAAGGCTGCTATTGCTGTTATACATCAGCGCTAACCACTACACCTCCATGATGCCCCTCTATTACACATGTCTAATACCTGTTACAGAATCCATCACATCTATCCAGGTGCACTCCTCCTGGGAGGATGTGGATGAGGCTGTAAGTTTGGATCGGCAGTAGTGAATTGTTTTTCGACCATAGAAGCTGTCGTCTATCTCTATAACTTGACCAGAACCACATTGTAATGTTGCATTTTGGCCATCGCATGCGATAGATCTCCCAGAATCTGTAAAAAAAAAAAAAAAAATAATAACAATCAAGAATTAAAAGCAAAGACAATATAAATGTAATGCCATTTGGTGATTTATGTAGGAGTGCATACCAAACTGGCAAATGAAGTTGAGTTCCTGGCTGCAGTTCTCTGCTGTTTCCCATTGGAAGCCTGATTGTCTCAGGATACGTCCACAGGCTGCTTGTGCATCTGGCACGTTCACCCAGTTGCTATAGCTAACATCTGAGCCATCCAGCCATGCAAGAGAACCTGGTAAAAGGAAAAACACAAAAACATCATTTCATTGGATCAGACTTGTTAAGACAAGGTCGTCTTCCTTATCTTTTCTTTCTGTTAAGATGCAATTTAGGGATCACAAAAAAAAAGGAATAAATTGTGATGGGAACTAAAGACTCATTTGTAAATCAGACCACTTGACAGCAAGCTTATTGGAAAGTTTGAATGAATGAGAAATATCTCTCAGTGCACCTGCTGCCTGAAGGGGCTATGCACAATGCACATGCAAGCTGCTCAAAAAAGATAGCAGCTGAGGTGATAAATCTTAACTTTACATTAATCGATATAATCATCAATCACACTCACAGATATATCAAATTTGCTTCATATATGCAGCAAAATGTACTAAAATGTAGGTTTCAGAGAATTGTACAAGCTTTTATTAAAAAGTATTTAGCACTTGTGACCCAAATACATCTCACTAAAAATCTTTATAAAGCCTTTAGAAGTCGGTGTCTACTCTTCCCCTCGCTCCCACATGTCCTCTCACCGTCGGTGGCAGCAGAGTCAAGCGTGAGGTTTGGAGCTGCAGGTGCCAGCCCGAGCCACCAGTCTTGCTCCGGGTCTAGGTGCTTCTGGAGGAACTGCTGGGTTTCATCATTCAGGATGAAGGCTAAGTGTCCGCCGCCTTGCTCACACCAGCCCTGGGCACTGAGGAAGGATCGCTGTAGACCAACAAACTCGTAGCATGAGCCATCAAATCCTTCGTGGTCTTCTGGGCAAGATAGATCTTCTGTATCCTCCTGAGCAGAAGAAATGAGAAAGAGCACCATTAAAGTCAGTGATGGGAACATGGTGCTTTCCATCTCTGTAACTGCACACTGTTCAGAATCTCTGGTAACGTTGTGACTTTAAAGGGTACTGACGTCAGCGATTGTGACACGAGGCAGCACTTTAGGATGATTTCTGACTTAAGGATTGCTTCCTTGATGGCTGTCCACCTTTGTGTTGCACCCATAATTCGTGTGTACAAACAAAGTTCAGGCCTCTAGTGAAAAGAGACAAAAGCCCACTGTCAACAGTCGCTGATTACTCCTCTGCTTCCATTAATGCAGGGTGCCACAACCTGCAGAGTGAGATAAGCTTCTCATTCAGACCTGTTCCAATTATAAAAATGTCAGTCTGAACTTTAAAGGAGCCGGAGGCTTCAATTGTCTCTGTTGTTGTTGTTCCGATATGTAAAATAAAATGTGCAGCCATTACTTCTTACATGAACTCCTTAACATATAGCTTATTACTATGATAACTTTCCCTGTTTTGAAAGATCAATACACATTTTACATGACAGGCAAAGAGCTCGATAATTGCAGGAAATGCATGTGTTAATAATAGAAATGATTACTGCTGAAATCAATTATTTTATATATATATATATATATATATATATATATATATATATATATATATATATATATATATATATATATATAATTCACAGTAACAGACTCGACCTTTGTCTAGCATGTTTATGTCACAGGTTAAGTAAAAATCTGATTCCTTGTTATTTTATTTGAATTATTGATAGGTAAGTTTCCAAATAATTCACTTTTTAAGCATACACTTTTTTTATGGGTTAAAAATATATAATTGATATGAAACATGATAAAACACACATCATTCTGTGATTAGGAAAAAATGCAAGTAACATCTACCTCACTAAAATAATATACACGTAATACATGCGTGTAGCATTTGTTATGACGAGAAAAAACGCTGTCCTCCACTCATCGAGTACCCGGATGTCTGACGTCATAATACTGAGACGATGCTCTCCGAGGACATGACTTGTTAAGCAACCAGTGTGGATTTTTCTCAACATCCCGTGATTAAACTTACGCAACATTTTCACAATGTTGGCTTGTAGACGGACATTTACCGGGACTATGATTTCCGCTGCGCGGGTTTTTCGCAGTAATCAAGTAAATAGACTTTAACAGGCTCGCGCTGTTAGCTCACAGGGGTCGACCAGCAGTTGGCTTCACTTGACGCAGCTAACCGCTCATCCTCGTTTCTGCCTCCTCAGGTTGTTGTTGTGTCGGGCCATGTGAAGAGATGTCTGTCCACGCAAACAGACGGAGAGGAGCGCATCGCAAAAATACTGCATGAGAAGTTCCCTTTAGCTGCGTCGCTCAAAGTTGTGGATATATCAGGTAAGCGCATGTGCGTCACGTTATTCCAAGTGTTCAATGCGCCCAAAGTGTAGGCGACACAGTGATAATATAATGTAGATTTGTTGTTATCGTCGCACACTGACAGTGTTGTTTCTGTGGTTAGGCGGTTGTGGGGCCATGTATGAGATCCACATAGAGTCCAGCGAGTTCAAAGGAAAAAGGACCATTCAACAACATCAATTAGTCAATCAGGTAAATAACAAGCACATGACCTGTGGCAGTATAAACTAATTAATATTTCAAAACTGTGTCTGACATATTGTACAGATTATCTCCTTAACTTTGGTGGAAGTTGTATTAGTTGTACGTCATTCATTTCCTATTGTGCTTTGACCTCCACAGGCACTCAAGGAAGAGATTCAAGGAATGCATGGACTGCGAATATTCACTGAGGTTCCAAAACATTAGAGAAAGTCCTTTGACAGTACACTTTGTTCCTTCACTCACATTATCTTTTATGAAGGTAGAGTTTTAAACAGTGTAGTAAATAAATTCCATGATGATTGTTAATGTGCCAGTGGAAGAAAAGCAAAGGGACGCCATATCATTGTCTCTGTCGTTAACACATTAGCAGTGTGTGAAATGTGTGGTAAATGTAAGATTACACTAATGCTTATTTAAAAAATAAACAACAGAAATGCAAGTAAAATGTCAAGTTGTGTAGGTTCCTGCCCAATTTAGGCCGGGTCTTCTCAGGGATGAAGGTAATGCTGCTCTAATCATAATCAGTTGAGGAAGTAATAAATACAACCGTCCTGAATATTGCTATTTTGCAATGTTACTAACACTGTGATCCCAATGTGCGTTTGACTGTTTGTGGGAAGGGAATCGATTTTAAATGTATTTCCAACCAACCACATGGAGCTACTGACATGACCTATGTTGTGATGCAAGAAACAATAAAAACCAGCCGCTTTCCTTTACACACTACTTATGTGATTGACTGCAAAGGCTTTTGTGGAGGGAAGAAAAACACTTTACTATGAAGTTTGCAATGAAATACAGTTAAATTAATGTAGTTTTTAAGAGCCATGAAACGCTTGGTCTCACTTGAAACTTAAATTAACATTGTAGTGAACATTCACATGAAAACTCTCCAACATCAGACATAGCAGATACATTCATGTTAGCAGCTAGCAGTTGTTGTCAGGTTGTGCAGCTAGGACTTGTCGAGTAATGGCGGGAGTCATAAACTGAAGCTAACGGCTAAATGTCGAGCAGTAATGGTTATTGGACGTGGTCTGAACTTGATGGCAGGGCGATACCACTTCTTCAGCAGTCATGTTAAGGAGTAAGTCACAGCAGTTTGTCACCACATTAACATTATTAGCCAGGACAACATAGTGATAATGCATCGTGACTAACGTGTGCCGCTATGTTAGCTTAGCAGCAAAAATAACAAAATACTATTAAGCTAGCTAAAGTTAATGGCGCCATTTCACAAAAACTGAGGGTCGGGGTAAGGGTTTTGTTTAAAATGGTTTGGTGTATTACTGTATTATCTTACCTTTCCAGCACCTTTTGACGAGACGTAACAGGTTGTTCATTATTAGTCGTTATGTCCGCACTTCGCCAACAGATGGCGCACTCCATATTTAGCCCGCTCCGCGTAGTCACAGTAACACAGTGGAGAATTATATTTCAGATTCGTGAAAAGATGGCAAACTTGAATTTAGTTAATCAGTAGCTATGTGACTGGAAATCAGAGGGGGAAGGGGCTGTGGGCGCTTTTTCCGCATGAATACATGTGCAGACGGTGGGCTTTCAGGCTCCGCCGTGGACCGCCGTCCACAGCGCCAGTCTGCGCACACAACATCCCTCTGCACCCCGAGGAGGAGCGGAGAGGCAGAGCAGCGGGTCTACGACATGGCGAAAGACGGAGCAGATATGACGGAGGAGACCCAGTACATGATAGACAAACATGTTGGGAAAGAAACGGAAAACGTGGAATCGTCCGGCGACGCTAAAGAAATGCGAGCCGTTATACTGGCGGGGTTTGGAGGTCTTAACAAACTCAGGGTAACCAAGAAGGCAATGCCCGAGCCTCAGGATGGCGACGTGAAGATACGCGTCAAAGCATGGTAGGTATGAACTCATCGGGGTCCAGTTTTACGTGTATTTGGGGATGGGGATGCCCCTCTTTGCAAGCCCCACTTGTTAAGTGTTGTCTGTGTGAAGTATGGACGCTAAATCTTCAGTCATGCAGGCGTGAAGCCACAGGTCTTTCCTGGTTGGCTGGCTGGAGCAAACTGTTGCCAGCCAAACCAGGTTTTTTGCAACAGATTTAATCATTTTAAATCATCATTTCTGTTTTATAATAATCATCATTTTGCGTAGCTCAGCATAAACGATGCCAAGTGATGGCACATTTTAAGTTTAGTAAAATGAATAATAAAGAATGTATTCACTTGGGAATAGTTTGTGACTTATTGCTCATAATGATGACATATACTTCTTCTTTGTACCCCTGAACCTCTTCAGGTATGTGTATTATTTATTAAATTGGTGTCAGTGGGGAGATACTTCAGATGCATGGATTCTATTGAATTAGCGAATCAGGGGGTTTAATGTCAACAAACTGTAAGGTCCTGTTTTTTCTTTGTTGCAGTGGCTTGAATTTCCTGGATCTGATGGTACGTCAGGGGATGATTGACAATCCTCCGAAACCACCTCTTGTCCCTGGGTTTGAATGCTCTGGAATTGTAGAGTCAGTGGGTGAAAACGCAACAGGATTTGAGGTTTGGGACATTAAGCATCGTAATGCTGGCATGCTAAGATGTATGAATGAATGTTATCAGACTCAACTAAATCTGCATCAACACACAAACGTGCTGTAAACCCTTACAATGAGATACCTATTTCAATTATTTTTTAACAATTTAGTGCCTCATGGTTGTTTCGCATTTGTGCCTGCTTGTTATTTGCTTCTCTAACTGGTTTCTTTCAGATAGGCGACAGAGTTATGGCATTTGTCAATTACAATGCCTGGGCAGAAGTTGTTTGTGCACCAGTGGATTTTGTGTACAAGATGCCAGAGGAAATGAGTTTTGCTGAGGCTGCTGCGTTCTCCCTGAACTTTGTGGCTGCCTATATGATGCTCTTTGAGGTTGCCAATCTGCGAGAGGGGATGTCAGTGTTAGTTCACTCAGCAGGAGGTGGTGTAGTAAGTCCATTTTTTTTATGGCTATTGCACAGCCAACTCTCAACTGACGTCTTCATACGTACAAATGTTGTTTGTTCCCTGACATTGCTTAATAACTGCTGTTTTGTCACACTGCAAAATGAAAATACATACTTGACTTTTAACGATTTTTTCTAAAACTTCCTGAAGATCCCAGAGTTGGAATGACTGAAAATAAATGCTTAGAATGTTTTAGTTATAACTAATACAGTGTAGGTATTCCACAACACAATATCTAATTTTGTATGATTTTTTGCTTATTATCTAATGGTGTTCATACTGATGTCTTTGTGTGATCTTATATATTTATAGTTTAATCCCGTGTTCTCAGGCATTGATACATTTTTGCAACTCTGTGTAATTTTCAGGGTCAAGCGGTGGCTCAGCTGTGCTCCACTGTGCCTAATGTGACAGTGTTTGGGATCGCCTCATGTTTCAAACATGCAGCCATCAGAGACTCTGTGACTCACCTCTTTGACAGAAATGTGGATTATATACAAGAAGTGAAAAAGTAAGAATGAATGTTTGTCTGTATTATGACGGATTTGAGACTACATTAAGAAAAAATGATTTGCGATTTGTTTAAAAAAAGAATTTCGGTGCATCATCAGGCAGGCTCTCTGTAGCACTTTATTGTATGCATGCGCCCTAATGTGATGACGTGGACCTCACTGAGCGCAGAAGGCTGTGCAAGGAGGCAGATGTTACCTGTTGCCTTATTTGGTCTTGTGTGGCCGTGGTCCCTATGGCAACCCACAGCTCATCTGAGAGAGCAGCAGCATTGTGTAGGGCGGAGGTCTGCACCGGCAATGTGAACCAACTGAGCCAATTAGGAATGAGCATTGATGTCCTACACATTCCATTCACAACACAGCGGTTTGCACTACAAAGACAAACACCTTGGAGCAAACACTGCCTGAGATTTGATGTAGTTTGATGCAGGTTTTCTGCAATAATATTGTTGTGTTTTATCTTTTTATTGAAGCTTTTGATTATTTAGCGATCTCCCTCACCATGCTGCCTCCTGTGGGCTGTACTGTTGAGTCATTTAATCAGCACATGCACCACACATGAAAGATGCTGTATGATTCATATGATAATATATAGAAATTCCTAAAATGTTTTCACAAGCACTGATTGTTTCATAATATCTGCCTACATATCAACAGTGGTAGAAGATTAATTTGCCTTTCATCTCTCTGGCTCACACATTCTTCTCAGGATCAAGAGCAAAGTCCAATTATATTAGTCTTTTACAAAAGGCAAAAACCATGGGAATCACAAGACCACCAAGCGGTTCAGCCAAGCAGGTGCTCAGGGCCAGAAGGCAGAAAGTAGTCCCCTTGATTATGACATTCATTCTTTCATATCCAAATGTTTTTGTTTGATTCAGTGTGCAATCTTTAAACCTTGTTGGAACATGTATGTTAATGAGGAGTGACATGGCCATTGCAAAAAGTTCTTCATAAGAAAAAAAGTAGGCATAATCAAAAGGAGAAAAAAATAACGTGGGTTGAATACTGCAACTTTTTCTCTGAGTAATGGCCAGAGTATGACTCATAGGCTGGTTATTTCGACTTAAGGAATACAGTTTTGCAATTTTACATATAATGGCCTCTGATTTGACTTCATTATTTGAATCTCAGAATATGGGGAATGATACCAACCATCATTTCAAAAAGCCTAAGGTCGTCTGTTAATTGCTTATGTCCAACCAACAGTCCTAAACCCATAAATCCCTTTCTTATTAGCATAAAATGATAATTAAAATCTGCAAATTCTCATATATAAAACCTTTAACCATGGAATCTTTATCTTAACAAATGTCTCAAACTATCAATTATAAGAATATTTGCCAGTTGTCTTTAAAACCAAAATGTAAACGACCATTTATCTAAGACATCAACTTCACCCTCACTTTGTTCTTGGATGTTGCAGGATTTCTCCAGAGGGAGTAGACATCGTGTTGGACTGCCTGTGTGGGGAGAACACAGCGAAAGGCCTGACTTTGCTGAGGCCTTTGGGAACCTACATACTCTACGGTGGGAGCAAATACTTCTTTCCATTTAGTATGTTCAAAGTGGAAATAACTACATTTGCAGTGTGTTTGTGTGCAGTCAAATTTTTGTTGATTTGCTACAACTTAATATTAGCAGTTAAAAGAATAATTCTACATTTTGGCAACATTTGCTTCTTACCCAGGGTTGTAATGGAAGATCGATATACTACTGTCAAATCTTTTCCATAAATATGAAGCTTACTAGATTTTCTTTTTCTTTTTTTTAGACATTATTTGCAAGGATTTAACAAGATGTAACATTAATTAGTGAGCTTTAGTGGGGCTCATAGGCGGATTTTGAACCCCATTTTTAAGCAAACCATCTCCTAGCTATAGTGTAATTTTAACAGACAGACCATGCAGGTGGTATGAGTCTTTTCATCTAACTTGGCAAAAAAAAAAAAAACCCAAGTAAGAATATTTCTCAGTATGTCAAACTTCTCCATTAAAGACAGTCCTGCATTCATTAATTTTGTTGGCAGCCGGACTGAGTCTGAGATGCTGAGGCTCATTTCAATAAAACATACTCCACATACCCTGTTTTGTCCTTTACAACTACCATTCTTATCCAGTCTCCGTTAATTACTTTAGTTTTTGTTAAGCCTCATGAGTCAAGTAGCAGTATTTGAGGGAGATTAATGAATTCATTAGTTTATTAGATTTGATTTGACTGAATATGTGATGGCATGATCTAAGGATCTAAGGATCTCAACGTACCAGCTGTTCCTCCTTCACCCTCACCCTTCATGCTTTGTGGCTGCCTGTTATTGACCAGTCGCTTCTGCCCGGCCTTTTGAACAGCATACAGCAATCCTTTTATCTTTGTTATTTCAGGCGCTTCAAACATGGTAACTGGGGAAACAAAGAGTTTCTTCAGCTTTGCAAAATCTGTAAGTCAGAGATGCAGTCCGTCATCAAAGTTTAAAGGGAACAATACTGCACATTTCATCATTTCATGGAAAATGAAACACACAAAATGAGTCGCTCAGGATCAATGTGTCTCCCTGTGTCTTTGTCTTCAGTGGTGGCAGGTGGAGAAGGTGAACCCTATTAAACTATACGAGGAGAACAAAGTCATAGCAGGATTTTCGCTTCTCAACCTCCTCTTCAAACACAGGAAATGTAGTCTTGTGAAATCAGTGATGGACAAACTCTTGTGTCTCTACGACCAAAAGAAGATCAAGCCGGTAGTGGACTCCCTATGGGCGCTGGAGGAGGTAAGACCCTGGGGTGATCAGAGGGTGTAAGCCAGTGAATGACGAGAATGATGAGCGGATTAAAAAAATGATGTGATCAGAGATGCCAGGTTTAAGATTGAGAAGGAGATTTTATACCAACATCTTGGACAGCATATAATCTGTTGTTTGTCACTGCTGCCTTCTGTGGGACGTTGTCAGCTGTTTGGGACTTTCTTCCACAGATGGTGGGAAGGTGCATCTTCTTCAGCACAATTATTTCACACCAACACAAAGCCTGATAGGGACGGTATGATTGTCCAGCACGTACATTTCACATATACCACGAAGTAGTGTGCTTGCTTAGGTCTTGATCTTGTTTCATGACACAACAGGGTATCTATTACAGTCTTCAGTATCTTATTGTGTATTATGTGCTGGTCGGTTGTTTGATGCAGGGTCACTCCTTAACTCGTATGTCAGGAAATGACACCCTACAGCATCACATTAGCCAGGGGTTTCACTCACTTTCAGGGCAGAGCTCTGCACTCACAAGAGAGTCGAGAGCATTCAAATGATCGTCCCCTAATGTGTAAACTATTAGCTGCACTGTTTCGATTAAGTTTGCCTCAAATAATGTACATACAGGCTGAAATTTAACCTTGGCATTCTTTCGGGAGATGCAGTGACTTCAACCAAGTAAGAGTGGAAGCGCTATGAGTAAGAGAAATATCCTTGTGGACGCCCCATATTTCCTATCATGGCTGCCTTGCCTAATGCTGTATTTTGTTTAGTTTACTGCTTTAGGTTTCAAAGAGCAAATGTTCGTTTTTGTAATGTGTCGGTGGTTTATGTTGGTCATTTTCAGTTTGCCTCAGCAACAGGCCCTTGTTCCTGCATGTTTAACATTATTTAACAATGTGTTTGGCTATTTTGGCCCTCTGCTGGCCAAACTTTGTAACGATACAATTTCAGAGTCATTCTAGCACTTATTCCTCAAAAACGTATGTTTTATACCTGCGCACATGGGCTCTAATCAGAATATATCTAGCACAGCCTCACATCCCCTCTTTACAAGTAAAGTGGTTGGAATGTGTTCCACGCCCAAATTGCTTCACAAATTCAGATTGAAGTTGAGGCAGTTCATGTAATCCATCACAAGAAGCTGATAAAAACTGAACGTTTACAGTAAGAGAGAGAACAAGTTGATGAAATTAACTTTCGTGAGATTTTCAATTCTCATGGGAATCTTCCGGTACTGGTTGTCATTAAACTTTGGCAGATTTGTCGGCCATTCATTGGAACCATTACCCATGAAGAATCTCATTAGAGGGGAGGATGGCGTGGGATGTAGTGTCAGGGGCACAGCCTGCCTCATTTGTTCATGTGCCTGGAGAGAGAATTCAGTGGGCGTTAGTTTACATGTTGACCACGGCAACCTTTTCCCCTGGAATGAAAAGTAGGAGACTGTGCGTGACCGAAACCGACTAACTGGACCACCAGCAGTTTTGGGGAGAAAAGAAAAATGTGACCCTAAATGCTATTTAGGATACAATTAAAATTGAGCCACATACAGATATTGTTCAGAAGTACCGGGAAAAGCCCCATTACACCAATGCAAGTGGATCTTGCCCCCTCTAACCACCAAGCAGCAAAGTGCTCTACAAGTTTCTGACCTATTTTTGCTCTTGGCTTGATTTGGCTATTTCTTTAGCAAATGATTGCTTGTGACACAATGGCTCCCAGACAAAGAGGCACATTCAGTTGTGTCTTTGTGTGCACTGTAATGTGAAGGAAAAGTATGGCATCCTGAGTAATCTTTTGTGATCTGGTTTGTGTGAGTCAAGTGAGTCAGCCAAGCTTTAATTAGTAGCATTGGTGTTTCATTGTTTTGACCTGCAGGTGTGTTTTTGGATGTAGAGATTGCTGTTGGAAATAGTTGAGAAAATGTCACAGTAAATTCACTCAGTAAGTTTCATTATATAGAAATTCATTTTTTTCATGCAAAAGCAAAGCATGTGAACTTCACTTGGGTTGTGTCCAAAATCACTCACTCATTCACCACCCCTGTTCACTTTCCAGGGAGTTCTATAAACTATATTATATGGCTTATGGGCCATCCATAATAAATACTGACATATTTTTGGCAATAAATACATTGTAAGCTAATTTGTTGTAATTTAAGTTCCCCTGATAAGCAGTGATGCTGCATATATGAGGGCTTTTATTGTGAAAATTATAAATAAAAGGAGCAGTATAGACAGCCATTGTCAATGGCTTACCTGCACTCTTTCTCCTGTTAACATGTTTGTGGTGTATGTAGTATGTGTATGTGTGTATGTAGACAGTAAATTAAAGTTTAATGTAGGTTTATTTAAATGTATATTTCCATTTCTATAAACAATAAAGTATCTCATTGCCGAAATCTATTAGGAAGAAGGGGCGTCTGGTGTGACACTGTTAGTGTTAGTGGAGGTTTGTGTCCCAGGTTGCATTTAAATATTCAATAAATCATTCTTACTGCTCTAAACAACTAATATGGACCGCCCCTGTGTCTGGAATAAAGATTGATTGATTAATAAGGGTTATTATTGGATGACGTTTTATTTGATATTTGAGAGTTAATGTATGTATGTATGCATGCTGTTGTTGTTGGTCACAAGTTCTGTTTGCTGAAAGTAAGTTGATGTTTTATTTTCAGGTAAAGGAGGCCATGCAGAGAATCCACGACAGAGGCAACATAGGAAAACTTATTCTGGATTTTGAGAAGTCTCCCACCCCTCTGGTAACATTTTGAATGTGTTGTAAGGAAAAAGTAAGATAAGAGTTGGAATTTTGTATTGATTTAGTTTGATTTGATCAGTCTGGATGTCAAATTGGATAAACATCAATAAGAAAAAACGTATTATTAAAGTATTATATGCATTATTATACATTAGTGGTTGAGAGTATATGACAGGAAGAAAAGGGGAAAGGAGGAAGTTGAACAAGTTAGAGAAGAAAATATTAGTCCTTTTGTAGTTTCCCTGTCATTTATTTGGTATATGTATATCTCTTTTGTTCTGAAGTGAAACTGCTTTTGAGAAACCTTGTAAACATAAGAAGATGATTCTTTCCGATCGCTCTGCATAATTACCACTTGATGTCTACCCACACTTGATTTTCTGTATGGATAGCCCAGTATACAGTTAATGACAGCTGAATATTATTTGACCACTAGATGGCCAGCGACAGCACAGAGACCAGTGAGGCAGGAGAGGAAGAAGAGGAGCCAGAGGGAGACAACGACAGCAAGGAGCGGATGCCTTTCATCCATTAAACCCCACCGCAAGATGCCTAGATACTGCAGAGTCTGCACAGACTCACCACAGAGGAACATGACCACACGTGTTGTGCAGTATGTGCGTATGCATGAATGGATTAATGTACAGTCTATGTTTGTGCCTCTTGTCTGTTACCTATTGTCTGTCAGTTGATTGGTCAAGCTACATTTTGGGATAAATGAAGACTAACAACATGTTTGTCATCCACGCGACAGCGGCAAGTGCCATTCTCAATATAGTATTATGATATTCTTTACGGTGTTATGAAGGTATGTTATGCTAGCCAATAATGTGAATAGGGTTTATGTCCATTTCACAATTACTTGCATCTGCCAACTGTTTATTGATTGAATGGGCATTTAAATCCGATGACTTGCTATTTTCACCGTTGATTAATACCCTTAAAAACAGATTTACTAAAACATACACGTCACATATACTATAACAAGCTTAAAATGCTGGAACATTTAATTATATAGTATAGTATACTCAGTCCTCAGTGATGACAGCTGTTAAATGGAAGCAAATGATTGAGAAAATGACGACGCCAGTGCTTTGATGCGTCTGTCCAAGAGAGTGAATTACTTCCTCGTGTTACAAAATGAAATGTGTGCCATGAGAGGTAGAAAGGTCTGTGTTGATATTTGCATGATTTTTAATCCCTAGGGGCCAACCTTGTAATATTACGGGATCACCAGTGCCTTTGAACTGCAAATAAGCGTTTGATACGTGAAATGCTTTCCTCATGTGAAGTTCAACAAACCAACAAAAGTATTTTGGAATACGAAACACTGAAACACGAAATGAGTTAAAACTCTTCCTCGTCTGATATGTAGTTTGTAGTGAGGATATATTTCCCCTCTAAACGGTCTGCTACTCCATACAGTGTTACATTTATGGAAAGGTTACAAACATTTGATAAGAATACCCTGTATGTAAATACAAGAATTGTTTGTGGGGGGATCATGGCTTGGTCAGTCCGACTGCAGTCCAAAGTCCGTGGAGTCTCTGATTTGCTTGTCTGACCAAAGTCTTTAACTTGCTGGTGCCTCACAACAAAAGTGCCATACGACTCCAACATAAATTATTTTTTACAATGAGCTGGTGTCTAAAGGCAGTGGGAATTAGGTCTGAGCATCGCTGTGTATTATTTTATTTAAGTGCAATGCCCTCTAATTTACTTCACATCTGAAAGGCAGAATTACTATTTAGATTATTCAGATGAAACCAGAAGGGACATCAAGAAGTGTTTCATGATGCCATTTTTAGAAATAAACACGGATCATCTCAGTAACAGCAAAACGTACGCTGCTTGCTTTGAAGGGGAATGCTAAACTGTGCAAAAGTGATGAAATAAGTCGTTTTAGAAGTTGATTGCTAGACTAGTCAGAAGTACGGATAATCACGCGTAGACACTTTGGAAACGCATCTCAATTTTGTAGCCTTTAATGTGTGTGTGTGTGTGTGTGTGTGTGTGTGTGTGTGTGTGTTGTGTGTGTGTGTGTGTGTGTGTGTGTGTGTGTGTGTGTGTGTGTGTGTGTGTGTGTGTGTGATTGAGAGAGAGAGAAAGAGCGGGCGCATGTTTAATATTGCCTTGTAAAAAAACTGTTTAGCACTGTTGTGTGTTCACAACATTCCTTTTAAACTCTGGTTTACCTGTGGTTGTATATATATTTGTCACATTTTCTGTTGTGTACTTTTCTCTGTTTACTCGAATAAATTTATCTGCAAACTATTCCAGGATTGTGTTTTTGTCTCAGTTCAATGTTTGAATTTATTTAATGAGATTTCCACCATTCCTTTCCATATTACATGCTTTAAAAGGGTGTCCCTCTTCTCCATTCATAAATAAATATGTACTTCTTTTTGGCTTATGGATTCAGTAAGGAATACCAGGTTTTACTTGGCTTCAAATTAAGAGAACTTGAGATGGTAAAATGTTTCTCATTCTACATAACATTTAAAAATATGGACAATGGCACTTGGGTGCACATTCTGCACAATCCCGCAGTTTGGCACCAGGTGGCAACACAGTCTGGGATTTTCTATCCTTTACACACAGTGACTTTATGTTTTTGTGGCACTGAACTGTATGTGTCTCAGAAGAGTTTTGAAGACTGTAAAATGGGAAAACATACACTCTAAAAATAACTTTGCCTGCACCCAATCTAGGAGCTTGACTTCCTGAGGAGGTTTTACTTTGAAAAATCAGAAAACTGCAAGATTTAAAGCATATACTGAAATGTTTCGTATTCATGAAGTTGTAAATTACCCATATTAGTGTATACCACTTGGTGTACATGCATTTTGTATTTCACATGAGGTATCATTTGACAGTTTTGACACCAAGGTGAAAGGTTATTTTTCAAATTGAGTTAGCATATCCAAAAATGGTATGGGGATGGGATGAAGAACACTCGAAGCAGTCAATGAATTTCCAGTTTATTTGTGAAATGAAAGGGAATACTACTGAGTGCACCGTGTCCCAAGTCAATATTTATCAAAAGCCAGACACAAGGAAATCATTATTTGCCACTCCACCCTTATACCTCTCTCGCCTCCTCCTGATGTTTGGACTAAAACACTTGGAGCCAATACAGGCAGAGTATCTAGGAAGGCATACAGAAGGGCCAGTATATATATTGAGCTGCCTGCAGTGATTTTGGTTTCTTTCACGGCAGGACAAGGTGTGCCACTGTGTGCTGCCACGGTAGAATTCACTGGCCCCAGACATGGCACGTCTGGCCCTCCCCGTCCTCCTCGTTCTTTGCTTCTGCTTGCTCCATCTCAGCTCCAGCCTTCCATCCCGCACCAGGAAGGCTGTGTCAGCCCGTCAGTCCGGAGGTAACTATACACACAGTTCATCGAGAACGTGCTCTGCACCGATGTTCATCTGACCCGTTGTTCTTGCCTCGTCGAGATGCAGCTGCAGAAGAAGACGATGTGCAGTCCCAGCTTGAGAGGTTGTGGCAGGAGGTGAACTCACTGAAGGAGATGCAGGCGTTGCAGACAGGTACGGATTAAAGACAGAAGAGGACAGATTAGATTATTTTTGGAATCACTTTTCTTGTGCTTGTTTAAAAAAAAAAAAAAAGAAGCAGGCCTACATAATAAATAAATTAGGGGACAGGATGGTTGATAATAATGTGATTTTAGGTTGTATTATAAATATGTTATGGTTGTTGTTAATTTAGGCTACTGGGCCATTGTGCCAGAATGTGGACATTGCTGGTAACTTGATAAATTAATGTTGAACTTCTTAGTGTGCTGAGTCACCAGCAGAGGGCAGTAGCACTCAGCCATAACAGCCATTAAATGTAAGGTTGAACTGCTCGAGGGAAAGAATGGAAGTAGCACACAATTTATAGGAAACGTAAAAATACATTGGATCATTTTCTTAGAATTTTGTGGATTTAAATTGAATTTGTTATTTAGTCTCATTTGATCATATAAAATAGTAAACGTGTTTATGTATTGTTGGTAATAATTTTCCTTTTTGGATAATGAATTATTCACTATTCAGACTGTTAACTCTCTATACTATCAGTTAATGCATTTGGCTGCATGATGTGCTATACATTCTGTTTGGGAATAAAGGGGGGTTCAAAAAATAAAGTAGCTATTAAAAAAGTATGTTTTTGCATAATGTCCATAATGATTTCTTTACAGAGAAAACTAAACACACAAACACACACATTACTTTACGATGCAATTCACTCATGAAATAAGTGCTCTGTGTTTTCAGTCTGTCTCCGTGGCATCAAAGCTCACAGGAAGTGTTATCTCACAATTGAGGAACCCAAACATTACCACGAAGCAAATGAAGACTGCATCGCACAGGGAGGAACTCTTGCAACGCCGCGGAACACCATGGAGAACAATGAACTAAGAGACTATGCAAAGAGGAGCACATCTGGATCAAAAGACCTCTGGATTGGTGTAGCAGACATAGTGAAAGAAGGCCAGTATGTTGATGTCAACAGCCTGCCAGTCAGCTACCTCAACTGGGACCGTTCCAAGAAGCAGCCCACAGGAACCAAGAGGGAGAGCTGTGTTGCCCTTTCACTGGCTGCACAAGGAAAGTGGTACGATGAGGTGTGCCGCAGTCTCAAAAAGTACATCTGTGAATATGTTATTCCCTAAAGAAGACGGAGAGCTTATTGACAACTTGATTATCATATATGCAAGTAGTTAATTAATGCTGTGAACTCTGTGCTACGGAAACATGACTTGTTGAATTGACATGTATTACGAAATGAATGTAATGCTTATTAATTAGGTTGATCATTTGTTTTAATACACAAAGTAGTAACTGCATTCATGTTTGATGAGAGATATCAGACTGCTTCGTGATCACTCAAATCCTCAGGTAGTGACGAAACAGCACGAGATGTAATAAATTCTGGATTAAGTTAAATAAATACTAATGTCAACCTTTGTTGTTTTTGTTACAACTATTTAATTGAGTATATACAGGGCTTTTTATTTCAAAATGTTCTGGATTAATTTAGTCAAAGTCAAATTTATTCAGCGTCAGTGTACTTAACATTGATAAAGTATATATACAGTATACATAAACACATGTGAGTTCCACAGTTTACAGTTTTACTTTACTGCTTTACTTAACCATTACAGCTGAGCAAATGTGGGTGTCGTGATTTGCTGAATTTGCTGAAGAGTATCATGGAAATAATGTTAATTAGCAAAGTTTAAACCTTTAGCTACAATCTGACTATGAGACCCGAGCAGGATATTTACTCTCTGTTGAAGCAGGAGGTTGAGGCTCTTGAACCTCCTCTCGCACTAAACCACGCTGGGTCTCCGGACTCAACTGCAGCACTAACATTCAAAAACAGACTTGTGTGAAAACTATACTATGAACTATATCTAGAGTCAAGCCACCTGACTTGTCTTTGGAATGTGTGAGGAAACACCAAAAATACACTTGAACAAACATAGAAAGCATATGCAGAAAGGAAGGTTGACCCTTCTTGCTCTGAGGTGATAATGCGAAATATACCTTTCTAACTCTGACTTGATGCTGCTACGCTGTCCAATGTGCAAATATAGATATTATTACTGTGCATCTCCACTATCTTAAGTGTTCAGGTCAGATAAGGTATTTCTTTTTCATTCTCAAGAGTGAATTGAATAAACATGAATTACAAAAAAAATCTCTTCTACCTGCAATAAAATCTTAAAATACCCCAAAAATGCAATGCCACAGGTGTTACAGTTAACTGATAATCTGATTTACGGCCACAGCTGCTAAAGGAGGCCCAGGAAAAAAAAGTGGCTTGGCACATATTAAGCACGGGTTCCTCCCACTCTCTGTGCGTATACAATATCCCTATGTTGGCTGTAGATAACAGTGTGGTAATTTGATTAAACACACACAGTTTATACTGCATGTAGCCTACAACATAGACATAAGGTTATACAACTATATTTTGATACAGGGCCTCAAACTCAAGGTTATAAATTGGGGTTTGCCTGAGGACTTTAATGTTTTTGTCTCGAACATTTCTGTTTTCACACACAAAGCACACACGCACGCGCGCGCGCGCACTCCCGTACACGTGACTGCCCGCACACACCACGCACGCTTGTCTCTGGATGGAATGTGTGACGCCAAAGCTCCCTGAGTGAAGTCTCGCGGAGTAAAACACCGGCCATCTTTCTCCGTGTATAGCAGCAGGCACTTTGTGCTTGGGTAGTGTAACCGAGAGTTGCGATCACTTTGATAAGCCTGCAAGTTTCGGCAAGTTTAATTTTGCTATCCAAGAATCCAAACTACCAACACAAGGGACACGAACCATGTTTGTGTTCATCGCTGCAAAGTTTTTTCGCTGACATCCTTGTCCGAATAGATGCTTGTCTAAACTGTCGCACAAATGGAAATGGTGCCTAGCGAGGAGAACCAGTTCGTGCCCAAAGAGGTGAGGTTAACCCGGACCCTGCCCCGGTTGGAGAATCAACCTCTGGACGTTAGCTGTCATCGTGTAAACCACGCTCATTAATGGTGGAACAACTTTTGGGGAGTTCACAATCTTGGTGTATCGTTTCGAAGCTAACCATAAGCTGCTAACAGTTAACGTTAGCTAAACATGACTTGGACGGCCTATCATGACATGGCTAACGTCATAGCTAACAACAGTTAGCCGCTAGTTTCGCTGCATCTCTAGGACAAAGTGAGTTTATGACCGTAGCTAACGCTTTAGCATAATTGTCAATCAATTATCTAGCTTTCGAATTTGGCTTCCTGAAAATCCCCGAGTTCTTAATTTGTTTTGGTTGACATAATGTTACCCTATAACAATGACGACAGTTGGCAGCATTAGTTAGCAAACTTGCAAATAACATAAGCGAGCAGTTTGGCTAGCGAATGTCGTTAGCTTTTTAAGTCTGGTAGATGACACCTTTAGCTCTAGCTAATGTAGATGTTTTTGAAGTTGCTAAACCAAATACAAACAGCTACATCGATGGATCTGATTGCTAATGTTGAAGCAACGTTAAACGTCACCCCTTGAGCTGATTAATAATAACGTATACTGGGATTCATCTTCTTGTTGGCAGATTGTTTTGAATAGAACTTATTTCTTAGCTGAACATTAGCTCGTAAAATTTGTAAGCTAACGCTAATGTTAGCAGATTTGACTCGCTAACGTTGACGTTAGTTATTCAGGTTATTCAGTTATTCAGGTGTCCGTGATGTTAATAATAATAATAATAATAATAATAACATGTTGGCCTTTTCTGTCTTGCCATCCTCGACGAGCTCATTTGTCACAATGGTAACTACTTAATCGTTGCTTGTTTATCCTGCCATGTTTGGCTTGGTGGGTAGCTACGACATCGTAGCGCCAGATGAAAACAACCTATTAATACAAGATTGGGCAATGTTGTCACGTTTTCCCAAACAAGAAGAACATGAATTCGTCATAGCTTCTGTAATGGTAACCAGATGCTAATTTGGTTGCTGACACGTTTGGTCGGTAACAGTACGGTCTGTAATACAAACACCCGGCAGGATAACGTTACTATTAGCATGACAGTCACATTCAGTTGTTGTTTTATTCTCACGTACAGCAACAAGGTTATTTGGAGTCCTAATGTGGGTGTTTATATATCACTTTCACTGCATTTACGTCAACTGCAGAGTGGTACGTCAAACATAGGACGTCACTCATTGGCAAGGCTCGTGGGAAAATAGGATTTGATGATGCAGCACTGCCCACTACTAATTTTCAATATGTTTCATAGTAATAGTGTATGTATGTATGTATGTATGTATGTATGTATGTATGTATGTATGTATGAATGGAATAGATCAACAATTGTCAGGCAACCCCAAACTAAGCTTAAAGTAGAAACCCCATTGTTTGGACAACATTACATCAAATGTAAACAGTCAGTTATCAACCTTAAGAAAACACATACCTTGAACTTGAACGAGCCAAAATAAATACTCAAACTAAAATAGGTATAAATAGAAAAGTTCCTTGTTGTGTGCTTGTTTGAAATAGAGATGAAGCCTGTCTTTGCAGCTTTAGCAGTGATTTGTCTGTGGTTAATGGTTTCTTTCCAACAACAAAAGGAAATTGGCTGATGTCAGACTGTCCTTTAGCTTTGTAGACATGCAGGTAGGACAGGAACATAAAACCTAGTGAGATATCACTTCCAGTATTTTAGCTCTTGCTGAAATGATGGCGTGTTACAAATTATTGACTAACATTGTGGAACAAGACAGCTGAAGTGTAGGTAATATAAGCTGCGGTCGGTGGTGAAAGTGAATGGTAGCAGTCGTGTGGTGTTCTGGGATACCAGAAGACACCCTGCAATTTCTACTGGCAATATATTCATGAGATTTATTGCATACTGACATTTCACAACATTATATATAACCTGTTGTTATTTTTCTAATTATTATTTCAAATCAGTTACAGCTGTAAATAAATACTGTCTGTGCTTTGAGGTACCTGTGGCTTCATGTCAGCACCTTGTGATTATATCCACGATAAAAATAACCTTTTAATCTCATAATACACTTGTGTGTTGTCAGCTGCATCCACTTTATAGGACCTGTCAGTCACATTTGACCAAGATCACAAACCTCACAAAGAGGTTGCAAAACCAGAATAACACAAATATATTTCCTGTAATTATCCCTCTTTCACCAGCCAAGAGTTTGATTTGCCAGCCAAACATTAATAGTTATAGATCTACAAGACAGAGGGTAATTTAGACGGGCATGTTTTACAACTTACTAAATTGTTGTTTGTTTTAAGTTGTTTTTCACCCGAACTATCTCTATATATCATCAGGGTGTGTTTTGGAGTTGCAGACAGAGTGTTTTTGATGAGATGAACAGGATGTCACAGGTAGCCATTGCTTGTGTGTGGTGTGGGAGAGAGATAAAGCATGTTGTAGAATAGATGCATGAAGCAGCAGGGGTCAGCTTAGAAAACAACAGCTTTATCAAACACAAGAGACATTTAATGAAATTGTGACTTTAACAGCAGTTGTGTCCTAATAAAAAAGCAATTTCTGAAGCCTATAATCATATCTTGAATTTTGGTACTGGTGTTAAAGGGATAATAATACTTTGTTGAGTAATACCATGTTGCATGACAATATTGTATCAATACACAGATGCCAAGTATGAATCTTTTATTATATAAACTAATAATGCACATACAAATGAAACCTTTTAGTAACAATTACCTTTTCAGTACACTAGATGATGCTGACTTGTGTGGTGTGGTTACAGGCATAGGCAGCAGGATTGGACTATGTAGACTGCAATACAAACAGATCAGTTTGTCAGGTGCACGATGCAACATTTAAATCACGTAGTATCTGATCAAATGAATTGGACTAAGATATTACCAGCTTCAAGTGTGGGACTGGGTAAGATACTCTCAGGCAGTATTCACAATGTAATTTATTTTAACTGTATCAATCAAAGCAGCATATGATTATTACGGCTGCAAAATGCCTCTCTTTACTATTTTATTTGTTAATGTAGGAGTGCAGTCATTTTAAATGCCAAATATTTTGTTGTTAATCATCGATACTTAAGGGCTACGAAAGCTGACTATCATCTTTGCATGCTTGTTACATTAGCGCTTGTTGAGTGAGTTTTTCTGCCAGCTTTTGTTACTTTTTTTTTGAGACTGCAAATCATTTGTTTGGCATTGGCAATGTATCATGTTAATGTTTTTCCTCATTCTGGATTTGCAGATCCAAAATGCAGCTGAGGAGCCCAGAGTGCTGTGTATCATACAGGACATCACCAGTGCAAATACGGTCAATGAGAGGTTGACCCTCAACCTGCCTGCTTCCACCACCCTCACCAAACTCTATGAGGATGTCGCCCACAAAGCGGGATATGTGAAAGCGACTTTTGACCTTGCCTGGGGAAAAACACAAGACATGGTTCGGAAATGTATTTATCTAGTCACTTTTTGTTTCCTGTAATAATGGTTTTCCACATAAATCTACAAGGCTCTCAGTGTAAATATGGATTTTAACTGGGTTGTAGGCTGAATTTTTGTGACTACCCTGTCAAAGGATGCGTTGCTTTAAAAGATGCATTTCAGGGTTTCAACTTAATTCTAATGTGGCATCTAAATAGTGGCTGGGGATATTTAGTTGCTTGATTGTGTGTTAAAAATGTGAGATTTGCAACCAGAAGGACTTGTGTTGAAACAAAAACCCTTTTGATTTTACATAGATTGGCAGGGGAAATTCTTTACTTGTATACTTGTATAAAAGCTTATGAAATAAGGTTTGTGTTGAGGTTTAAATGTTTAGGTAACAGCTCAGAGATGGTAGTTGCACTGATAAACACACTTTACGCTACCTGGCTCAAACGGCAGATGTGTAAAGTTAGTAACTGAACTAAATATAGTCAACATTTAGCACCTAAGGTGACAGATATTTCCCACAAAGAACAATTTGTCTGATGGCCTGAAACACAAGTTATGTGTTGTGTTTGACTTCCTGGATATATCCTTTAAATGTATATGTAGAGTCTGCTTCTCTCTAAAATTGCTTTTGGGTTTTTCCAAAAACTAGATGATAGTATGCAGAGAGTGCAAGTTTACATTAGGACTCACAGCCTCTGCCATTGCTACATTGGAATGGCTGTGTCGCCATATCATGACCTCAGCAAAACTGATAGTGGTAGAGATATGTTTGAAAGCCAGACAGCAGAAAGAGTTTTTTTTTTAATTCATGCTTTCCGTGTTCAAACATAATTTTACCACCATTGTTCTCTGCTACAAAGAAAACAATGAATGGCTTTGCTAAGAAAAAAAACCCTCATATGAAGGATATTGGAAATGTTTTTATTGCACAAGTCAGAAACAATCTTATGTTGTTGTGATGCGGTGGTCAGACTTTTGAAATACCCACCAACCCATTATCAGAGCTAATCTGCCCTGCAAAACCCGTCAAAATATGCGTTTACAATTGCCAACTGTACTTCATTATAGTAGGCTAACACAGTTGTCAGGAAGGAGCACAGTGTCGCACAGTGTGTGCATTTGACAGAGTGCCAGAGAAGGTGGAAGCTGGACTATTGTACACAGGGTATCTATAAGTTATTAATATCTTACTCGATACACTGTTTTGTCTTTTGACCAGCCTGTGATATTTTCGACTAGGCTTATCCAAACTCCCGACCTACGGGATGTGGGTCGACCTGCACACCAACCACTGGAATCTAATTCTACAAATGGTATAATACTAATAATATTAATGTATCGTAATCTTGATCGGCGACTGTGCAGAAATACCAGGTTTAAACAGAACGAATAGACATGCAGAAAAATAAATCTGCGGCGTAATCCCAATGTTGATTTAGAATTTCAATGACAACGTTATGAATTAAGAACTATTCGGTACAGCCCTTTTCTTAAATGAGCACAGGCTAATCCTGCTGCTGACCCAGGCCAAAGCCCAGGTGCCGTGTCTGTTATCTCACTGCGTAGGTCAGTGGATTAAGCTCCTGTATGTTTCCACTGCAGCACTTTTCCTCCCTGTGCTCTCAGCCCGCCCCGGTGAAAGACAAAGTATTACAACATATAAACATTGCTCACATGTTGGTTTCAAGCTACTTTCAATATAGAGAACTTTCTGAAAATGAGTTCAGGGGAATCTAAGTCCTCTTGTGAGTTCCTCCAGTTTGTCGACTCATTTTCAATGTTCTGCATTTTCCATGGATTGTTATTTTCATATGTTTATAGTTATTTCTCTGCCTCACTTTAGGCACCACTAGACCACAACAGTGAGATGCCCCTCTCCGATTCCGGGTTTGTGCCTGGTGGTAAGAGAAATTTCCTCCAGCTCATGGACAAAGATGGAGAGCAGCCCCAGATTGCATCAGTGAGTGATACAAAACTAACAAAACGAGTACTCAATATACCCAATATTATAATTTGCTGCTAGGTCTAGAACAGTGAGATCATTTTTGGTAACTCAAGATATTAGGTCCATCTCTTTATGTTTGTGTGTGCAGGATGAATCGGGAACAGCAGATAGTAGTGGACTGGATGATAGTTCCCAGGAGCGGTTCATTGGGCCCCTGCCGAGAGACAGCACTGCAGGCTCCAGTGGAGACTACAGCAGTCCATCTTACTCCTACTCCTCCATCCTCAACAAATCTGAAACTGGTGAGTGTGACGTGTTAAGGTAGTGACCTCACTCCTTTTTTGCAATCTCTACTGCCCTCTAACTTCTTTTCTTTTCTTTTCTTCTTCTGTAGGTTACGTGGGCTTGGTCAACCAAGCTATGACATGCTATTTGAATAGTCTTCTACAAACACTGTTCATGAGCCCAGAGTTCAGAAATGCACTCTACAAGTAAGACACTATGCTCCGAGACATTCTTGAGGTTTGACCTGTGACGTACAGGTGTCATAACATCTTTTATAACTTCTGTCCACCTTCAGCTGGGAGTTTGAGGAGACTGAAGAGGATCCTGTCACCAGTATACCATACCAGTTGCAAAGGCTGTTTGTTCTGCTGCAGACTAGCAAGAAACGGGCAATCGAGACCACTGATGTGACACGGAGCTTCGGCTGGGACAGCAGCGAGGGTGAACACTTGCACTATCCTGTGACTAGACTCACATGGCTTATCGGCGTGTTTGGATGAAAGGAGAGATCATGTGCCTCTGCATCTGTATACTCAATTCGTTCTCTTGTGTGTTTGTCTTTTTAGCTTGGCAGCAGCATGATGTCCAGGAGCTGTGCAGGGTCATGTTTGATGCCCTTGAGCAGAAGTGGAAGCAGACAGAGCAGGTGGGAGAAAGCAAGACGTTTCATCTAGAAATGTCATCACCCAGTCTCAAGGCCTGCCCACCCCCATATGGAAACAAAAGTGCTACTGTGGGAAAAGTGAAATGGGCCAGTAAGCCCCAGGGTTGGCTGTTTCTTATCTCAGGAGTGAATTTTCAACTGCAAACAGTTAATCCAGTGTGCGCATTAAAAGGCATGTGGTCTGTACACACGAGCTCCTGGTTAGCACAGAAAAATAAGTTCAGTTGAGCCCGAATTAAAAAAAAAAACATGAATAACTATGGGTGCATCAGTTCACAATACTCACAGTTTGGATCATATCACGGTTTTGAGTTATGGGTTGGATCAGCAGGAATAAAAAAGGATGCAAATATAACTTGACCCAGTTAAATTTTTACCACTGCCAGTCACTGATGAGCCGTATCGAGTGATACAGACCATTTTTGTTGTTTTGTTATAATAGCTAGTATACATTTACATTTAGGTCATTTAGCAGACGCTTTTGTCCAAAGCGACTTACAATAAGTACATTTGTCAAAAGAAGGAAACAAAGAAACCACGACGTATCATTGCCGATGCAGTAAGAGCTAAAAATAGAACAAGTGTTAGGTCCTCATCTGAGTAAAGTATACAAAGCTGTTGATTATTTTTTTTATTTTGCACCACCGTCCCGACAAATCATTTCACCCCCCTTGAAGTCTGTGTAAACTGTTAAATTCGAGATGTTTTACTTTATAGTAGTCATCTATTGTGGTAATTCACAAAAAACACAATTTGCTATTATTATTATTATTATTATTATTATAAGGAAATCAAATATTGTATATTTATTGATTAAAAAATCTTGGCATTAATGATTTGATTGTATTATAACCTGCTTAGAGCTAGTGTTTTAAATTGTTGGAAGAATTGATGCTGACAGAATACGTAAGTTAGAGCAGTGAAATCTGAGCTACAGGAGGTCTGACATCGTATAGCTGAACCTGGTGAACCGAGTCTGAGATGTCCTCAGATGGCCTCTCTTCAAAGAGAATTCACTTTTTGATTTTGATAGCAGTGTGTTGTTTTCTTCCATTAGACCTACCGTTGCTATGTGACAAAACATTTAAAGTTGTTTTTTAATGTATTTCATGTTTCCATTTATAACCGTTTTGGAGGGCAGGTGGTGTTTCCTTTTTACTTAGAGAATGTATCAGGGTGAGAACATTTTGTAGCCCAAACAAATGCTATACTGTTACAAATGAAACACGACTGAGGAGGCCTGACTCCCACGCCTGACTGTCATGCCTCCATATCTGCAGGCTGACCTGATCAACCAGCTGTACCAGGGGAAGCTGAAGGATTATGTCCGTTGCCTGGAGTGTGGCTATGAGAGCTGGAGGATTGATACTTACCTGGACATCCCTCTTGTGATCAGACCATTTGGAGCCAGCCAGGCCTATGGCAGTGTGGTGTGTTTTCTCTCCACCTTTCATCACTTAAACATTTAACGCAAGGGTAGCATTTAACGTTCATTTACTCTTTGGAATTCACAACTACATCAAGGTTGCCTTGCAGCTCATTTTAACACAGACATTCTTTTACCCTCCACCTGGGTTGACCTGAAACCATTTCTTCTGCAACAGGAAGAGGCTCTGCAGGCATTCGTCCAACCAGAAACTCTGGATGGGCCCAATCAGTACTTCTGCGAACGCTGCAAAAAGAAATGTGACGCCCGGAAGGTGAGTAGAGTGAAAATGCGACGTGGGTGTCATGTTCAGTGAAGACCCCTGTTCTGCTATTGACCTGCCTCCTTGTTTCCGTAAATGCTTCTCCACACAGGGGCTGAGATTTCTGCACTTCCCCTACCTGCTGACGCTGCAGCTGAAGCGGTTTGATTTCGACTACACCACTATGCATCGCATCAAGCTTAATGACAGCATGACCTTCCCCGAGGAGCTCGACATGAGTCCATTCATCGATGTGGAGGATGAGGTGGGAGCAGAAAGGGCTGTACCTCCTTGCATCACTATTTCTGATATACATTATAAAACCCAAATATGATCTCTGTCTCCTATCAACCATCAATATTTGACATGATTATCAGCTATGGTTGGAAGAACAAAATAGTGTCACACACTCCAATTTCATATATTTCTTCATCATCATGTAACAGTTTGATCAGATTGCCGAGATAAAGTCAAATCATAATGATTCGATTTTGAAGTTCTCAATTGCGTTCCTTCCCTTCACCAAAATATGAATTAGTGAACAACATGTGATACTGCTGGAAAATAAAATGTGTGGCATCTTATATGACACAAGATAAATCAACAAACACCTTTTATATCACAAAGGCAACACTGTTTGAACTGTTTTTGTGACACATTTTGACTGAATTCTTTTGTTTCCAAACGCCCTCCTCTCTAGAAGTCTCCTCAGACAGAGAGCTGCACTGACAGTGGTGCAGAGAATGAAGGCAGCTGCCACAGTGACCAGATGAGCAACGACTTTTCCACTGATGATTGTGTGGATGAGGGCATCTGCTTAGACAGCACCGGCAGCACAGAGAGGGTGTTGAAGCCAAAGGTAATCACCTCCACCACTCACAGTAGATACTTTGGATTGCTGTTAAGATCCAAGGTTAGTTAACTGTTAGTGAACGTGCATAACTAGGGGTTTGGTCCCTGATCCCAGTCTTTTTTAACATTGGGTACCTGCAGATACCATTTCCGATTCATTACTTTTATTTACCTTGATTATCTGACACATTAAAGCAACAGACATAGCCTTCTAAATTTGGCCCACTTTGTTTTTTTTAAGCTACTTGGTCAAAATACTGAAAGTCCAGGTTAAAATCTATAATCTATAAGTCGATGGCTTGATATATCAATATGATAAAGGTTTAAATGGGAGAATTTGATGCGATCAGCCTGATGAAGATGCATCACTCTCAGAGGCTGACCTTTTTCTTGTGGGATGGGAGTCAGTATTCATCAGGTGAGGAGGGCAGGAAAACGCTGCTCACTGCAGGAGTTAATATAATACACACAACTTTACATTGTTGTGAATAGATCATGTTGTGTATATAAATTAAACAATAAATGCAGACATAAATACACAGCTTGAGATGCATAAAAGTTTGGCTATAATAGATCCACACATGATTAAATGAAAATGAAAGGAAAACCCTGAATAAATGAAAGATGCTTTCATACTAGACATAAGGGGGTCACTGAATGTTTGAGTATGAAAATTATGTTAATCAAATCCAACTCTCACATTTACCAGATCTAAGCACAATTGATCCGATTTTGGATCACCATATAAAACATTCTAACTCCAAATCAATTGGAGTTTCGGAGAGCAGTGCATCACTTTCAGAAACTCATCATGACACCAAGTTGTTTTTTCCTTTTCGTCGTCTCCCAAATGGGGTGACTTCTGGCAGTGTTATTGAGCAACTATCTGCTGGCAGACGAAGCTGAAAAGTGATTAATTTCTTTGCTGTTTCTTGTCTTTCATTCATAATGTGTGCACTGTACTTTCCAAATGATTACCCAGCCAACGCTTGCAGATCATGGTGGTTTTGTTACATAATGTTTAATTATTTCAAGCTATATTTCCCAGCTGAACATGCTGGTGTTCAGTGTTGCTTATTTAATTTGACTGTAGCTTTGCAAACGTAGCATATCTGGCCTTTTCAACTGCATGTCCGATGGTCGCCATCAGTTATCCTGCATGTTGTCTATCAACAGAATACTTGGTTACCACTTTTATCTGAACGATTCGAATTTCTCCATCCATTCTCAGAGCTCGCTAACCTTTGAGTTGTTCTCCGTCATGGTCCATTCTGGGAGCGCTGCGGGTGGCCACTACTACGCCTGCATCAAATCCTTCAGTGATGGCCAGTGGTACAGTTTCAATGATCAGCATGTTAGCAAGGTCAGCCTCAGCCCTTGAGTAACCCGTTTTGTCCTCTGACAGCATTTAAATGTCACGCAGAATGACTCACCAGAGTTATATCATTTGTTTGTACAAAGCTTTGCAAACAACATCCATGTCATTTGAACATTCTACTTATTGTTAACATTAACAACCTCTGTTGCGTATTTGTACAATTCTGTTGGGCAGATCACCCAGGATGATATCAGGAAGACGTATGGAGGGTCCTCAGGGAGCAGAGGCTATTATTCCGGTGCATTTGCAAGGTGAGATCTCTCTAACGCAACACTGTGTTCTAACATATCACATGTATACAGCACCATGACTAAGGGAATACAATAATGATCTGGACCTGAGCGTGTTTATTTATCTACATTTGAAGGGAAGGTCAAGAGGGTTCTCCTCAAGGGAAAGTAGTATGCACGTTTTCCTATAAGTTTAAAACCTTGTTTTTTAAAATTGGTTTCCCATTGATTGTGCTGTTTAAAGTTGAATTAGTAGGTTATGTCTTTACCGTAATGACCCGGCTGCTTAAGAAGACACCATTTTATGCCTGAGACACAGCACAATGGCAAGGCATCAAATTCCTGGAACCTGATCCTTGCAGCAAACCCAGTTATTTGGGCCTGTGCTGATGAGATCCAAACCTAACAGCTACAATTAATACATCTCAGCAGTGGGGTCCTTGTCGAAGTCCCTCGCTGTAACATTACTTTAACTGGCTCGACCGACCTTCCCTTCCAGCTGTGGACGTTGCACCCAGCTCGGGCAGATCCGCGAGCTTGAGGATGGAATCTCCACATTGTAGCAAATCCAGGAAGCTGAGAAGCTAATAGATATAAATGTATTTTTGTCTACTGGTGAGATGAACTCTGCCGTCCCACCACCTGTTTCTGCTTCTGCCCCTAGTCCAGCCTCTGCTCCTACCACACTTTCAATAGTGAGGAATATTAAGAGAAGATCTGCAGAAACTCCACCCTTGGTTTTCCAGGCCAAGGATTGCTTACATTCTGGAGTTGATTCCAGACCTCTTAGCCAAACTTTCACGTGATTTAATTCCATGTTGGCTGTCATGACATCCTAAACCAGAGTAGAGGTAAGATCGGGCCTAAAAAATCCAGCCCGACCCGACCCAGGCCCGCGGGATTAAAGCCCGACCCGGCCCGAACCCGAGCAATTAACTTGATTTGCAGGCCCGAGCCCGAACCAAACCCGAAATTTCATATTTTATTTGTGAGGACTCAGAGTACGTCCTTAATAATCTAGCGCGGCACTTTAAGAGAGAGAGAGAGAGAGAGACGGGGAGAGGAGAGAGAGAGACGGGGAGAGGGAGAGAGAGAGAGCGCAGAGAGAGAGACGGGGTGAGGGAGAGAGAGAGAGCGCAGAGAGAGAGACGGGGTGAGGGAGAGAGACGTGCGCAAAGCATGCACCAGTGGCTCTGTCTGTGCTGCAGCTCCTGTCCAGTTTAGTTAAATAGCAATTACAGCGCCCTCTCTGTTTTTTTTCCCTAATTATTTATTTTATAACAAGTATTCCTCAGTTTAGTATCTTATTCTCCACACATTGTTTATACATTTCTATAAACATATATTAAAAATAAATAAATAAATAAAAAAAAGTCAGCGAGAGAGAAGCCCGGCCCGACCCGACCCGAACGTAATGATTGACATTTTATACCCGGGCTCGGGCTCGGGCTTAAGATCTTACCTCTAAACCAGAGGTCCAAATTTTCAAAGCGCAATTTCAGCAGGCTCTTGGACTTTCTTAGAAACTCTGCAAGCATTTCTTCTTTTTTTTATTTATTTTTTTAATCTGTGGCCCATTGATCCTTTCAAGAGAGGCATTGAATATTTAAGCAGGTCCCTTAGCCTCCACACTTGGCTTCAGTATTTCTTCTCAGATTATAATGCAGCTTTTGTTGATAGTGTAATCTGTTTTGGAATCATGCATCCTCATGAATGACGACATAAGCCTGAATGGCTTCGGTGCACCCATTTTAACAGCGAACTTATTTCATACAGTTGCAAATGTTTATTCAAACTGACCCATGCTTAAACACCGAAAAAACACAGTAATTGCTCACAAGCTCGCTCCCACACCTTCTCGTCGCCCCAACCGGCCATGTACTCGCATGCCCTCCTGGTGGTCAAGTGGTTCCTGTCCCCACCTGTGACAGTCTCCCTCTGAAAACCTCTGACAACGAGTTATCTCAGTTTATCAGTATATGAGTCGTATGGGAGAGCCAGTGGCAGGGCTCAACCTCTTGTACTATAATCTATTTGGTTTTATCCTGCTGGTGCCTGCTCCCGAAAGTTAGCTCAAAGCACTAACCCTGCAATATTCTTCTTCCCAACAGCTCTACAAATGCATATATGCTGATTTATAGATTGAAAGATCCCTCGAGGAATGCAAGTAAGACATCTATTAAATTAAAATGTCTATTGTTAATGCCAAATGAACTTGTGCCTTTCATGGTAGAGTTAGGAACGTGTAACAGGCATTGTCATCCTGTGATCAATTGGATCATTCACTGTTATTATCTTAATTGTGGTGACCATGGTACTGTAGGAGCCTGTGGAGTGAGCTGTTGTTCTGTAATGTGCCCCAGACCAGTAGAAACCACACCACAGCTATCACTATGGCAGGGTTATGTGGATCTTCTTTTTAAATATTTTGATCATGAGCTTACTGTTTCTATGACTCGGATTGCCTTGACAACTTGTCCTAATTAGTATGCTGTTTTAATGAGCACCCTGTCTGTCCTGTCTGCAGAGTATTTAGCTGCGGACGACTTCCCAGAGCACATAAAGAGTTTGGTTCAGAAGGAGAAAGAGGCCGAAGAGCAGGAAAAGCGACAGAGGGAGATCGAGCGCAACACTTGCAAAGTACATGGTCCTCTTTTAGATTGGTTCAAAGTCTATTGTTTTGCTTCTGAATGAGGATCAATTCACACTTTGCCTCTCTTTTAAAATAAGTTGAACTATTATTGCTTTTTTACCTCCAGATAAAGCTTTTCTGCATGCATCCTGTAAAGATGATGATGGAGAGCAAGCTGGAAGTACACAAGGACAAAACTCTTCGAGAAGCAACAGAAATGGCCTACAAGGTTTGTGGCTTTATTGGTTAGTTTGTCTTTAAGATCTGATCTTCAATGACTAACTAATGAGTTTAATCAGCTACCTGTTGATTGTTGAATGTCCGAGTCGTATACGGTTGTTGTGTGTGTTGTACCTCAGCTGATGGAGCTGGAGGGAGTCGTGTCTCTGGACTGCTGCCGCTTGGTAAAGTACGATGAGTTCCACGAGTACCTGGAGCGCTCCTATGAAGGTGAGGAGGATACACCGATGGGCCTGCTGCTAGGAGGAGTCAAGTCCTCATACATGTTCGACCTGCTGCTGGAGACCCGCAAACCAGAGCAAGTGTTCCAGCCTTACAAACCTGGAGGTCAGTAGAGGCCACTATTCACACTCATCTCGTTTCACATAGTGTTGTACTGAGTTCTGCATTGTGTGTGTGTGTGTGTGTTGCTGATTTCCTACAGAGGTGATGGTGAAGGTCCATGTGGTTGATCTGAAGAGTGAGAATATTGCCACTCCAGTCAGCGTTCGGGCGTATTTGAACCAGACGATCACTGAATTCAAACAGCTTATTGCACAGGTGTGTGTCAACACAGAAAATGTGAACATTAGCCATGAGAATGTGTCAGTCCTTCAGACTTCAGCCTTATGCCTTTCTTCAGCCTATGTCTTTCTTCCTAGGCTACAGGGCTATCTGCAGAAAGCATGCGTGTGGTCCTGGAGCGCTGCTATAATGACCTACGGCTCCTGTATGTTCCCAATAAGACACTGAAAGCTGAGGGGTTCTTCAGGAGTAACAAGGTCCCTACGTTTCCTTCTTAATTGTCACTTTTGTGCTTCCATGCGTTTCCATTTTGTTTGAGATAATCTACTTGGACACATGATTAAGTTTGAATTTGACTTGTTTTCTATGTGTTTTTTTTCATCAGGTTTTTGTAGAGAGCTCCGGGTCGACAGATCATCAGGTTGCTTTCACTGACTCACTGCTGTGGAAACTGTTGGATCGTCACGGAAATACAATCCGGCTATTGGTATTACTGCCTGAGCAGTCTCCTGGTACCTTGGCCAACAGGCCTCTTTGCCAAAAAGTGGGAGTTGACTCTGAGGTGCCCTTTGAGGGTTCAAAGGGTGACAGGAAATCCGTCGAGGCAATCCTCGAGGAGAGCACAGAAAAATTAAAGAATCTGTCTCTGCAGCAGCAGGGCTCCAGCACCAGTGACAGCCAGAAAAGTTCTGATGCCAGCGACTTTGAACATATCGAATCCCTGACCCAAGAAGCGGACTCAAACTCTTCCCTCTGTGTGGCTGCAGACAACAGAGAGTTAGAGAACCGGATCAGAGCCACAGCTGGGGGAAGCAGTGGTGCCTCCTCTGACCCAGAGAACCACTTTGCCAGTGAGGAGCGCTCGGACTCTGAGGTGAACAATGACCGCAGCACTAGCTCAGTGGACAGCGATATCCTGAGCTCCAGTCACAGTAGTGACACACTGTGCAATGCAGACAGCGGGCCCATACAGCTGGCCAACGGCTTGGACTCGCACAGCATCACAAGTAGCCGTCGTTCCAAAGCCCACGAGGGCAAAAAAGAGACCTGGGACACTGCTGAAGAAGACTCTGGAACAGACAGCGAGTATGACGACAACGGGAAGACCAAGGCGGCGGCTAAGTACTTGTACTTCAAAGTGGAGCCTTGTTCTCAGGATGATTCCTCGTCGGATGCACAAAAATGTATGCAACTTATGACGCAGTTTAAAGGATTAAACTAGTTCAAATTACATATCGGAGGAATGCACAATGGCTGACCTTGATGAATTTGTATTGATAATATTGTGCATTTGAAATGACAGGGATTACATTCCTCAGGGGGGGCCAGCATTTCTGACTGGATGTTTAATAGGTGTTTCTTTATGTGTGCTTCAGGTTTAGTTGTTCACGTAGACAAGAGGATTACATTAGCAGCATTTAAACAGAACCTGGAGCTCTACGTGGGAGTCGCCTCCACCCAGTTCAAAGTGTTCCGGGTGTACGCCAACAACCAGGAGTTTGAGAGCGTACGGCTCAATGAAACACTGTCATCGTTCTCTGACGATAACAAGGTCAGGGTCACTTTGACAATGGATTTGAATCCTTTCTATTAATTAGATGGGGCCCAATACATGACTTGTACATTTTATTCCTTCCCATAGATAACTATTCGACTAGGAAGAGCACTGAAAAAGGGTGAATACAGAGTGAAAGTGTATCAGCTGTTAGTGAATGAACCAGAGGTAAGAACAGAATGAAACATTTAAAATGAAATTGCTGCACATGGTTGTCTCCAGTATTGATGATATATCCATGCGTCTGTTTCCCAGCCTTGCAAGTTCCTTGTAGACACAGTGTTTGCCAAGGGCATGACTGTCAGACAGTCTAAAGAGGAGCTGCTTCCTCAGTTGAAAGAGCAGTGCAAGGTTGACCTCAGCATTGACAGGTAACACTTTGCTACTACGCATTTTAGAAAACAAAGAAGAGAAGGTGTAGGTGTTAAACAAACAGTGTGTGTGTTTGTTTAGTGTTCGTCTCAGGAAAAAGACATGGAAAAACCCAGGCACGGTGTTTCTGGACTACCATGTCTATGAAGAAGATATCAGCATCTCCTCCAACTGGGAGGTTTTCCTCGAAGTTCTCCACGGTAACACTCATTCTGCAATTTCTTTCAAACATGCGTTATTGTAATATGATATTGAACGTACATACTGTATTTCTAAATTAACATCTTAAAGATAAAACACATTTTAGCTACAGGTAATGAGATGAAATGATCTGTTGCTTCGAGACTTGAGGAAACGTTAGAGATGAAATAATTACTTGGATCATGTTATCATTTTTGGACACTTGAGATGTGAAGCTACAAATGTGAGCAGATAAAACTAGTACCAGCAGGCAGAGGAGAAGTTCTTTCATCAGGTGAGGTAATGTAATCTCTGGTCTGTTCAGAACCGGAGAAGATGAAGTCCATGTCCCAGCTGGCGATCCTGACCCGGAGATGGAGCCCCGCTATAATGAAGCTGGGGCCCTTCCAGGAAGTTATTCTGGAGAGCAGCAGTGTAGAAGAACTCAAGGAGAAGGTATGTCTGCTTTTAACTATGCATTCACATAGTTACTTCCTTTATTTATACTGATCAAACAAGAATATGATTATTGTTCTCATCCAAACAATACCAACCACCAACATTTAGGAAATAACTAACAGCACAAATAAAAGCAGCATGGATCTTTATTCCAGAATATATTGCATTGAGATATCAAAAGTCTAAGCAGCCACATTACATTTGATGCATTTATTGAGGGATATTAAATTGAACCTGGAAAGAAGAGTTTGCTTGATCAACAAATGGTTCTAGTGAATTGGTAGCATTGATTGGCCTTGTGTAATCCTTTCTTTCTTCTGCTTGCAGCTTAGTGAAATGAGCGATATTCCTCTTGAAAACCTGGAGTTTGCAAAGGTACGTACGTTGCACACACACAACACTTTATTTTCCTTCTCATGTCGCTTTAGTCATCTTCTAAAATGTCGGTCAGAAATCAATTGTACCCACAAACAAAAATTAGCAAAAAGAAAAAATGGTGTTCATTCATGAGGCCAGAAAGGGGTCGAGTGGGTGAGGGGGGAAATATCCGACACCCTGGTCCCTCAGCTTTCTGAAAATGTGGCCCCTCTGGACAGTATCGTTGAATAGCCCTGTTCTAAACTGAAAATCCATCCATCTGTTCTGTGCAGGGTAGGGGAACTTTTCCTTGTGACATTTCTGTGCTGGAGATCCATCAGGATTTGGACTGGAACCCTAAGGTGTCGACTCTTAACGTGTGGCCTCTGTACATCTGTGACGATGGAGCCGTCATCTTCTACAGGTAAAACAAAAATAGTGTGATGGAATGTGAATGTCTCCTAATAGTTATTAATTAGATTAGGTATGTGTCAATGTCAGCCTTTAATAATAAGGTTGCTTTAGGTGTAAATGATCTCATTCTCTGTTTATTATGATAAATGGTCAAATAAGATTTTGTATATTAAAAATAATTCATTTTATTTTTAAATTTATTTGGAAGTAAACCAAGGTAGAAATGTAATGACACAGTAAAGTATATATAAATGACATGCATAATGAAATAAAACATTCTATTATTGATGGGCATTATGAAAGGCAAACTCAATGTAGAAAGAAAAGACTGGCAATAACTGCAATGCTATCCGTGTGGACACCACACGCATGCAGTTTAGATTTTTATATATATTCTTTAGGCATCAGTATTCACATTTGTGGCTTGAAATGAACTTTTTTGCGATCTTTGCACAGGACCAGCACAGAGGAACCTATGGAGCTGTCGGACGAAGAGCGCAGCGAACTGATGAAGAAGGAAAGCAGCCGTTTGCTCAAGACTGGACACCGTGTCAGCTACTCGCCACGCAAGGAGAAGGCCCTCAAGATCTACCTGGACGGAGGCCCTGCCAAGGACCCGGGGCAGGACTGAGGCACTGGGCAGCGCTCCTTGTTATCTGGATCTTCTGACTGCTGCAGCAGAGAAACCAGGCCACAGGACTCCGTCTGAGTGTTGGGCCTGAAAGTGACGTGAACATCGAGCAGCGTTGTGAGGCTGACATGCTCTCACGCTCCACTCTGAGCCCCAGGACTGGCTCAGAAACCCTATTGTGCACTATAGTGTATCGTACTGTAAAGTTTAAAGGGAAGTACAAAAACACAGAAAAGAATCAAATACTGTATAGACAAATCAATTGAAGATAAAAAAATAAAATAAAAAAAAACTCCAGACAAGGATGCAGAGATGTTGGGACTGTGAAACTGAGCTGGAAAGCTTCCACCCTATCTATTTAAGTCTCCCGTCTCCTTTCACATCAGTCTCGTTCACTTTCATTGCGTGTTTCTTTTCCTGTTGAAGGAATAGTGTTGACTCTCGATTCATCTGTGACCATCTTGTAAGTCTATATGCTCACAAACACCCGAGCACTGCATCATTCTAATCTTACATTGCTCACCTTCCTTTAAATACTTTAAAACCAACAGCACACACAAACAAGAGCTACGTATCCAGCCTTCCTCATTCTCACCTCTCCTGGTGAAGCAGACCTCACTCTCAGTGACTTTGATAACTTCATCCACAAGATTTGATGAATCCAAAAAGCAACAATTAAGAATTTGAAAACTCTCTGCTCCTCTAATAGCCAGCGTAACGTGCTGGTATGAGTTGTCCTTACTACTGCTGTTTGTGCTTTAGAGGAGCTGAACCTCTGTTACATCACTTCCACTAGTTTTGATGATACGTGGCTACTGGTGGTTCTTTAAAGTACAATGAAACAAAACCAAGTAGACTGTTAAGAATGTCCTCGTTTTGTTTTTGTTTGTTGTAAATTATGATTTTGCTCCAGATGTAATCATTTGTTCTTTGAGGTTGTTCATGGCGCTTCTACCTGCTGCTGCTTCATAGACTGTCACACGGGTGTAGAAAGCCTGCTGGGCTTCTCCTTCTGCCGGGGCAACTGGTCTGAGAACTGAAGCTCAGCATCCTGGCCCCTCTGGGATCCTGATGCTGCCACCAGCTATTCACTGTAGAAATGCCAATATCTTGTTTTGTTGTTGTTGATGTTTATTTCTCTGAAATTTAAATCAAGTGTGAAAAATAGTTTTAAATGATTTTAGAAATTAATTAAAATGCTTTTTTTTTTTTTCATAATTGCGGTTTGTTTTCTTTGTTGCTGTAAATTAAATGGGTGGAGGTTAATTCACACATCCTACTCACAAGTTTTGGTGTTTACAAATACATTTATTTTTCTAAAGGCAGGAGATGTACAAGCTGCATGTCTGGTTTTCAAGTGCTTAAGAACAGTGCAGGGGTTACACATGGTGCTTCTATAGTAACTGTATGTCTATAAGTTAACATCCAGCACAAGTTGCTAGTAAAAAAAGCTACATTCACACAAACATCAGGTGTTGCTTGTATTCATATCACACCTTCCTGCTGGGATGTTGGAATGATGAGTCACCTTGCTGCACATGGAAGACAGAGTGCAAACAAGCATGAGGTGTTGGGGACTAATGGCATGTTTGGGATCACAGCGTACAACAAAAGCTAAAGATGCAGGTATGAAGTCCCCGTTTCCTTGACAAATCAAAACTTGCATTAAAACCAAAGTATGCCCATGATGTGATGAAATGAGCAGATAAGTGATGGTGATTCCATTTCAATTCAATATTTTTACTTCTGAATTGAAGAGGATTTTTTTTTTTTAAGCCTTGGACATTTTAGTTTGAAACGACCTTAATCAATTGGGATTTGTTCAAATTTTTTTCAACAGTTTTCAAACGAGGTCCAAGTTTTGTGGGTGTATAAACTACAGTAGAATTTGAAGTTGAATTTGTTTAATTGAAGAAGCTACCGTCTTGGTCATTCATCTGATATTTTCTGATATGTTGTTGACACGTTGGTAGATATGAGATACTGCTCAAAAGGCAAAAGTGAGAATGAAGTACATAACAAGAAAGGACACATTACATAAATCTATATACATACAAATAATATAGATGAACACATTTCAATGTGGCATGTTAGACAATATGTCATATCTGCTATAAAATGTTGAGGTCTAGGTGTAAATAATCATTCAGCACTTCTTCTCAGGAACAACCAGGATAACTGAAGTGGAATTAACAACTTTAGGATATTGAAGCAGCTAGAATTAGATTTACTCATAAACAAACAAGGTTTTATCAGTCATGTACTGTATAAGGATGCAAATGTGCTTCCCAGATGGCAAGGTGGTAGCAGCTATTTACATGTGAACATAATCCTTTATAAGAGCCTGCTGACATTTCATGGTAGTGTTTCCTGTAGATCAATATAAATAAGATGTGATGTTGAGGGGAGTCTTGGAAGCAGAATCGACCTGCCTCTGATACAGTTGTATTGATAATGCAGTACATCAAGCATGATTGTATCTTTCTTCTTGGTGCAAAGTCTGCACTGTATTTTAGTGTGTAGAGTTGTATCCAGTGCGTTACACTCCATTGTATGGCTGGGATTAGCATTAGATAAGGGTTATACGGATGCAGCAAATGGTATCACAGTGTCATTTAGTATTAACACAAGCCTTTTTGTTGTCCTGTTTTTTCCCCTGTTTGACCCTCAGGTCTCAATTATAGCAAAGAAAATAAATATATTGTCATTGTTTTTTTTACATGCAGTGTGGCTTTACCACTCTGGGTTATGCTGGCAAACAGAAGGTGTGATGGCTCTTTGCAACAAAGCTCTGGAGTCATTGGGGACCCCAGTTGTTAATGTCAATGAAATCAAGCTGCGTCTAGATGATATAGTCTATCTCTGAGTATAGACTGTCTGTCAGGTCCTCTTCACTCGAGTCCTCTCCTTTAAGGCACATGGACCCTCGCCTGTCAAAAAAGCAGAGCACTGCAGTAATGGGGGTTAAAGTTATGGAGTAACATGCATGTAAAGCTTAATTATCATTTTCTTTGTATTTTAGCAGAATCATCATTCTTTGCTGTCAAATGTACTAACCCCAGGTGCTGGCAGTGGAGATCTCCTGCACAGGGGCAATGCTTCCTGGGTCGGGAATCATCCTGAATGTCCCAGGACAACAGCTCCAACAGGTGGTTGGAGGCTCCAAAGCAGCGCTCCCGCTCAATGGGCTTGGCCGAGCAGACGGGGTGGAGCAGGGCTGATCCCACAGAGAAGACATACAGACATGAGAGAATGTCTTGAATCGATAAGCGGCAGCAACCACCGGACTGTGTGTTGTAATGTACCTTTATGGAAAAGACAGCAGAGGTCTGGGCTGCAGTCAGTCTGGTATTGACAAGTGCTGCCAGCCTCTCCTTTTGTTGCATTGACACTGCACTGACCCCATACACACAGCTGTTCACCACAGCACTCATTATCTTTAGTGCAGGACTGAAAGAAAAGAGAAAAAAGTGGTTTAGATTTGGAACCTTTCATAAAAAACATGTCAGCAAACTTGAGTGTTTGTTGAGTGTCTTAAAAGAACATGCATTATTCTCTAAGCGTGAAGTGTGCTGATATTTTGGGTTAATTGTAAATGAAATAAAGGAAACTGGACTCTGATAGCAGTGAGACGAGTTCCTGTTCCCACTCACCCTCTATGAATTGCTAATTTGGGGTTATGTGCAGCAGTGTTCTGGTTATTTCCATGCAGAGTTTTCCAATGCAGCACTTTTGACAAGACACAGAACCTGTCCTCTGTGTATTTATAAGTCATGTACACCGTTCCCTTGTTTGGCAGACTGCCAGTGTCTTTATCCCTTTGCTACAGAGAGACCAGTTCATCCAACGAAGACATGACACAATCAGCAGCAATAACGGAGTCTTAAATGAAAAGCAAACGGGTGAGTCTGTAAATAGAAGACTTTTTGTCCTAGACGTCCTTTGAGAGCGAGAGAGAGAGCAGCGGGAAGAGAAGAGCTCTAATTTAACCTTGACACGTGCTGTTGTTTCATGTGAAGCTCACAGGACAGAGCGTTCACAAACAACACTCCGATTACACTTGTGGGCAAACTGCAATGCAGTCGAAGTGAAACCTCAGCCGGACCGAAGTGACTGTGTGCGTGTACGTCTTTGAAACAGTGCATTATAGGAAAAACGGACTAAAATAGTGAAGGGAACCTCAGCTCACACTCACCATATCGATTGCTTTGCAAGGCAGACACCTGGAGTTGGACTTGTCGTGAAGGCAATAACTTCCCTTCACACAGTCCCCATCAGTGATGCATCCCTAAGGATTCAAAAAATTGAGTTGTTGGGAAATAAGAATGACATGTTTTCAAGAATGGGCTGCACGGTGGTGTAGTGGGTAGCACTCTCGCCTCACAGCAAGAGGGTCCAGGGTTCGATTCCCGGGTTGGCCCGGGTTCCTTCTGTGTGGAGTTTGCATGTTCTCCCCGTGTAAGCATGGGTTCTCTCCGGGTTCTCCGGCTTCCTCCCACAGTCCAAAGACATGCAGGATGGGGATAGGTTCATTGGTGACTCTAAATTGCCCGTAGGTGTGAATGTGAGTGGGAATGGTTGTCTGTCTCTACATGTCGGCCCTGTGATAGACTGGCATCCTATCCAGGTGAACCCTGCCTTCGCCCAATGACAGCTGGGATCGGCTCCAGCCCCCCGTGACCCTGAATACAGGATAAGCGGTAGACGATGGATGGATGGATGGATGTTTTCAAGAATATTATTGAGTTTCTACATGGAAAAAGCTTGGTGCTTTATTTAGTCAAATATGCCAAGCAAATATATCATTCTGAGAAATGTCAGGCCACCCTGCATATCATGTGATCCTACATCAGATTCCCCTCCTACCTCAGATTTCGTTTCCCTGGTTCCCAAAGCAGGAAACAACTCTCAGAAACAGAAATTCATGTCACAGAATGTTGTCTTGAGTGCAACAGTTTTATGTTGCTTCTTTGCAGAAAACCTGCTACAAATTAATGAAGAAAAAAAGAGTTTTATTTGTACCTCTTGTAACTGAGACTATTTTCCCAGAGTTTCCATGTAAACAACCATTTACCTCCTTTCTTTTTAAATTGTGTCTGACAGGCCATATTTGAATGGCTTTCTTCTGCCGAGGTGATCAAATTAGACTACAATATACAAAAAAAAAAAAAAAAGAGGATCCACCTCATTACTCTGACAAGCTAGTAGAGGGGAACTTTTACACATTCTTAGCCAGATAAAAGAAAAGCGTTTTTATACAGCTAAATTATGAATAATGTTTCTAAATCTGTGTTGTAGAATGATTAACCCTGGAAGGGAATTCCAGTTACAAGCAGCAAAAACACATTTTATCTGTTATTTATCAACAATTTTGCACAGTAATTTTTAACAGATCAGGGTGCAGTTCTGCATTTCTTTCAGCTTGAATTCTACACACGGCACAGGCAAATAATAATTAGTGCAGAATAAAAAATGTTACTGTAATCTACACATCCTGCTGCTGCCAGATCTTACGCAGTCACTCTTGAGGCCTTTCCATGTTGAGAAAGTCAAAGGTCAAACATTGAACATCTGCTTAAGGATTGATTTTTTTCTTTCTGGGCTGTACTGGGATATATCCTTAATTAAAACAGAACAAACTTACATGATCAATACTGTTCCCCAGGTCACTGGACTGGACAGCTGTGGTGACGTTGTTTATCTCCTGGTTGAAGGTGGAACATCTGGTTAAATTACAGTCACAAAGAGGAACAAATGTCACTTTTGTTCACTATGCATAAGCTTACCTGTTCTCTTGAGGTGTGGACGGATTCATTATCAAGCACTTTATCAGAAGCTGTGTTGTTATGATGACTCGGAGTGAGGTTACTGGGATGAGGAGGACTGGGACTGACGCTGTCGTTTCTCTAGAAGGATTGGAGAGATCAGAGACAGATTTCAGGCAAAGAGATGCATTAATAAGTCAATATTATACTATAGCTCTTTTCACTGCTGCCTCTAGCGTCTGTATATTTCTCCATAGGAGATCTCAGTGTGTTTATCTGAGGTGAGCGATGCTACGTCATGTAACGTTAAAGAAAAGATGCTGAGAGGGTGCAGCTGCCTACTTGGTGGGACGCAGCGTCGGGCTTGTGCTGCGGATCCTCTGGCAGTTGCTCCACTTCTACAAACACGCGGTCCACCTCCGTTTGTCCCCGGGCGGAATTATCCTCCAGGATGTGACTGACGCCCGAGTCCACTATCTCCGGGAGAATGCCATTGCAGGCTGCTGTGAGAGCCAAAACTAGCAGGGCACCTCGCATCATCATCATCATCATCATCATCCTGCTGCTGCTGCTGCTGCTGCTGCTGCTGCACTCTGATGAGGGTGTGGCGGCGGTGACGACACCACCGTGATACGTCGCCTCCGTCACGGATGGGTCATCGCCTCACACACTTATCTCACAAGTTAATATACATTTAAAAGGATTTGCTTAACAGCTAAAAGTCACACGGTTTTAAGATTATTTATTAAACTAATTAAAAGGCCTACGCGAGGTAGTCGGCTGGTAACCATAGCAACAGAACTTTTTGGTTTCGAGTTAGCATCTTTTTCTAGCTAACTGATGAAACATACATAGTTTAGAGTTAAAACTAAAGTAAACTATACGTGGAATAATCTGCAATAAGGAATAAAATCTAAGTCTGTAGTCGGTGTTCAGGGTGAGTGCAAAACTCCGAGATATCCTCATAGCTAACGTTAGCTTATAGCCATATCAAAACCGCTAAAGATAACGTTAGCATATGCTAGCTAGCACTAAACAGCACAATTCCCATTGAGCTCTATGCTGCACAGCTGTAGTGGTTTAAAGAAATGAGAAATACACAACAATAACTAACCGTGGGCAGTTTTCATTGAAACAACGTTCAGGCAAAGAAATAGTCCAGAAGCCGTGAGCACCACAAACAAAAAACACCTCAATATTATTGTAATGGGGGATGAAAGGCAACCAGTGGCACCGCAACTTCGGGTAAGTAAAGTGACCTATTTAATTGAGCAAGTCACCTGCAGTAGTAGTACCTTGTAGTTCCATGGCCACACGGTGGCGCCATTTCGCTATCATTATAAATATGCCCTGGCCACGGACTTCACTTCTGTGCACACACGTTTACAGAGTTTGTCCAAAGGTTTTGACCATGTGCTGCGTGGACGACAGTTTCTGCTGACACGCTGTATAACGTAGAATGTGTTGACTGCCAGCGGACGTGTTGGGTCTTGCGCAAAATGTGGAGCTAAGGTTAATTTACACCCTAAAAGCCAGCGTAGGCTATGACATCAGAATTAAATTCCACACTTGCTTTTAATTCTTAGTGTAGTTTGAAGCTCTATCACATTTACGCACATGCCTTTTTTCAGTTATCTACGTATTTAATGAGCTAGCTTTTAGTTGTACCCGGTACTTTAGAGCTGCAATCCATTGTAATGCAATTCAGCCCCATTAGACCCAACCTGTAGTGAGTAGGCTAGTCATTTGTTACTGTGTCGTGAAAATCTGGATCCTCTGGATTAAACAGCAGCCGCGGTAGCTGCCTGTTTCGGGATGTGTCCCATTTTGCAGCCCCGCCCTCCACCAACGCTGGACGCAGCTGCACAGAGAAACTGCTGCCTGTCAGCCTGACTGAGGAGCGCCAACTTCACACAACAACAGTCTGCTGGGAGAAAGAAGAGTTTGGACCTGGAGGGCGACATGAGGTAAATCCTTTTGTTTGATACACTTTGTGGTTTGTGTGTTACTGGGTGGTGTGTGTGTGTGTGTGCGTGTGTGTGCGTGTGTGTGTGTGTGTGTGCGCGTGTGTGTGTGTGTGGTGTGTGTGTGTGTGTGTGTGTGTGTGTGTGTGTGTGTGTGTAGCTGAGACACCTGACAAAAGTGGCGTTTTCCTGATTTGCTCTATTCCAGTAGCAAGCAAGGCATGGTTGTATTAAAAGTTATGGGAATTAAAAAAACAAGAAAAAAACGGGCATCCGAGTCTATCCCACAGTTCAGTGTATGAAGGCACACCACGTTAGTATCGGTCAGGACGTTGATGTTGAGGTAATGAGATAATGCTGATTAGTTGTGCTGCCCTATCAGCAAGGTTTATTGTTGCTTTGTATGTTGAGTTGTATGGCCACGTGTTAAATCTCGTGTGTTCCTTTTGTGTTGGTGGTGATTGGTGGGCTGTTAGAAAAGTTCCTTTTAGGCTTTGGGCATAAATCATTTTTTGAGCTTCTTTTCAAACTTGCTTCTAGGGAAACCAGGTCAAAACTGAACTTACAGCTTTAAACATAATTCCTCTTTTTTTTATTTATTATTATTATTTTGTATTCCCACGACTATAAGCAGCCTGGCCAGTGTTTGAACTGTTTTCAGTGTTTCTGGAGACTGGCTCCACCTGCTCAGCAGCTTCCAGACTGTAAATAGCCTGTTTGGGGTTTGCGTGACACAAACTGCATAATATGTAAAGCTGTGGTGTTGACACACTGTATTTGTCAGCTTACTGAAAAGAAGCTGAGTGAGTGACAGAAACTGCAGCTGTTTGAGCCTGAAGCGTTGATAAAGACCGGATCCCTGTTGAAGCAGGAAGAAATGGCCGGATTTAAATTTGTTAGAGGGGGAAAAAGCTTCTTCCTCTCCCACGTTTCAACATACCGAAATCAGTCTGGTATATGATTCATATGTTTTGCAAGATGATGCATGATTTGTTCAGCCACATTTTTGAGGAGAGTCAGAAGAGTCATCCGTCCTTCCCACTGCTGCGTGAGCCATGATTTCCTGTGTGGTTTACATCTGTTGAAGACACATCACACTCTTCTCCATCAAACTGTAAGCCACAAACTTTATTAGGGTCACGCTGCCAGTTTACATGCTAAGTTTTTAACAGTGTTAATATATATATATATATATATATATATATATATATATAGTATCTGGCCCTGACATTGATCGTCCGTGTGATTTATGCTCATAAACATTGAACAGCAACCACTTTATACCCCTCTTGCTGGAATTTCCCTCTCAGTTAGCCTTTTTGAGCCATTCATGTACTATGATATAAATATATATAAAGACACTGTAAACAGTGTATTGCTCAATAAGATAAGTAGTCCATCATACTGCTTTGTAATACCCTGGACTTCACTGTAACACAGTGAGAAACTGGTGTAGAGAACTACTTCAGTTGACATTTACATACAAACTTCCATATTTTTCAAACCGTCCTTTGAATGTTGGCAAAATGTCCAAAAAAAAGCATGATAGGCAGTAACGTACAACTACAAATTCTTGTGTCAGCCTTTTTAGTTTGTAATGACCAGTTTTACTGGAGTTTAACTTAGCAACAGTGTGTGGAGATTAAACGACATTACAGAAAGCAGACCTGCACTTATGGAAAATCTAAAAATGATGTTTACTACCTCGTCTTTTACATGTGAAGGCTGGAGAAAGCTCACCAAATCAGTTCAGAGTTCTCAGTGCTTTAGTGTTTGCTTCAGTCACTAAGCTGCTCTTATTTTGACATTAAGAGTCAATAGTTTCAGCTTCCCTGCATACAGTACACTTATTATTAATACTAGCAAATGGGAGATATTATTTAGATACTTAGATACTATGAATACTGTAGTTAAAGAGAAACAGATCAATGAGTTAAATGGATAAATCTATGATTGGAAGTTCTTGCGAATGAATCTGCTAATAAATCAGGGTAATAACGATAAGGACGTAATGCTGTGGATGAAAACAATATAGCTGTGTTTCACGCGGCCTGATAACCTTACTGTCACTGGAAACTTGTGCTCATTATCGTCAGGAAGGTGTTGTAAACTTTCTCTTTCCTCTCTGCAATATGTTTCCTTCCTTGTTCCACAGCATAAAAAAGGGACCCATGTGTCCACACAAAAGAGATAGGAACTCCCATAGAAAGGTGCGGCACATTGTTCCTTGTAGCACTGCTGGTCCCTAAACTGTATCAAAGTAGGAAAAAAACCCATTTCAACATATGTCGGGACCTTAACCAATAGCATACGTAAAAATGGAGCCACTGAAGGAGGTTCAAGGAGACGTTGCTGTGGTAAATTCACCCCAGGATATCATTAACCCGTTCCAGCTGGTCAGGGACAGGAGCACGCTGGAAAGGGTTTTAATTGTATCTTAGCCATGCTTTAAAATCACAGAGGTGGAATTTTACAGAGGCAGTCCTCCTCCAGGCTTTGATCTGGACAGGAAACCAGACACACTCCACAGGAAGAGTTTGGATAGCAGGCGTCAGAGGGAGCTGGCACTCAGCACAGCTTTTTGAAATGTAAAATAAGGCATCAAATCTCTTTCAGTTTAACTAGCAGAAAACTCCTGGTGTTGCAGAAAGTCAATAGTGTGCTAGCTAGGTGACATTAAGGTTTTTGAGAAGCCTCGGCCTCTGTTGCTACCGACAGTTCAACATCAGTGAACTCCTCGCTGATATTGATTTGAACCTTGAACATATTTGTTTTCATCTGAGGAAGTCTTGTTTACGAGATCTAGACCTGTTGATATCTTTTCATGTCATGTGCTGTTTTTCTTCTGCAACATGACGCCTGTCTATTCTGAGCCTGGCTTTTCTGATTGTTGGCACTCAGAAGTAGTGCCGCCAGCTAAACCTTCACTATGCACCCCCCCGCCTCCCCCCGTGATATGTGTGAATGAAAGACGGCCACTGATCTTTGGCCTCAGTGCCAGTCAGGTTGCAGCTTGTCTTCACCTCACCTTGTGGTTTATACCTTCCACATTTGTGGTGCTTAAGAGGATCCAAGTTCACTGGTTTGTAAAGTTATGTTGGCTATTTTCCTTGGCCGGACACTCACTGTAAATGATAGCAGAATCAGAGGAGTAATACATTTTAGCACATGAGATGATGTAGGATCAGCATACTTGTTTGAGTGAATTGTTATCAGTAACTGAGTGGGTGTGAGTCTGTGCTCAGTGTGTCCAGATAAATCATTCTCCAAAAGGAGGGATGTGGTGAACATACCTCGTGGGCCAGGCAGGTCTGCACACAGCAGCCCTGAAGTTTCATAAGCCTGCTCCTGTGTCTGTAAATGAACAGGTTTCTCCTCTGAAGTTGACTGACATTTACTGCATTCTGCCAGCGTTCCTACCTTTGCTCGTGACGGATCTTCTTTTGTTTTGGCACTGCCGTTGGAACACGCAGACAGATTTCAGAGGGTTGAGATAATAGTGTGGAGCTCTGGGGCCTGGTTAAGGGCAGAGCCAGCGGGCTGAAGTCCACATGAGCGCACTGTTTTCTGAGGCCTGCTGTCTGCTTATCGAGCCTACAGACTGTTCCTTCCTGGTTTTCTTCATCCCAGTCGGCAATTACTGTTGCTGGCAGGCTACAGTACAGTATGTGCATTTCCCAGCACTCCCAATGTTTTCCTTGTTTTGTCCACTTCCTATTGTATTTTGATAGCCCGAAGCTATGCTGCTGTGAAAAAAGGAAATGAAGACATTGCGTCACTTGCACTCAGTGTCTTTGCAGTTTGTTCACATTGCATGTTTTAAATAAGACTGGCTATGACAATTAGATTTGGCAAACACGTCATCAGTTTTGGAGTGGTTATATACCGTACATTTTTTAATAAGATAAGAATCACAATACACTATAGAAATGTATTGCCAGCAAACCCAATCAAAGTCTAAAAATGAAAATGTATAATGCCAGCTTCGTCCCATGAGACTTGAAATTACTTAGTTGTTCCTTGTCTGGCCGTCCATGTTCTAAAATACCAAAGATGAGTGTGTGTGTGTGTGTGTGTGTGTGTGTGTGTGACAAAGACATGTTTGTTTATAAAAGGTCACGTGTGCATTTTTTTCTCTTTTTGCCATCCAGGTGTAACATGTACAGGATTTTCACATTCCTAGCATTCCCCCTTTTATCATGCTGGAAACTGATAGCTTGCTATATCGTGTGTGTGTGATTGCATTTGTACTACACAGAGTACAGACGCTTTTCTCTTTGGGGAAAAGTGCAACAGTACAGCAGTAAGTAGCAGCAAGTAATTACACGAATAACGGTAAAAAAATATACATAAAGTATCAGAAGATACAAGTGCCTGCCTGAGTGTTCAAATAAAGCTCAAAAACCCAAATTATCATTGTATAAATGACTCAATGCTTAGAAAGGAATCAATCACTGCCCTTCACTTTCTCACTTTAGTCGGTTTCAGATCATTTTCCAAACAGAGAGGAGACTTAAAACCTGCTCGCTATGAAACTCTCTGATCCTCTTAGTGTGTGTGTGTGTGTGTGTGTGTGTGTGTGTGTGTGTGTGTGTGTGTGTGTGTGTGTGTGTGTGTGTGTGTGTGTGTGTGTGTGTGTGTGTGTGTGTGTGTGTGTGTGTGTGTGTGTGTGTATTCTTTCCGCTTCGTCTGTCATTAGTTGTATTTTTACAGCCTTTTCTGTGGGTTTGTTCTGTCTGCCCACGAGTGACTTTCCATTCTGTCAGACTTAGATGGTGAAGTCATTGGACTCAGTCTGAGACAATGAGGGTTGAGCATTGACTTGGCTATGAAGAAAGTAAGTGGGCCTTTTTCATTGGTCCTCACAGACGTGGACAACAGATGGTTCCAATATTTGTGCTTAATTTTCTACCACTTTACTTGGACTGAAATGTGAAATGTCTTTATTTGAACTTACCAACAAAGGCTCTAGGGATCATTGAACACTGGCCAACACAATGTCAACATGAAACTATTATTAGCTCTTCTTGTGATGAAATGGTATGAAAATGTTAATTTGCTTTTGCAGCACAACACTGCACCACTAGAACTACTACCTCAAACTCACCACAGAAGCTTTATATGAAATGTATTATGAAGGCCCTAAACACTCCACATACCACATGCTAGAATACACAGCAATTTCCCCATCACAGTGTGCTGCCGTGCATGAAAGATTAAAGCACCTGCATCATATATCGTGCCTGTCTCGGTCATCGCTCACCACTCGCCGACATTCAGAGCGTAAATTACCCCAAAAAACGATTGAGGTGGTCGTGCGACTATGTGGCCGGTGGAGCCAGTGAGAGGGCTCGCAGTGTGTTGGACTCATGCTGATGGAGCTCTTCTGTGCACGTGGCAAAGGAATGTCAGCTCTCTGAGTTTGAGGCTGATTGCTGTGAAAGGCTTCAGGGGTCCACAGTATCTACCTACAGGACAGGGGCTTTTTGAAGCTACGAAGGTGTATAAAGCGGACTGGGGTTCATCTGGGTGTAATACTGTATTTCTACATGCTGGTTCCTTTCTCTGCCCGAATCTGTCTCTGAAAACAGGATGCAAACATGCAGCCAAACAGGATGTTGTGTAGATGAACGCGCTAATGTTTGCACGCTGTTGCTATAGGAGCAACATTCAAAGTCTCGCCACATTCAAATCACAGTCAAACACGCGGTGACCCGAGGCTGGATGGTCAGCGAATATTGCAACCAACTTTTGCATTGCGTTGTATCGGTGTATTGTCCCTAAAGCTCCGTGATAGGTCACACTACCACCTGAAGTGACAGTAATGGTGAGCTACTGTGGGGGGCTGTCTGACCCCTCCTTTAACCCTGCCCATCCTGCTCCATGGGACATTAAAATATCAAAGGCAGACTTAACCTAAAACTCTGAGTGCTCTCCACCCATCTCGCTCGATGCAGAACATTTCCACATTATGCTTTAATCTTGAGTTCTGGCACATCATTTTTAGAATGCTTGATGGTCGATTGGTGGAAAGAGAAACTGCATTGTATTTAATTCAGTTCAGCTCTATTTTGACAAAAGTGTGTGTGTTTTAGTAACCGTGTCTTTCATATGTAAGATGACTGCACATACCTCAGTGGAAGGTGGACCATTTAGCCTGCATACCCAATCAAAGCCTATCATTCAGTGTGGGTTTGCATTGCAATAGGGCTGCAAGTCTTCTCTTTTTACAGCTAAAAACCTTGTCTGGTTCTCAGCTGAAATAAAAAATACCACAAGACAAATACTTTTCCGGTCTACTCATCCATGGTCAGTGCTGCACACCAGGAATGAAAGGTTTGCATTCCTTGCAGGTTGCAATAATGAGGAAACCACTTTGTTGAAGACAGTTTTATACAGTTCAAATGTTGTTGACTCCCTGCCAGTGTATATGCAGTATACTGTATATCTGACTCTACTACAAAATATACAGCTGAAACTCATCCAAAAATTTTTTTAGCAAATCGACATCATATTATAATACAGTATCATTTTGATCATTTCATGTTGTAAAGCCATCCCTGAACCCTGAACCTGCCGAATAATGTGAATATGCTCGACGGCTCTCTGACGTCAAAAAGCAGGCTAATTTTTCTGTTTTGCTTGATTTTGTCCTCTGTATTTATCTCAGAGCCTTGTCTCTACTTGAACGGTTATGTGGGCGTAAGCTAACTGCATGTTGACTTAAACATCAACTCATTATAAAGACTGGTACTGAGCGCCCTCTTGATAATTCTACAATGTAAGCCATAGAGAAGATAAAATACAGCTGTGCTGTCAAAGTATCTTAAATTACAGTTTAATCTATAAACCATTTCAATGAAATAATGTAATTAATCACAGGTTTTTATCAGGCTGATAATAGATTGTGGAAAAACATCAGTTGCGTAAGGCCATGTGAGAGTTTTTTTTTTGCCATGAGATGACGTCAGACTCTCTCTATGTTTCTTGCCTCCACAGACTGGGCATGACGATGCGAGCCAAGCCGAGGGTGTAGCCACATCTGGCAGAGACTGCTGAAGCAAGCAGGAGCCTCAGCACACCACATCATCTACTGCACCGGGAAGATGGGAGAGACGGAGGAGGATAACGTGGGAAAGCTGTTTGAGAACTTTGTCCAGGCCTCGACCTGTAAAGGAGCCCTTCAGGCCTTCAACGTCCTCTGCAGGAGGCTGGAAATCGACCCTGCGGACAATGACACCTTCTACAGCAGTCTGAAGGCGAAGGTCACGTCCTGGAAGGCCAAAGCACTTTGGAGTAAACTAGACAAGAGGATTGCCCATAAGGAGTACAAGAAAGGCCAAGCCTGTGTGGGCACCAAGGTAAATGATATGATATCTTTGTACAGCTGTACTTCTAACCACAAAAGCTTTCACCAATTGCAGGCTAGATGGGGAGACAATGGATTTCCAAAGGATAGAGAGCGAAATGTATATAAACATTAAATGTCATCTTACATGTTTTGCATGATAGATGCATGTAAATCATGTGTATTTCCTTTACCGCTGGCCATTTTGCAAAGTATGGCGTACATGTTGAGATTTATTTCATACTTCCCAGACAGGCAGTGTTTTCTTTCTGGTTTGGTAGGGGTGGCTAAAAATATTGATACGGCAATATATCACGATACTTTGCCGCCCAATACAATATCGATTTTTCAACTCCAAAGGTCGATTTAAAAAAAGAAAAGATTCATGTTTAGACATGTTGTGAATGCAGTACTTTATCCTTTTTCATTTTATTTTCAATATTTATTCCAGTGAATTTCATGGGAATTAAAAAAAATGGAGAGGCTGGTTTGAATTAAATAGTTTTGACTCAATTTGTCCACGCAATATCGTGATATCGTGATACGTATCGTATTGTGACCAAAGTATTGTGATATGTATCGTATCGTGAGGTTCTTGCCAATACTCACCCCTACGGTTTGGTATAATAGTATTTTTTGATGATTTATTTCACTTCACATGGACTAGATGTGCAATGTTTAGTCAAAGTTTATTTTTTTTGTGTGTGATCACACATATTTAGAAAAGTATCCTTGGTGCATTCAAAGATCCACCACTATTCCACACTTCCAGACAGCAGCCCTTTTTTAATAGTATAGACATCATCATTATTTGCTTGAAAAATCTACTTTACTTTTGTAAATGCAGCCAAATCTTGACTAATATAAAGATATTAGTTTATAAGCTACGATAGGAGAATAAATGTTCACGTGATGGGTTATCCATCATAAGCAAGTTCATTTTCATTTTGTGCTGAAAACATCATCATCAATCATGAGGTTTTGTTTATACATCATGAATGTTGATCATGATTAAATAAGTGACATTTTTGTTTTAAATGATAAACACTGTGTGTTAAAGTACACTATAGAGTGTTAAAGACATAATATAACCTCTACCTGCCCAGACATCAGCTAACGGTAACACCGACTCTTTCACCCGCTCTCAACACACAGGGCAGGAAATGAAAGAGATATACATTTGCTTTGCTCTCAGACAGGCGCTTGATGACAAAGCTGTATGAATGAAATACAAACATCGTGTAACGTTAAATCACAAACCCTATACCAACCAAACCAAACAATAGAAATGCTATACATCACGAGTAAGAAAAATATACACTGTGTATCAAAGTGCAACAGATGTTTAAATCTAATGAAACAGAAAGAATTGAATAAATACACAGAAGAAAAACAGAGTGGCAGCTGTGCACTGCCTCATCCGACTCCAAATAACACAAACAACCAATCTAACAAACAATTCAGAGAGCGAATCACAAACAAAATAGAAATTCCTTTAAATACATTTAGGAAAGAGCTATCCTTATGTTGAATTTTGAAGATGTCTGCAATTGGGACACAGCGATCGTGTCACTCGGCAGTAATGGTGATGAGAGAAAGTGGGAAAACCTGGAGGAGTATGATTACCTTTCAGGCATCAGCTGCCACCAGCTTGTTTTTATTGCACAAAGAAACAGACAGCATCACTCAGCAACAATGATTACTGGGCCCCAGTTGTTCTGAGGGTGTGCTCTGTTCTTTATAGGCTCTTCCTACGAGGTTGGAGCCAGGCCCAGATTGTTAAATGTGTTTTTAAATGTTCCGGCGTGAGCTCAGTTTTACAGGTTCTTTAAGCCAACACCAAAATAGGTAAGAAGAAAAGAGGCTGAACTCTGAAGTTTGACTCTAAACGTCTGAGCCAAAAGTTTTTGCACAGATTTTATAGTTTTATAGTTATAATTGTTGGAATAAAAAAAGTGGTACTGTACTACTGTTAAAGTGGTAAACCAGGTGTGCACATATAAGTTAACTTATTGTGAACTTATGAGATTGCCGTTCTCCTCCAGAAACCAGAGATGTTATACGTTGCGTACTAATTTCCACACATGGACAGCACGAGTGCAGCGTGCCTCACAGGACAATCTGCTTTTACTTGATGGCTAATTCCTCCTCTCTCCGGGAGAATCAAAAGGTGACGGCTCGTGGTTTTCGTGACAGATGTGTTATCATTTGGCGCCTCGTCTTGATATTCCCACTGTAGCAGCAATCTTTAAAGGATGTGATGTCAGCCATGTTTTATAGCCCGACGCAGCTGGCTGCAGTGACACGACACATAACCACAGTGCGCTTTTCTTCCTCATAAAGTTTACAGTGCGCAAAGAAATTACAAATTGATCCTATTTTATAATCTATGATGTGATGTTGTGAATCATTCGCGGCATACTTAATCAGAGCTCTGGGACTCTGGTGCCCTTTTAACCCTGATAATATAGCAAATCTTGATTCAATAGAAAAGATGCACTCATGATATACTGTATAGTCTAATTTAAAATTTGGGCTTAATTTCAAGGGAAGAGAAAATCGACCTCCATGTTGACCCCAGATTCAGCCTTTGCAGTTGAATAGTTGTGTCCCCTGTAGAGCTGAAAAGATTAGTCAAATATTCAATAAATTGAAGAATTACCGATTAATCATTTAGATCATATTTCAAGCTAAATGCCTCTCAAATGTGTAGAATTATTACTTTTCCTTGTGACGGTCAAAGAAATATTCCTCATGTTTGACTGTTGGTTGAACCAAACTAGCCATATGAAGCCATCACTTTGGGCTCCAGGGAGAAAATAACCGTCAGATTGATAGATAGCAAAATGAATGCTTACTCTAGTGTCCTTACATTTAAGTGAACATGCTGTGATGATAAAAGAGCTGCGTGTATTAGCCACACTGTCTGCTGAGATGAAAAGGTGATATTTGGACTGACTGACAGGGTTCATTAAGAGGCGGGGGGACAAATCTGACCGGGGCGAGGTGGAGCAGGGATGAGAATGGGAAGCTGAGAGGAAGCGCGTGTGTCCTGACTCAACAGATGTGGAGCCCGCTGTCAGGAAAAGCCTCTATCTGGAATAATATATTAGCCAATGGAATCAGGCTAAAACAAACAGCATGTTTCTCACTGATAGACAGATGAAAACACTAAGATAAAAAAATCTGCTGACTGGACGTACATCTGAATAACCTCAGTCAGTAACTGTGCACGTAAATGACATTTTCAGCTTCCTTTCATCTCCGTCCCCGACTGTGTAAATAATACACCTTTTGTTGAGGAAAAAAAAGTAGGCCAGCAGGCAGACTTGTCCAGGCAGCACTTCTACCACCTGCGTGTGCTTCACACCTGAGAATACCTCATCCTGATGACCTCAGGGAAATAATAATGACACACTGTGTTCCTCATCACCCATCCCCCTGTGAAGCCACCCTCAAAGTGTAACCGCACACACTCCGAGGGAGAATATGTGACAAAAGACGCAATCATCTTGTTTTTGATGCAGGCACAGAGAGACGTTTAGGGTATGATTTGGGATTTTGGTAGGTTGGAACTGGGACGCTGTGTAAACAGCCTCCAGTCTGACTGTCTCATAGAGCAGATATGGATGGGTGGAGCACCCACTGCACTATCATCACTCTGTGTTATCCTGCTGATGGACACACAGGATGGCAGGAAGCCAGTCCTTCTGTTCAAATATGTTGCTGATGGGATTTAGACGCTGGGCTCTCTTTCATGGGAAGGTGAAAGAAAATATATTTTCAGCACTAATCTGGTAAGGCTATCGAGACGGGAGGCAGCCCACCGTGTTGAGCTCAGCAGGGGCAACCTTTAGAAGAGGTTTGGTCCTGGATGTAATGTCAAAAGAATACAGACACACACACACACATCTCCTCTCTACGATCCTCTCTGTAATGCCTCTTGATGTGTTTAGAAGGAAAGAAGATGCAGTTTGCCAGCACACATGAGTCACTTCTTTCATCTATCATTCAAGAGGATGATGTCATGTCCGAGCCACACATTCTCAGACGGACGCTGTAACCTCAGTGAACTGACTTCATGCATTTTTGGACAAATGACTCAAGATAGTAATAACTATCTTTGGTTAATCTTTGCAACAAAGAGCAAGAGATAAGTGCACTGCTTCGGACGTTTTACTAACAGTCCCCGCACGCACACGGAGACCTGGAGAAGTCATCTCAACACCGCGATGGTCCTCGGAGTCGTTGTCTATCCTGCTGAAGTGTCCTTGAGTGAGACGCTCAGTCTCTAAATGCTCCAGTGGTGCAGTAAAGTGCTGCTTCCTGTCATGATCTATGGCGATCTAAAAATGCTCCCCGGTATGTTAATAAACAAGTAGGACGTAAATCTTTTCTTCTTCTGCGTGAATATTCTCAGCAGTCTGTTATTATAGATGCCCTCATGATTTAGCCTTGTATAATTAATGAGGTCATTCTCTCTTATTTTAGAGCCTCATCATCGGAGGAGGCCCCTGTGGCCTGAGGACGGCCATCGAGCTTGCTTTGATGGGTGCCAAAGTGGTGGTGATCGAGAAGAGAGACTCTTTCTCTCGGAACAACGTGCTGCACCTTTGGCCCTACACCATTCATGACCTGCGGGGCCTCGGGGCCAAAAAGTTTTATGGCAAATTCTGTGCCGGGGCCATAGACCACATCAGTGAGTACCTGATCAAGTATCAGAAATCAAACATGCTGCCCATTTTTTGCTTTTCATAATGATGTTCAGTGGACCGTAAATGGAGCAGATTACTTGACTAATAATACACATTCTTAATACAACATACAACAACATATAGGTGAGTTAAACCGGTGCTTTATATTCAACCACGACTGGTGTCTCTGTGTCTAATAGGCATTCAGAAGCTACAGCTGATCCTATTGAAGGTCGCTCTGATCGTTGCAGTGGAGTTTCACATCAATGTGGAATTTGTGAAGCTGTTGGAACCTCCAGAGGATCAGGAAAATGAAGGTATTCAACCACACGTCCCAACAATACATTAACCATGCTTTTATATTCACCCAGTGACAGTTCTTTTGTCATCTACACACTTTTGGAAGACGAGGAGAAATGAACAGCTGGAAACAATACATCTGGGATGGGAAGTAGGTTGGGGTTGAGAAGTTTCATAATGCCTAAAGCTGGAAATAGACGGCAGTCTGCATTTTTTCAGTTTGTTAGACAGATACTGCATATCTGACGGGAGGTTCTGTATTCACACTCTGAATATTAGCACTCTTGCTCAAGGCTCGTCAGGCAGCGAGAGACATCTCATGCTGCAGTGTTTAATTTCCTTGACAGCCACCAATAAACAGGAGACAAACATTGGCACCGATCTAGTTTTTCATCATATTTAGATGAGGTTAGTGGAGGTCAACTTCCCTATTAGTGCTCAAATGGAGGCCTGCTATTTAAAGTACACACCTATCAAATTATTAGAGAATTATCAGTGAAAAACTTTGTTCCTTTTGTTTAAAACAAAACGGAGCTGTAACATTCAGCACTCCACACTGGACTACAGACTCTCAGGAAGAAAAGAACTAACACGCTGTTGTCAGGTGTTGTCTCCTCAGCTGTAATATCTATACACCGATAACAACGAGAGCCTTGTCTAAATTTAGACACAAACTTATCCCTCCTGTTCTGCTGTGACGGACTTAGCTGTGCCCTTGACATCATGGAATGCTTTTTCCACATGGTGATATTGCATAAGACAAACTGCCAGGCCTTAACTATGCTGGTGTGCACTCCCGCGACACTCTCACTGCATATTTCAAACAGCTAAAATTACATCTGAAACAATATTTTGTTTGTTTGCGGGCCAGGAAGAGTTGACTTTCCCGAAGCATTAAAAACATCACATGAAAAGCCACATTTTTCCGCATTTTACTGGCATCATAGCAAGAAGAACGCCTGAGTTAAGGCGTTTCAAATTGTTGAAGTGCCATTACATTTTGATGTGTACTGATAAGTTAGACATGTTCACGCATGGAAGGTGGCAGAATGAAGAAGAACAGGTAGAAGAAATGTCTTTACTGAGACACGGTTAAAGTGTGCTTAGGCAAAAATGCCAGTCTTGTATTGACATTCTACATGTACAGCACAAAGGGAATATTCTCAGGAAGTATATTTATCGTTTAAATGTGTCTTTCTGTGTCTCAGGACTTGGGTGGAGGGCTGCAATCCGACCTGCAGATCACCCTGTGGCTAACTTTGAGTTTGATGTTGTGGTTGGGGCTGATGGACGCAGGAATACTCTGGAAGGTGAGACGACGGAGAACAAAAGGCATGAACTGTGTAGATGCATCAAGATGTATTTTCACTTTGCTCACTTAGTACCATATCAAGTTTTCTGCGTCGGACCAAGGAAGTAACAATCTGAGATCTGAATGTATATATTCCCAACAAAAACATCCAAAGCGCAGGGTTGGAGGAGTTTATTTATTCCTTTCTGGTGCCATTTAAATGTCAGTCAAGGAACTCACACAATGCTAATGTTATATAATGCATGTGAATATATTTTTAAACTACGATTAATAAGGCTGTTCATGTTCTTGTGTTTGTATAATTGTGAAAATCTCAGGAGCATCAAGTGGAACAAGAAGTCCCGTTTTAGACTCGGATAAAATCCAGCACTCCTTCTGTTTACCGCCTCCTGTTTCTGGACTCTCACTTTGAAAAACTCGTCATGTGTTATCTCTGTTGAGAAGCTATAAATGAAACTCACCTTTTGTAAACTTAAGCTTGCATGAAGCCGTTGATCTCTCTCGCTGGGGAAGGTTATATATGAAACTCTGTACATAAATAGAGCAGAGCTTGGGCTCGGTGCAGCAGCTGATGCATTCGTGCCGGACTCTCTTCATCTCTCTGTTTTGGGTCTCCTAAAAATGCTGTCATCTAACAACCAATTCGCATCAGATGCTTATTCCTAAAAAGGGCATTTTTGGGCAAGATGAGAGGTTTAGCTCATTCTGCAATTATGAAGAAGCCTGGGGGGAATGATTTTCCCCTACAGTCAGCCTGCTTTTGAGCTGCCTTCGTGGCCTTGCGCTGCAATGAAGAGACATGAAGGAGAAAAGCTCCACCATGATGTTTTACAGTGAGAGTATGAAGGAAGGACACAAGTTCAGCTTTTACTTTCACTTTCACACGCAGGATTTTGTGGAAAGCTCTCTGAGCTTTACAACTTGTCACATTTTTGGTGAATTTTTGCTGGTTATGAAAATGTAATTATAAAAATCTATCTAAAATGTTGGTCCTTGATGTTAGGCTATGTCTGCCTCGGGTTTTTGTCTTTTTTGTTCGGGTCAAAGTAAACATAGAGAGAACCCTTGGATTTCGTTTCCTCTGTCCCTGTTTAAACTTTCAAAGTATCTGGAACAGACAGTTGTTAAAGTAACTATTTTCATTGAATCACATTCCTTGATGATATGAATAAAATCAAATTTCTATTTAAACCTCAAAGTAAATTCTTAATAAATAATTGAAAGATGTAAGTAGCTTTTAATTCCTGGTGCTTCTTACAGTCGATGTCTTTTGTTCCCTCGGCTATATAACGGATCTTATCTGAAAAGAACTGCCTTGTAATTAAGGTTTAAAGCTAGATTTCCTTTGATTTAAACAGACAAACCGATAGGACTGAACTGCTTGGGAAGATCAGTGTCCCTCCTTTTTTTTGTTACATTCTTATCTGACTATTTCTCTCTCAGGTTTCAAAAGGAAGGAGTTCAGGGGCAAGCTGGCGATCGCCATAACAGCCAACTTCATCAACAGGAATACTACCGCAGAGGCCAAAGTAGAAGAGATCAGCGGCGTGGCCTTCATCTTCAACCAGAAGTTTTTTCTTGATCTCAAAGAGGAGACAGGTGGGAGAGAAGCTCAGTCAAACTGCCTCACCATGATATTAGCTTTCTTCTGTCACAACCTGATGCATCTCTGGTGCCTTTAAAGGGCTTTTTAGCCGTTCTTACATCATCTCATTTGTTACAGGTATTGATTTGGAGAACATTGTGTACTACAGAGACAACACACATTACTTTGTCATGACTGCCAAGAAACAGAGCCTGCTGGACAAGGGAGTCCTCATTAATGTAAGCAGAACATCTTTTATTATCTTATTTTTACTTTAATTTAATGTTTTCAAATGTGTGTTTTACTGCGTTTTCAGTTGAGTTTAGTTACTTTGATCAATAATAACAAGAAAGCTGTACAATATAATGCAATCGAATGCAGTATCCCTTCAACTCTTTTGTGTTTAATATTGAACGCACCATCTCAGAGGTCTACATCATGTTATTGTATACAGGTAGTAGGTTACATTTCAGTATATGTCCACAATCTCTACTCATAAAAGCCCTTTTTATTTGATGTATCTAAATGCATAATAAAAATGATTTCCCTGCTGTGTTTAGCATTACTAATGCATTCTAACCCTGGTCTTCTCGTGTGAACTCCTCCTGACGGTCATGCTTCTGTTCAACAGGATTACATCGACACCCAGATGCTGCTGAGCAGTGAAAATGTCAACCAGGAAGCTCTTCTGGGCTACGCCCGAGAAGCTGCTGACTTTGGCACCAACTGCCAACTTCCCACGCTGGACTATGCCATGAACCACTGCGGACAGCCAGATGTAGCAATGTTTGACTTCACCTGCATGTACGCCTCTGAGAACGCTGCTCTGGTCAGGGAGAGGTTTGGACACCAGCTGCTCGTAGCACTGGTTGGCGACAGTCTGCTGGAGGTAAGGAAGTGCAAAGGGCCTTACTGGTCATGACAGCATGTCGGTCATCTTCATATATTTATGATAATGTTTTCTGTGCAGCCCTTCTGGCCCATGGGGACGGGCTGTGCCAGAGGCTTCCTGGCTGCCTTTGACATAGCCTGGATGGTGAAGAGCTGGGCTCAGGGTCGGACGGCTCTGGAAGTGCTGGCAGAGAGGTACGCGCACACACACACACACACACACACACACACGCACACACGTTATGTTGTATGTATGAGAAATATACGTGTTTGTTTGCATATTTACGTCATTCAGTACTGATAGAAATAACACAATGTATCTTGTTTCCTTGTTTTTATATAGGGAGAGTATTTACAGGCTACTTCCACAGACAACAACTGAAAACATTGCCAAAAACTTTGACCAGTACACCATAGACCCCGGGACTCGATACCCCAACCTCAACTCTTCTTGTGTCAGGCCCCACCAGGTAAGAGGGAATAGTCACTTTGGCAGTATCTGCTATTTAACAGCTATCTATCCATTTTTAACACACATATACACACAAGTCCTTAAATGTCTTGATTGTAATCGTTTCCCCGTTCCTCGCGTTTCAGGTGCGTCACCTGTACATCAGCAGAGAGCTGAACTCCTGCTCTCTGGAGCGTAACGCTACCATACGTCGGCCTGTCAATCTCTGCAGACGAGGTAAATCTAACTGGACTTGAGTCCTGTGTGTTGTTTTTAATGGTGGGTCTGTAGTTCAAAGCACAGATGTGTTGCGGACCCTTCGTTATATAATTTAGGGTTTCCACTCTTCTGTTACTTTGAAGGGATCATCATATAAATAATGCTGAACAACTCGGAAAGCTTTGAATGAAGAGCTGCTGGGTATCAAACAGTTATCTCCCTCTCTAAGTTGGATATTATGCACTGGGAACTAACAGTACAGACAGAAGCTCTAAATGCTGAAATGAGAAGTACATGTCCAGACAAAGATGTGCACTCACCTCAGCACCATTTCTGTCCAGATGTTATGTGTTGTTGGTCCATTGCTCGTGACATCACATCCTCTAGTTCATTTGAGGAACTGCAGTGTTTTATTGAAAGGTCACGTTTCTGTTGTAGAGTCAGAGATCAGACCGACGAGGCTTCTCACCTGGTGCCAGAAACAGACGGAGGGCTACAGGAATGTGGTGATTACAGACTTGACGTCTTCTTGGAGAAGTGGCATCGCCCTCTGTGCCCTCATCCACAGGTTCAAACCCCAGCTGATGTACGTAACACACAACAGATTATATCATCGTCAACCTGCAGCACTATGTACCGGTATCAGCAACTCTTTTATCCGTGTTTTCTGTTGCGCTCTCTACTCTCCTCACAACTTTTCAAACATTCAACCCTTTTACATCTAGCTGTGCAAAAAGAGGAGTTTTCAGAGGGCAGTGAGATTATCAGCTTGACTGGCATAAATTGTGGTTGTTCCAGTTCATGTATTAATGTGCATCCTCCAAGAAATATCATAATTGAGTAGTGGTAAATCTAAATATGACTCTTGATCTGGAGCCACGGAGAAAAATGCTTGGACTTTGTGTGCTTTCGTACCCACTTTTAGTACAAAATCGTCAAAAAATAGAAACCGTACCTTAGTTTCCCCTTTCTAGGGTTAGACTGCCTTGCCAGGCATGGAATTAGCCGATGCAACTGTAGATGAGTACATTTACAAATCTAATTATATCCTCTCACTCTTTAATTATTGCCTGTATACCTCGCCATATGCCACTACAATTTCATGTGGTCCTGTAAGTTTCCAGGAACCACTGGCATTTTCCCCTTCCCTCCTCCATATGCATGGCTGTCAGCAGGGCAGGCTGCAGAGAGTTGAGCAGGTTCACAGGAAAAGAGTGAAAGGAAGAAAGAGCGAGCCTCTGTACTTACAGAATAACACCAACGTTTGTGTGCGCCGCTGCTAGGTTACTTCCCCCACGTTCTTTGCATTATTCCTGATGCTATCTGTAGACCGTCAGTGTAAGTGAAGTTTTTTTTATTCTCCCGTTATAAGTCATTTGCTGCCATTTCCTCCTTCAATATGAGAAACAAGTTATTCTGCAGGGGTGAACATTCATTGAGTGAAGTTTCTGCATACAGTCATTCCATTGTGCTTATGTTAACTGTTTTCATACCAGTGTGAATGTTAGCTCACACTCTGCTGAACAGCAGTCACCTCACACCTACATTAAATGAAAGTCAGGAAATAATCCTTTTAAGAATCTCTGTTACAAATCTTGCTCTTACATTCCCGTCTCATTATTCTGGGCATTTCTAATGCTTATGCTTCTGTGAAGTCTGCATTCTAGAAACAATAAGAACATGAAATATCTTAAAAGAATTCTCTTATTAAAGAAATCATAATGCGAGTGATCAGAGGAAACAAGACAGAAGTAAATGGTCTCAATGAAAACTGATCACTGATCAATCTTTTTTATTACCTGTATCACCTTTAAGAGATTTGGACTCATTAAACGAGGAAGACCACTCTGTGAATCTCCAGCTGGCTTTTGACATCATTGAGCGTGAGTTTGGCATCGCCTCGTTCACGTCTGTGACGGAGCTGAGTGACGGTCGGGAGCTGGATAAGACCAGGATGATCAGCTACCTGTCCAAGGTGTACGAGCTGTTCCGTGGCACACCCCTACCTGCCTCAGGTACTCTGTTCTACTCTGCTCTGTTCTACTCGACTCTACTCTGTTCTACTCTACTCTGCTCTGTTCTACTCTACTCTGTTCTACTCTACTCTGCTCTGTTCTACTCTACTCTGCTCTACTCTACTCTGCTCTACTCTACTCTGCTCTGTTCTACTCAGTTCTACTCGACTCTACTCTACTCTGTTCTACTCTACTCTGCTCTGTTCTGCTCTGTTCTACTCTGCTCTGTTATACTCTACTCTGTTCTACTCTACTCTGCTCTGTTATACTCTACTCTGTTCTACTCTACTCTGCTCTACTCTACTCTGTTCTACTCTGCTCTGTTCTACTCTGCTCTGTTCTACTCTGTTCTACTCGACTCTACTCTACTCTGTTCTACTCTACTCTGCTCTGTTCTACTCTGCTCTGTTCTACTCTACTCTGTTCTACTCTACTCTGCTCTGTTCTACTCTACTCTGTTCTACTCTACTCTGCTCTACTCTACTCTGTTCTACTCTACTCTGCTCTGTTCTACTCTACTCTGCTCTACTCTACTCTGCTCTACTCTACTCTGTTCTACTCTACTCTGCTCTGTTCTACTCTGTTCTACTCTACTCTGTTCTACTCTGTTCTACTCTACTCTGTTCTACTCTCCTCTCCTCTGTTCTACTCTGCTCTACTCTACTCTGTTCTACTCTACTCTGCTCTGTTCTACTCTACTCTGTTCTACTCGACTCTACTCTACTCTGTTCTACTCTACTCTGTTCTACTCTGCTCTGTTCTACTCTACTCTGTTCTACTCTACTCTGCTCTACTCTACTCTGTTCTACTCTGCTCTGTTCTACTCTACTCTGTTCTACTCGACTCTACTCTACTCAGTTCTACTCTACTCTACTCTGTTCTACTCTGCTCTGTTCTACTCTACTCTGTTCTACTCTACTCTACTCTGTTCTACTCTACTCTGTTCTACTCTACTCTACTCTGTTCTACTCGACTCTACTCTACTCTGTTCTACTCGACTCTACTCTACTCTGTTCTACTCTACTCTGTTCTACTCTGCTCTGTTCTACTCTACTCTGCTCTCTTCTACTCTACTCTGTTCTACTCTACTCTACTCTACTCTGTTCTCTTCTAATCTACTCTGCTCTGTTCTACTCTACTCTACTCTACTCTGTTCTACTCTACTCTGTTCTACTCTACTCTGCTCTCTTCTACTCTACTCTGTTCTACTCTACTCTACTCTGTTCTACTCTACTCTACTCTACTCTGTTCTCTTCTAATCTACTCTGCTCTGTTCTACTCTGCTCTGTTCTACTCTACTCTACTCTGTTCTACTCTACTCTACTCTGTTCTACTCTACTCTACTATGTTCTACTCTACTCTGCTCTCTTCTACTCTACTCTACTATGTTCTACTCTCCTCTACTCTACTCTGCACTACTCTACTCCACTCTACTATGTTCTACTCTACTCTTCTCTACTCTACTATGTTCTACTCTACTCTGCTCTCTTCTACTCTACTCTACTATGTTCTACTCTGCTCTACTCTACTATGTTCTACTCTACTCTACTCTGCTCTCCTCTACTCTGCTCTCCTCTCCTGTACTCTACTCTACTATGTTCTACTCTACTCTTCTCTCATCTCTTGTACTCTACTCTACTCTACTATGTTCTACTCTCCTCTCCTCTCCTCTACTCTATGTTCTACTCTACTCTACTCTGCTCTCCTGTACTCTACTCTACTATGTTCTACTCTACTCTTTTCTCCTCTACTCTACTCTGCTCTCCTCTACTCTACTCTATGTTCTACTCTACTCTGCTCTCTTTTACTCTACTCTACTATGTTCTACTCTACTATGTTCTACTCTCCTCTCCTCTACTCTACTCTACTCTATGTTCTACTCTACTCTGCTTTCTTTCACTCTACTCTACTATGTTCTACTCTACTATGTTCTACTCTCCTCTACTCTGCTCTCCTCTCCTCTACTCTACTCTACTCTATGTTCTACTCTACTCTGCTTTCTTTCACTCTACTCTACTATGTTCTACTCTACTATGTTCTACTCTACTATGTTCTACTCTCCTCTACTCTGCTCTCCTCTCCTCTACTCTACTCTACTCTATGTTCTACTCTACTCTGCTTTCTTTCACTCTACTCTACTATGTTCTACTCTGCTCTACTCTACTGTGTTCTACTCTACTATGTTCTACTCTCCTCTCCTCTACTCTGCTCTCCTCTACTCTACTCTACTCTACTCTATGTTCTACTCTACTCTGCTTTCTTTCACTCTACTCTACTATGTTCTACTCTCCTCTACTCTGCTCTCCTCTCCTCTCCTCTACTCTACTCTATGTTCTACTCTACTCTGCTTTCTTTCACTCTACTCTACTATGTTCTACTCTACTATGTTCTACTCTACTATGTTCTACTCTCCTCTACTCTGCTCTCCTCTCCTCTCCTCTACTCTACTCTATGTTCTACTCTACTCTGCTTTCTTTCACTCTACTCTACTATGTTCTACTCTGCTCTACTCTACTATGTTCTACTCTACTATGTTCTACTCTCCTCTCTACTCTGCTCTCCTCTCCTCTACTCTACTCTACTCTACTCTACTCTATGTTCTACTCTACTCTGCTTTCTTTCACTCTACTCTACTATGTTCTACTCTGCTCTACTCTACTATGTTCTACTCTACTATGTTCTACTCTCCTCTCCTCTGCTCTGCTCTCCTCTACTCTACTCTACTCTACTCTGTGTTCTACTCTACTCTGCTTTCTTTCTCTCTACTCTACTATGTTCTACTCTGCTCTACTCTACTATGTTCTACTCTCCTCTCCTCTACTCTATGTTCTACTCTACTCTGCTTTCTTTCACTCTACTCTACTATGTTCTACTCTGCTCTACTTTCTTTCTCTCTACTCTACTATGTTCTACTCTGCTCTACTCTACTATGTTCTACTCTACTATGTTCTACTCTCCTCTCCTCTACTCTATGTTCTACTCTACTCTGCTTTCTTTCACTCTACTCTACTATGTTCTACTCTGCTCTACTCTACTATGTTCTACTCTACTATGTTCTCCTCTCCTCTGCTCTCCTCTCCTCTACTCTACTCTACTCTATGTTCTACTCTACTCTGCTTTCTTTCACTCTACTCTACTATGTTCTACTCTCCTCTCCTCTTCTCTCCTCTCCCCTACTCTACTCTATGTTCTCCTCTCCTCTCCTCTTCTCTCCTCTCCCCTACTCTACTCTATGTTCTCCTCTCCTCTCCTCTTCTCTCCTCTCCCCTACTCTACTCTATGTTCTCCTCTCCTCTCCTCTTCTCTCCTCTCCCCTACTCTACTCTATGTTCTCCTCTACTCTACTCTTCTCTCCTCTCCCCTACTCTACTCTATGTTCTCCTCTCCTCTACTCTTCTCTCCTCTCCCCTACTCTATGTTCTCCTCTCCTCTACTCTTCTCTCCTCTCCCCTACTCTACTCTATGTTCTCCTCTACTCTACTCTTCTCTCCTCTCCCCTACTCTACTCTATGTTCTCCTCTACTCTACTCTTCTCTCCTCTCCCCTACTCTACTCTATGTTCTCCTCTACTCTACTCTTCTCTCCTCTCCCCTACTCTACTCTATGTTCTCCTCTCCTCTACTCTTCTCTCCTCTTCCCTACTCTACTCTATGTTCTCCTCTACTCTACTCTGCTCTCCTCTCCCCTACTCTACTCTATGTTCTCCTCTACTATACTCTTCTCTCCTCTCCCCTACTCTACTCTATGTTCTCCTCTACTATACTCTTCTCTCCTCTCCCCTACTCTACTCTATGTTCTCCTCTCCTCTACTCTGCTCTCCTCTCCTCTCCTCTACTCTACTCTAATGAACAAACAATCACAGAATCAGAAATCCAAGTGGGATGTATTGAATTCCGTTTGGCTCCGTTAAGCGTGCTGTGAACTATAAGTACAGTGGCATGAGAGGAATGTGTGAACCAGAGCCTGGACTTCACAACACAGACAGCTGCCCGTCTGTACTGAAGGGATGTTTGATGCTTACCTACACCGTCTTCTTTTATTTAACCTACGCTAACTATTAACTTCCTGCAATTGACTGATTTCATTGAGGCTATTTTTTCTACAAAAATACAGTAACTCTCATTGTTTCCAGACTACTCATACTTTCCTAATCTATATGGTCATTTGTTCATTGATATTATCTACCATCTTTGTTTGTGCACTGAGAAAACTAAGAAAATGTGTTATACTGCAGGTTCCAGAGGAGTGGATGAAAACAATGAAGATTATCCATCCAAGGAAGTCAGAAGTAATAATAATATGCTCAATCTTGCACTGCCCAGGAAACGGGTACCAAAGGTGACTCCACCCTGAAACGTATCAATCTGGTGTACTAAATGCAAAACGTTTAGAAACACAGCATGTCATTGTTAAAGGAGTTTTAATGGGCAATCTATTCAATAACACTATTTTCACCAGATATTTTTTATGGTATTGTAAAATGTTATAATATTCAGTTGATGCTTATCTATTTGTTCCTTTCAGGATGAAAAGAAGACAGACGGTACAGATCCCATTTACAAAAGGAGGCGGAAATTCTGTGGTTATCTGGAGGAGGTTTGTTGTTAAACTACATACCTGTAATGTCAAACTCACCCTCTATAAAATGAGCCTGTTTATCTTGGTGTGGGATCTTGATTGTTGTCTGTCTCCTGCTAGGCCACCAACCTGTCGAGTAATGGCTCTGCAGCGCGAGAGGAGCAAGAGCCCAAGGAAAACAAAGTACGCTCGATGGCTTCTCAGTTGCTGGCCAAGTTTGAAAGCCAACCCAGCAACACTATCCGGAAAACACGGGTAATAATACAGTGTGTGTTCAATATACCATCATTGACTTTATCTCATTTTATTATAGTAGTTCTACGGTTTTCTTTGTCCTCCTATAAGTAAGGCTATATATATATATATATATATATATATATATATATATATGAATATACTGTGTGTATCTATTTATCTACAGACAAATACTTTGTCCATCTTTCCTGCCGTCATGTAGTTATAAATCTGTCTCCCTGGATCATAACTATGTCTTAAATTTCCCTCCTTGGAGTCTGACAGTGCTCTGCGGTTTTAGTCTGACAAAACTTTCCTCTGCTAATGCTACTCAAAGTCTTCTCTTGTCTGTTTGTTTCCAGCATTTTCCCTTTTCAGCCTTTTCTATTTCTGTGCCTTCTTATTAATGGTCTTCCTAACTTCTCTGCAAAATCTCAGTCAGATTGTGAGGCGTCCTCCCCGATGCAAACTCCTGACCTGGCTGAGAGTCTGTACAATAAACTCCGGCCTCTGGTCCCACCTAAACCTCCTCCTGAGATGCAGGTAGCCTGGAGCCGCCACACAACCCCCACTAAAGGCACCAGAACTAGTAAAACTAGTGTCACTGTGTGAAGCTTCACATAAAGTAGAAGGTTATTCGTTTCTTCGCCCCAAGACGTATGTATGGTACACTATAGGAAGCATGTAGAAGACAGTCAATCAAACATACACACACACATTTTCAAGTATATAGTATGCATAGTATATGTAAAGATAAAATGATATAATTTACATAAAATGAGAGTTTTCTGTATTTTTCTGGATATGCAAGTGACCATACTGATGATTAAATATAAGCCTTAATAGGCTTTAGTGATGCTAGCATGTTAAAATAATGGTGATGATTAATTTATAAATTACGATGAACTAAAAAAAAAGAATGTCAAAAATGATGAACATTTAAATTTAGCCTTGTAAGTCTCAGATGTCCGACTGCTGAGAGCTGCTCACTGCATTACCATGTGATGATTACATAACAGCAAAACATAAACCAGACAGAATACTCACTGTAATGGATTAGCTATGAAAGATCTGCTTTTCACGCTACTGTATATGATCCCTTATAGTTTGAAGTCTGTATCAGAGAAGCAGCAGAACACTTAGTGCGCCTGCCTCCAAAGACTCTGCCCAAACCTCAGTTCCAGCCGGAGTCGCGGCATCCATTTTCTGTCGTAAAGCTCAGACACGTTGGTCAGACGCACGCTGAGATGAAACCTCAGCCTCACCCTGAGAGCGCAGACCCTCCCTCTTCTTCTCCCTCCCACCACTCAGCAATCCATTTCATGTCCAGAGTCCTCCAGCGCCTCAGGGAGGTGGATGAACACGTGTCTGAGGTGATCACTATCTCCTCCTTTCCTATATTTAACTTGTTTTCTGTCCTCTTTTCAAACTCTTGTGATTGTTGCATGTTCCTTTACCCCAAAAGGTCCCAGAGTGAATGTTGATTATGCCCTGATGCTACATTTAGGCTTGTGTATTGTGCAGTCAGATGGTAAAGTCAGCCCCTTAATTATCCAGCCTGACTTGAATGGCCTACAGACCTGGCCACGAGCTGAGACAGGCACACAGGCGCGTAATTGGCTGGTCGGTCCATGTGGAACAGGTCGGCCAGCCCCGGTCTGGGTTGCAGGCGCCTTCCGTCTGCAAATAAGCTATTTTGATTATTCAGAATAAAAAGCCTACCAGCATTGGTTCAAGTGAGCACTGCAAACGTCACAGCACAAGTCATTCAGTTGTGTTGTGTGAGATGTCGTTGCATAAAATGCACTTTCACCCCTTATAGATTTTTCTTATTATAATGAAACTCTCAATCAAATACATTTCAACCAAACCACTATTGAAAAAAATGCTACACAGACGGGTTATTCCTGTGACCACTGCTCCTCTTTGTCATGGCAGTTTGTCTGTGTTTGGCTTGGTCATGATTTATGGGACTTCTTACACATTTTGTCATTTTCAATTCTCTTGACCAGCAATTTGAACACCAATTAACCGTTTTCGGTTAAATGTTAAATGTTTCTTGTCCTCTCAACAATTTTTGATTGTCATACTTATTTCATAGCTGACAAAATGATGCTAAAAGGCATATACTGTATGATAGGAGGCGGTCAGTGTCTTAGTTTGACTTTTTGGGAAGTTGAATGATTCGATTGATGCCACAGTCGTCTGTGTGTGAAGTCCGGAGCTGCAGCCTGGAGTTGATAAGCTTACCTCGCCCTGCTTCAGACTGTGCTGGTCTAATCGCCTTCTGGCTCGAGCTTCAAACACGCAGACATTACAGTAGTGACCCTTTATGTGAATAAGTGAACTATTCCTTTAAGTTACTGTCTTTGTTATTTTGTCCACCACTGTATTATCAGTGTATAGACAATGAAACACATAATGACATTTTTTAAACCTGGTTAATCATTATACTGTGCTTTGACATTTGGCTCTGACTCATTTCAGCCTGAAAGACTCAATACTTTACTACGATTTATTAATATTGCTATTTTTTGGCTGAACCGTCACACCTGTCTCTGATATCTGTGCAGGTCTGTGTGGCTGTCTCAGGTTATGCTCCATTACAGTATGAGTAACCACATCAAGTGGGGTGTGATATTACTGTAATAAGGCAGCTTTCATTCCACACACCGGTGTTCTTGTTCTCCTCCGAACAAAAGCCTACACACGGCGCTGTCAAATCCTGCTACTTACTGGGGAAGTACAACAGAAAAGGCATTTCATCATTTAACCACGTAGCACTTATTAAATGGTAATTATTCTACATAATTATGTCTACACCCGGAAAGTTCCACATTTGCTGGCGGGAGAATGTGCCTCCCTGTACTGAGGAGGCGAGACTGATGGCTTTTCCTTTGTTCCTGTTCCCCTTGTCATCCTGCAGAAGAAAGCTCAGACGCAACAGGCTAGAGAGTTTCACTCAAAGAGTATAAAGGAAAAGGCCGTTCACATTAGTGGGTTGTTCTCAGCGGACAGCTCTGCTGTACTCAAGGTGACTATCTCAGGCTTATTGTGTGATCCCACCCGGCTTTGGGTTTATTGTGTACCTGCCCTTCACTGTTTGTGTGTGTGTAAATGTCATTAACAATATCTATCCACTCCTCTGTCCTGGGGGGTTCAGGAAGTAACCGGTCCGGTATAATAATGTTTACAATGACGATATGAAAACAATGTGAAAGGGCTTTCTCAATGTGGTGAATCTGCATAGAATGATCACCTGAATGTGCGACGCATTTTGACTTCGTAGTGAGTTTCATCTCATTGTTTAACTGGTCCACGTTTGTTCACTCACCACTCGTCTTCGGCCGCAGCAAGCAGATGTTTTCCGAATTAAAAGCAGTGTGAAAATACTGCTGCTTTGCATGCAAGGTTTGTTTTATTTGCGTTTTCTGCCCCTTGTGCTTTTAATTACCAACAATCATCACAGAGGAGAAGTGTGTGTGCGTTCTTGTGGTGGCACTTTGTGGGTTTCTGTGCTCCACCCATCCCCGGCAGCCTGCTCAACTCATTGTTCATGTACAAAGAACGAGTCCTGGTACACAGCAGTTCCATCCCATTCGATTCCTGAAGAGCAATGGATATGATACACCTTCTTACTGAACCACATGTTTATTCACATCACACTGTTATCATCTAACTTGTTTTGCTCAACCATATCATCCAATGCTGATCACTCTGCTGCTTCTCGGTTCCCCAGGGTGGCTCAGTACGAAGGGCGTTCCCCCCGTTGGGCGACAAGTGTCACTCATGCTCGCGGCGTGTTTATATGGTGGAGCGGGTCTGTGCAGAGGGGCTCTACTTCCACAGGGAGTGTTTCCGCTGTTCTACCTGCACCTCTGCCCTTCGACAGGGAGCACACGCCTTCGACTCTGAGCACGGTACGCGTTGCACAATACCAGCTCTCGTCAGAATCCACATTTAAAAAAAAATAAATTTAAGTTCAGTTTGATTGGGTATTTGTACTGACATTTGATGTGACCTTACAGGGAAACTGTACTGCAAACTTCATTTTGACCAACGCAACAATGGGACAAACCTACGTCGTACTTTTTCTCTACGCTTGGTGAGAACTTTCCAACAGTATATTTTAGCAATATCTGTGAGATATCTAACTCATAGTATTTCTCTGATCTAACCCCTCTGTCAGTTACAAAGTCACCTAAAGAATATATCAGGGATTAAACTTATGACTCAGCAGGATTTGGAAAAATGTGTCCATGCATTTATCTTCAGCAGGCTTGACTACTGTAACGGTGTCTTTACAGGTCCCCCTAAAAAGTCCATCAGACAGCTGCAGATAATTCAGAACGCTGCTGCTCCAGTCCTCACTAAGACCAAAAAAGTGGATCACATTAATCCGGTCCTCAGGTCTTTACGCTGGCTTCCTGTCCGTCAAATAATTGACTTTAAAATAGTACTGCTGGTTTACAAAGCACTGAATGGTTTAGGACCAAAATACATTTCTGATCTTCTGCATAGCTACGAACCATCCAGACCTCTCAGATAGTCTGGGACAGGTCTGCTCTGTGTCCCCAGAGTCAGAACCAAACATGGAGAGGCAGCCTTCAGTTTTTACGCACCACATATCTGGAACAAACTTCCAGAAAGCTGCAAATCTCAGCTCTTTTAAATCAAGACTGAAGACTTTTCTGTTTGCCGCTGCCTTTCAGTAATCAATACAATTCATGAACTTATTCTGCACTTTATTTTCTATTCCTTGATATTGTTTTTTTATTTTATTATTGGCTTGTTTTCATGTTTTTTTCCTCCAATGCTTTTAATGTTTTATGTGTATTTAATTGCCTTGCCTCTGTCCTCTGGCTTAGAATCCACCTGGAGTTGAGCAGCGATGTGCTGATGACGGACGGAGCTCCGACTCCAGCAGCGCTGCTGACCTGCCGAGTGGATCCTCAGGAGGTACCTTCCGCTCGTTCATGAGGAATCGCCTGAGCTGGCCCCTGAGTGTGACCCGCGCTGTGTGTAACGCCCCGTGGTATCTGTCCCATCGCGTGCGTAGTACTGCACAGGCCGTCGCCGGCCACCTGATGGACAATGCCCAGGACTATGCGTCCCTGTATGAGATACTGAGCATGAGCTTGCCCCTGCTGCTTGTTTTACAAGAGGTACTGCTGCAGATGTACACCGAGGCTTTGCCTGACGGGCCCAGCTCTCTACAGCCTCTCCTGCTATGGCTGCAGGAGCATCTAGGCCATCTAGACCCTCGTTAGACTCCAGCTGTTAATATTTAACTTAAAATGCTGTTAAATCTGTGGCTGAGGTGCACGTTTGCAGGAGTGTTCTTGTCATATCATTTCTACCTGTGCACAAGCACCTTTTGTAATGTTTACTTGCCTTTTTTTATGACGATACTGCTCTCAGTGTCTTAGATGTACTCGTGCATCAGCCAAAGAAAGAAACACTGTAGGTTGCTCCTGCAACTTTATTGCAATTAACTGCAGAGGTTAATGAAAGCTGCACCAAATATTTAACCGTGGTTTTGATGTGGAAACTGTACATTATTTAGGGGAGACCGGGGCTAGTTGTCACACTTTTTACACTCATATATATATCTTGGAAGCAAAACATCATATATAGATAAAATATGTACCAGATGAAAGACCAAAGTCTCAGGTATATATTTTGTATTCATGTAATTTTCATATCTTGTGTCAGTGCAGAGTTATAAGCAATCTAATGGAGATTGTCACCATGTGACAAGTTGCCCCACCAACGGGTAAGTTGTCACACGATGTGGGGTAAGACGTCACACTGGATTTTGCAACCAATAATATGAGGACAAAATTCTTGTTGTTGTTTTTTTAATTGAAAGTGAATAAATGACAATAATTCACTTTTATTACTCATGAAATAACATGACACATGCAATAACATGAACTATTATGCAACATGCATTACAACACTTAAACTGGTCCTGGAACAAAAGAAAATCTTGCTAGTCAGACTCCTCATCTGAGTTGCAGTTTTGTTATAGCTTATGTAGATTAAATTTCCAGGAGCACATGCATCTTATGAAATAACATGAAATAAAATGAAATATGAAGCATGCATGATGAAACTGTCACTTAAAGTGGTCCTGGGACAAAACAAAAACTCAGACAAAACCTGAGCTCACTAGTCAGACTCCTCATCTGAGTTGCAGTTTTGGCATATGTAAACTGACTTGCCAGGGGTGCATTTTTCATGTGCCCATCCTTTGCATATCATGCACTGCACCCATGTTTCTCCTGGGCGGCTGTTTCCAAATGGCTCTATGCAGACCAGGCACAGGGACTCATCTTCTTCCGATGAGTCATCTGGAGTTTTTCTTTTTGTATCTGCCCTCTGTTTCTTCCCTGTGCTTTGCTTCTTTGGCATTTTAGATTTGGTTGCCTTGCCTTTCCTTTTGAACAGTCTTTTCTTTCCTTGTGCCTGCCTTTCAGCTTCAAGTGCCTCCTTCACAGGTGTGTCAGTGAGAATAGATGTTTTTCTCTTCTTTTTCTGCTGGGTAACTTTTTTTCTTGGACCAGCTTTTGGGTAAGGCCTAATATCCTCTGGAGTTAATGTGTTGGTGGAGGAGGCTGGGTTACTAGGGCCTGGAATAGCCTCTTGGTTGGTGCCTGGACCTGGAGCAGCTGGGCCAGTGCTGGGTCCAGGAATGGCTGGGTTGGTGCTGGATGGTTCAGTTTCGGAGCCTGGAATGGCTGGGTTAGTGCTTGGGCTTGGTAGAGCTGGGTCCTGGTAGGGGCGATCTGAGACGTAAGATGGCGCAAATTCTGTCTCCAAGAACACATCCCTGTTGTAAGGCTGAATCCCTGTTGCCCGAAAGCCGGCCTGAATATTAAGTGGGGTTGCAGCCAGGGGATAAGCAGTTGCTACAATCCCAGGGATGTCATAGATGCTGAGTGTTTTCCCTGGGTTGTTCCTCATCCAGGAATCAGAGACAGAGTTTACATACTTTTTCAATGGCCCGTAAACACTTCTGTCTAAAGGCTGCAGCCTGTGTGAGCAGTGGGGTGGGAAGGACAACATGATGATGCCATTTTCTTTGGCAAAATTCAGCCCATCAATAGAGAGATGTGAGCAGTGGTTATCCAGAAGGAGTAAGCAGGGCTTCTCCTTTGAGCACTTGGCATGTTCCACAAAATGCTTGAGGAAATCAACAAAGTGTGGTTCTTTCATCCACCCTGAAGGATTTGCTCCTCCTTTGCAGCCTGGTGGCCCATTGTTGATGAAATGATCACGAAAATGCACCCGAGGAAATATGAAATAGGGGGGGATGCTGTTCCCTGTGGCTGAGACTGCGCAGGCAAGGGTCACCAGGGTACCCCTTTCCCCAGATGTCAGTGACCCCACCTGCTTGAAGCCACGCCTGGCTACCAATCGGTCTGGTTTCTGTACCGTTGTCACTCCAGTTTCATCCATGTTCCAGATATCTCCTGGTCCCAGGGAATGTCTGGTTAACACTTTCTCCAGATTGTCAAAAAAAGACTTCACATTCTCCTTGTTAAAGGCACTAGCTCTGGCAAGGCTAGTTGCCTCTGGTTTTCTAAGAGAAAGTGAGGGGTGCCGCTTTAGGAAGCCTGTAAACCATTCGGCGCTGGCTTTTTCTTTGTCTGACCAAGCTTGTGGAAATTGCAGGCCCTTTGCCACCACAAATTCATATGCCAGCTTTCTCACCTCTGATGGAGACAAACCAAAATATATGTCAGAGGATCTCTTGATATAGTTCTCAAGCTGCAGTTCCATCTCTGTGCTGAAAACCTGCCGTGGTGATTTGTACCCTACCACTGTAGTTGGGATTGCTGTCTGACCCTGAATTTCAGCTGGTGTGAATGTTTTACAGTACCGCGCCAAAGTACGGTAGTTGACATTAAAGTCCTTCGCCGTACTCCTGATGGACTTGTGACCAAGGGTCACCTGCCTGACTGCCCTCAGCATCACGTCAGGTGCTGCACTGCCATGGTCTGTTTTTCTTTTATAACTCCTGACCATCTTCTCACTTTCTCCTCTCTTTTATACCACTTTTTTTCTGTAAAAATAAAGTAAAATTTTCATTAGGATGTGTTGATTAAAATTATTTTTCAAAGTTATCATTCTGGGGTAAGTTGTCACATGTGACAACTTGCCCCAGAATGACTGTGACAAGTTGCCCCAAACGACCATGTTTGCTAATGCTAGCTCTAGCTTGAAGCTAGGTTAGATCAGAACAATGACTGAGGTATGACTGGATGCCTTAATATCTACTTTAACACAGCCACATGTATAACTGCTAGGATTTTCATCTGAATGAAGCTTATTTAAAAAAATATAGAGTTAATATTTTTTACTTTGGGTAGTGGAAAATGGTTAATTGGTTCTCATGTCAACTTACAATGTGTCGTCCTCTTCTCACTCAGTCCATGACACCTGACCATGCAAAGGAAGAAAACTAGTATTCCACTTTTTAGTTGCGCCCTCTGGTGGAGAAGATAATTGCAGTGTGACAACTTACCCGTGTGACAACTAGCCCCGGTCTCCCCTACACAGTTGGAATAAATGGAACAAATGAGCAGATTTGAGTTAGATTGAAAAGAAGACAGGCCACAGTCAGTGCATTTGAGACTGCTGAACTACACTTTTCACAAAAAATGGACCCTGCAGTTAAAATGGCTTAACTCAGGTTATGACTGACTAACTTGATGCACTTTATCTTTGGAAACTGTCTCGTTGGCACAGCAATTACCAAACAGGTTTTCTTTTATCTATGCATAATGTGCTCCTGCAATGTATTTTTTCTTTATATGTATTTAGTTTCCTTCTCAGTATTTGGTTCTACTTTGCTGCCATCTACTGTTGACAGTAAAACTTTCAACTTTAACTCAGAAAAACTAGGAAGGCAAAATTAGATTCCCCGCCTCTTCTTTTTTTTAACCTCTCTGTTTAACATTACAGACGATGACATTTTAAATAATTGATTTTTGAAATATTTACTGATTTACTGTAGACTATAGAAGCTGGTGAGCACACTGTGATGTGTCTGAATGTGCTTGCCACTCTTGCTGTAATTTGAAAGCATGTTATTGACGATTCACTGCAAGCCTTTTTGACTGGAAGCCACACAGTTGCTTCCTATCCAGACACACTATCTAATGATGCTTATGAAAGACCTTTTGTTTATATAATATTTGAAAATGAAATTTTGTTGTAAGTTTTTACAGCATCATGTGCTGGATATGCAATATTATGTTTGTGTTTTGTTGTCAGCTACTAATATTTCATGTCGTTTTACTGAATCTGCTGCATGTAGTATGAGCTAGTTTACATTTTTAATTATCATTATTATTATTATTTTTTTTTTTTTTACCAAATAACTGTTTTCACACACACTGACTGGATTGTGTAACATTTATTATCGTGACAAAGAAGACAATCATTGCAACATTTGCCAGCATACAAATATGGTCTTCATTATGAATGCCAGTATTTTTGCTTTCGTTTCATAAACATTTCTACATTTGTGCTTTCAGCCAATATCTGTGTCCGTATGTTCTCTGTGTTTTAGATCAGTCTTTTATGGAGTGTGTGAGCCAGCTGGATGGTTAGGAGAAATTACTTTTTGAAGGTGATCACCTGCATGGTCATGTGGCTGCAGACACTGATGATAAATAACTGACCCCAAGTGTCTGATATGACTTAACAATATTTCTGAAGTGATTACAAATGTCCGTTTGAAGTGACACTGAGTTTTGACTAAACTTAACTTGACTAATGAGCGGCTTCAGTGTTGGTCGTTGACCCCCAGTTGTTTTGGATGAACTGCTACTAATAAGGTTTAAAACCTCTGAATTGCTGCCTATATATCCTATTTTTTATTGGTTCAAATACTATGAATATGGAAATTGCAATTGCAATCTGATTATTATTTAACAGTTCACCAATATTTTATTGAACTAAATGTAATGAGGCGATGATGCATTTTAGAGGGGAACTGATTTTACACGTGTTTACACAAATATGTGTAAAATAGTTGTTTAAAGTCTTGAAAGGGAGCTGTATGTAGTCACCCGAGTCAGTGTCAGTTAGAGCTGAAGACCATACGATTTAAAATGAAAACAATCTGGCCTTGAAATAAGTGACCTTAGCAGTCCTCTGTAGTCCACTATTATTAAATGTTATTTATTTAGCAAATCAGGCTTTCGTCTGTCCGGGATCCTCCATCGATGACGGAAAACTAAACTAAACTTTTCCCTAAAAAAACAACTTTTAACAGGAAAAAAGGAAAAAACCTCAGGGAAAGCCACGGAGGAGGGATCCCTCACCCAAGATGGACAGAAGTGCAATAGATGTATGCAAAAATGAAAAAACAGAAAAAATAATAGGTAATAAAAAGTAGAAAATGATTCCCACTAAAGTTAAAGGCAGCATTTATGTTGTCGGTTAAATTGTGGGTAATGTTGCCTCCCCTAGGTTTTGAAAAGGAAGAGAAATAAATGGAATTTAAAAAAAAATTATCTGGTTCTTATATGGTTTGAAGACCTTGAACATGAAATGTGCTGAATTCTCTACTGCTGTTTAGCTGGTCCAGACGTGTGCATGCAAGAGCATGTTTCTGCCCCTATTGGCCAAACTGTGCAACTACAACTTGTATTCAAAAGCCTGACCAGGGACAAAGAATGCAAATTAACTGAAGCTAGAAGTCTAATATGCATCTCATTTCCCCAATTATGTTTGGCAATGTTATATGTACTATCCCTTTAAAAAAAACAAACCCAAAAAACAGTAAAATAAATAAATAAAACTTCCTGGTCCGACATAAATATATAAATTAATTATTTGCAGAATTAAATGCAGTTCACCTGCTGTATGGGCGAATGGAAGATTAGCAGAAGATCGCCGTCATTTAATCTGAATTGTAAAAAAGAAAATGTTTTCCTTCATGTGTCGCTGGATGGGCAACTTTCACAGGAATGAACGCCTCCAATGCTCTTTCTTGTTTTTCCAGTTTTTACACATCCATGGTCCTGACCGTCAGCACTTTTGGATTTCTTTGCACTGTTAGCTGCAAGCTGCAGCTCAGCCGTCGCCATGTTGAGGCGATCCTCAATCATGGAGATGCTCTGAATTTTAGAATGTTTGGATAAAAAACAAACCAAATGTTGCTTTGCTGGACTATCAAACTCACCTTGTGACTAAGAAAAATGGTGCATTGGTCTGTTTGACACGTCCCTGGTTTAAAAAATGCTTCTGTTGGTACCGTCATATTTTCATGCTGTTATAACAATAACGGCAAAGAACCACTTATCATTTCACTAGAAAGACACTTTCTGTTATGTGCTTTATCCTGTTGCTTTATATTTTCACTGCAGTGACCTGGTTTCTAAAACACATTTGTGGCATTTCTCTGCCTCCTAACTTCAAATGAAAAACTACGTGTGTGATGTCAGAAACTATTCAGATGCACATAACACAGGAGTGGACCTCCATTGACTTAAGAAATTGTTGTGATACATTATTGAGCAAAACATCCTTGACTCTATAACACCAGGATACATTCTGTTGAAACTTGCCTCCTTTGCTTTGAGAATAAATATTTCCACTTTTTACAAAAAGAGTATGTCCATCATTTAACATTTGAGACTATCTCCAGAAGTGTAGAGATATACACGAGATTAGGGGTGAGAATCTTTGGCTTCACAGCGATTCGATTAACGATTCGGAAGTTGGTGATTTGATTCAAGGATAATTTAATATTTATTCTATAAAAAGTAGTCTTGCATAATATTTTATGTTGAATACAAAAATGTAATGCTCAGTTATTTTTAATAGTTTTATTAGACTACATGCTGACAGGGGAGAGTGTCTTAAAGGTATTAAAACATTAATCATAAGTAAGAATCATGATTCATACGATTAAACGCATTTAGATCGATTTAGTTGAATCGATAGGACTGACAATCGATTCACATTCATCGAATGACTCGTTGCACCTCTACATGAGATGGAATAAAGGGATGACTTACCCTAACATCGAATATGATACAATATGTGTATATCACAATTTGTAATACTGTATAATAAAAACACTCAGTATTTATTATACAGTATAAGGCCATCTAACATCATGGTCTTACCCAGTATAAGTTACGTAAAATATGTTTATAATACTTATTTATTCAATCAAATCTAAAGTCTAATCTCCTTTGGTAACTGTATTTAGCATTACACCTCAAAGATGTTTAACAATTTCTAGATACTCCAAATAAAAATATCTACATGCCTTCTAAATGAATAACTGTCTTTCACTTTCAGCTTTTAAACGAGTGAGTAGTCGGGAGTCTGTTTGCTGTTTTTCCTTCAGGAGTGACGGCTCACTTCACCCAAAGACGACTGAGAAGAACAATTAGAATTCCTCGTTGTATATGATTGTTTCCAATGGATGCTAATTTCTTAAATATTTCTCAATTAATGTTAAGTATGAAATTTTACCAAACTTTTTACTTACTTTTATCGGAGAAAAGAAAAATACTAAATATATTATTTTGAATGGTTTGAAGACGTTTCTGGCAGATTGCACATTTTATTGCCTACAATGTGTTTTATAACAAGTCAGTTATAGGGCTGAAACGTATTATTATCTGGTTAATTCATTTATGTTTGCATAATCTTTATTAGAAAATCTCCTATAGAAAAATCAAATATTTCTTATTAAGCTTGACCAACAGATCTCATGAATAATGTCACATCTTTCAGTGAGCAGATATTGACCTTCATATGTTTGTATAACGGGGCTTAAATGTGGTTAATAGAGCACATAATAACATTGGATTTCCCCGGGTCCTCTTTAGTCCTAAATGTTCTAACATCTTCAAAGGAAAGTGGTCTCCTGTGTTGTTAGAAGCTGTTGAGGAATGCACTCGGAGCTGGGTAGGTGAGGCCTCCATTGACTTGAGAATATGCCTCCATACAAAATATTATTTTGAGTGTTGCGCAATAGTGCTTCACAGTGTGAACTAAAATAAGTCCTTGACTCTACAAAGTGAATCATGTTGAAAATGAACTTTTTTTCTTTTAATCACCTGACTGGTTAACTTTCATGTTTTTAAGTACCGAAGAATTTACCTCAGAGTTTCATGGCGCCGCTTTTTGAATATAAGAGGAGAAGTTTCAGCCAGGAAGTCGTGTATGTGGAGTAGTCCGACAGTTATTTCTCTCACCTTATTCATTAGTAGGTCATTTAAAGGGCATCCTCCAGTGGATCGTAAGTATAAAGACATCCAGGTACTAAATGGAATATATATGTATGAATTTCCTCATTCACCCGCTGTGTGTTTGCCGCTCTGTAATTCTGAAACTCAAAGTAAATGTGAGCTTTTAATATTTTAAGTTTTCAACTTTTCTAAAGTTGACCTTACTTTATAAAAAAGACACCGACACACACTTTCACACCTCATGTGTTGCCCTCAATCTTCAGCTATTGTCTCTTTCTCACATTAAAGAATATATTCTTCAACTTACAAATAAACCGTTGAAAATGCAAAAACACCTGTTTAATTAAAAAGGGCTGTTCCTGCAAACTTTAGAGATATATTTCTGTGAAACTAACTTTACTGAAGTCTGCTTTTGATCCCATTCCGCTCTCAATCAGATTACCTGATGATGTTGTTGTTAAAACAGCGGAAAAAATCCAATCTGGTGATGTTAATTGAGACCAGATTACAGCAATGGCTATATATAGTCTTTACATTTTTAAAGCAGCTGTAATGAATGCTGTATTATAGCCATGTATCTAAATGACAATGTGAAAAAATATGAGAATGCAACAAACAATCTGATTGCAATCATATTTCATGATTTGCAAAAATCACATTTCATGCAAAGAAAATCATATTTCATGTGATTTTTGCTATCCACAATCAAATGAATGAAAACATGGATTGGGGCTGGCAGTGTGAACAATGTCTTATTGACCAACTGTCTGCAACTTTCCTGTTGTGATTTACACTCACTGCTCTCAGTGAGGTTTTCTGCTGTAAACCCTGGACCACTGACACGCTTGTGACGAGGGGAGGAACACAGGAGTGTTTCACAGCTAAAGAGGCAGATGTTTCCCTCTGGAGACAGCAGAGATATTAGACCGCTTGTGGTCAGAATGTGAAATAAGTGAAATAATCTTAAATGTGAGGATGTCTACACCTTTTCCTGCTGATTATTATTAATTATTGCATTATTATTATTAAGAGTGAGTGTTTAACCGTACATAGTTGTTATCTTAGAAAGATATATATATCACATGATAAGGGGTTTTCGATAGCAGGATGATTAAGTGACTATTTGTAGAGGGACTTACTTGAAGGAGCTCAGGTTAGACTTAATTTCATTAGTCTTCATAAGTCTATAAAAACAACACTGTGGATATAATTCATGATAGACAGTCACAAAAGGTTTCAATGATTTGAGAGAGAATTTCAACACAAAGATGATGCCCTGATTGATGTCAGATCAAATTTCCCCACTCATGAAGGCACAGTATATATATATTTTTGTTTTACCCCAGGGAATTGAGATTTTTATGTCACAATTCTATTTTTTAAGAATTATGGGTAGTTTTATAAAACAGAAGCAGAACTCCCTGCTGCCACTTTGTTGTGTGTGCATCTCTCCTAGATCTGTTTACCGATCTCTTGTAAAATTATTTTTTTATTTCTGTTTTTTATTAAATGACCTTACAGTAAGTGAAAAAAGGACAGAAAAGAAAACAAGTCATATGGTAACAATGATTTGCATCAAAGCAACACAGCAATCAGAGCCTGAAATTGCATTGAAATTACAGACGCTGTGAATGTTGATGAAAAAATAGAAAAGATGAGATGAATCCAAAAATATAATGCCATTATTGCAGCACTTTCACACAAATCATCATTTAAAGAGTCAAACACAAATCCCCTCGCTGGGCTGCTGGAGAAATAAACCTATTTGAACATTTACATTTCCTCCAAGGAGAAAATGAGAAAAGTTGAATAAACAGACATCATTTAGAGGGATTTTTATTCCCAATACTTACAATATTTTTGGAGTAGGGCTGTTAAGAAGGCTTTATAAGATATTAAAATAAACAAACCACTGCTGACATAAAAGCAAACATGTTAAAAAAAAAATCCAGTGTAAACAGGCTGATGAACAAATATATTCTATATATTATAAGCCTCATATTCCAAACCAGACCTCCAGTTAGACCTCATAAGAGAAGACAGAGAAATACATTTAAAGCCCCGCTGGACGGATGGAAGAAACGCTGCTGAACAATGAAGTGGACTTCAGCGATGCTGCCGAGGCTCCTCTCTGTCTGCATGGAGCTTCTGCTTCTCTCTGTTCGATCAGACAGCAACAACATGGGAAATGTCTTCAAACGTCACCGGCCTTCATCATAATCACATCATCACAAAACATCTAATGAGTTCTCTTCACAGCAGAATAGAAATGAACGCCAACAGTAAATTGCTATTTACACATGAATGAATAATATACTATATCATATTATATTATACTCTCAGGAGCTTTTTCTTTCTGCAGTACAAGTATTTACTTTTTGATACTTTTCACGTGTTGAATGTAGGAATTTGAATTGTTATGGAATATTGAGCATCTGAATAATCAGCATGTAAATTTGTGGCTAAAATGTTGTAAAAGGTTAACGGATTATCAAATAACATTGTTGAATAGTTCAAATTGACACACTCTGTTACAACACAGTTTTTTCCAAGTTCTTCTTGCCTTGAAACAGCCGGGTCTTGTTGCTTTATGTTTTTCATCTCATACGGACTGTGAATAACAAACCACACATCGGCTGGTTTACTATGGCGATGTGAACCCAAAATAAACAATTTAGTTGTGATTTAACTGCAACAAACGGATACAAAATAATACCACAATAACAGCATAATGACGACAATTTGTAAAAAGTCTGAAGTCATGGTTTGTTAGGTCTGTCGGAAAGACTTTTAAAACGCTTGTTTTCTGAATGGACTTTAGTTTGATTGAAAGGTAGGCTATGTGAACACAGTAGCTGCTCCATAAACATTTAAAATAATAATGTCTTATTTGTACCACAGATGGTCTCTGGTTTATACAGTCACCGTCTCTAATGTGAGGTTCTAAATGGGGGCGTCCACAGACCACTACAATATGTTTTGTCTCCGTTTCTGATTCGTAACACCACGAAGATAATCTCAACGCTGATAGGCTTTCGAGCCAGAGCATCACACAAAGGATTTTGAGTTCAAATATTGAAACTCCCAAGAGCCAGTGTTTTTGAACCTTGCCTGCCTCGCTCACTGATCTGCTCTGAACTGAACCTCTGCCACTAAAGACTACTTTATCTGTTCTCGTGTCCTGTTTGTGCCCAGCATTAATAGAAAAGATTTGTATTTAAAAAAGCTAATGCTCTTTTCCTATAACCTCCAATAAGGTTAATATCCAATAAGATGTTAAATAAAAAGCTTTTTAATTTTCTTTACTGTTACCAGTCCGTTGATTAAAACACCCGTCTCATTCATCATATTATACTAGGTAATAAAGTAATTAGGTGTTTTGGAGAAACCGTAAATAAATGAATGTTTACATAACTGCATTATTCATTATTTTAGATTTTGTCATCCGATAATCTCTTCCTGATCATCATCGTTGCTCTAAGCAGCAAATATTTCTTTTTTAGTGGCGTGTTTCAAACGTCAGCCCTCTAAATGTACAAACATGCCGCAAAGTATTCAATAAATCATTTCTCAAAGTCCCCACCGTATGTTTTATTAATTGAAAGCATGTTTGATCCTGGAACAAATTGTATGCTGCCTATTCTAAATTTAACTGCTGCTCAGTGCACAAACATTTGTAATTACATTTTTATTAAAGCAAACCAGCCTTTACAACCACAATCCTTCAGATTCTTGCCTCAGTTTGAACCTCAAAATTCTATTAAGCTGGAAAATTGAGTGCAGCTCACAAATATGTGCTGCTGACTTGGATATGTTTTGACATTGCTTCAGATTGTCATTTAGGTTAATTTGATGGTTTATTTACAATATTTTACTTTAACATTAATGAATTCAATTAATCTCATTCAGTATAGTGTGTGTGTGTGTGTGTGTGTGTGTGTGATTTGGGTAAACTGATCCTTTAATAGGATTACTAAGCATGCCATTGACAATTCTCTTTGGTTCAATTCAAAACAGTCCAGATAATTTGGATAATTTCATTCAGATATCTCAGAGTGACAGTGAGTTTGGCCAGACCTTGCTCAAATGTCATGAACAGATATGTGCTGCAGGTCTGGCTTTGTGTTTTCCCTGGAAACCAGCGGGTGAGAAGGAAGCAGCATGCCTGAAAAAGGCAACTGAATAAAAACTACTACCTGTGATGCCGAACAATGGCGACACTGTTGTTACACACATGTGGTATGTTTGGAGGATTTCTTCCTGTAGACAGCTACATGTGGCTCACCATCACACGTAGCTCCCAGGACATGTATACAGCTCATATCTCTATTATGGAAAGATATTTATTTTAATAGAATTCCACATTTAGGATTTAAAATGTAAAGGCAATATAATCCTCTTTTTACATAAAACTACAAGTGGCTTGTCCAACGGTAATTTTGCCAAAAAATTCAGTTGTGCCACTTCAGTATCAGTAACATGCACCAAACGTTCTAGTTTCCTTATATTCTGCATGTATTTACAAAGGAGTTTGTTCATATATCGGTCACACTTATGTAATGTTTTATTCCTAAAACGTGGGGACATTTTAATATGTTGCCAAAATGAAACAAGAATTTTGAACCTGGCTTTGTCCCATTTTTTTTATTTCTGCTCTGGAAATGAATGCAAATTATAGCACATTTGACTGGTGAGTAAACAGTTGATGACATCACACACCGACTCCACCTTTTCTGCATTTCCTTGCTTCCTCTTTCAAATGTGTGCTTACTAATAAAGTGAGAGAAGTTACAGACTCTAAAATGTGTACTTAAGAGGTTCAAACCGGATATTGATTCTGAATGCTCTGTTTTGGAAATATGTCCTTGAGTTCATCCAAACTCATCTCATTCTGTTTTTGTTTTGAGGATGATTTGAAAAACAAGGAAGGAAAGTATTTTATTATAAATCTGTTGTTTCTGATGGCTTAATATCACATCCATAAATGTAAGTTCAAGGCCTCGAAACCATATTTTCTTCCATCGTCTACCTCGTTATCCTGTATTCAGGGTGAAATCCTTTTCATTCATTTCCATAAAATACTCAAAGAAAGCTCATAATTCAAATATACTCAACAAAATATCATGACTTGCTCTACTCTGTAGATTCTGTATATATTATGTATATATATATATATATATATATATATATATATATATATATATATATATATATATATATATATATATATATATATTCATCCTCAAGTTATCTGCTTCTCTTAGTTTTGCTTGAGGATGCTACTCTAAATTGAGCCCTGGATTTCGACCCAGTCTAACCCTCTGACATTTATGCTGGGTTGGTGACAATGCCCTTCAATAGCCCATTGTTCTGAACCACTATCATCAGTAAATCCCAGGAGCTAGGAGCCATGCTTTTTTCACCAAAAAGCAGAAAATGATCACCCATAATCAGACATCATACGCCAAGATGTCTTGAACAGGAGCATTTCCAGCCATTAGGTGTAATTACACTCCTGTATCTGCCTTTATACCTCAACATTCATATCAAACAAGCTGCCCCGGCTGTCCTTTATAGAGGACAACAGCAGTTCTGGCAGCAGTTAAGAAAAACACCCACAGGTAAGGTAAGCTTGGCAGGGCTGACCAAGAAGAGGAGTATTATATGTTCATAAGAGGCTCAGGAACTTGTATGTTTGTTATTGATTCCTGCTCAGGCCTTGTAGCAGGAGAATCTATCAAATGTTATCTATGTTCTCCACTATTATCCGTGCTCTTTCAACACACACATTCACCGAATTGGATTGTGTGGCCAAACTTATATTTTACAATATCTATGAAGCCATATGCCTTTATCATAAACATATACAGAAGTTAGTAAAAAAGTAAAAATGTTCACCAGACGGCAGAAATTTGATGTTGGGCTGGTTCTCTTTGATGGCAGGACATGAAGCTCTGTTCTAAAAGCATGCATCTGTGTGATATCCCAAATCCTCTGCCTCAGATACAATCGGCCTGCACATCTGCTTATAATCACATTTTAAACATTGGTTATGCAATCATCTGTCTTTAATGTCTGTGCCCTACTGGCAGGGTCTTCTATTGAATAGACAACCGAGCTGCCAAGGAGATAAAGAGATTTGTAGGCAACTAGCAGGTATGCACACTCTTTAAAACTGTGATAAATAATCACCCAAACAACGCCGGCGGTATATGGAAACGTTTGAAACTGCATTTGCAAAGATTTTGTTGGAGCTAAATTTCATTCAGTGACACATTTGTCCTTTATAACCTCTACATGCAGTACTGTATGTACAGTATTTATTTAATGTACGTTCCTATCATAAAAGATCTTATTTAAAGAACTCAATCTTAAATGTATATGTAATTGATGTACAGCAGATGTACAGTATCTGTACATGCAAAATCAGCAGACATATGAATTCATTTCTACATTTATTGGATATTTAGTTCACTTAGAACGCTGTCAGTAGAAAATAAAATACATTGTGACTCTTTAACTGTATGTGGAAACAAAAATTGTTCACTGATATCTGAGTTCCTCCTCTATGGAAAACACATGATGGATTTGTCATTTCATCAATTGTACAAAAACTAGAAATCACTTTAAAGGTCTGCAGTGCTGGAATATTGAACGTCATTTATTGGGACCATTGATGGTCATCCACAGACCTACCTGCTGTTTAATGGAGCCCTGCTTAATGACCAGAGTAGAGGGCAACCGGTTGTACCACTAGGATTTATTATATCTTGCATAAAATAAATCATCACAGGCTAAAATGTGAGTGGCTGTGCCCAACCGACATGCTTTGTGTCTGTTTAGTCAGTTTTACTCCACTACGATGCTGTAGTCACTTCACTTTGATTTCTGGGTAATCATTTTGTTTTGATATTAGCACCATGAAGGCATATTTCCAGACTTGACTGGTAAGGAGGAGGAGCTCTTCGTATGTTTTGAACCTATAAGACAAAACCTCATATGACACCATGGATATGAGCGGTACTGCTTTTTATCGTAGGTAACCGTGGAGATGAAAAAGCATCCCTGTGGTTGTTCTTTGTGAACTCTGACCACCTGCTTCATCGCCTGCAAGAAGGCCAAGACCCACTGACCCACTTGTGTGAGCTGACAAGTGACACAGAAAACGGTTTCTAAGTCGCCACAAGGGGGCGTTTACAGACACCTCGCTTTTTAACAATGTTCTTCTGTTCATGTGTAAGCCTTGAAAGCAGGATTTAATAGCATCGGTCCAAGTGGACAGGTTATTTATATATTTAGAACATACAGGAAAGTGAGACTATTAAGGTTATATACTGTTATATTATAACATAACAAATGAACAGTTTGGGTTTATTTAGGCACATTTAAACAAACATCCACTTTAAAAGAAATGTATGGAATAATCAGAAGCTCTTTTGATTGGGATGTGGGCTCCTCCACTCCTATTCATTCACCCAAGTAAGGGGCCCTCACTAGTCGGCCTCTTATCTCTGAATAAAGCGAATCAGCAGCTGGCTGAGCAGTCAGAGCATGGAGCCTGTGAAGCCCCTGGCCTTACACGGCTCTCTGATTAGAGGAGGTTGCAGGCCAGGCTGAACCAGACCAGGCCAGGCAGTGGCAGATCTGGGGCAAAATGAACTAAACCAGGCTAATTCTATTGCACCATGGCCTCCCTCAGAGGCTGAGAGCAGCAGGTTCAAAGCAGACAAAACCTTATCAAGCAGGAGCGACTGTAGTGGAGAAACTAAAGCATGGCTGGTTCAGAACATCTGATTGGTGGTCTCTGAGGCATTCGTTTCATGATTAAGCTGTTATTATCTGCGTCTCCAAGCTACCGAATAGGGTTGCTCCTCTGACATATTTTATCTCAGCTGAAATTGGCATGAATGTTGGGAGTGACACAGCGGAGTGAAGGCGAGAGAGAAACATTACAAAAGGGTTTGGGATTTGTTTTGCTTTTATCTCATATTTTTGTTTTTGTTGCAGATGGTAAGATCCGAGCAGGATGGACCATACATACATTCATTAATGTGTAGCCAGAGGTCTTCAACGTTTTCAGGCCAAGGGCCATCAAGGCCTTTAGAGACTTCTCTCCTTATTCACTTATTTTATTTATTTATTTTATTTATTTATAACACTACCACTAATATTACTATTATGTTGTTGTTTACTTTCTCAAGGGGGGGGTCATGGTTAATGCTGTTTGCATTGTATTTTTGTTTCTGTTTTTCTGTTTCTGTATGAACAAAACCTGAAAACTATAAATAATACACAGTGAATAAATACAGTGTTTAAAAAAGGCCAGGTCAGTAGTGCCAGGTATAACGGTACTTTATAATGATGTATGTATACGATGCCAAGCCATTATAATAATAATTGTTGACATATTCATATTTTAATTCTATTTTGGAATTTCTACATCACAATTTCTCAACATACTATTAAACAAACAGGAAGATTTATATTTGCTTATAGGTTGCATTCATGTTAAGGTGGATTTTTGGACATACATTTTTGGAAGAAAAACCGTTTGGGATCAAATAATTTCGGGGACCCTTGCAGTAACTCCGCGGATCCCCTAGGGGTCCCGGACCCAATGTTGAAGACCTCTGGTGTATGCAACAAGTACTAATGTTTAGCTCAATATATATGGATGCCGACGCGACTGGAAGATACAAATGAACTCAGGTGCACAGAAATGAATGATCTTCTTGTCAGGGAGTGTTTAAAAACAAAATATGAATATCAAATCAGAGGACAAACTTATGCAGGTTCAAGGCCCAAATGACTGGAATATATTAGCAAAGACAAGAGTGTCACAAGGAAAATACCTCCCAGTCATGAATTCACATTGGGCCCTTCATACTCATTAGTTATTGGAAGTAAGAGATACTGTTAGGCAATTAAATCAGCCCAGAGCTCTTGAAAACAGCGGCCGTGTGTAGACGCAAAGTGTTTGTTATTACAGTGTTATTTCCGAACGACCGTGCGGCTGTACCATGACAGGGTCGGGTCCATTAGCCTGTTTTTGTTCAGTTTGGCGGAAATTGTCGACCTTTTGTTGGCAAAGTGAACACGCGGTGCAGTGTAAGTGCAATACAGGAGAGTGTAGGTCTGAGTAATGCAGGAGTATGAGAGCGTACATGGCCTGGGTTGCTTGTTTGCATCGGTGTTTGCATTACAATTAGTTTGAAAATATGCACCACTAAAGCACACAACTTCTCTTTTTCAGTTTTCTTTTTATACTTTAGATATAAAAAACGAATGCGTTTCATCAAATTACTGCACAGTAAATCAAGGACCAGCGAGTATTCTTGCGTAGAAACACTTTTGTACAGAGAGTGGGGAAGAATAAAGGCTAATTGGATCATAACCATTGAACCCGACCCCTGAACTGGAGTGCTCAATAACCCAAAGAGGAAAGATAAAAAGATAAAACAGCCGTAAATCTTACTGCTATTGTTGGACTCCATCAAACTACTTTGCATACAGATAGGCTGCAGGAGTTTAAAATAACAGCTAGACTTCTAGTTAAAATATTTCCAATAACATTTAAATAGATCTTTGTCTGGCATCCTATAAGATACTGACACACACACACACACACACACACACACATACACACACACAAACACACATATTTATATGGGGCAGTGGTTCATTCTACTACTGTTTTACATTTTAAGTGTTGAAGCAAAAAGCTGACAGAGGTGTGTGTGTGTGTGTGTGTGTGTGTGTGTTGACATAGGCGTGGACCTTATTTATCTGCCTCTAATAAGTGGAACATGTGACTCTCCCACATTGTCGTACATGCATTGAATAATTCCCCCGTGGACACGTTTAGCTGCCTGTCTTGTTTCATTTGCCACCTATACATCTCAAACCACTGCACCCTCTCTTATTTGGCGACACCCTATATCACACAGACAGTGGCTACATGAATGGTAGTTGTATGCGGTGCTGTATTTGCTTTGGCACAAGCGGTACAGCAGCTTTTTCACCACAAAATACAATAAGAACACGAGTAATTCATATATTTCGTATATCCGTAATTGAAGTGTAATTATTTGGGTCAGTAAGCTGCAATGTGCACTCTCCTTTGTGGCCAATGAGACTGAACTTCTCATGAGAAAGCTGCTGACACACGTGATGAGAGGTTATTTTTAACACGTATGGCTTTTAAACACTGTCAGCTGATGGAATACAACCGTGACACGTCTGCTCCTGGAATTACCGCTGCATTCATCTCTTCAAGGGATTTTCATTAGAGATGTCCCAGTTACATTTGCTTTTGATGACTAGAGAACAGCTAACACCCAGGAGGACAATGTGAAAGTGATATGACTGCTGACAACGGCTTTGAGTGGCTCCTGCTCTGCTGTACCATGAAGTGCACTTTCAACAGATTAGGAAATTAAAAAAAAGACAGACAGAACAAAATAAATGTGCTGAAACACAATCCTGTATAAAGAACATTTAAGTCGTACACCACAGCGTGTTTCTCTCTCGGCTAAACGTGCACAGACAGGTGCTAAAAGGTGTTGATGGATGTCCTCGGAGGGGCAGTCGTTCATCTTTATAGATGCGTCTCCTTTGAAGGATTGGTGTCAAAACACTGGCTTCTAATGGATGACTTGTTCAGACAGGACCACAGATGTGTTTCTGTCTATTAGGCCAGCTCAACCTTTATAAAACAAGATATAGAAGGTCTGTAAACATGGTTTATTTCAATAATTTAGATGTAATAGACCTTAAGATGATGTTAGCTCAAATTTACCAATAATGCATAGCATGTTATGTAAGTGGTATATCACTGTGCTGACGAGAAAGACTTGTTAAGAGGGAAATACCTGAAATAATTAATTTAAAAGATGTATGTGTGTCTGTGATTGTTTGTTAAAGTGGTGATTCTAACTTAATAAAGTTTCTCCACATCCAATCTGCATGAAAGCCTTGTTTTCAAAACTCCCCTCATATCTCCTGTTTCAATTTGGCCAATTTGTCAGCTGCTGCCCTTAAGTCCTGTGGGAAATATTTGATCCCTGAAGTGAGAGTGTGATTAAGAACAAAATGTGCCTTTAGGAAACACAAAGAATACATGGAAACCATGACAACAAATCATGTTTGGTATATTTATATCCTCAGATGTCACGTGAGTTCACAGAGCAAAACGGTTCAAAACAGCTGATTGTCCCGTCACATTGGTGCACTGGGGGAAAAATCCAATGGTTAACTTTTGTGTTATGTTATTCTGAAGCTTTGTTGCTGCAGTTTGTGTTTTCTGTCCTGTTTGTTTGCTTGTGTGATTGTGTGTTCAACAAAAACACTGTCTGTATGTAAATGTATTTATTTATATTAATTATACATTAATATTTTCATTGATCAAGGTGGAGCTAATTTTATCCACTTTATATACTTTAATTAGTTCAATACGTAACAATAGATCATGTTCTATAAGCTGTTTGGTATGTAAACCTGATTTTTTAAACGTCACTAACTACAATAAAGAACAAGCACATCTTAACTGTACTAAACCCCATTTAAATACTCGAGTACACATACTTAGTTACTCTCTTCCACTGCCAAGATCTCAAGTCACAGATTTAAGGAGGAAATGAAGAAACACGAGGATCCAGCAGTTAAAGACATTCTCTGTTATTAAAATAACAAAAAACTGTGTGTTACCAAGCAGGCAGGGTTTGGTATGTTTGAAGTAATCTGAAAGCAGTGGTGAAATTTAACTAAATACCGTAGTACTTGGGCAGAATTTTGATGTACTTGTACTTTACTAGAGCTTTTTTATTTTTATGTTTATACTTCTTTGTCGCTAAAATTCAGAGGCAAATATCATACTTTATTTACCCCCATTCATTTATACAGCATGGTTTAAATATATTATATCATCAATAACACTTCACCAGCTACCTGACATGCAAAGTAACTGAAATTAGCTCCGGTTTAAATAATGTACACATTCCTGCATCTCAATCATATTATAATCCAGTAATGTCCTATAATATGATTCTGGAATGGGGCCTTCTGCATATAACGCAGTACTTTAAGTATATATTATTTTACTGTGTTTTACTCTGTGTTAAATGTGTGAATACCTCGTTTTTACCACTGTCTGCGAAGAGCTGTAAAATCCGAGCTTCGTGGTGTCCCCGAAGGCGTCATTTCCCGGGATGTTTTGTACCCTCCCCGCCTCTGCTGCTGCTGCCGCCGCCGCCGCCGCCGCCGCCGCTGCTGCTGCCCGCTGCCCAGGCTGGCTACCGGGCTGCGGATGACGCCACCTCTCGCTCCGCCCCGCAAACTCGCTGCCTGCGTTCATTTCATTCCTCGTCTCATTCCGAGCATTCTTCGCATCTCTGTCAGTGCGCGAAGCGATTCACCTACACCTGGCCCAGAAACACCAGAATAACTTGACATAGTATTAAAAAAATACCCCGTAACATCCCATTACTCAAAAAAGGGACATTTTTTTTATATGAGCTATCAATAACGAGGTAAGTTTCAATGGTAGTTGCAGGTATCCAAACTGGTTTGTAGACTTTCTGTTCCTGAGGGTTGTAGTTGACGTGTTTTGGATATTTTTTGGACTATTTGATTGAAAACGTCGGGTTATTAAGGTGTTTTAATACTAATTCTCGTTAGGTCGTGTGTTTCCACCGCTGAGCTAGATGGCCGATATCCTGCTCGCCGTTTGCAACAGGGTGCTCACTTTGAACCCTCGCTGTTGTCGCCCCGCGGCTTTCACATAGCGCCGGAAAATCTTTCACATTTTTCACATTTTTTTGAAAAGAAGCCCGATCCTACGCCCCTATAAAAGCCCCCAGAGGACGTTTTGTCCCGTTTCAGATCCCCAGAAAGTCCCCAGCAGGGATTTCGGGATACCCTAAAGAAATACTAATATACGTTTACAACACGAATAACGTTTTTTTTTGTGTGGACAAGATGACGGTTGAAAACGTTGCTGTTCTGCTCTCCGTAGTTGGCTCGGCCGGGACTTGTTGGGAGATTTCCCCGGAGCGTTTTCGGACCACCTCGGAGAAGAAACCACGGTGGAGGGACTTGTTGCTTCGACACGTTTTTGACGCTGCCTTTTTTCCTTTTTTTTTACATCGCCATCGAAGTTTTGCGTAAGTACATGCTTGTTTGTTGTTTATAAAACCTGTTTGTTTGTTACTTCTCCGAACAGCGTGTGTTGTTACCGTAACTAAACGAAACCGAATATAAAGCGCATGGAAAATGTGACTTTAAGCCATTTATTGATTGCTTAGTGGGTTAAACCTCCTCTGTGTCACCCCGAGCAACTTAAACTGCCACTGTAAGAAAAACAATGCCATTTTGATAGGTTTTGTGTTAGTTTTGACAATAAACATGACAATAAATGACCTGTTAAAGTCTTTGATTATCATTGATGAGGAAAACATGGGTTTAAATCGATGCTCATGCAGCTTTTATTTGGAGTTTCCTTCATTGTTTCCCTTTTCCTTCCTCTACTTTGGGAAATGCCTGCTCAGCTAAAACTGAACCCCACCTCCAGCTATGCCAGCTGTGTGTGTGTGTGTGTGTGTGTGTGTGTGTGTGTGTCACAAAGTTGTACTCCTCACAATGATTTCACTTTTGCTGCATATATTACACAGGCCACTATGCAAAGGGAGGGATGAGAAGGAGGCCAAAAGCTTTGATTAGCAACAGTAAAGTTGGTTTAAAAAGTGGGCGGACCCCTTGTTGCAGCAAACACTCCTCTTTGTGCCAGACTTTGGTTAGTTTCAACTTGTTTTTTTTGTTTTTTTTTAACCCCTCTGACACTGATCTGGATATCTGTTCCTTTAAATGGTCAGATTTGGTGTTGCTTTGAAGCAACAGCCCGGTCAGGTCATCAGGCCACAGTTTAAAACAGCTCAGATATGCTGCTGTGATTCAATCAGGGTGTCTTTATACTCCATACTTTTTATTCATTTAGCCAAGAATCATGAAATAACCTCCTTCGTTCTCCCGCTCTTTCAGTATCTCACGCAGCTTATCGCCTCTCCATTAAAAACCCTGCAAAACGTTGTGAAAGTTACTGTTTAGTATTTTAGTAAGCCTAGCAGAACGAGTGACATAACTGAGCAGTTGGGTTAAAAAAAGACCTGCAAGCTTGAAAAGAGTCTTTTTTTCCCTTTTATGTGAAAGCAGCTGGTTATGTGGAGTTCTCTGCTGCTGTTAATATTCATTTGAACTACTGTTTATCATTTTTATGTAACTTATGAGACCAAAAGACAACTTTTTACAAATAATGTAATTAACGTGAAAGGGTTTTTATCATTTCTCATCATCGTGATGCAATCAGGCGTAACCCCAGACATGTCTCAGTGAAAATAGAAAAAAATAAGTAGGGGTAGAAATAGATGCTTTGTTTTCAGCTTATGCAACCAGCGGACCTGTTGGACGGAAGCCTGCATAACATTTGGGTAATAATAGGATGTTGTCTTTGTTTGGCTGAATGAGACTTTAGCTTTGAGACCACGAGTTACTGAACTCCCTCTGCTTTTTCACGGGGGCCACGAGCACCCTGATACAATCACGGCCCCTCAGGTCAACACCGCTGCACGTTATATTGTTTGCACTTTCATGCTGTTTCGACCAAAACCTGCCAGCCGCCGGCATGTTCAGAACAATATGTAGGCAATTCCTCAATCGTGGATGTGCTCAGAATATGGAGCGTGTTTAATTGTCACATCGGCATAGATATCTGCAGTTTGTTAACGAGACCACAACACAGATATGTTCACAGCTACTGTGTCCTTCTGTATATCATGATTAGTCTAACACTTTAAGTCATTTGGAATTAGCCATGAGCAGAAAGACACAGACTTGCAGAGTGAATTTTTTGGTATTAATTAATTGTATTACGACACAAGGGGAATATAAGCAGATGCTGATTGTGGATGCATCGCTTCAGCGGCTACCCAGAATGTGTCATTTCAATACATTGTTGGTGGAGGTTTTTCTGCCTTGTTGAGGCCTGAGGACAGAACAACAGAGTGCAGTCCTTCAGTTTGGACAGAATAAGGTTCCATTGTGAAGCACAGTGGACTCTTATTGCCTCTTGCAGCAAAGTGAGACTCTTGTTTTCTCCAGTTGTCCGTACCTGTTAGAGGGCTGTCCACTTTCACAAAACTGTTTTTTGGCCAAACATTTGTCAAACGTCTTTGCTCATTTTATGCTTCATGAACAACCTACCTTATACGTCTTCATGTGTTTAGCTATAACCATGTTTATTCATGCCACTTGAAGAAATACTGTGTTCGAGGGATGAAGCCTGATGTCTGTTTAAAACATAGAACTGCAGTTCCGTGGATTGATAAAAGACACACTGATTCTCTCAATGGTTTTAAAATCAGAAGCCAGTAAATGTCATTAGCCTATTTTTTTTTTTAGAATAACCACAAATGGTTCCTGACTGTTTTTAATTAGAGCACATTACGAGATACAGTCTGTGTGTGAGAGTCCTAATGGCCTGCTGGAGAGAAGCACCTGTGTTGTCTGTGCTCCATGCAACAGGTGCCTTAGAGCGGTTTAGACGGCATCTCTCATTGATTTCACTTGTATTTTTTTCAGCTTGATTATTTCTTCACTTGAGTTCTGATGTAAACAGACATTTAGGTGACACCACCTTCTGTCTGCACTAAAATGCAAATTCATTTTAGCACTCATTTGCAACATCAGGCCTGACTAAAACATTGATTTTCTTACTTTGCAAAACAAAGAAATACAAAGATATGAGTGTACTAAATTGTTATCTATTATAATAATGACGTACGATACCAAATTGGCCTGGTTTTCCATCGATCGGTCCGTATCGGTGCATCTCTAGTTCTTAATTCTTACATTGTTTCTGGACAGTACCATCCATGTATGAACAGGATATTGATGTTAGAAATAAAGTCTTCCCCTTTGAACTGCCTGAAAATACTAACGCACTACATTTTCTCCGGCTTCTATTAAGGGGCCTGTGAAATTCCTCATGGGAACGCGAACACATCGTCTCCATGTTTTTTTTAATTGTAATGATAATACACAAATTTATTAGGCATTTATTTTTGTCGATCGGCGATCTGTAATTGAATCTGGACACGGGGTCATTAATTGTGTAATTAGATGTGATGTGTGGCAGGGGGAGAATCGCATCAAAACATCAGTGTTCTCCCCGGTCAAAGCACGCTTCAAAAAGAGGACACTCCTGCAGGCTTCCAGGCTGAGTGTGTGTGCCCTGAGGTAAACCCTGGTCTAGAAAGGGAATTTTAGAGTATGTGTTGCTGCTCAGCAGTTTGAGCAAGGCCCACTGAGGCCAGCGGAGAGTGCCACCAAAAAGGAAAAGCTGGCTCAAAGCCACTGACGTCATCTAAGTAAATCTGCTTCAGTACTGCAGCCATAAAATGACTGCCAGCTACCGAATGCACTTTGGCCCCGTCAACCACCTTAGTAAGTGCAACAGTTTTTTTTCTCCTTCTCCCCGTGCATACTTATGGAGGACAAGCTGTGTTCCAGTCTACTCACATTTTGCGTGCGAGCTGTCGCAGACGTTGCCTCCTCATTCCCTCAACAGGAACAAGTTTCTCGTTTTAAAGTAAAGCACCCAATGATTGAGCTTCTCTGACCCTTTGAAGGCTCACCACTTTAATATTACAGACTTATAATTCCTACCATATGGCAACTGTCTTCATTTTTGGAAATAAAAGCGTGATGTCTTAACCGCTCATAACGGACGAGTAGCTCCTTATTAAGTCAATGGGATATGCATTTTTAAAAATCTGTTCCTATTTGGAATAAAAAGCCAAATCAACGAGCTGCCTCATGATCACACACAGATGAGGAGCAACATGTACTGAATCATTAGATGAGTCAGTTTCTGAAACCACTATAAACATTTTGAGTTCTTAACCACAATGGAAGCAGGAAATATCTGCTTCAACAACTTCCTTTCTCGGTGCCGACCATAGTGGTGGTAGTGGTGCTCAGCTTTCCACTGAAAGGAAACCCGTGGAACAAAGGCACACAGTCACTTCATTTACTGAAACTGTGTATAATTTGTGGCTTGTATTCAAATGTGGGTTATTCAGTCTCTCTGGCACCGTACTCCCCAGTCGTTGCTTGTAATAAATTTCCACAAGACCTTTCATCAGTGGTCGCTGCATTGTTATCATGGCTGACACAGATCAGGGAGGCTCTCTCTCTCTCTCTCTCTGCCCCGAAGGTGCCCTGGATTCAGTGGAGGGGCAGATAGACTGGAGGGTGAGCTCCCAACATTAATATGCAGGCTGTGGCCAGTAAATTAGTTAGGAATCCGAGCCGGGACACAGCAACCAAGAGCTGTATAGTGCCCCCCCCCACCCACAGTTTAGTATGTTTAATAGACCCAAATAATAGACATTTTCAACATGATGTCTTGTTGCTTTATAATCACACTCTCAACAAAGGCTGGCCAAAACCGTTTCTTCAACCGAACCGAGGTGTGTCCGTCTGCCTCTCATAGAGACTGTGTGTGTTTGTCAGTCTTGGATGAATGATCATGTTTTTGCTTGTAGTTTACATCCTTTACTTTTTGCGTGACTCGTCCTTACTGGTTGGGGGTTGTATAACCTGAGCCAACCTCATGTGATGATGATGATGATGATGATGATGATGATTTGCGAGGTCTAAACTAATTTTAAAGATATATTACGCTGAGCAGAATGAAATGTTACTTTTTTTACTGCATTGTATTGTGTAATATTTATGCCTGTCCAGTTTAGTGTCCAGTGATATTTCACTGGAAATAGTTTGCAATTCATGTTCTGTTTGGTTCCTGATGGACAAATAGTCAAGATTGCACATAGCGTCTTTGTATATTGTCCACATTAATAACTCCCTGCTTAGTTTGTCAGCCTTGGATCCTCATTTCTCTTTACCCACGGAGTGCACACAAATTAATTTAGCTTTTTGTTTTTATGATCATGTCTAGTGTGGCATATAGGGTTGTCAAAAAAATCCATACTCGATAAATAATCAATACTGAATGAAAATGAGTATCAGATTCGATACTAACTTGCAATACTTTGATACTATTGTTCTAATCTTTATTTAAAAAAGTCTGCCTCTTAATTTTTATTAATTTTCTCCCCGTGGTATCGAGTATGGAGTATTTTCCTGGGTATCGGTATGGACTGTCAAATTCTAGTATCGTGACAACCCTAGTGGCGTATTCCTGAAAAGCGAATAGGATGGCTTTAATACCAGGAAGTCACAAGTTTTGATTATTTCTTACATAGCTGCCTTGATCTTCTTTCAATGTCGAACAGTTGACACAGAAAATGTAATTTAAAAAAAGAAAACTCTACATGGCCAAACGTGTGAAAAGGCAAACAACCTCTAATTAAATAGACATTTCTCCACAACAACCTTGTAACTTTTAATAAGTTAAAAGTAAAATATGTCAGATCTTTTGACCAGGCTGTCAAAAAATACTGTTGAACCTCCGAGAGCTTGGCAATCTCTGATATGGGATCGCATCAAATGAACAATACATGCTGTTTGAAGTCATATCTACAGTACTGATGATACATCAATATGTATAAATATACTCTGAATCACGCAGTCATCCCCAAAATAAAGTCCCACAAGATTTTATTGATGTCACCTTGCTGCAGAGCACCTGCTAGGAGGCTGTTTGACGGATGAGTTCAGTGTGATATGCAGTAGTTTCCAAGACAAAGATGGATGTGGAGAGTCAGGAAAGTAAGCAGTATATAAGGGAATAAATGACGGCTGCAGAAGACTAAGAAGAAAAGAGACGAGAGTCGGTGTGATTTGGCAGAGACAAATGCAAATGGTGGCCTTCATGCTCATCACTGTGATTTGTTTTTTCATGCCCCTCCGCACGCGTCCTGGCCGAGAGCTGGCCAGCTGTATGCCTGCTCTGCTCTCATAACTGTCAGGAGATCCTTTATCTGACGGACCTTTATTTACAGCTTTAATTTCCTGAGCTTTATGTGTTCCGCTCGCCCTCCACACCACGGTGACATGGGCGGATCCTGTCTGGAATGCACTTGCAAATTTTCAATAGGTCTTCTGAGCTTTCATTACATGTCATGTTTGAATGGCCAGTTGTTTTTTTTTATTTTATATATTTTCGTATTACCAGCAGGACAGGGATATATCTGCAGAAGGAGACTTTTTTTTTTTTCTGTGTCAATTTTCCGTCTATTGTTGGGAGTGGGAGACCTTTAGCCGACATATCTGATGTTGTCCAGGTCATGTTGTTGCTACCTGTTTCTCAGTCTGAGGCAGGTAGAGAGGGCTGCTTTGACAGAGCCTGTAAATCAATCCTATTCTCTGGCAAACAAAGATTGATCCCACAGTGGCCTGATGGTTGCCGGGCGGTGGGATCCAGGCCTCAGATTTGAGTGGGATGATAGGAGACAGATTCACGGCGTCTCAGCCTGCAGGTTCAAAGAGGCATGAAATAAACACTAGGCCACTGCCAATAACAGAAGCGGCATAAGTAAGAGTTCTAGCCTCTCCAGTGCACCTGCGGAAAATGGTATTGAAAACCTCGTTTGTTCATTCATCTGGGCTCCAAACCTGTAGATTTATTCATGAAACCTAAAGGAAAATCCAATACGGAATGAGTAGTTTTGTCCTGAAATTTTAACATTTTTCCTACCATCCACCTGATTTTCTTTCCTTAATTGGAATTGCATTAGGTTAAGTGTGTGCTCCAAGCATATTTTTTTTCTAAATCAAAGGCTAAACTCGTATTCACCTGTTGATTTAGCTTTATTTTAAACAGTGTCTGAATGCCTGAACTTGGCCTTGTGTGGTAAAGCTTTCGAAATAAATGAAATTCTCCAAACTATTTCCATAGATGCCTTGTAACCACATCTCAAGGTTGACAACTTCATTCCATAAACATCCTTTTCCCGAGGTAATTAATTTATTTTAATGACCGAAACCAAGTGGAATTTCAGTCATTGTAAATGTTAATTTTCCTCAACACGGAATGTTTTTGACATTGCTTTAATTATGCAAAGGCCAGGATATGTCTTTACAACAAGCTGAACATGTTGAGTTTGGAAATCACATGGTAATTATAGTTTTACACAGTGTGGCCTTAACTACTGTGGGCCATTATGGGGTGCACAAAAGTCATTCACAGAATCATTATCGCACCCTCTGAGATAACGGCACAAAAGAACTCCACATGGAAAATTACATTTGAGTCCTCTCATCTGCTATTTCATTACCTTGCTCTGTCTGATGGGTGAAATGGGTTCTCTTAATTTAAGGAGCTGGATTCCAGCTTGGTGAGTGGTTTATGTAATCTCACGGTAAGTGTAATTTCCCATAATGCCATGTCACAGCTACTACTCTGCTTAGCTACCGCATTCACTTATTGCAATGCAGGCCGTCTCCACCCTGCATCTCATAAATAAGACCATTTCTATGGTGAACACTCTGCAAAGACAGAAGTATGCTGAAGTATTATCTGTATACCACAAGTGTTTCTATGGGTGACATTCATACTTTCTCTTGAGGGGTATAATTAGTCCACAGATTGTACGGCACTAAGAGACCGTCTTCATTGACAACTGTTGTTACTCGTGTGTTGCAAGCATCCGCTTGATGTCAGGGGATACTAAAAAAAACGATCTATTAACGATGGGTTGATTTTTATCCCGAATAATTTCAGTATTTGAATGAGGACAAGTCAACAGAACCCATCTTCACTTGACATGATAAGATGTAGATAACAGGGTTACCGGTTTAGTAGATACATGCATAGATTGATTTTTCTTTTGTGGTATGCAATGCAAAAAGCACACACTCACCACTTTCTGTCCACACTACTACCTACTACTACCCCACATCCTCTTCCTCCTTCACTGCCAACACTAAGTCTCTCCATTATTCCACCACATTCCACATTATATTGGTAATAACTAGTTGAATGAATGAAGAAGGTTGCAATATCAATTCCAATCAAATATTTTGAAACCATATAAGAACTGGTTCTGCAGTCCAACATATAATGGGTCAACTGTCAATTCATAATGAAGTTATAGCATTAATCAGCATCTAATGTTTACAGATTTACGTAAACCTTCTGCAGGAATCACACTGATTACAATTTAGAAATGTGTTATAATATTCTTAAAATAAATGATGCATTTGTCATGTTACTTGGTATTTTCTTTCCATTCAAATAATAATAATGATCAAGTTCAAGTTCATTTATTCGTCTCTCTTGGGAGAAATTTGGTTTAGAGACAGGGTACTGCTGCATAAACAAACATGGAACATACAGAGACAACAATGCATAAAAACAATAAATCATCCAACATAGAAGGAAAGTATAGAGTGGTGAAGTCCCGCCCCTCCATTTCCGGGACATGGGTCCTCAAAAGCAAAAAAATATCAATGCGATTCAATGGGTAGATACAAATTATTTTCTGGTCCCGTTTGAATTGTGCCATGGATTTCACATATGTTCTTTGTGATATTTAAAGAAAATGTTTCACGCAAAGAAGACGACAATTAAGCGCGAAGAGTTTTGATAAAGTTAGGTTTTGTGTGAGCCGCTTTGTGAACTACAGCTCCTCGCTGTTCTCGTCGCGAATGATATACGTCACCACCCGCCGAGTCCGAAGTCCGCCGAGATGGCTGTTTCTCTGCTCCACTTCACCGCTTTTTTCCAAGGGCAGAATAAAAGTATCGAAAGGGGGGAGAACCACTATAAGTCGGGTCATGTGGAGAGCCGAGGGAGGGAAAAGGGCGATGACGTGACGTCACATACGCGACACAACATGTAGTCTTTATCATTGTGTTTTCTCAATGAATTTTAACTGAAGAATTGCACAATAAACGGTCAAACTCTTGACATGGAAAATTATAATTTAAGCCTATAAACAACATTTGTGTAATCCAAGGCATAAGGCACCGGGGGATCAGATAATAATTATTTTCCGTCCATTGAACACCATTCATTTTTTTCGCTCCGAAAGGACCCATGGCGCCGTTACTTCCTGCTTCCGCTTCGGCACTCTATATAACTGGTAACCAGATAGGGACGAACTGAGCTGTGCAAATTCCCCTACCTACTAGTCAAAAGTACAGTTCTAGTACACATTTAAAGTGCAGTGCACAATAAAGTGCTGGTGCATATTAAAGTGCTAATGATAATGATTAGTTTGCACATTCTCCAAACTGTTATCTAGCATTGCTAACACTTTCAGAATTTGTTGATATAATAATTAATTAATATTAATATGCAGTGTTTACTAAAGGATCATTATGAGGATAGTGAGAGACAATTTGTTGATTACAAGCAGATGGAGCGGCAAAATCAACCAGTTTTTATGGAGAAAAAAGTAAACAAAAGTATGCAAATGACATTATATATTATATATGTTTATGTTATAGTGTCTCTTATATATCTTTTAGTGTAAATCTCTATTCCAGTACTTTTTCTCTTTTTTATTACATGTTTATTGTATGCACCATACACAACCAAGACAAATTCCTTGCAAGTGAAAACTTACTTTGGCAATAAACCTATACTTCAGACTGTGCTACTTGAATAAAGATGCATCAGTTTGCACGTATTTCAGAAAAGCTTTTAAAATGAAAAGTCTATAGAGGTGGAAATGTGCAAGAAGCCTATACCAGGAGTTGTGGATGAACTGAATGTAGATGCAAGGTGTACTTGTAGCTTTTTTTTCACTTGTGAGTGAGACCCCTAGGGTCTTTGAGACCGTCACCCTGCCTTGCAGTGATATAATAGTTATACGACAATCGTCCAGTCGTTGCTGTGAAGCGAGAGCCTGGAAGTTGAAAGTCACTTCATCCAGCGCCGTCAGGTTTGTTGTGTTATCTCTCTCGATTTTCCCTCTGATAATGATCGGCATCCTGAAGACACGTTGGATCTGGTATGAGAGGAAAGCCCTCTGGAGAACATGGTTTGTGGGTAATGTCTTGTAGAAGTGAAGTGTTAATGTTTATCTGTTGCACACAGATTTAAGACATGCTCATTGATTTAGCCAATTCAAGGATCTCGACTTGTTTTTCTTCTTCTCTTGATAACTTGTGTGTATTGAGGTGTTACATAGCCTGTATAGCCTTTATCATTGGTAGAGTTGAGGTTTAATCATTTGTTGAATTTTGTAAGAAGGCTGTGCAAAAATGTACACTTTATCTAAATTTACATTTAGGGCATTTAGTAGATGTTTTATCCAAAGTGCCTTACAATAAGTAGAGATGTTCCGATACCATTTTCCCCTCCCGATACCGATCCCGATACTCGTGCTGTGGGTATCGGTCGATACCGAGTGCCGATACCGATACCAGTGTGTTTAACAAAAAAGAAAAAAAAAAAATCATACGCCTGCATGGCTGTGATATGATTATCATTGTTGTAAGGCCTGGCTCAGGTTATACCCTTTGTAAAACATGAATGATTACAGCAAATGGAAGCCATTTATTTATAAATAGAACAGTATAAAACAGTAGTGCAGCAGCAACTTAACTAAATAAATATAGGAATTATTATTAAAAAAAAAGTGCAGCCACCATATTGTAAAATAAAAAAGGCATTTAAATCTTTAAATAGTGCAGTATTTAACAATAGTGCAACCCTAACCCTATAATGATAAATTACGTGGTATCGGATCTGTGCCTGCAGTACTTGCCGATACCGATGCCAGCATTTTTGGCAGTATCAGAGACATTTCCAATACTGGTATTGTAATCAGAACAACTCTAACAATAATACATCTGTCAGAAAGTACAACAGTGTTTCGCTATCAGTACACGTCGTTTTCCTTCTAGACATTAAAAACGCTTTATTGAAACTACTGGCAGCCACTCTACATAACTTATTCTTACTTATTCTTACATAATTACTTTTATAAATGCCTCTAATTCAGCGTTTGAACTTGAGGAAACAAACCTTTGCTTCCGAACCCCATCTCGCTGTGTAAAATAAGCCGAAAGTGATTACGAGCACAGTTCATTATTTGGTTGGGATGAGAGGAGCACATCTAGAAAAAAAAAATCCCAGCCTGTTAGTGGTTGAAATGGGATTTTTTTCCCCCCTCCCTCATCAGTTTGTGAGTTAGTTCTGCTGTGTCAGCAGTCGGCACACAAAAACGGAATTCAGTAAAAGCTCTCTCTGCACTCTGGGAGTTTTTTTTTCTTTTCCCTCAACAGCTTGCTCCCATCCCCCCTTTCCCTCTCATGAACTGACATGCTGGAAGAAACATATGCTCCTATTCCCACTTCCTGACAGCTTGTGCTGCTTGAATTGGAACTTGCTCAGGGAGGAAGCAGTTGTCTGGAAAGAGGGGAGAGATTAAAAACAGGAGGGAAACCTCAATGAATTGTTCGTTAAGGGAATAAAACATTAAAGCAGTTTGACACAAACTTATATTTAGAGTCTAATATGTTTCTGCGTTGTCATGAGCTAGACTGTAGATGAAAAGTTGCTCCGACTTACAGTCGTCATGTTACTGAATGTTCGTGACTTTGATTTGCATGTGAGCAAAACAGGACGGTGTCATTCAATTTTACACACTGGATTCGTTCAGTACTGTCGCAAACGCAAACTCAGAGATGTTTGAGTTCACAGCCCGATCATGCAATCATGTACTTACTTTGTTTATGTAATAACTAAATGGGAATGATGCTTGAAATAAAGCTTCAGGTTGAGCGTGAGCATTCACAGTACAGACAGCTGCGTTGGACAATGAGAAACATACTGGAAACGGGCCTCGGGTCTACAGCCTGTCAGAGAACTTCCTCTTTAGTTTCCTCATGGATGGCTCGTCCACTTGTTGCTTTTCCCATTGTCTCCGAGAGAAGACAGAAGTTGCCTTTTAGACGTGCCTTCATTGTATTTTTGTGCTCAGTTGCTGTGCCTCAGAGCAAGCTATTTCAAACAGTCAGGCTCCTGCCTACATTATATTTACCCGTAATTAAAGGTACAGTGTGTAACATTTAGTTATTTGGTGTATGATCACCTGAAAATAAGCTTGTGTTTTGTATGCCTTAGAATGAGCAACTACATCCAAAGAGGGCCGCCACGTTTCTATAGTAGTCTAAAATCAACCTCTACGTGATAAATGATGCCATTTTTTCACACTTTCTTGCACATTCACCACGGAACATTTGAAATCACTTCTGACTTTATGTAACTTTACCACCTTAATAAACACTGTCAAAGTCTCTTGAAGTGCTGGCCTGGCTGTGGCTGCTAAAGCCACTTTGTGCAGAACGCTCTCCATTCACAAAGGCCACACATTTCATTCTGGCCACAACACTGCTGAATCTCATTTTTACCACACGCATGCTTTGCTGGAGCCCAGCACTCGCGAAGCTGCAGTGTGTCATAGTCGTTTTCTCATCAAAATGTGGAATAGTCTGCTGTTTCGATGTTTCTGGACATGCAAGGCATTCTGCTCCAGATGCTATCATCGCATAATGATGCAGTCCTTGGTTTATTAGCTGCCGATTCAGCCAGGAGCCATTAGTCTTGTCGATAGCCGCTGGTGAGATGAGACTTCATCTAGCTGTGTGAGCAGCGAGGTAAGGTGCGAGAGGCCGCTTCTTGGATTGAGCCACAGTCTGTAAACGGGCAGTTCTCTCTGATGCCTGCAGGTTACCATCCTCCTTCGTCTTCTTCGAAAAAACAAACACACAAACTCCAATGGCTTCTCCGTGGGCTTCGAGAGTCTAATTTCTATATGCCGCCATGGGCGACGGCTGTGGCTGGCCACAATGCTTTTTTTCCCTTCGACTTTTATGTGCATAGTCTTGCTGAACTTCAATGTTTTTTGGGAGAAATATCTTTCTTCACAATCAGAGTGTTGCACACAGTTATACCTGGACGTTGCCAGTGACAAATATGGTGTCGCGTGTTGGGCAGATTTATTAAAGGAATCAACTTAAGGTGGCATTTCTGATGCAGTACAGATTGTTAAAATATAAGCTGACTGAGGGTGCATTTCAAGTGCTCCTTGACTAAAACCGTCTAATATTTTGGCTTGTGATCGTACCATTAATGTATATGATTCTCATTATGATTATCAGTGTTTCCCCTATAATGTCTTCAGCATGGCGGCGCATCATTTCAATGGAACCACCTACTTTAGATATTCAAATTATGGTGGATCCATTTGAAAAGTTATTAGGACTGAGCAGATCTGGGGTAAAGCTCTCAAAGCAAACGTTTTTTTAAATACTATTTTCTAGCAACTTCTGAGAAAAATACCTGCATTAAATGTATTACTGAAATTACTACTACTACTAATGGTTGCATCGGGTATTAGCAATTTATGAGGGTGTCGTTAGGATGATGTAAAAATGGAGGACATCCATCCATTGTAAATCAAATCAACTCATTCTAGGCAATGTCCAGGCTTGTTTGGCTGCTCCTGCGCCACATTGTCCTCTCAACTAACAGTGTCTTCTATTTTTCTTGTAGCAGATGTCCGCCATTCTCTTGTGGAGAGTGACCGTGGTTGTGTTTGTTTATTTGGGAATTCCAGGTCTTTCCCTAGTCTGCTCCAGGCTTCAGCTTGGAGAGTCCAACCGCCATGATTGATCCCAGCAGCTGGAGCGGCAGCGAGAGCCCTGCCGAGGACATGGAGAGGATGAGCGACTCGGCAGACAAGCCCATGGACAATGATGCCGAGGGGGTGTGGAGCCCTGATATTGAACAGAGCTTCCAGGAGGCCCTGGCCATCTATCCTCCTTGTGGACGCAGGAAGATCATCCTCTCTGATGAGGGAAAGATGTATGGTGAGTACAGATGTGGGAGTGTTTAAGTTTGAACTCAAGTGCTATTTGTGCAGTTGCATGTTTTCCCCTAATAGGTGAAAACTGACGGAGCTCAAAGAAAACAAAAAAAAAGAGAGTGAAAATGACAATTTGTAGTTGTACATGTTTTTTCCCTGCTTGCTATATTTTCTCATTTAACAGAAAGACTTGAGATAGCCATCGATCTCCTCATTTTACATCACAGCAAAAATCGTGAATACCTTTTCCAACCTATTCCTTTTTAAAAAGAAAAAACAATATCAATCCATCGCTGAGCCCAGTGATCTTATATTCTAAGAAAAACAAATGTATCTGCGATGGCGACTATGCAGCCGCTATTCTGGTTCACTTAAGTGCAAGTTTACAAGTAAAGCAGCATGAACTATTAGTCAGTAGCAGATGGTACTGTGGCTTCCACCAGCTGTGCCCCCTCTCCTCCCGCCATTTCCCCCATTCCTGGCTGGGTGATGTCATGGAAAGAGAGAATATTTTTTTCTCTGTTGTTGGAACGTCTCACAGCCAGTCAGTCAGTGTCAAGTGAAAGCAGAAAGCCCCTCAGAGCATTCGCTTGCAGCTGTCATGTGACCCGCTCCGGCCAAACGAAATGTAAATTCTAGGAGTTTTCAGCGAAAAACCCCTCAGCTGCTACTACAAAGATGTGGGCTCAGACAACAGGACCCTCCCCACTGTCTCTTCCTCCAATTCCCTCGTCCCCACACAGAGCGAGGCTGCCAGAGGAGCTGTCCCTCTGCTGTGGATTAAAGCATGACGGTTTGGTTTTTTTCCTAGTTAGAAACGAGCAGCGCTAAGTGCAGTATTCTCAATATGATGCTAATGTTCAGCCTGCTGGCTGTTTAATATTCTTCTAAATATATCCTTTTCAAAGTTATGGAGCAAGTAGAAACACAGCGTGTTGAAACGACGCGATGCTGATTTACATTTTCAACATCAAATACCCAAATGGAGGTTGTAGGTAGGGATGGAAATTTATAGGATTTCAATTGTTGATTTCCATTATCGGGATAATCCTAAATAAAATTCGACAATCGAATTAGATAAACTAAATGAGTTTAGATAAATGAGAATTATTGTTACTAGCATTTAAATAAAAAATTGTCACATTCTAGTTTTCTTTTTCTGGACTCTGATTGGACAAAGATTGTTGCTTCAGATGTGGTCAGTATCTGGTTACACATTGATTCACCAGTAGCAGAATCACTGGGCTGGCTGTCCTACCATTACTGAGTCAGAACTGTTTGACACAAGCATACAATGCTTTTCTTACATCTTCCTTTTTTCCAAAGACAAGGTCAGGAAAAACTAATGCTTGGTTTCATGTTACAAAATGATGAAAGACGGGAGTGCTTTTTTTCTTTAGATGAGGCAGGATTAAGGATGCAGTCCTCTTTCTTAGCATATCAGAATTGGTTGTGCCTTTTGTTACAGATTGGTTTCAGTCTGATGTTTGGGGGCCTTTTTCTGCTGGTTGTAACAGAAACAATCCCATCATGCCATGACTCCACCAAATCTGGGAAGACAAATACATTGGAAATATTTTATACTCGAGCAGGGAACAATCCAATGTATTTAAGAAGGTGTTATTTTCTTTAGTATGTTATAAATGGTGACATTTAGAGGCATCGGGACAATCAATGAGTGCTGCTGATTGTTATATCACTCTGAGTTTTGGTAGACAATAAGGTTGTAGCTGTAGGGAGTGGCCAACTGTGTGGATTATCTGTTAAAAATGAACTCTCAGAGGAATGCTTGGAATGTGAATCACCTCCTCTTCTACTAGTCGCTTTTAAATGCTCTGTCCATTTCCTTATTCCTCATTATGTGAAACAATAAGCAAACAACTGTTCCAGTTTTATGGGAGCACAGTATTGCTTTTTTTAATGCAAATGGTTTTGTTTTTTTTAAAATTAAAATAAAATACAGACGGATGAAAAATATCTAACCCACTCCCACCGCAGCATGTGATTGATTAAATTCTTGGAAATATTGTAAGCTTCAGTATTCAGTTGCAAAATAAATGTTTCTGTGTGAGGCGTTTATCAAATAATATAAAAATGTTTCTGTGTGAGGCGTTTATCAAACAATATAAAAATGTTTCAATGCTCGGTAGATTAAACTACTTTGCTTCATCTGAGCCACCGCGTCTGACAGGGGAGCGTATTGTTGAAAGTGAAATATATAAAGGCAGCTTTGCTTTTTTTGAGAACGCACCTGGCAATCCAAACCTGCGCTGCATGCTATTAAAGCAAATATGATCTTTTTGCCATGTGGATATGTGTTCTTCATAGGATGCCTCTGAATTCCATTTGTGCCGTGCTCCTTTCTTACATTGCACTTCTTTGGATTGCCATCAGAGATGATAAATTACTAATGAAGTGGTCCCCCATGCTGCTACGAGGGATTTATTTGTCCAAAACATTCAGTGATCTGTCTTTTTTAGAGAGGAAGGGTTCAGCTTATCATGACGAGGCTGATACGGGGCTGTAATCCCGGTCCATAGGGTTTAAAACACAGACCGATGCCACACAAAACGTCTCATGGCATCTGCGATGAAAGTTGGCTGCAAGCAGACTGGTATTTGTATGAGAGACCCCGGGGATGGCATAGTGTTCCATACACAGAGCTCATCACAAGAGGAGCTGCCCTGAGTGCCCTTAAGCCCTTTGTTATCCTGGGGTAGAGTGCAGTTAATTAGCAACAGTCTCTATAGCAACTGCGTTGTGGTACAAAACAATTTCTAATTTCTGCTTCTTAGCTTATTGTGGTGTTTACCTGAAGTGTTTCGGATGTGCTGAGACCAGCATTGGCTGGCGTTGTGCCCATTCTCTGAGGCTAATTGTGACTGCTGTGGAAGACGCCACATCTGCATAGACAGCCAGTACCTGCCCCGGCCCCAGAGTTTACTTAGGAGCATATTTTAAACAAAGTAAAGAGAAATAGAGGGGCCTGGCCCCCAGCCAAAGGCCCGAGACTCTGCACTTGCATAATTCACCTGCTGTGCTAGGCTGCATTCATTTATCACAGAAATAGAGTTGATAAATGAAACAACACGCTTCACTCAAATTGTATGTTTATTCATTGAGTTATGTATTTGCACTTGCCCCGCAAGCTAAATGACATTGGTGAATTTTTCTCAGTTACCGTTGAGGGAAAAAGGGAAGAACTGATTTTTATTCCATCTACTGACAAACAAGTATGTAAATACATACTCGACTTGCAGGCTATGTTACGCCCATGGTGTTTCTGCTGCCGGAGAGGTGAGTCCACCAAGAGTATTGGATGTCAGCAGCTGTATTTTCAAGCGCCTATCGCAGAATAATATTTACTGTTCATGGGAACTCTAAGCTACTTTTATATGCTTGTGTCATTATACCTGGTTGTGATGGACAGCGGCAGCAATCATGCCTTTTTTAGATGTATATTTATCCTAAAATAAGGAACGGCGTCTACAAACAAGCGCTACATGTTGTGCTATTCGCCTTGCGGTCGGACTGCTGGGCGCTATGCGTCTGTCTGCATGTGTCTTTTGATGTAAAGCTTTTCCTATTACCACTCTGCTGTTTGCTCTACCAACTCGTCAGTCATCCAACCCAGACCCCTCCTGTGGGAACTAAGTGGCACTTGGTTTGCAGAGATGCCAAGGATGAGTTAGATATAATGAGTAGACCTGGCTTGCCCCCGATGGCCCAGCACTGTGCTCCTCCGAGCATGCTCTGAGACAGAGCGGGCGGACCTGGTCCTCCCCGCTGGGTGGATAATGAGGAATTCTAGGATCAGCTCAGGCTCTCCGAGTCACCTACATTCACGCAGAATGGAGTGTGAGGAACTTCATTGCAGGAGAGGCATCACACACCTCCAGAATAATCCCTCATTTGTTCCCCCCGCCATTGTCAGTGCAAGACTACCGTGTTTTCACACACATGGTAGTGGGAAAAAAAAGTCCAATTATTTTATGTCTTTCACAAAAGGAGTAACTGCCCAAACTGTAAATAGAATTGTTGCAGGCATGATGAGGGAGGAAACAAGTCATTTTGAATTAGGATTTTAGACTTGGGTTGCGACAAACTGGAAATGCATTCATCGCGGGTCGCTATGGAGATGTCTTTCAACCTGACACTGCAGCGGCAGGGATCGAACATTCAAATGGGTCAACAAGCACGAATACACCCACGAATCACACTTTTCCTGAACGGGGTGCAACACATGTCCGACACATCAGCTGTACACGACGGGTGTTTGTATTATGGATAGGGATTTTGGTTAGTGTAATTGATGTTAATATGTTAATGAGAAGAGAGAGACCAAGGTGCTGTAAATGTTGTAACCACTAAGGTGCTCCCAGAAAATCGGATTTAATTTAATTGTGCCATTCAGCAGCAATGGGTCTGGAAACCAGAGATTAGCCCTTGATAGCGGTCTCGTATGAATAGTCCACATCATTTGAAAGCATATTCACTGGAGAGCGTTGCATGCAAAGTATGAAAGGTGTATCGGTTTGTCTTCATGTCTCTCCAGTGGTGTGAAACACTATTTGATTTGGACTGATGCATTATTCAGGGCTTGAAGGGCACACGCAACAGCTGACTAGGGATGCCCCGATTGATCTGTATAGCCAATAGAAGTGTTCAGAAGATTGCCGTTAAGGCTTTCTAGTCGCCTTCCTAGAACTATATATATATATATATTGTTGGTGTAAATGTAGTGTCTGTTGTCGTCTGTGATGTGTAATTTACTGTCAAGTGAAGACAAATCTCCCTACGGGACAAATAAATCTAAATCTAAATCTAGCTCCAAGCAGCTTGTAATATATGTTAAAACTGCTACTGGCAAATACGTTTTTAATCAAAGCAAATATTTCACTACAATACATTAATGTATCTCCTAATCATTTCAATTGTGCATTAGGTAAATAACCACTATAGATCATTTTTGGGACCATTCCAGTGTGGTGGTGTCTGGAGTCCTGCACACCAGCTGCAAAACAAAAATACACACAAAAATAATTGGTTTCAGCCAATATTAAGTTCAGAAATGATGTGACCCCGGCATCTCTGCTGAACCAGGTAATTCAAGTATTTTAGGTTTGGATGTGGTCTTTTCTCTTTTACAGCTGGTCCTTCTGCACCTTCTGCAGCCGACAGAAACATCCAGGAAAAAGATGATTTGGAATCTTAGTTGATTTCACTGCGCTTGTTTCTTTGCAATTTATGAGACTCAGGCCCAAAGTGGATCTACGCTTAGAATTCGTCCTGTTGCTTAGGAGCAGAATTGATTTTGAAGTACATAATATTTGATTTCAGTCTGTACAGGGGAGGCAGATTTCAGCTCCAACTCATGTCCATGTTGTGGTTCGTGTGAGATCCTGCCCCAAAGCCTCGGCTGCTTATCCTGAGCAGTGGCTCGAGGTGGAAGCAGCACTGATGATTTCCAGACCGATAAGATGTAAAAGGATTTGATTGAACAAAAAGAGATGTACTCATATTTAATATAAATTCCTATTTAAGAACCGTAGTTCCAGTGTTTTTCTTTTCTTTTCCTTTTTTTAACCAATGTATTTCCAGAGCTGCCTTGCTGGAAAGAAGCCAGACAAAAGGATCAGCGAGGCTGTGTTTGTGATTTTCTACCCGTCTGTGTGGAAGTGTTTGCACGGAGCGGTTGGATAGCAGGCCGTGGCTCTCTGCCTGCCATGAATCGGGAGTACACGGGGTGTGTCCCTGCTCTGAGGTCTGTGTGAGGCCCCTCCGAGTCGGGCTTCTGGTTTCAGGTTGCATGCTCCCAATTGGCTGCTTTTGTTTGACTAAAACACAGCGAGACTCCCAGCTTCTTAAAGACGCAGTGTCACTTTCTGTGCTCACTTCAAGAAGTCATCCGTTTCATGCTGATTACATCATATCCCGTTGATGAAACACTTTTATTCTGATGAGATCATTTCATACTGATGGGACCATTTTGTGTAATCAACGTATGAATGGAATCTGAATGCAGCGTTATTCTCTCATCCGAGCACAGGGCCTCCGCTCCGCTGCTAACGGAGACCCTCATCTCTTTCTCTGCTATTTGTGGAATTTAAAAAAAAAGGTCTTTTAACACTGAACTGCATCCCTGGAAACAAAGGAAGACTGTAACCATAGCCATAAAATGATAATACTCAATGCTGTGTTATTGTCCGACCCCGATTTAATACATGACCCTTCATATTATTATCCTTGTAATGTAATAGTGATTGCATGTTTATTATTATGTGACTATCATGGATATTGTAACTATTGGGAGCCTTGTCTCTTTCTAAACTTGCACTTCCAACATTCAGCCCGAACTCCCTCGGCTTGTGCTTGTGATTACAAAAAGAACGTGAGACAGAAGTTTGACTTTTCACTTACCCATAGTGGTCACAGCCAACATGTCTTCCTTTGTGCTCGGATGCTGAATTGATCCTGAGAGATTGAAAACATTGATTTGACTCAGTGTCTTACTTTGTTGTGGAGAAGAGGGGGCAGTGCACCTCCATGACTGTCACCGCCGCGTTCACACGTTGGGAATCGCCACACAGCCCGTTCCTCGGGAGACTCATAATTACAGCCGTCCTTTCAGATTAGTCCGGCAGCCTGTCCAACTGTGGCTTCACTCCCCGGTCGTTTATTTCATCCCTTTCCCTCTCCTGAGAGGCACACCTCAACACAATGGCCAGGCCAGCCTCTACAATAATGTATGTGATGATAAACACAGTGGCTCCTAATTGATAGAGTGATTCAGACAACGGCTGCCTGTGCAAATTGGTCCCCTGTGAGTGTATTGCACAGAGTTGGGGCTAGTGGGTTTCTGGCCTCGTTGGAGAGGCGTAGAGCCGGGAGAGAGGAAATAGAATGGGCTGGGCCTGCTGAGTGATAAAGAGGCTGTCGTTGCCTCCTCAGCCCCGTATGAATACAGCCACAGTTCAGCAGAGGTTGGCTGCTGTAATCCTCTCAGTGTCTCCAGGAAGGCTCAGGTTAGTGACCTGCTGCTTTGTGATGTCTTGTAAGATTTTGAGAGAACACCTCACCTTTAATCCCCCACTGTTCAACTAACACATTAGCTCAACTGCTCCTGACCCAGCTCCTGCAATAAAGCCTTTTATCCAGCTCAATAAGGTCATTTGAAGTTAAGTATTGATTTCTTTTGGTGTCCAGAGAAAAAATGGATTTTTAAAGAGCTGTTAATTACAGTTGCACACTGCATTATGCAGAGAACTTACATTTGCCGGGGACTGGATTTTTAAACCCTGAGTGATACTTATTAACTTAAGTGTAACAGTGTAATGTTCATCAAATTAATACAGGAAACCAACAATTATTGCCATCATGTTTTCTTCTCTTTTCCTCCTGCAGTTGTTAAATGACATCCGACTGCAGAATAAGAACCACTAACTTTTTTTTCCTCAATTCACCAAACTTCTAATATTCGCAGTACTACTCAACAGAAGTGTATGGATATGACGCATTAATTAGCATTTTCTTTTGCTAATCTATTGGACATTCGTTTAAAATGTTGAGATAAATTTAGTAGTTGGTGAGTGAGTTTTTTGTTCACGAGGAATATGTTTTATTGGACAAAAGACAGTGGCCTTCTTAGTAAATAGAAGCACATGTGACAAAGAATAAATACCCATGGTGGTGCTTGCATGGTCATAAAATAGAGATGGGTTTTATAAATGCAGTGTAAGGAACATGTACTGTCGAGGGTAAAACATGGATATGGACAGAAAACAGAAAACCCTACTCGTCTTGCCTCAGATACTCTCAGGCTTAATTGTAGGCTTTCTTGTTTTTATGTCCCTGCTTTTTTGTCTAAATGAGGACTGAATAGACTTGTTTCCTGTGGATATATGGGAGGAACACCCATGTTCATGTCGGGACAGAACTGAAAGAGCATGTGAGAATTTTATGAGACATTAAAAACACACATGTGTAAATGAGACAATGTTAAAACTATCACCATAATAATCACGTTCCACCGAATCCAAAAAAGTGTTAAAGCCAAAAACATGCAACACAAATGAAAAGTTTGATGTGTGTGTGAGTGTGTGTACATTATTCATCCCTTGTTATATTTACATAATGGGAGACTGAAATCAAATACATGAAACATACATTAGAGCCAGTTTAAGGAGAAGATAAATGGGCTCCAACGTTTCCGCCTGAAGGATTGTGCTTGCGTCTGAGAAGGAGGAGGGATTTCCATTGTGTGTCAGAGAATAGGTTTAGTGTTTGTGAAAGCATTGTGGCGTCACACATGCAGCGTCCGGCCTTGAAGTCTTACGCACCTACACTTCTGGTTTGAGGGTTCAACAATACGGGAAATTAAAGCCCTTGTAACAGGCGGCTGGTGGACTGGGGTCAGATATTAAGATCAGCAGACGTTATCGTCTGAGTTTTATTCCCAAAGGGAGAAACAACTTGTCAACACACTAAACACATATTTTAGGGAACAGCAGGTCTGGCTAGCTGCAGACCTTATTATATTTAGTTGTATAATTGTTTAAGATTACATAAGTGATATGATATGTCTTCGCAGCGACAGTTATGCTTCATTCATTCCCGTGAAATAATTCCTAGTCGCCAGCAAAGCCTTTGGCCTCTGCTTCGGCGCTAAGATAAAGCTGATAGCATTAGCTCGCCGTTTTCCCTCCAAAAATGGGCACCGTCTGTTTCCTTTCAAGCCACAGGTTCTCCACCACTTGGCAAGCAGTGGGTTACCATTGATGTTGCAAGTAAAAGGTTTCCTGCCCCTGCCTGCTATTCCCAAAAACCTGGGCCGAATGCCTTCATACTGTTGGTTTAGTCTATTGTGATGCTAATGTCCGCCTGAGACCCTTGAGTCATCTATCATGGATGACAGGAAAGCCGGGGCCATTGTGTTGGCCCACCACACACACACACACCCACACCCACACACACAGTCGGACACAACTTTAAACTGGAAGAAATGTAACTACTTATTGATTAATTTGTTGTTCATTTTTTAGAAAATAATAGTCGATAAATAAAAGTGAAAAATGGTGAGCAGGGGTGTCAAACTCATTTGAGTTAAGGGGCCAGATCAGTAAAATCCTGACATAATTATCTATGAATCATAACTTCAAATGGCAGAAAGCATCAACAGCCAGTAGTAAGCATGGCAAGACAGGAAGTCAAGTCAAAAGAAAAATGAAGACATAAAGGCAATGCACTGGGTGCAACATAGGGCCCTCCGTGTTGACCACAGGTTATACTACGTTTGTACATCAAATACTTTGTTTGTTGTGTTTATTCCACAGATATATTTATCGTATATATCCGTGCTGACTGTCAGTGGACAAATTTGAGATAGCAGTTTGATTTATTGAAAAATGGCAGACATCTCTGTAATTTGTACACTTAAACCGTGAGATTGACACCCCTGACATAGAGTATACCTATTAAACTCATGTTTGAGAGACTTGGAACCAGCAAATATCTGGAGTTTTGCTTTGTCAAAATGCTGAATGTGATTGTTCCAGTGGTGTATTTGATATGTGTGCTCGCTCTACTAATGAGTATTGTTCAGGTCTATAAAATACTATATTATTGTTAGAGAGAGAGGGAGGGAGGGAGGGAGGGAGGGAGGGAGGGAGGGAGAGAGAGAGAGAGAGAGAGAGAGAGAGAGAGAGAGAGAGAGAGAGAGAGAGAGAGAGAGAGAGAGAGAGAGAGAGAGAGAGAGAGAGAGAGAGAGAGAGAGAGAGAGAGAGAGAGAGAGAGAGAGAGAGAGAGAGAGAGAGAGAGAGGCAACACACACGCAGGCAATCTGCCGACTGATTCTCGGCCAGGCCCAGCGCCGTCACATGGCAGAGTGCTGGGCCAGATGTGACTGTGGTTGTGCCGGCATTAGAAAAAAAGTGCTGTTCCAGGAAATGGAGGCTTTTTTAAAAGAGGAAAAGAAAAAAGAGCTGGAGAAGAGCAGTAAAGTATTGTTCTTGACCGCTCAAAGGATGAAACCATGCCAGTTAAATGGTTTAATATGCCATTACTTAAATTAGCTTCGGAGTTTGTGTTTCACAGGTGCATGAAGGCTTTGCTAGTGAGTTCAATGACATGTCTTTGCTTTTGATTCAGTGCTCCTATATGGTGGGAATTTAGCCATGAAAAATAAGCCATGTATAATTAATCTGTGGTATGGACTTTTCTCATTCTGTATCTGATTATGAAATGAATAGTAACTAATAAATTAAGCACATTTAAAATGTGTGAAAATCAAAGATGTTTCAGAAATGTTTTCACTTAAATTAATTGCAATTACAATGAACGATGAATCATCAGCAAATATAGCTGAATTAATCGATGAGTCCAGACGTCTGACATCAGGGGAAAATTCATATACATATCTCGTAAACAAACGTGTGTTTGTGTGTCGCTAATAGTGGGAAGCTGATTGAGAAATGCAGCAACAATAGAGTTTGATAACCAAGCATTTATCAGTTAACTGTAAAGGTCATGTTTTGGTGCCGGTCACCCAGAACTGAAGAGCAACGGTTTTATACACGTTGTAATCCAGGAGGAATGTCGGCATACATGCGATGTAAATCTGAAGTATGGTGTGTTTGGAGTAAATAACGTAACTCTCATTTTTCATTTATTTGAAAAATCTCACTCTCTTGTACAATTCTGTTCTACTGCGACGGAGCTCACGTCCACAAGGGGAATAAAATGGATCAAGGAACACTATAGTTGCTCCGATGGCTCTTACTGGTGAATGACTTTGTTGTTTCGGAATTTGAGGGGATAAATGCATTTTACAAATAACTACACTGAATCACAACAGCTTTCCCCCAGCGCTGTAGCCAGACTGCTGCTAATGCACCCCAGGATTTCATATGTACTCACTGTGCAATACCATTTAGTATTTAGTATCTCCTATATGTGTCTTTATCCAGCTTGTATGTATCTTGTTTTTATTGTTTTTATTGTCTGTTTTTTGTTGGTTCTGTTCGCTTGTATCATGACCTGGATTTTGCCCAGTTATTTGAGTTGCTCACAATTATGAATGATAAACGCCATAACATGAAACCAATTAAATAAAAAAATTGTTTAAAGCCGGATCCTGAAGTAAAGTCATTTACAAATTCTACCTATTGGTCATATGTGACAATGGGCCCTAGTTTTGTAGACCAGGCTCGGTCAGCTCTCAGCGCACGTGCGCCACGCCGACGGGGTGTGTCCGCCTGGACTTTGCAAGTTTCGTGCACCGCGCAGGCTCCCGCAGGCACACCTCCCGTCACTCCCACCCGCACAAGTGGGAAAGAGGGAGGAGAAGAAGGCGTGAGTGGGAGACGAGGAGGAGACGAGGCGTGGACTGGGATTAACACAGCCGATTCAGATCTTCACCAATCAAATGAGCTCCTCTCCTCTCCTTTAATGCGTTAGGGGAGGTTCAGTGCAAGATCCGTCACTTGACAACCCGATGACAGAAGCAGCGCCGCCGCTCCCACCACGCACATCATGCGCTGTGCGCGCGTATTATCATAATAAAAATGCAGATATGATAAAAAACAGGAGAGAGAGAGAGAGGGAGATGTTTTGGTCCGAGAGGCTGAGTTTCCGTAACGCGTGCCATCCGCCTTTGATCTGACGTCAGATGTGACGGGACAATCTATATAGATATAAATTCACGTGTTGATTCAATTAGTCCCATTAAATAGTGTTTGTTGTGACTATTTATTGCATTTAAATGTGCCTGGAACTGTGGAAACCTGCCCGTGAGGTCTCGGTGACGTGTACGCACTGCGCACCGTCAGCCAAACTTCCACTCCGCCAGCTGTAATTCGCCTTCAATGAATGGACTTTATTTGCGCCTTGCGCCGAGAGTAGACCAGGTTGGAGCTGGCGAGCTTTCAGCACAGTTTGGCGAGGCTTTTTGCCACGAAACTTCCACTACGCCAAGCTGAATCTGTGACGCCTCCCCCTGCTGCGCCGCCATACCCATCTTGGCGCAGGCGATCCACCAAACTGCCAAACTGACCGTGCGCAAGGCTGCGCGGGTCGAAACTTGCGTTACGCCGCCCTGCGCCGCGCCACGAAACTAGGGCCCAGTGTGTTCATTGGCCCAGTTATTATCAGGTGGTAAGATGTCAGATGTTTCTTTCAGTGTGATCAACTTTGAGACTGTAAATTTAACGTTAAGTGTATTTAAATGGATGCTGCAGGTGTCATGGTTGTAGAGTTAGTTAAGAAGTTGATTGGGTGAGCCCTCACACGAGGGAACCGTGCCCAAGCATGTTTGACCCCCAAAGTCCGGTTTGTCTGACTAATGTGAGTTCTCCTAACGACTTTGGCATGCTTCAGACTGGTGGTGTGAGTCGTACCGGAGGGAAGTTGGACACTCCGTCTTTTTGTAATAAAAATGATGCTCTGCCCTCCGTCCAAATTCTCCTGTCTCCGTAATTCTCCGTAAAGTTTCAGTCATGTTCTCTGTGCTGTTTTCTATTGTGATGACTCTGAAGACGGCTCTTCTTGGAAACTACGTAAAGCCTTGTTTGTGGCGTATGTACAAGCCTTCTTTGGCCTGGTTTGGGGGCAACTGGGCCTAGTGTGACTGTGCCCTTAGACCATGGCATTCTTAAGGAAGGGTATGGGGCGTTATTTCCGGGTGTGGTGTCCCCTGAGGTTAGTCCACAGCTGACTTGTGACAATACACTCCTTTTGTTATTCACAACCGAGGGGGGCGATCCCAGGTTCCTTGGATGAAGGATGCCGAGGGCCAAATTGGATTTCTGAATGAATGAGGAATAGGCTACTTGGGGACCATCGACAGAAAGTTGAGCCTCCAACTCTCCGTGGGGCTGCTGCTGGAGTGCCTTTCATATGTCACAAGTCCTCCAGAGTCATTGAGATTCAGAGGAGAGTTCAGTCTGACCAGGTGGAGGGTTCCTCCAGCTGCTTAACAGCACAGTCTGCTCAGGGGTCACACTATAAATATTTAATCCTTTTCCTGCTGATTTGAGTGACAGGAACAGCCCATGAAGCGTTAATTTGTCCAACCAGGTATTTGCACAACTGCAAGTCTTAACGTACAGAAACATTCTCAGTTGTCGTAATGTTCAAAGCCGATGCAAGAAAAAACCATCAAGGCCATTTAACATGTCATTATCTACCAATAATGTGTCTTTTATACTCGCTGCAGATGGATATACATCGCCTTTATGATGTGATGTCTCACTTTAAGATCAACTGAGATGCGAGATCCTCCCAAAATATTCAAAAGCAGTATTTTTTTAACCTGTAAATGCATGATGGTATTCTTTAAGTGTATTTTTAGTGAAAATAAAAATAGATTTAGCTTAAATATCAGAGGCTAATAACTTTGTGGTTGTACGTATTGTTTTTTTCAATGTGATTTTTGTCATCCAACACACACAATTACACAAAATATATATTATTTTATACCACATTAGTGTGCAATATCTCTCTACCAAGCAAAGTATTCACTTGACTTGATCCCCCTCTTGATAGCTGTTGGTTGACACTGAAATCTAAGAAACATCCAACAAACATACTGTAAAATGTTAAATGCATTTCAAATGTCACTTATCGAGCTATGTGAACATTTTTCTCCAGATTCCTTAAGAGCAGTTTCTGAGCTTTTTTTCTACCAGGATGGAGATGTGTGAAGACCATGTCAGGTTGTTTGTGCTGCTGATTCCCAGGAAGTTTAAACTTAAAAATGTGCTCCACCTCAGCTCCACTGATGTAGACTGGGTGTCTTTCCCTCCTTTTTCTGAAATCAACAATCTGCTCCATGATTTTACTGACGTTGAGCAGTAGATTTCTCAGCACCACGTTTGATTTCCCCTCCATAAAAAGTCTCCTTGTTGTTTGTTATCAGGCCGATGACGCATATTCCTCAAGATTGATGTGGTTCTGACCACACTGTAACTGCTTTTTTTCCTGATGGTTTGAGCCGTTTATTCAGCTGGGAGTAAGTCGGCAGCAGTATCAGGGAATTGTGGTGTGATTGTCCAAAGTGGGGGTGGGAAAGGCCTTCGTAGCGCCAAGGAATATTCCTGTAAACACGGTCCAGTGCTTTGTTGCCTCTGGGGGAGACGCGGAATATACCGTAGGTGGAACAGGTGTGATTGGTTTGATTTGAAGTCACTAGCTAGAATAAAACCACCATCCGGGTGCTGAGTCACATGTCTGCTGATGACTCGTACAGACAGCAGCGTTTTGTATTTGATCAGGAGGAATGCTCACGGCAGCAACAAAATCACTGGTGGATTCTCTGTGCAGATAATATGGCAAGCATCTTAACATTAAAAATTCAACATCAGGAAATCATTGTCCATCAACTTGTGCTACGTTTTGGCACCAAGCATCATTGATTTAAATACAGAATCTGCCTCCTCTCTTCTTGTTGGAGTCTTGTGTTGGTGTGTGATAGCTTGATCCGGTCAGGTTTTAGTTAAGGTGTGTGCAAAGCTGTTGCTGAGTCTTATTTCATTCATCCTATGTTCCAGCAGTCAGATATTGGCTCGGATGGGAGATGGAAGCACCAAGCGTCTCGCCTAGCTTTAGCTGCTTAGCTCTTAACCCGGCTCTCCCATCCACACATCGCGAGTGGTGATCGTCTCAAGATCGTCTTAATCCAATCCTCGTATTTTATTTTCCAATATTGATGAGTGTAATTTTGTCTGTGGGAAGTACTGGCTGCTGATACTGCATTTTTTTTCATTAACTGAGATTCACATGAGAACAAAACAGTTAATTTAATTCCTGATGAAGTTTTCTCTGCTGAAAACATTTAGTTTGATCAAATCATCCTGTAATATTCGTGCAACTGATTTCTTTATTAGTTTGTTGCCCCTTATGAATAACAGGTGGAAAAAGTCGGGTTTTGTCTGAAACCTGTTCAGCCCTCACATTTTTTTCACCAATTGTCATTTTGCAGTGCAAACACAGGCAAGGAAAAAAAAGGAAATGCGAGCCAGCCAGGTGCCCACTGAGCTTTTTTTCCAGCCTGGTGAAAAGAATGAATTATTCAACAGTAAGCAAGCTTTCAGCTGGCCATTTGTGTGCTTTGATCTAGGAAGCAGGAGTTTGCATGAATGCCTGTATTGTCATCTTATGTATCCACGGTGTGTGAAAGAGAGAAAATAGTGCAGACCCCAGAGTCATCTGGTAGAGTTTACGCTGCGTGTGTTGTGGACGGGCACCCCGGCATTGTAAATCCCCAGATGTTGTTTATTTGTCCTGTGAGGTCACGTGACTGCGTCCGGTCAGGCTGGTCTCGCCTTACTGTTCAGCGTGAAAACAGCTCTGGGGTCAGCCTGTAACAAACGGCAGCTCGACAACGTCAAAGCCTCCCCCTCCCCCGCCTTCACTCAGTGGAACAGCAAAATGTGGCACGCAGCCAGGTGCTACAGGTATCACAGATCTCTTGTTGATGACAGGTTTATATCCGGTGTTTTTATTTAAACTCACAGAGCTTTGGTGAAAACTTAGATTTGACCTTTTACTGATCAAGGGTCAGTATTTTTGAAAGGGATTTATTTCCAGACATTTAGGTATAATGGAAACCTGTGGTAGAGTTGGAACTATTAGTTGATAAACTGATTCTTTGATTGACAAAAAAACAACAACAATGATTAATCTCCTCTATTATCTTTTAAGGCAAGAGAGGCAAACATTCCCAGATTCCAGATTCTCAAATGTAAATATTTTCACATTTTCTTCCATGACGGAAAACTAAAGGCCTTTGGGTTATGGATAGAGGTGTGAATCTTTGGCTTCACAGCCATTCGATTAACGATACAGTAGTTAGTGATTCGATTCAAGGACATTTTTTTTTTTTGGAACGATTCGATTCGATTTGATTCTGTAAACCACCATTTGATTCAGTAACTTGAAATCAAAAGTCTATAAGTCTATCTGTATTCTTCTGAAAGGTGAAAAAATAAACAGACCACAGAATTACTTATAATTAAACATATTTATTCTATAAAAAGTAGTCCTGCATAATATTTTATGTTGAATACAAAAATGTAATGCCCTTTTATTTTTTAACATTTTTCAATAGGCTACATGCTGGCAGGGGAGAAAGTGTCTTAAACATATTAAAACATGAATCATAATTAAGAATCACGATTTAGTTGAATCGTAGGACTGACAATCGATTCATGGATTAATCGAATGAATCGTTACACCTCTAGTTTTGGAGTGTCAGGTTCAAAATCATCATTGACTGAGAAGTTGTCATTTTTAAATATTTGCTGACATTTTATGGCCCAAACTATGAAAGTAGATACATCATTAGTCAAAGCTTTACCGTATGAACATAGTTGTTATACAAGCTGCTACATCCAGACCACGTCTTTCATTTAGCCCAATTTCACAAGAGGATGCTTCACGGCTACCTTGTGTTTCCATTATACAAACAAGCAGATAGAAGCATCTATCAGTGTTGTCTTGTCTATTCATGCATCATGTTTCCTCGACTCTTTTCTACCTTTTTTGGGTGCACTTTTGTGATCTGTCACGGTGATCAATGATGTGCTGCCATTCATGGATGCCTTTTCTGCTGATTACCTAAGATACGGCTTATTAGCACAACGCCATACGATGTGGTCCCATTGTGTCATAACAAAAGTAAGGCCTTTTAATTGCTAATGATGTGAATGTAGAAAAATGTTTCATTAGATTGAGGGGTTCGGTGCATTTCATAGAGGAGAATAGCAGATCCATGGCATTGGTTGGCTACAGCTGGACACATAATTAGAGTGCCTCCTTACCTATAATTTGTGTAATAGTTTTGGTTGGCGGCATGTTATTACCATATGAAAGGGCTAAGCAGGGGTCATGCTACAGCAATTAGAGCAGAGCTGAGGGCAGAAGAATGTTTGGAGCCGTTGTTAATTGGAAATCTCTACAAAGCTATGCTTTAATTATAATTTAGCCAGAGCTGCACTGTTTTAAACCCAATATATTCCGTTGCCATTCTTTTTTGTAATAGTATGAACAGCTAGGTCTGTTTCCTTTCATACCGTCGGGCTTTGACGAGAATGAGGCTGAATTAGATTAATATGAAAGACTGTGCTGCTGCAAATATTTTATATTTATTTATTTTTGGATGCTCATGGCACATTATGTTCTTCCATGGAAACTGGATTTGGTTTGCACATACCTTATTACTGTATGCTTTATTGTTTCGTTTATGATTCTGTGACTACTTCCTGGAAAGGTTGCAGCGTTGTGAATGAATGTGACTTGTATTGTGACTGAAGTCACTCATAGTCTACTACTACTTTTTAAATGAATTATTCACAATTTATATGTTCAGAGCTTCAACGGTATTAATTTACTTTTTTGTTTATGGTTGATGTTTTTGTTTAGTGTTTGCGGTCAAGCGTTAAAACATCGATATTTTGTATTGTATTTATTTATTTGTTTTACATTAAACACATTTCTAATTTTTCTCTTCACGCAGGTCGAAATGAGCTGATAGCCAGATACATCAAGCTTCGGACCGGTAAGACGAGGACTCGGAAGCAGGTAAGACAAGAGAAGAAACCCTTCACCCTGCCTTTTTGTTAAAACGGCGTTAGTGTAAAAGTTAAAGAGAGGGAATGAGGTGTCAGAGTTGTTCCGCCTCTGAGCCGGCAATGAAGGTCGTCTCAGAGCCGTAACAGAGGTGAAACGAGGCCAGGCGTTTTGAAGACCTGTTATCTCCGCAACCTGCCACCAGGGGATTCAAAAAGCTCAGAACGTTGATCTGAAAAGAAGATAGAGTGCTCATAGATCGGACAATATGGCAGAGACGAGTCGGACCTCAAGTGATTCCTGATAAAGCGATAAATATACACCAATCTCTTTTATTGTCATTTATTCCTATGCATGCTGATCAGAGTAATCTTCGGGTAGCAACATCTCCACCTCTCCTCTTACATGTGCACACGCATGCAGGAGTGAGAGTGAGTTACTATGGTTACGTGCACGCTATCTGTTGCTCAGAAACTTTCTGGCAATAATCCATTCTTAATGCATAGCTGGTATTCATAGCAGCCTCAGTCGAACTAATCAAGGCTAGTGTACGTGGCTGTTTATTTAATACGTTTAGGTGGTGTAGAATTGCAGGAAAATTGTTTTAAATTATTATTTTTTCCAGTAACCTTTCTATTTGGTCCTCCAAGTTATAAAAAAATAATTAAATGTGGCCCCCTGAAAAATATAATTAAATAGCCCTGATATATTTGATTCTTGTATTCAAATGAGCTCTTCCCTCTAAAGAGGAAATCCCCTGTATGATCACTGACTTGAATGGCAATGATAAACAAGATCATTGTGTGTGAAATGTGACTTGACCGTGTGGTTTCTCTCTCTGAGACTCTTCTCTGAGAGAGAGAGAGAGAGAGAGAGAGAGAGAGAGAGAGAGCGAGAAGAAACACACATCTGTTTCTATTGTTAGTTTAAATGCATGAAATGTGCCCACTGTGAATCAATCAAGTGTTTGTTGTGTCCAACCAACAGTCCCAAATCCCAACGCGTTGAATGTACAATGACTTGTACAGTTGAGAACAGGTTGAATGTTAATGGGAAGCTATGGTCTATGATTTAGAATTTAAAAAAAAAATCTGTCTATCAGCCGTAGGCCTGCATAGAAATTGACCAATGGGAGGCATTGGCTCGTACCCTCCATCCAATCCCCTCGTCTCCCCTGCTCCTCGCCATCCTGCCTTGTTGAATCGTGGAACACTGAGGGGAGGGGTTTGGTTGGGGTGGGGGGGATGCTTTTTTCAAATTGATGCTAAAATATCAAACAGCTTTACAAATATTATGATTTCAAGATATTGTTGTTACTGTGTTAAATCATTGTTCCCTGAAAGTGCTTTATGATTTTATAAAAAAGCACATTTGCAACTCAACTGTGTAGTACTTACTAGTACTATATTTACTGTATATTTTTCAGCCATTAATATTTTTGTACGCATTTACAGATTTAAGTACACCTTTGCTGATTTGAACACAAAACACTTCAGTAAATCTGAATATGGATTTGTAGATTTACAAATGTAAAAAATCTGACTACGCACACAGACTGTGAATACACATTTACAACTCTACACGTTTCCAAACCTGATTATGCACACACAGATTGAGATACAAATGTGCAAAAAAGTTTTGCAACAAAAATGGCCTCACACAAGTTACTCACAAGCCTGGAGTTATTTGTTAGTCTTACAGCATTTATATTTAGGTCATTTAGCGGACGCTTTTGTCCAAAGTTGGTAAAACGTTACAGTGTGAGTTGCACTGGCAGAGCTGTTCCTGTCGGCGTTCCGCTTGTGCGACTCCAGAGAAGTGAAGAAAAGTTTGGTTGTAGCTTTATATGTAGCATTCGTAGGCTACATATAGCAGCATTCAGCTGCCAAAGTCAGCTGTAGTCAATGAGCAACTGTCTGCCCACTGTGGACGCCATGCAGTGTAGCGGTGCGTGTGAGGCCCCGCCCCTTCTGCTACAGACTCACATAGGGGAAGTTACCAGTATACCATATATATATATATATATATTTATATATATATATATGGTAAATGAAAACATGGACATACTCGTTCATGGTTTCTCTGTAATTTCGCTCAAACCTGTTCTCTTAAATATGCACTAAAGTGCTTAATTAAATGACAACTTTACCATGTGGTTATTTATCTATTGAATTACTAAACTACAGTATAATTGTGATATATATTGTTATTGAGATATGAAATGGCCTATAACACACTAGAAGATATTCGGCCATATAACCAAGCCTTTACCGCTCTTTCCAACTATTACTCGCACTGCTGAATGTTTTTATGTGAGAATATTAAATAATGTATTGCTGTGTGAACATTGGAGAGTAAACTTGGCCGGTGAAATGCCTCGCCAAGCTCCCGAAAGAATACTAGACTAGCCGATTCTCATTCAGCACACAGTGGATCACATCTGGGTGCTCTTAATGTGTGCTAAAGGGGCCTGCATCCTCCTTAATCAGTTCACTTAAGTGACGACAACACACATCATCGCACTTTATTGGCTGTTAGCTTGGTGTGTGGTTTAGAGATGCTTCTGTTATGCACCATTTCTTCCTCAAGTGTCTGTTAAACTAAGAAATGTATAATTTACTTGTACTTTATTTGGGTTTTTCTTGTATTTTATTTTGCATTTTCTCTCCTTTTTCTTTCTTTTTTTTAAATGGAGGTGTCTAGTCACATACAGGTTTTAGCAAGAAAGAAAGTTCGAGAAATCCAAGCTGCCATTAAGGTACGTCTGGCTTTGCCCAGTTGCAGGGGGCTTTTCATTGCCATGGTTACAGGCTCTTCCTTTGTTTTCCTCCCCTCCCCTACCCCGCAGGTGTCTAGTCACATTCAGGTTCTTGCCAGAAGGAAATCTCGTGAGTTTCATTCCAAGCTAAAGGTATGCGCTTTTCTGCTTTTGGGCTTGTTGGTTGCTGTGAGACTTAACTTCCTGTTTCCCGTGGTGACAGAGTGAATGCCTGGTGCTCTGATTCCTGCTAACCCAAATCTTCTGCTGACTGCAGTCTGTTCACATTTTCTAACCCCCCTCCACCCTCGCAGTCCATCTCTTTTAGCCTCACCATGACATGCTGTCACTGTCCTGTCTACTTGGTTAAATCTACATTTCTTTCTCCCTTCTTTACTGGCCTTCCTTCATCGCATCCACGATTTAGTATACAACTAGTGACATTTTAATGTAGTAAACAAATTTGATGATATCAAGGATTTTTGGTTTCTTTGAGCTAAACGATAACATCACCATGAACCCATGAACATCAAACACGACAAAGACATGACGACAAAACACAACAACAGAATAAAAAACAACAACTTGATTACACAATAAAAAACAGTAAAAGTAAAAAAAAAAAGTAAATACACAAATAAAATAAAATAAATAAATACAAATAGTACAGAAGAAGATGAAAGTAAATAAGAAGGGAGTGAAGGTATAAAACCAACCACACATTACTTAGGTATAATGTTTAACATGTTTTACCTGATGGTGCTAAATGAAAAGTCAGGAGATCATCAGACTCATTGGAATTCATCGTCGAGGGGGGGGGGTGGACTGTTTGAGACGCTTCATTCAAAACCACACATAATGAGGATTCATCCTCTGGGGGTCATGAACGTTTTTACCATATTTCATAGCAATCAATTTCAAATTTGTGGAGATTTTTCAGTCTGGATCAAAGAGGCCGACAGAATTTGTGATTTCTAGAAATAAAAAAATTCAAAAAAAGTCACATTTTCATTTCTGTTGCTACTTAGTGGCTGATGTATGCACAAATCTGGTCACATTAGGTCAACCTCAGCCAGTATTTCTGTTTGGTTTATTTACTGCTTATGCTCTAATTGAACTCTATCCATATTTGTAATAATTTCATAAAACCCACAATCAAAGTGTGCAAATGTCGGGAAGCATGCTGCCGTTGGCTGTTGGTGAGTGGCTGAGAGCTGAAGGTCCGAGGAATTTGGTCTGATGGCTGACTCTTGTTGCGATGCTCTCTCTGCTTTCTTGTTCTTCCATTCAATCTGTTGATAACTCCCGTCTGTCTCAATGCCATGGCTGTCAGCCGCTTTCCTTCCCCCCAGTTCAGATGTCCTCATCTGAGTGTTCAATAGTGAATTCTGTTAAAATCACCAAGGAAAGCTTTTCACACTGGCAGATTAAAATGTGTGGAAAACATTGTGAAAGAATGTGAATAATACCGACCTGTAATTTCAGAGTACTTAAGGTATGTTATAAAGAAATGATTGTATCTCAAGGATACTCCACCGATTCCTTCCTTTCTAGAGGAGCCGACTTTACGTTTTGACTTCCACACTTTGCTCCAACATGAATGAATGACCCCTCATTAATCTGTGTGTGTGTGTGTGTGTGTGTCGTCTGTCTGTGTGTGTGTGTGTGTGTGTGTGTGTGTGTGTGAGAGACAGAAAGAGTCAGACAGGCAGGTCTGCCTGGTCTTTCAAGGGCACAGGCTTCTGTCTGAAGAAATACAGACAGCTTTTGTATGAATCCCTGACTTTTTCTCATTTAAAGCAAATTAGAGCGTAGGGGCAACGAGAAATACAAGTGTGCCCTTCATTTCAGGGGGCATAAATGGAAGTCTGTCGTTTCTGGTCTCGTCTGTGGCATTTTAGTGCAATTACAGTCATTATGTTATCGTTCTGTCATTTTGTCTCGAGTGATGACTACTGATCAGATTGTAAAAATTATAGAGAGCAAGACATTCGCCACAGAGACCAGCGATAATTTGTAAATACAAGATTCATAATCCTTTTTGATGAAATGTGTATTGCACATTTGTCTTGTGTTGTGCGGTGTGAAGAAGGCTGGACGTTGTCACGTTAAAGTGATGTTACTGATGTTTGGAATAGAGCCCGACCGATAAAGGGTTTTGAAGACCGATACCGATACAAATGTGTGTTGATTTAAAAATCTGATATTCCGATATAACGGCCGATATACATATATATATATTTTTTTTTCAGAAACGTGTCACAAAACATTAACAGATTTCCCCAACATTAGTTATTTGTAGGCTATTTATGAGTCTTCACAAAAATAATATGATAATGCAGTTTAAAAATAAACAACGCAACAGAGGAACATCAAAATATATTAAAGTTTTGATAAATAAAATGTATAAATATACGAACTTAAGATATAAAACTTAAAGTCCTTTTAACAAAAACACAATAACAACAACAACCAAACACAAAGTTACCAGTATTAAAAGACTTGGTAAGCTTCATAAATATAACTTTGAACAAGACTGGAGACCAATTCTGTTTAAGTTCTATAAGGGTGTTTCGTCCGTTTTCATTTTATTTTAAAAATGTTCATTTGTCGGCCATTATAAATGCTGATATACCGATAATTTGGAAAATGCCTAATATCGGCCGATAATATCGGCCCGCCGATATATCAGTCGGGCTCTAGTTTGGAACACAGACCTTTTAATGCAGCCATAACCGTTTGGATGTTGAATGACTTATAATAATTGAATTTACAATGAAACCCTGTTTGTTTGCATTTAGGTTACGAGCATGGTGAGTATTTATCTTCAGTTTGCGATGCTGTTTCTGCTTCTTTTTTTTAAATTATTTTTTCCTGCTAGTTTGCATTGCCGTCGTGACACAGTAGCTGCTGCCCAGTGTTTTCCCAGTCTAGTGGTGTCTCTTTGTGTCATCATGCTGGTATCATACTGTAGCTTGACTCTGCTCCATCAGCATCTGTTGCCAGCATGCCTACGTTTTAGCTTATGCTGCCAGTGAGTCTGCATGGGTTTGCTAGTGTGTATGGGTTGTGCACCCTGCTGCAGTATACCTACGCTGAATTTAGCAGGTTCAGTATGGCTTTAAATATCCAAAACAACCAAACAACACGCAATGTGCAGTGCACTTCTGCAGGCATTGGTGGCTCTCTGTGTTACTATTACGCGTGGCCATTTAGAATTGGATACCCGGATCATTTTAAAACAGCTTGTCCATAGATTAAAGGTATAATATGCATCCACATTGTGGGTTGCTGTTTGTAAACACATCCACACCTCCTCCTCACAAACCTGTGGGGCTGCACACCCTGCTTACATGCTGGGGGTTACTCCCTCCGTGGGGTCCAAAAGCATACAGGCAGAGGGCCGGGTCTCTGTAGATACAGACGCCACCTCACGCTTCAAGTGGGTCATAAGTCATGATTGAAAGGGATTATTTTTATATAAGTCCAGTCCAGTTTTTTTTTTTTTTGAGGAAATTGTTGCATATTATACCTTTTAAAGAAAAGGGAACTAAGTGAAGATGTGAAAGAATCTTAACCAAGCGGGTATCCTTCAGTTTTTACTTGAAGAATTCTTTACAATGTTTAGATGTGTTTTGACTTGCAAACAAATGCAGCCTTGATAGAAGTGCTGCTGAATGACTTTATTTTTTTAAAGAATTTTATTGGTAGATTAGTCAACAAGCAAACTTTCATTTTAGCGCATACCACAGCTATTGCACTGTATATTGGAATTCAATTGCCATTGTTTGTCACATTCCTGTAAAAACACTTAAATAGTGATGCACATGCATCCTCTTTGAACCTGCCTGCAGTTTTCTGTTGTGAGAGAGGTCGGTGGTGCTTTTAGCGTGTTGTTTGGAGTCTGTTTGTTGCTACCTCTGCATCATGCCCCACCTCCCCCTCCTGTGTGAGTGCTAAGCCTTTTGTGACTGCTATTAAAGGACCAGGCCGTGAAGGACAAAGCCCTCCAGAGCATGGCCTCCATGTCCTCGGCTCAGATCGTCTCTGCTACAGCTATTCACAACAAGCTGGGCCTGCCAGGCATCCCGCGCCCAGCCTTCCCTGGAGCAGGGGTAAGAGCCTTGTCAGCACCCCACTATTGATCCATCCTGTCCAGCTTCACCCGGGGCAGCTCTCGGGCCAACCACGCCGACACCCGGGCCAAATCACATTACACACCAGAGCTTTGGGAAACTGCCCCTATCAGATAAGCACACGATCAAAAGGAGTGGTAGTCAAGATAACTACATTCACTAAACACGGAGCCGTGATCCATTTGGATCATATCGCTGACAGTTCTTTGTTGTTTGTTGGCTAATCATGTATGTAATTCTCCAGTTGTGGCAGGGTATGATATCAGCTGGTCAGCCAGGATCATCACAAGAGTAAGTATACTACAAACTTGAAACATGAAAATAGAAACAATATATTCATATTAAACTCAATATAGTGTGCTGTAGTAATGTTTTTTTTTGTCATTCTCTGTTCCAGTATTAAGCCTTTCACCCAGCAAGCCTATCCCATCCAGCCAGTCAAAACAACCATTACAAGTAAGAATTTACAGAATTACATTATTGAGAAAAAAATACACAAAATGTAAATCACATGCTGGACAATTGCTGAATTTGGAACATTTGAAATGTAACCTCACCTTTTGTTGTGCACATAGTAAACTATGTTATCTATTGGGTGTTCTCAAACTTCCATCTCCACATGTTAATGTATTTGCTCAGGACAAAGCAATATAAAATATATTATAAATAGTAATATTACATATTTATTAAAACCTTTTATATACGTTTTTTTGTGAATTAGGATTGATTATATTAGACATGTGCTTCTGTGTCCAAGTATAAATGGAAGTATTCAAGGATACATTGCACATTTTATTTTATACCTGTGAACTTTTTTGTTATTTTTTCTGTGATAATTACTTTTTACAATTTTCTTTTTTTCATTTTCAGTTATTTATTGCATAGTACTAGCCACATTCAATATAGTATCAATACTCCTTTGTATTGCACTGAGGTTCTGAAATATTTTGTAAATTATAAAGTATTCTTACAAGTACACAATTTAAGAGCAAATAATGACTGAATTATGCTCTAAAGCTTTGCTATGGCCCAAAACCTGGGTTCAAGGGTCAGAATAGCCGTAATTTACTTAATTTATTTAAAAATCCATCCATCCATCCATCTGTTGTCTACAGCTTATCCAGTATTCAGGGTCGCGGGGGGGCTGGAGCCGATCCCAGCTGTCATTGGGCGAAGGCAGGGTACACCCTGGACAGGACGCCAGTCTATCACAGGACCGACATGTAGAGACAGACAACCATTCACACTCAAATTCACACCTACGGGCAATTTTACAGTCACCAATTCACCTGTCCCACTCTGCATGTCTTTGGACTGTGGGAGGAAGCCGGAGAACCCGGAGAGAACCCACGCTTATACGGGGAGAACATGCAAACTCCACACAGAAGGAACCCGGGGCTGACCCGGGGATCGAACCCGGCCCCTCTTGCTGTGAGGCGAGACTGCTACCCACTACACCACCGTGCAGCCCTTATTTAAAAATATGTATTTAATTTTGGTTGTACGTTTGTGAATTGCTGGGCCTTTTTCTTTCAAGGAAAGAAAACTGTAGCCGTAACAACATCAGGACAAACATCAGAAGCATCTATCTCCATCTAATATCTAGCTCCGATAATGTATACGTTTGAATTGTTATAGTGTCTTAAAACAAAAATAATCTTGTTGTCCTGTAAAACAACCACAGACGGGACAAAAGTTAATAATAATTCTGGTATTACCGCAGGTTACGAGGCGACAGTAGCTCCGGCTCCCACAGCACCAGCATGGCAGGGCCGCTCCATCGGCACATCTAAACTCCGACTGGTGGAGTTCTCCGCCTTCCTAGAGCAACAGAGAGACCCGGACTCAGTGAGTGGAACCTCATACTAAAGCAAGAAATATCACTATCTCATGGTGGTCTTCTCCTCTATGAATACACTGGGACATTTTCCCAGGCAGACAGTCGGCTGAGAGGAGGCCAAAACCAGCTGAGAGGGGACGAGCCTGGCCTGTAGGGGACACACAGCAGGAAAACCTGCAGCAATAATGAGAGACTGTTTATTCACCAGCCCCTTAAAAGGCACGCCAAAAACTAAATCCACGCCGCACACTTCAGCTGAGCGAGGCGATCCACAGACTAGCTGAGCGCCAGTTGACAAAATCAGCAGCTTCAAGTCGTACATTTCTTGTGTGCTTTAGTGATTTCTTAACATTTTACAGAGGACTTTGTTTGTTTTTTTTGGTATTGCGTCCGCGTGACAGCAGCCATTAATCGTGCATTCAGCTTGATGCTTGAAATTGTTGCGTTTGTCCCAGAGGCGACATGCTGGATAGACTGCTCTGTGAGTGTTTGAACTGAAGTGCAGCACCATGTGACGGCGTTTCATACCGTCACAACGTCACGGCAGCGGACCCGTGGAAAAAAAATGTTGTTCTGCTTTTTGCTGTGTGTAGAATTATGAATCATGCTTATCCGCCATTAGCTTAAAAAACAAAAATTTTACCATACATTTACCTAATTCAACAAACAGAGATAGATATATGGGAGATCGGTGGTTTCATGACTTAATAAAGTCATATTTCATAAGCTTGTAGATTTATAAAACAAATGAGGGGTTTGTTTTTGACTTTAGTGGAGCTGAATGAGATTCCCGATTTGATTCTATTCTGTAAACCACGATTCGATTCAGTAACTTGTTACCAAAATTCTATTTCCATGAGATAAACATGCAATAATGCGAGTGAGACTATCTGTATTCTTCTGAAAGGTGAAAAATAAACAGACCACAGAATTACTTATTTAACATATTTATTGGATAAAAAAGTAGTCCTGCATAATATTTTATGCTGAATACAAAAATGTAATGCTCAGTTATTTTGAATTTTTTTCAGTAGACTACATGCTGGCAGGGGAGAGTGTGTCTTAAACGTATTAAAACATTAATCATAAGTAAGAATCACGATTCCTACGATTAAACACATTTATATGGATTATTGGTGAAGCCAAAACGATTCATTCTATTTATTTATTTTAGCAGATCGATTTAGTTGAATCGATAGGACTGACCATCGACGCATCGAATGAATCGTTACACCTCTAGCAGACGTGGAGTAATCCTCATGAGGTGGTTACCAATCTAATTCCAGCTACCGCGTGTCTATTATGGGGTAAATTTGTCATAGTCTGCTTATTTTGTTCCAGTAAAACCTTCCTGTGTTGGCGACTCTTGATATTTATGTGTTCCATTCTTAAAAGGCAGCATATGTTTAAGTGTATTTCTATCTTTACTCTTTCAGTACAACAAGCATCTTTTTGTACATATCGGACAGACGAATCATTCCTACAGCGACGCCCTCCTGGAGTCTGTGGACATTCGCCAGATTTATGACAAATTCCCAGAAAAAAAAGGGGGTCTGAAGGAGCTTTATGGGAAAGGTCCCCAGAACTCCTTCTTCCTTATAAAATTCTGGGTGAGTGTTACAGCCACACAAGCTTTTTTACACCACGTCAGTGTTGGTATCATTGAATGACAGAATCGGTAACAGTGTGCCGAGGTTCGTCTTTAGTGATTGAGCGTAATCAGTCTACACAGAGAAGATTGCTCTCTTAATGTTTGCAGAATGCACTCTGCTATATTTGGACTTGCATAGCAGGAGAGCTTGTGATCAAAGCAGTCACTAATTCAATGTAATATCTCCAAACAATGGAGTGACCTGGTTGCACTCCTAATGGCTGTTTAAACATTGCATGTATTTCCTCCTCTGATGCAAAATGCTAACTAGCGGCAGCCGACAAAGTGAGACCGTATGCACTTGGACCAAGTCCCCTCAAATTCCTTTTGAAGTAACCGGCCAATCTAAATTTCAAATGAAAGACGGAATCTGCACAATAATGAATGTATAACAGCTTTGCTTAATGAAGGAGGAGAATGTTGTAGGAGGATGTCTCCTCTTTTTGTGTCCATAATGAACAGGATGTTCGGGGCATGGAAAAGGCTGCCCTGCTGGAGCAGACGAGTTCAACCTTGTAAATCAGTCCTTTAGCGTAACTTCATTTCATTCTCTTTAGACTCTCCTTTCCAATATGGACACATTTACATGCATATTCAGATGTGGCCGGGTTCTTCTAATCTGATATGCGATGTACATGTTTTATCTCGACAGCTCTTGATTAGGCAAGGACGAAAAAGATTAACATTTTTAGATTTGAACTAAATTCTGACTTCCTCTAAAGTATGGATATCTCAATTTCACACTGCATATAAACTGTATACAGTATTTGTGTACTTCATACAAGTTCATATTAGGTAGTATTTCAAGAATCAAAGAGCTGGGCTTCATTTAGAGGACTCAAATTAGTACATAGTAAAAAAGGCCAGGTTTATTTATGAACTGTAAAATGTTCTGCTGATGGATTTGGTCATAAATCTTTTAAAAGATTAACTCCAAGGGATTCCATATCAAGATGGTTTAGGTTTTAAGATATGATATATACATATTATTTTAAAGTTTCAGTGGGTATGTCAGATAATATTTGTCCTCTGTGATCCTTGATAAATAAATGTTTTTAATTGGTTGTTATATTAAATACTTGACTAATATGAAATGTTCCTGTACCAAATAAATCATCAGTTATTCTTCCGTCTGTATTCAGGGTTACTTTTCTACATATTTGTCAGGTATTTTATCTCACAACCTCTTTTTACTATGGTTGTGTGTATTATTTATTCCTGCAAATTGAAATCCTAAATAGAAATATGAATGAAATGCTGTCTTTGGTTTCGCCTCAGGCTGATTTGAACTGCAACATTCAAGATGATACCGGATCGTTCTACGGAGTCACAAGTCAATATGAAAGCTCGGAGAACATGACCATTACGTGTTCAACAAAGGTCTGCTCCTTTGGCAAGCAGGTGGTCGAGAAAGTTGAGGTATGAACTCAAATCTTTTCATCTTGTGAAGAATATCTACAATAAACCTACATATTTATAGGTTACATACTATGTTAATCAATTCATTTCTTTCTCTTTTTCCTCAGACTGAATATGCACGGTTCGAGAATGGACGGTTTGTCTACCGGATAAGCCGGTCTCCCATGTGTGAATACATGATCAACTTCATCCATAAACTAAAACACCTGCCAGAGAAATATATGATGAACAGCGTACTGGAGAACTTCACGATCTTATTGGTAAATCGACACACTGACCTGAGTGGGCGAAATCCCTCTCCAGGACCATCATTCTTCTTCTTGTCTTTGCTGCCAGTGTGTGTTGGTGAGCTGGGGGGGGCTGGGCCTTGAAATGAGTTCCTCCCGTTGTTCCTACATTTCTCTCATTCCACAGGGGATGAAACACAGTGTGAGGAGCCTCATTATCTGCGGGGGAAAAGGGAAGATAAGAGGGGGCAGCAACGCCTGTTATTAGTCCTCACATGGGGTCTTAAAGTGTCATTCAGCACTACTGAGGGAGCAAAAAATTAATAAAAAAAGGCAGGCATAGATCTTTATGTGGAGGGCAACCAGGGCACAAAAGCAACTTAATCTTAAATTTAATTTATAATCATCCTTTCCTTTTAGAAGTGTCTCCCAAAAACATGTTAGAAATGATGGCAGTAGACTTATCAGCACCTCCTATCTGTTTGTAGAGCATCTCATAATGATGCCAAGTAGTGGAGCTTCTACATCTGCACATGGACTTAACCAGTCCTATTCTTCTTTGCACTTTGTAGTTTGCACTACTTTAATGTCGTGTATTCTGTGTTGTGTCTCCTGTATGTTCAGTTAGTCTGTAACTCTGTGTTTTGCTGCTGCCTACCTGGAACAGGTCTCTCTTGTAAATGAGACCCTGGGTCTCAATGAGATTTTACCTGTATAAATAAAGGTTAATAAAAAAAAATATATATGTATAATATCTTGTGGCTGAAATGCCGGCTGCCATGTTTCTACAGTAGCTCAGAACGGACAAACCTAACACATCTGCACTCTCGTTGCTAGATGGCGCCAAATCCCACAATCCCTTAATAGAGACAGGCATATATAAAATAAATACATAAAATATAGAACATATAAAACATCTCTGTTGTATTGTTTATCACATTTGTGCTTTGTGATCTATGCACTTTTCTTTACATTTATATTTTAGATGAAATGGATAAATATGGTAAATGGCCTCATTTATATAGCGCTTTTCTCCAAAGCACTTTACAGGAATGACTGTCACTCACCCATTCACACACACGTTCACACACCGACGGCAGAGTCAACCACGCAGGGCGACAGCCAGCTCGTCAGGAGGATTTAGGGTGAGGTGTCTTGCTCAGGGACACCAGGCACTCAGCTAGGAGGAGCCGGGGATCGAACCGGTTACCAGCCAACCCGCTCTACCTCCTGAGCTTAACCCCCCCTAAATGGATAAATATATCACGTTACTTTAAAGTGTGTGCAGTAGTCTCTTCAGCGCCACACAGTTTCTTACTGCTTTAACATTTGAAGAAAAGCACATTAAATGCTGTAACTTCAAATATTGATTGTTATCCAGAGACACAAGGCCCCTGAGCTTTTTAATTCTGTATTAATTCTGCCGTTTTAAAAACCCTTCAGTGCACTTCCTCCCATTCTAACACGTGTCTGTTGTCTTGCAGGTGGTGACGAATAGAGACACCCAGGAGACGCTGCTATGTATGGCGTGTGTGTTTGAAGTTTCAAACAGTGAGCACGGCGCCCAGCATCATATCTACAGACTGGTAAAGGAATGAGGCCCCGAGCTTCCCCTCATCCCCTCCCCCCCTTTTCATGGATTTACCAACCTCAAGACAAGTGGCAGTGCCTCTACCTGAAAGTCACACCTACAATGCTTTTTGGTCATGGTATCAGGTGAAGTCAGTTGTTTAAAAATGTTGTTTTAATATAAAGTGTTTGACTGCAGCTGTAAATTGCGGTACAGTTGTTTTATGTTTAAAAAAAACGGGAATTATATTTTAAAATATGTTGAGTTCTGTTGGGTATAAATGTGGCCGTTTAAAAAAAAAAGATTTATAGATTAATTTGGTAAATGGAAATATGTGTTGTCTTCTTCTGCTTTGTTATGTAGACTAAGAAAAAAGGATGCTGGCCTTTTCTTTGAATGGCCTAATGTGGTCTGTGTAATATGTTTGAGTGTGTTTGGTGTGTGTGTAGTTCCTAATTTGAGCGTACATACTGTAGATATACAGACATGCACCCACAGCCAACAGATTTTCCAAAGAAGCTTAACTAACAACACTACATAAACAATATATTTCTTTCTAGAAAACTCAGCATATGATAGTATATGTATCCCTGTTGAAGCACTCCAAGTCTTACACACTAACGACAGAATTAATGCACTGTGAAAACACTACAAACATTTTCCTGCTCCTGCCCCAAACACGTAGGATGTGTTTTTCTCTTTTCTTTTTTTTTTTTACCACCTGCTTAGCATTTCTGTTCTGCAAACGAGTCTTTTCTCTGTGACAACTAATAGGGGCATTTTTAGGTTTTAGACGGGTGAAAGTTTCACTCTCATCTCGTCCAAAAGCACTTTGTTCCCCTCCCTGGACTTGCCTTAGTGATGCTTATTTTGTGTAAGATCTGTGCTTTTAGATCAACCCTTTTCCGTAAAGACTATAAATCACATGTAGACAAAAGGCCTTGTTCAGTCCGGCGTGGCTTTGCCCCCCTGAGAGACTCAGAATATCGTTCCCCCTCTGGGATCGCAGTGTGAAAACCAGAGTGGTGCTGCCTTCACGTTCACACTATGTTCACATGTTTCTGTGGCCTACGCCGATCCCAAGCCTTAAACATGTTATAGCTGTGAGAACTCCAAAAGATGCCACTTAAACTGTGATCTCTACGCGGGAAGACCATGTTTGCATTGTGTAAGAAATTCACAATACTATCTGCCAAAGTGTAGATGTGCAGTGCCTTAGAATACACTCGAACGTTATCCTTTGCTTTGTTAAAAAAAAACAAAAAAACAGTTTTGTGGCTCAAACAGGCGAAAATAACTCACTGCTATATTACTTGGTACATCTTCACATCTGAGAAATTATGTTTCATATTGGTACACTCCTAGAAATACCTTATTTGTTGTTAAAGGGCAGCGCACTTATGTAAAATTGAGTTTTCAAATTTAAGCTCAGAAAAGGTTATAACACAGGTTATATTTTTATCTAACGCTGTAATATGTTCCTAAAATATCAGCCTTTTTTTTTGCTAAGAGTGTACTACAAACACAGACTGACTGCCTTTCCTGTCGTAGAAGACCAAAAATACAGAGATCCAGTCACCTTTCTGTCCTGTCCTGCATGGTAGCAAGGAAGTGCCTTTGGTTTAAAACAATTTCCAGCTTCAGAAAAATCAAACAGAAATTAAAAATTAAATGTTGCTCGACCAAAAAATGAGACACAAGTGAAACCAATCACCACATTGCCTTTTTTTAAAGGATTGTAATGACAGCAGGGGGAAAGGTGATACGCAGTTAAAATACACAAACGATATATATTCATTTCTATCACGTTGTAAATTGATTGCACAAATGATGTATTTGAAGAAAACCTACTTCTTTGCTTGAGGTCAAAGACTGAAAGACCTGCTGATGAGATGCAGCCGGTGACTGCATGCAGAACGTCAACTCGTATGAACACCGCAGCTGTCTGCTTCTTGCACACTTGCAGGTTCAAGTGTTTTTCTTCTGTTTTGTTTTTTAAAAAAAAAGGTTTTTGGAAACATTAGATTTCCTCTCCCACGATGTGAAAACCACAAAAAAGCATCACAATGTTACCTTTCGGTGAGCAGACGCGGCTCTGATGTTGACGGAGACGGACAAGCTTTTAATAATTTATCTTTCAGAACGAAAAGGGAACCTTTATTTAATCGTAATATCCTCTATAAATTATCTTTAACGTGGTTGAAATGGTTTCTTAAAACCTGCTTCGGAAACTAATTTTCACAACTGCTAGTGTGGACGAGGCCGTCGAGGTTAATGCTTTTCACCGTGAGGACAATAGAGACTCAAACGATTATAATCATCTAAAGTATTTTAATGGAAGAAGCTCTAAATATTTGCAGACAGAGTTCAATCAGTCTTTCAGTATTTTGCCACAGTCCTGTGGACACCTTCTTATGTTTACCCTGTGTATCCGTTCGCATTTATTGATTAGTTAGTAAGATGTTTTCTTATTGTACTTGTATACAGTTGTACTTGGTTTTGTGATGACATCGTCTGTATATTGCAAGCCCAATAAGATGGTAATGATGTTGCTGCTGCACTGCTGGTACATTTTGACGTTTCAACACTAAAACAGCAGGACTGATGCCTTTCCATGGCGTGAATGTCTGGTTTTCTGTTTGAAGAGGGAAAAAAATCAGCCAGTGGAGGAATCACGCTACAAACATATCAGCAGTTTAGCTCTTGTTATTTGTAATTCTGTCAAAAGAGTAGGTACTGGTACCTTTTTTGTTTTATGACCATTTTCACATGGTTGCTTTAAAGTGATTTTTCACACATAGAGCTCACACATAGTTGTCATACACACATTTGGGTTTTGTGTGCAGACTTTTTTTGTTGTAAAAAGGTGCTTTGTACAAAATGATATATCTTAGCTTTTCTTGGTACAAATGTGTGATATCTTTTTCGTTTCCATGACGGTAAAGTGTTGGAGCAAAGGAGAGAAAAGAAGCTCTGCGATGTTTCTGTGTTCTGCATATGGTCTTGTCTTTGCTCCGTAACATAATGATGCCTTCTTGATAATAGTAGATATTTTGTAGCTTTCTAGATACTTTGTATGTATGCAATATTGAAGTTAAATAAATCTGAAAATATATTGCTTTTTTGTTGTCACTTCATTTAAAAATACACAATATACCATAATTTAATTATGTTCCTGAAATAAGTACGGCTTGTTTGTTTTCTCGGTGTCACATGATTCTGTGGAGAGAGGCACATTTAACTCCTTAACTGCAGAACCTCCGATCTACAGTAGATGGAGCCCGTCTCATTCTTTATATTTAACTCTCCGTGTCCCCGTTTCACATGTAGGAAAAACACATAATGTACACTGTAGTAACAGATAATATCACCAGGGGGAGACATTGTTCAATTTAGTCACGGCAACAGTAAATGGTATATATTGTGTAATTAAAGTGCAGATTTAAAAGAAAACATTCGGTATTATAATTAAAATATAATGATAGCGAAATAGTTAAGAGATCAAACCAATAATTATCACAACCCTTTGAACCACAGAGTACAGTATGAGAGGATTTGAGGATTTTGTGTTTTGTCAACTAAAACTATAAATCTTTGCTATATTTACCAAGATGATGTCTTTAATTGGCAATAAATAAGTTGCCATGAGTCTGGCTTTGAACTGAGATTGTATAATATATCTTTGTATGAAGCCATAGTAGACCAATGATATATTTCCAAATGTCAGATAGTTGGTAATCTCCATCAGAACAATATTGTTATACTTTGGATATCCTCATTACATCCTGACAGCAACAAATAAACCAAATATTCTGTCAAAAAAAGGTAAATCTGGTAGCCTACTTGGTTGTCAGACTGCAATAAGCCCCAATCATTGAATTCACTTGTCTACCTGCCTACCTGCCTGTCTACCTGTCTACCTCATCACGCGTCACCAGAGTTTTCCCCAAACTGCCCGTCTGACTTGCTGTGTGTAGCTGCTAACAACAGCCCTGTTCAGTGCGACATGTCTCCATTGTTAACGTTACTTTTATGGGAGTGGGTTTGGACGGAAGCCTGGAGGGACGCGCCTCTTTGGCGACTTGATGGCGCATTTAGCAGCTTTGGAAGCTAGTGCTACTAGCTACTTTCATTGGGAAAGTGTTGGCAGCACTGTGTTTTTCAGTTGGATAACTTCTATGGAGATTCTCAAGATTACCAACCCTAGCTTGCATGCAAATCCAGGTGACTTGAATACCTTTGATTTGACTGAAATAACAAATTTGGAGGACTGGGTGCTTTTATTTTGAAATGAGATGTTTTGCTCTGGTCTGACAAGGCGCGAAAATGAAGGCTTCCTCAACTTTGATTCTCTCTCTCTCTCTCTCTCTCTCTCTCTCTCTCTCTCTCTCTCTCTCACACACACACACACACACACACACACACACACACTCTAATCCACTAAAGCCTTAAGCATCAAACCAATCATGTATTGTAATACCATAAGATGCATAAGAACGGGCAAAAACAAGTTTAGATAATAAATGTGTGTATCATATATCAGACTTTTCTAAAAGGCAAAGGTCAACAGCATCACGGTATCAAAATTATGAATCATAGATTTAGAAAAAACAAACTTTCCAAGTATCAAGGACAGACCAATCACAGCAGCACAGACAGGCAAACACCTTTAGTACTGATGTTTCTAACCCCCAAGTGTCCTCACAGTATAACCTGAAGGAGTCGTGAACATCTGTTCCCTCTCATTCAGTAATAATGAATTAATAAACAGACCTTGAATATCTTAGATCACTGTAGAGCACAAAGTGTCATCCATCAGAGGTCAGCACTGCTCCACTTGGATCTCTGGTTGTCTTTTATTGTTATATTATATATTACAATGAAGGCCTATAGAATAACAACCATCACACAATCCAAATATATGATGTAAGGATCAAATACAAACGTTATTATAGAAAAAGCTCAATCTAGCTCCATTAAATGGGAGCCTTTTATTGATGTTGTGGTCCCAATAATTCATTTTTCCACTTCCAGTGTTTAATTTGTTTATTTTGACTGTTAGCTTATCACTTAGTTGTATTATATTCATACCCCATTGCTTAATTTACAGGCTTGTGCTAAGGGGAAAGCCTGGTCATTGTTTGTGATTATTTTGATATTAATTATAATCATATTATTAGTATTGTTATGCTTGCATGTTAGCAGCTCTGTACTCCCTGTGCATTTGCTTCTTGAAAAGGAACACAGTGAAAACAAGTTGAACCAGATGTTTCTGTCAGGAGTTGGTCGATCAAACCAAAGATAACGTAGTCAGTAAATATGTTTTACAAATCACTTTTTTCACTTTATATATTGTCATTAACAGTATTTCCCTCTGCCAAGTTGAATTGTGTGTTCTTAAGTTTTGAATAAATTAATCCCAATAACTATTTAACAGAACTGGTTCGTGACACTTGCTGGTGGCAGTCACGTGGTCGCAGCGGAGTCAGAGGAGTGTTTCCTTGACTTGGCGTCAGGAAACCTTTGGACCTCCAAAAAGCTCGAGCCCCGTCTGCAACTCCTCACACGCGTCTGGGACGCAGCGAGCACGCGCAGAGGAGATGGACGCGGCCGCGCTTTCCCTCAGACGCGCGGATTTCAATCGTTCTTGAAACGACTTTTATTATTTGACTTTTTGGTTATGAGAAAAAGAGTTTAGCAGAAGTTCGCGATGGAGTCGGGGGACAGTAAGATATCAGTGTGGGCCTGCCGAGAGGAGAAGCTCGTGTTCGGCTTGTCAAAGCGCACGACCTGCGCCGATGTGGTCCAAGTGCTTGTTGAGGAGCAGAAGTCCCGGCGCGGCCTCTCCACGGCGGCGTACTGCATCGTGGAGAAATGGAGGGGCTTCGAGAGGATTCTACCCAACAACACCAAGATGTTGCGGCTGTGGACGGCGTGGGGAGAGGAGCGGAAGAACGTCAAGTTCGTGTTGGTGAAAAGCGAGGCGTCTCTGGCGAACCGCGGAGCCCGGAGCGCTGAGGCGCGGGTCGTGCTCAGCAAACACAGCCCCCCGTGTGTTACCATGGGGACCGCGCCGTTCCCCGCTGCTGGCGTCCCGCCCGAGAAACAGCGGCGGGTCGTCCAGAAAGCTTTCAGAAAGTTGGAGAAGATCAACAAAAAGAGGGCGCAAAGAGACGCGTCCTCCGCGGAGAAGATGGAAACTCTGGTCCATCTCGTGATCTCTCAGGACCACACAGTCCGCCAGCAGCTGCAGAGGATTAGAGAGCTGGACGCGGACATCGAGAGGTGCGAGGCGAAGGTGCACTTCGACAGGATGAAGACACACGGGGTGAATTATGTGCAGGACACGTATTTAGTGGACGCTGGCGCGGCTCCCCGCCGGGATGGAGAGCAGGTGTGTTCTGCGGAGACTCTTTCCAACTTTGAGGAGTATGTGTGGCAGTGTGAGGAGGTGGACAGACTGCAAGAGGAGCTGTGGGAGCAGGAAGCCCTCATGGACATCTTCACGGGGCAGATCCAGGAGGAGCTGAACCACCGCTGGATGCAGCGGAGGAGAGAGGAGCTGCAGAGCACCGAGCCCGGGGAGGACGCGCCATCCCGGCGCAGCGCCGACGCGCACACAGCGGCGGAAAGCGAGCTGCTTTTGGAAAAAGAGCGGATCAGGACGCGACTTGATGCGAGTTTATACATCGGCCTGCGCCTCAACACGGATTTAGAAGCTATTAGGAGCGATTTAGTGTTGACCCAGGAGATTTGCGGAGCGAGGGAGAAGGAGATGAGGGATTTGCTGGAGAAAGTGAACACTTTGGACTTAGAGGAAGGGACAGTCGCCGAGGAGAGATGTAGCCACGGGACAGATGATAAGATGGGGATGAGGAGCGCTTTGGAGAGGGAGAGCGAGTGGGTGGAGCAGGCCAGGGGTCTGTCCAAAGCTCACAGCGTGAAGGACGATGACTCAGACACTGGCTTAAGTTCTCTGCACAGCCAGGACTCGGACAGTCCCCCTGTGTGGGAGTCACTGGTTTAGGATTTTACCATTTATCTGACTGCTTATCACTTTGGAACGTCCACAGTCTCAGGGATCATATTGACTCTGAACTAAGGGGAGCTGAATTTGTCTTATTTTATGGAAAAAACTATATTTGTATGGCATCATAACAAACCTCATATTCTTATATAGTATTGGTTCAATAACAACCCCTATTTGTTTGGGTAAAATGTGTTAATCTCACTGAGAAAGTTGAAAATAAATGCGGTTTTTGAAGCTTGAGTTCTCTTTTTATGTTCTTTTTGGAAGATTCAAGTCAGGGGGAACAGTGACAAAATATATGACTCGCCTTTGAAATATGCCCAAATCTGTGGTTAAAAGAGATCATCTCTGCAACCTCTGCAGTGTTAATAAACACCTCAGAGTCAGCAGCGACGCAGCCAAAACACAAAGTCAAAGGTCTTTGGGATTATTCTGCAGATTGTGAACGACATCTCAGCTTTCATTATGACACAGACTCCGTGGCCTCTTTACTGTGAATCACAAAGTCATAATAATATCTGAAGTCATAACAGAGGCTCTCAAGCAGAAATGACCCCCAACAGTTGATAAGACATGTTATGTCTGATAGAGGTACACTGTGAAACTGTGGAATTCCCGACATGACTGTGCTTTATGGTTGAACTATAGAACATAATCTCACATCCAAGTCATTAAAAGTATTGGAACCCCACATTTGATCTGCACAGTCGGCCTCCCTGGGTTCATTTGACTCATGGCGACAGGAAGGAGCAGCTGTGACGGTGGGCTGAAAACGTGTTTGGAGGTTTTGGTCAGACCACTTTGATACTTTACAATCATTACTGATATCATACTGAGAGAAGAATTTACTTTGACGATACACAGTGACATTGTTATGAGGTCAAGAAGAAGAATTTCTTCCCTCTTTTTCCCCTTTCCATTCATTCTTCATTTCCATCTATGGAGCTCTGTGTTATGTAATACTTGAGGTATATTTTATGTTCTGTTCGACTTCAGTTCATCCTGTTATGTAATAAACTTTCCCCAAACATTTCTAGAAGATGAATGATTCAAGAAAATGAAGGACACCATAGTCTTTATCAATAAATCCCACCTCCATGGAGTTAGCTGAGAAACCTTTTAAGGCTCCTTAAGGAGTCTTTTTGGAAATTATAATGTGTCCCAGTGAATATCATTGGCCTCTGATGATGCCAGATTGGTATTGGTGCTGAAATTACAGATCCACATCAAATACTATGCAATACATTATTTCTCAATATCGTAGGTAATTCCCAGTAATGCGCTCCTAAGTTTTACAGAAACCTAATTCTAAATAATCATGAAACGTGGTGAGCTGTTTTTTTCTAAAACGTTTTGTTTGTAATACTGCTGTTATGGAATAGGCTCATACTAACACTATGGCCTAGATGACAATGTTCTGAGTTGGATTTGTGGCCCTGAAACATCCCCCAAGGCCATTTAACAGGAACAAAAATGCTCTGTTTATATTAAGAATGCTTATATTAAAAACCACAGGAAGAATATGAGGCGTCATTCTCAGCGTATACATTGACTGAGCACAGAAACTGTTACATAACTCACTTATGTGTGACTATTGGAGGATCCGCTGGGATTCAGTGTTCCAAGTATGACACAGTGATGGGTATGGCATTATTAATATCACACTGATATGTTCACTGGCACTCAGAGACTTGTGTATTATCACATTATTAATAGGCAGCTGTTCATAATCATACTGTGCAGTAATCCAGTCATGTGCTTCAAAATCCTCTTCAAATTATGAGCAGAACAAACCATTATGTCGCTGTTCCAACAGTTATTTATGACTTTTTTAAAAATACAGAGTGAAAGTGACCAGCAACTGAAATGCAAACGTGGAAAACAAATATATTAATAGTAAAAGTACAAGCTGCTTTAACAATATTTGCTTAGAACGGGGGTCTTCAACAGGGGGTTCGGGACCCCTAGGGGATCCGCAGAGTTACTGCAGGGGGTCCCCGAAATGATTTGATCCCAAGCTTTATTTAAAAAAAAAAAAAATGTATTGACCTATCATGGATTAGAGACCTTTCTAATGAATATTTTCCTTTTTGATTACTCTTTAAAGAATCACCTTCTTTCGGCTTGTTAGCAAACAACCTGCTGTGTTAATTTGCTGCCAGAGGCAAGTCTCTCCCTCCTGTCAGCGGTTTGTAAGCGTCTACTGTCAAAGTGAAGTTTAGCTCTTCAGATCAAACAAAGGTACATCTCTTTCTTTAATTAAGCTTGACAAGCAATTAGAGAGATTTTACTGAACACAGCTCCCGGTTTACTACAAGATCAAGATGCTTCCTTCACAGGCAGATCATAGTCGCATATTAGGTTCTTAATTTGGACAAACTAATTCAAATAGTCAGAGGGAATGTTTAAGCATGGTGTTTCAGATGAATGTTGTTTATTAAAAAGGCATTTTGAGACTCAATGTATCATCTAACCATAACTTTAACTATTGCAACTAAATGCAACGACCAGTTTCTGACATTAAATCTACAAAGAAAAACCGTAAGAACTTGATTCCTTCTAATCAATTCCATCTCCCAATGTTTTTACTGTGTCTTGCTATTGTCCTGTTTGTAATTCATGTTGATTGTGGAGCAGCCAAATTTTCCACATTGTGGACAATAACATTTCATATAAAGTCTAAAGTTAACAGCTCTTTGTAGCGTCAAAATATCCTCAGTTCTCCAAAAATGGCCTCACCGTCAACGTCTGAAACTCAAATTCTTCACAAAGATGGAAGTAGAAGAACACACACACACACACACACACACACACACACACATAGAGGCCATCTTAAGTGTCCTGAATTTAGGGCAGTACCATTGTCAAACCGGGGGAAGTACTGGATTACAGGCTCTGTGAATGGCAGCCTTCCTGCCTCTTGACATACAACAGCACTCTGCTCTCGCATGTGGCTCCCTTTTCATTTGCCAACATAAATTAGCCTGACCTGATAGAAAAACCCCTTTATCTCCCATGTGGCGACCTCAAATGTAATAGGCTACTACATGCCATATTCTCAGAGGAAAACATGAGCACATTCCTTTGTCTTTTGTTTCAGGGATGTAGTCTCTGTCGAGCGTTTCCCACATCGCTGAATGGGACTTGCAGAAATGTCGAGTTTTGATTATGAGTGTCCCAGATCTCTGGAGCAACTCGAGAAATTTCAGGAATCCGAGGAGTCCTTCCTCTACAGCTTTTTTAAGCTCATGATTAAAGAGACAAAAGCTGTTGAGGAATGTCAAATTTTGTTTACATTTTGCAGTCAGAGATTCCTGCAGCCTGTCTGCTGCTCTCTTTGTCTCGGTTATCACACAAGTAGATCCAAAATTCTGTCTTTAATTACAACTTCCTGACTTATATGCGTGTTCAACTCGCATCCCTGTGCACGCTAACAAAATCATCTCAGGCCCCGACAAAGAACACGCCACAGTCTTTGTTCTGGGGTCATCACAGGGTTCACAGGTCACGTTATCAGAGGTCAAAGTTACTGAAGCATCGCTGCCATCTGACTCTTTCTGCCATGTGGGTCGTAAAGGTGAAGGAACTCTCTCTGTGCATCGACTCTCTCCGAATGACGAAATGAAGCCTCTTCAGAGGAGACGTTCACACGTCAGCAGCTGGTGTGTTTATGCAAATGCTGATAATTCAATCATAACGTGATCAGTGAGTTACCTTCGCAGCAGGTCAAAATGAAAGGAAGTATTGTAAGAGACTTGGCTTTTAGCTCAGCTAAGATCAATCTGAAAAAGCGTTGGTGAATCAGCCATCGTGTCACACTCTTATGGTGCCAGGAGTAAAGGTTCGGATATTAAATATACTGCAAGGGGGCAGAGTTATCTGCTAGATGGGAAGATTCGGCCCATGGGCCACTATTTGCCTCCTACTGCCTATGAGTCCGTTGTATAAAATGTATTTCCTTTTTCTATGAACTTTCAACTTTTAAAGGGACCTCAAAGGTGCACAAATGCCTCTGATAGGTTGCATTGTGTCAACACTCGTCAAATGAATTACAGTGAAATGTATGATTTCCCCTGCTGTCAAAGCAAATTCCTTGCACATCAAGTTAGAAAACAGAACTTCTTTTATTGGCACAGCTTGCCAGAGTTCTCTAATCACAGGAATGTGTCACTTTGTGTTCTTGTTGTCCCTTTGTTCGGCCTCAGAGAGTGATCTGCCATGAAGTCACTAATGAAGGTATTGACTCGAGAGACCAGGACTTCAATACCGGCGCTGAGGTGTGAGCCACTCAGAGAGCACTTGGCCTGCTGCTCACAGACCGGGGCCGCCAGTGTGCTCTCATTAGACCTCATTGTGCTGCTGGCAGGTGTGTTAATCACTGTAAGGCCGTGTGCTGACCCCGGGACCCCGCCTGTGGGATACTGTACAAGCTCTTAGTGAGCATCTCAAAGCCTGTCACCTCCTGTATGAAGTGATTCAGCCCAGATCTGTCACCAGCAGGCTCATTACCCTCCAATAACCTTGAGAGGAGCAACATCTTTGCTTCCCAAACATTATAAAACCACATCATTACTGGTGTCGTGAATATCTAACTGCAATCTGAAAAAGTATTTTTTATAAAGAATTATGTCGTGTTATTCTCCTTTGGGAAAATATTCAAGGAAGATACATTTATATTTCAATGGACCAGAGGAGAGGATAATTATATAAGATCAGTCAGTCAGTCGTGATGTTTGCTTTCTTTCCAACCCTTTCAGCAATGTCATCCCCATCTCTCTCTCTCTCCCCCTTTCACTCTCACTCTCTCAATAAAAAGGCAGAAACGGCCTAAAAAATTATACTCCATCCTGAATCTATACTTTTACAATCAAATACTTGGAGGTGACTTTAAAAAGGTATTTTTACTAAGTGAACAGCATCTGTTTCTGACTTGTATACATGTGAATTGATTCCAATAGAGATTATTTGAAGCTAGCCCTTCTATATGGATTTGACAAGGATTTGCCAGCCAATCAGAGCAGACTGGGCTTTTTGGGGAGGTGGGCTTAAAGAGACAAAGAGGGTGGATCCTGTATCTTCAGTAAATGTAGTTCATGTAAAGGTGCCACACCCATAAGTGATGAAAGGAGAGCTGTGAGTTTATGGCAGGGATTTCCTCCAACAACGCACCGACATGCTCTTATCGAGCAGAACAGAGGATTTCATGGGTGTGTGTGGTGTATCATTTACAGAAGAACTCATAAAGAGGGTGTTTCTGAAATTCACTCAAATTCATCTCCTTCTCCTTCTCGTAAAAGTGAATGGATGCTGCTTTAGGCTAAATGCACCAGGTTTTTTCCTCGGAACAATTACTGTAACCCCCTACTTATCACATAATGGAACATTTGGTTTCACATACAATGGGAATGGATTGTGTTGCAGTACTTTTGTGGGTCATACCATTTCTCATTTTGAAACAAACAGTACAGTGGAGACTGAAGTAGGATAAAAAACACTATAATTCAGTTGTTTAAAGTCTCGGAGCTTAACATATCTTTGGGCAAACTAAATCCTTCTAACTAATCTGGACCAGTTTCTTTATTCCAAGTGAACTACATACGTTTAATTCCAATATAACACGACTGGTCTCTCACATACTGCACTCTTTATGCTTCAGTGTTGTTTTTTAATCAATATTTTTTATAATATTCTGTATGGAGTTTTTGTTTTGTTTGCCTTCCTGCAAAAATATCCACTTGTGGGACAATAAAAACATGAAATTAACATTCAATAAGCATTATAACTCTCACTAGGACAACTACTAGGTTTTTATAATCTCATCTATATTATTTTTTAATCCTCATATTGTTTTTGGGGGGTTTATGTAACACCCATGCCATTACAGGGTGTCTACCATTAACCATACACTAATTCAGTATACATTACTGGGGGAGTAAAAGCGGTTATCATCAGGAAAGGAAAGTTTCAGGGTTATACATCCCAGCCTCTCTCATTGCTCATGTTATCTACTCATCCTCGTCGTTGGCGTCACCCAGGGCAGAGCGCCGGGTTCATGCAGACGCTATAGATAATCGATGACTTACATCTCTGAGATAATGGCCATTAACTTGTGGACATGCTGGAAAACTGCATCTCTGAGACAACTGTTCTAATTGCAAAATAAAAAGTTTAAGCCAAAATGCATCATAACTATAAAAGTGAGGATGAACTTTAAAAATAATAATGGTCTACATGCGACGATACAGAATTAAGCTCTGCTGAGAGGGAGAAAGATCTCACACAGATGGTAATTCATCCTGAACTGAAGCTTTATTCTTGAGCTGTTTTGAATTCCTTTTGTGCTCATTGCCCGGGTAAAGCAGTCGAAGAGGCAACAGTTCTTATGTGATTGGTGGAGCTCCACAAATAGTCTGGGCCTGAATACGAGGCATGTTGAGAACTGACAGGAGCCCACCACAGAGTTCAGTCTCTCTCTCTTTGTAACATCAATGGGATCACATCTGGAGCTGGAGGCCTGTTCTCCCTTATTACTGGATATAATCAACATATGGCTTCTCCTCGAGCCCCACTGCTCCTGGATGAACACTCACAAGTCTTGTGAGTGTAACACTTGTTAGTTGACACCCGGGGATCACATGACAAATTTGGTTTGCACTTTAAATAAAAAAGAGAGGACACAGCTTGATGCTGAGTGGTGATATCTGACCTAAAAGGGTCACGTTTGTAACAACACATCCACTCTGAAGCTCTTTTGTTCTGATTATTTTTAAAATCTCTATAGTTCAGAGTGGTCTAACACAGTGACTTAAAGAAGACATGGATGTGGAAGAGAGCCTTGATGTGGATAAAAATGCTATTTTCTTTCAAAGCCATCTCCTTCCTCTCCCTACAATCGCTCCCAAGGTGAGTTTTATGCTGTTGGACACTCTAACCATGGTAGAGAAGCAAACAGGACTCACATGACTCAATTTATTCTATTTTAGGAGCCACACTAGCTGCAGAACTACATTTACAAAGCAGAATAAGTATACTTACACACCAGACCAGACTACTACTACTCTTACTCAACAGTCATACTCATATTTGTACATGGAAAAAGGGAATTATATCCTTATCAGATCACAATAGGCAACTTATCATGAAAACCTCTCATCCAAGAGGTGAAACGTCTTCAAAAACCTAAAGCAAGTCCTCAGATAAAACTCTCAAAGATTACCATGACCTGCATGACATGTTAAAATGAATACCTTCATCCATGGCTGTTGCTTCAAGGACAAACATCTGAAGAAATGCAGGAAGACTGCTTCTCATTCAGATAACCACCCACGTCTCCTCACTGTGCACATAAAGAATAAGGAATTCCTGCCGGGTCACTATGTGCCAGCAGGAGAGCACTCTTAGTGTGGGACGGACACAAGATGTAACATGTCTGACCTGAGAGTACGAGCAGATGGATGAGGGTGATCAGCCACATATGAAGATGTCTGACCATGTAATTCTTTGTAAGTGAGAGTGAGATGTGAGGTGCAGGGTGCCAGTAAAGAGATTTGAGGCATTCTGGATCGCCTGTAAATGAATGAACCGAGGTCGAGAAGACAATTACATACATCAGAGGACATGAGGATATCATTGGAAACCCTCAGAAGCACGGTCATCATTGTGAGACATTTTATGACTTCAAGGGTTTTAAGTGACTTCATCTAGATGAATAAAGTAGGTCTAAAAGTGTCTTAATAATATTGATGATATCAAACAAAACAGATGGAACACGGATGGAAAACGGATGGAACACATCGCAATTTTTTATGATATTTCTATAGTATAATGTACTTACTATATAAAATATTTAGCAGAATGATCCATATTACCATAAAGTATAGCCTACTATATTATGATAGTAGCAATACTATACAATGACATTGTTACGGCCTTTTCATGACATACTATAGTTTTATATTTTTACCACCCTTTCAACACATACTACACAATTATATTTCTATGAAATTGTCAACTATGATATCATATTTTATTTACATTTTCATGACATACTATATGATATTTTTGATCACCTTTTCATGACATACTATATTTTTATATTTGTATCGCCCTTTCAAGATATACTATGCAATTATATATTTTTGACATTTTAATGACATACTATACAACGTTATATTTCATCACCTTGTCTTGCCATACTATCCTATATATTTGTCACCTTTTCATGATATACTATAATATATTTTTCTGACAATTTCAATCCAACTATGAAATACTATTTCTATTACTTTTTATGGCATACTTTAGTATTATATTTGTTTCATCTTTTTATGGCATACTATTCTGTTATCATATACCATACAATATATTTTTAGGATGTTTTTTATGTTTGTTTGTTTTTGACTTTACTATGACTTGATTTTATAATATACAATGATATAACACTTTGTGGTATTTTCATGGCATACTATTTTTTTCATGGCATTTCTACGGCATACTTAGCAATATTATGACATTTTTTCTACTAATTATCATGACAATGGTATGTGTGGCATATTATGCAATTATTTTTTTTCCAGCCATTGCTAACTTTTTATCACCTAGTATACTTTTCACTGCATGATATACTATGATATTTAAATAAAATATTACTTTAATATGCTTTTTGTGACATTTTATGACTCCTTTACAGTTTACTACAGCTTTTCTATGCCATTTGTATATTCTATGGCAAAGTCTGACCTTATAGCATAATATACTGTGATATTTCTAGGATGTGTTATGTCATACTATATAATGATATTTTGTTATACAATACTACAAAAGTATTAACAACATGTTATGGCATACTATGACATTTTCATCACTTTGATAATGGTTCATGACATTTGTTATCATGTACCAAAGTATGACATATATTATACTTAATATTTTAAATTACATTTTTGGCATACCATACCATGATTCTTTTAATGAAAATTGGTATACAAAATGTTTGACATTTTATGGCATTCTATACTTTAGACACATTTTCATTAGATTTTCCACCTGTCAATATGTGGTTCAATGACACTTTATCCACAGGAAGTGCAGATGGTTGGACTGGGGTGGAGTTAAATAAGGTATAATGTTGCATGTTCACATCTCCTTGTGTGGATTATATTAAATTAGAAGACATTACAGCTCGTCCTCACCCAGCTGTTAAAAAAGGGTGAAAACAGCCAAAAAGCCAAGCAAACAGTTTTAAGCATCTGCTTATATTCCAAACTACATATTTGTTATGTTTTATAACCAAAAGACTGGACAACACTCTTTGATTAATGATGATATAATAATTTATTTGAAACCCTACAAGATGTGTACGCTTTCATGAAGCACTGAGGTTTTATTCTCATCATTTTATACGTCTGTTATGTGTTATTAGAAATAAAGATCATAGTCACAGATGATACCTGTATACCTGCTGTGTGACGTGTACTAATGGCATCAACTGTGTCCATTTTAAGGCTGATTGATGTCTTGTCACTTATGGCAGATACAATTCAAGTCTATTTAGCAGGTTGCTCCGTCTAAAATCCACGTTGTTCATGGTCATTTATCTTGTGAAGTTCTGGCTCAGCCAAACCAGACTTATAACAGACTTGTCTGAACTCATTGACCTCTGTGTATAAACTGAAATGACTGTCATCCACAGTGACATCAACAAATGTTGATTCACAGAGACTCCTAACTGCAACATAAGCAATTACATGTATTTATTTACAGTGGACAATCTTCTCACTGTTGTCTCTAATGGGTTGTATAAGAAATGTGCAGTGGATGATTTTTTTTTTTTTTTTTACAGCTAATGCCAAATTAGAGTTCTTTCTCTCCACATTCCTCAGCTTTTGACTGCTAAATTTGCACATTACCATTTGCATCACACATTCTGAATTTGTTGTTATATGTAGAAATCTCTTTGAATGACAGAACATGTTGACAATATAAGAATGAGGATAAGGATGACTTGAACTGCTGACAACAACAAGGTTTCCAGCATCTTCTTCAACGATTTATGTAATAGGTCTAAAGTGAATCTTAAATACAGTATATTGTTACTTTAGATCTCAAGAGATACCCAAACAGATAAAGTGTCTCTTGTACCATTATACAATGGAACTGCATCACATAAGAATGAATCCTTCTTCTAAAACCGTACCAATTTATTCAAATGCTAACTGTAAAGTATCCTTTATGAATCATTATTATTTTACTAGCAAACATGTTATTGATGGTTAAAAAAAGACTTTGCAAGAAGAAAAAAAACAGTATGCTAGATAATGTGGATGAGGAGATTTTTAATCTGTTTGTTGCACTCTACTGCCTACATGTGGCAAGACTGGCATAATGAGAAAGACAAGATTCTTAGGATTTCTTGACTTACTTTCTCACTTTATTTACCAGGATGCTGAATATATGCTCTTCCTTCCCTTCCATTTTGGAACAGAAGTACAAATACATCAGCAACCTGCCACTAACAGGCCCACGACTTTCTTGCTGCTGCTACAATTAAGAATTACAACTTCCTAGCAGCATATCTGATTCTTATCAAAGACGGACTATTTTCTTTTCAGATTTTTTTTAAAAGGCAATTTAGGAAGCAATTTCCTTGAGTCAAATGAAAGCAGAGGGAGCTTCTTCTGGTACATTTGTTTTTCATGAATCAATACAATTTTAATAAACTCTACCTTGTGTCTCTTATCAAAAGGCAGATATGAATCCCCTACAAGATATACCAAACCAGGTAACCTCTTCAATGACATACAGGGGACGGCCCTTCTTGTTCATAGATTTAGAATACACATGGATCACTGTGCTTATTTTGAATTGCTGTTGTTATCGCAGTTAAAAAAACAGGCTAATAATGCTATGGGGAAAAAAGAGGAATTATGATAGCAATATGAGGATGTTGTGTTGTGTTGGAAACTGGGAGGACAAAATGATGCTTTAATCTCCAGAGCAAACAGGATAATAAGATTACTCCTACCATCTGTCCACTCTGTCCAACTTTTATATTCAGGCTGACTTTGATCAAAATCTCTATTTTTGGATTCCGCTTTTCCTAACATGAAAACGTATTTTTAGAACAATGATGTATTTAAAGGAGCAAAGAGCATCTAACTATATAACAAGTGCAGATTGTTACTTGAGCTTCAAAACAGCAGCCTTTTATATTCATCACCTCAGACGAGGATCCTCAATCGTATCCTTGAGTGCATCACACCTGCCAGTAAAACCTGCTGCTTTTGTTTCCTACCTGTTTGCCTGTTTAGTCAAGATGCTTTTGTTGAAATAAATGTTTATTCATTGTATGGAATTAAATTATCCATCTTATCTAACACAAAGAGTGACACTTTGATCTTATATCTACCTGAGATTAGCACTCTCGCCTCACAGCAAGAGGGTCCTGGGTTCGATTCCCGGGTCGGCCCGGGTTCCTTCTGTGTGGAGTTTGCATGTTCTCCCCGTGTAAGCGTGGGTTCTCTCCGGGTTCTCCGGCTTCCTCCCACAGTCCAAAGACATGCAAGATGGGGATAGGTTAATTGATGACTCTAAATGTCCCGTAGGTGTGAATGTGAGTGTGAATGGTTGTTTGTCTCTACATGTTGGCCCTGTGATAGACTGGCGTCCTGTCCAGGGTGTACCCTGCCTTCGCCCAATGACAGCTGGGATCGGCTCCAGCCCCCCCGTGACCCTAAAAAATACAGGATAAGCGGTAGAAAATGGATGGATGGATGGATTACTTCACAAATACGTTCTCAGAGAAAGTGGTCCTAAATCTCAGCTATGTACTTATTATTATTTGCTTTTCTGACATTGTGACCGCTTGAATTGTCCTCTGTCTTCATTAAGACAATGTCAATTTAGACAAAGAGAATAAAAGCATTTTATTACCTATAATTATATATATATATATAATATATATATATATATATATATATATATATTATATATATATATATATATATATATATATATATATATATATAGTTTTTCTTTGTAGAGAAAGGGAGACGTTTTTTTTTTTTACTAATTGTTGCTGTGTACACACCTCATCAATCATAAATAATAATATATAATAATACATTTTATTTATAGTGCCCTTTTCATCCGAAGATCTCAAAGGGCTACAGGTTAAAAGCAGTTTTGTTAAAAAAAAAAGAGAAACAACTTGTATTGGCGTTGTTTTGGCTCGACTGGAGAAGCGGCCAAAACGCCAGCGTCCTCCCCAGCAGTCAAAATCATATTTCCAATGGCAATGCTTAGAAATCCTTAATCCAGTATCACTAAAATTGAATTGAAATTGAAAGTCAGTCAAATTAATAATACCTGTAGCTGCTTTGAACGTCATTTTACAAATACTTTCATGAAGATATTGCTCGCAGAATGCCACAGGCACATATGAATCTTGGGCCAACACTTGATTTACTGTTATTGCACATATATATATATATATATATACAATGCAGGAGGTTCTCCCAAAGACAAGGACGGCTGTCCACGTACAGCATTTACACTGATTAATGTGTTTGATCTACTTATTACAGTGCTTTGCTACAGTGGGTGAAAATAGCATTGTAGTTTGTGTGAACTGTGGACAGTTGATCCATTACTTGCTCTTGTCCCCCCTCTGTCGCTGTCTGCTGTAAGTGCTGCAGATGAGAAAGACGGTTGAGACTGGTTGAGTGTTAAGAAACCTTGGACCAAAGAGGTGGAGTACATTGTCTCTAATGCTGTAGTTGCATAAGTAAAACTAGCATGGTAACATCTACTAATGAGCACTTAATATGAAGTACAGCTGAGAGTGAGACTGATGGAAAGGCATTCATGTCTCTGATATGGGTTATAGACAAAAGTGTGAAGGGAAATTTGACCAGATGGGAGGCCTCTTCCGCTTGTGGTCAGATCCACTCATTGCTCCTCCGCAGTAGGCTAGTCATCTCTGTTCACTGGTTGCAAAAATGTCAACATGGGTAGTCGAAATGCCGAACTCGGGGCTTCGAACCAATGGGTGACATCACGATGACTACATCCACTTCTTTTCTACAGTCTGAACCAAAGTGGTGGACCAACAGCTAGCATGATGAAACATCTCCCCGTTCCTTGTTATGATTCCACGTTAGCTCAGGTCTGTGCACCAAGTAAAGCTTTGGTCTACATTCTGCAAATCAGTTGAGTCAGTTGAGATTTGAAAAAGCATCCCCCCCCAACCAAACCCCTCCCCTCGATGAGGTGGGAGTGGGAGGGGACGAGGCGGGATGACGAGGAGCAGGGGAGACGAGGGGATTGGATGGAGGGTACGAGCCAATGGGAGCCTTCCGGAGCAATGGCTCCTAGTGGTCAACTTCTATGCAGGCCTACGGCTGATAGACTGAATGGATTTTTTTTAAATTCCAAATCATGAACCATAGCTTTAAGGAACGAAAGAAGTCAGACGATGGCTGGCAGTACCACGGTTTTGCACTTGGTGGCTCACTTTACCATAATATAGAAAGCATGACGGAGAGGTGGCCTTCAGGTAATGGAAAAAAACATAAAAGGCTCTCACGTTTGGTCATTCTGGTCTACTGTAAAAACAAGGCTGTGCAACTCAGCAGCTACATGGAGACACCTTATGTAGATGATACAACATTGTTATAAATACTTTATTCCATTTCTGCTAATCAATCCCCTGAAATACTGTTGCTGTACCTTTAAATGTGAAATTAAATAGTAAGGGATAAAATAATAATGCAAATTGATAATTTACACAAAAAAAAAAAAAAATGGTCAGCTTACTTGCACCAAAGGATGGACGTGTCCACTGTGATCTCAGAGGCTCAAAGGGCGATTGAAGATGCAGTTTCATCTGTTGTGTCAGAAAGAAAGAGCTGGCATAAAAAAGAGCTAAATAATCAAAAGAAATTTTTATTTATAAAGGCTATGGTATGGAAATAAACATCTCTGGTTTATTCTTGTATTAGTTACATACCAGTTAATATATGCTGTATCTCGATCTTTTATTCATTGTACAAAGAACACTGTGAAAGCTCGTTAGCCATTCTGTGCACTTCCTTTCTGTGATCACTCCTGCGACAGGTCTTACTGAAACTGTTGACACGTTTTACACTATTAAGGATGGGATGTACAACAGTGTTATTTTGATGTCTTTATTTGATGATTTTATGTGTTTTTTTTAACAACAATTTCAAGCTTTGCACAAAAATATTCTGACCACACCAGCCTGTGCTCTGCTTTAATATCTTGGCTGTGGGAGGAGCATAACATCACATATAAGATCCAGCCAATGACTACATACCCAATTACAAGATTCAAAGACATCTGAGAGGAGTTCACCTGGAGATCATGACACTATGCAGTGATAACCGATTTTCTCCATGAGCAGAAAGTCATATTCTCCCCAAAGCACATTTAGTAATTAGGCCACCCAAGAGAATCAAAATCAAAATGATCAGTGAAATAAAACCGTGTGAGAAAACAGTGACACCACAAGAGTGCTCAGCCAAACCCATCAAATCAAGGTACAATAACATTGTAAATAATACTACTAATAATGTTAATAATAAGTGTTTTTTCCAAACAGAAAAATAAATTCCTTTGGTCAAGTAAAAAACAAAATTTAAAATAATAGTGAACTGTTCCTTTCACCAGACGTAAGTCCCTCATATTTCTTTTTCTACAGTCAATCAGGTTCTTGAGGCTCTAAGGCTGCAAAGGAGGTGTCAAGGCAATATGGTTATGGTGCCCCTGGCGCTCCATGCTGCAGCATGCTGGGAGAAGGTCTCGGGGGATAGGAGAGGGGCAGAGGCATTGGAAGAGGACCAGTGTGTCCTCAGACAGCAGGTGAAGGTGCATCGGGGTCAGGCTCGTTGCTGTAGTTGTTGCTGTAGTGATTCCCACTGGGTGGGTGATTAGGTAGGATGTCCAGTTCATCCACTTGGGGGCCGGGGTGCATCACCACCAGCTGGTCCTGGGGGATGTCTGCTGCTGCCGCCGCCAGGTTAGTGATGGACTTGGACTTCACACACTGGAAATCCACATGGCGACTTTTCCCTTCTTCCTTTTCCCACGACATGCGGATGAAGGGCCTTTGGACATAGTTGTAAATGACCTCTGGACGACCTCCTGGTCGTTTTTTGACTTTCTCTTTATATGTAGGGTAGCCTGCCAAAGGAACGATGTGGACAAATTATTAGCTCAGTGTTTATGTTTATCCACAATACTAATAGACCAGAACGATGGGACAAGAGCGAATCACCCAGTAGGCAGACCGGTCATCACATTTTAAAATAGGTTATGCAGAATAGTAATATGAAAAGGGTTGGGTGTCAAAGCCTGACAACAATAGATTCTTAAAAGGCCGGTTTGGAGCAGGGAAAAGGCACAAGTCGATTGGTGGGGGGACACATTGATACATAATAATGATAAACCACATAGCTGCAAAGGATTTCAAACAATCTTCCTCTCAGCATTGATCTCAATAATATCAAAATACATATCTCTGCTAGATGCCAGTTTTTCTTATCTTTTAGAACTCACTTATCCATTATATTATCCATTTTACTCTATTTTATTTGACTCCTTCAATTTCATCATGCCTTTTATTCATTTGGGTCACACGCCAACTAACTGCGCCCTTTTTTATGCGTATTAACCCAAAAAGATGTCATGTATTTATGTTTTCCCTTTTCCCTCATTACTCCAATGACAAGTAATATTAAAACCATCATTTTAGAGTTCAACTTACCTTCAATGCCCAGTCTTATTTTCTTTAATCCTCTCTCCTTTAAAACCGATTTGGCAACATCTCGGTTCTCAATATACTTGAAAAATCTGTATAGTTTTGTGCTGTAGATGACTGCAAAGAGAAGAACCAAAGCAAGATTTGTGAATCACATATCTGTCACGGAGCGTACCCACCAAACGCGATGAACGCGATTTAATCGCGCTTGACGCTCCAGTTTTGACGCCGGTCCAATATGCCAAAAAACGCCTCATCGCGGCTTTGCGTCATCGCGTCGCGCGACGAGCCCGCCCAAACAACAACATTTCTTCCGCCATTTCATTCTCTCGTCGATCATGGCTGAGATAACCACAATCGCTGCACTGTATCTACTCTGGAGAAGTTCCCAGCTTCGTCTGCGGGCTAGGCGCCGACGTCGGTTCTGGGTGCATGCTACCCTACGGAGGCGGCGTGAGCTCGGCGAGTTCCACCGTCTCCTGCAGGAGCTGCGCCTGGACGACGGCCGGTTCCAGCGGTACTTCAGGCTGACTGTTACCAGTTTGAAGACCTGCTAACCAGGGTACAGGACCGGGAGGTTTAGCTGCTGCTCTGCCCAGAACTGGTGCTTCATAGCCGGCCATAAGCCCCAGTGATAAACAATCGCTAAAAAAAAAGATCTCTGTGTGTGAAAGAGCTGGGATTGATATGTATGTGTAGTGTGTGTGTGTGTGTGTGTGTGTGTGTGTGTGTGGCGCGCGCGTGCGTGCGCCCCCCAACTTTGATTATGGGCAATATATAATATAATATAATATATAAATATTGTGGCAAAAAGCGAGGGAACACCAGGACGTCAGCACGTCGGTGACGATCTCAACGCTGATAGGCTGTCGCGGCGCGTCTTCACGCGAATTCGCCGCAAAAGTTCAATTATTTCAACTCGAGCGATGGCGCGATGAAGCGATGGCGCGATGAAGCGATGGCGCGATGAAGCGATTTTTCGCGTCCATCGCGTCGCCCGGCGCGATGAAGCGTCTAATCGCGTCTTTGCATTGACTTTACATGTAATCTTGTCGCGCGATGAAGTTTCATCGCGTTTGGTGGGTACGCCCTGTCATTGGTACATGTGCAGACCTGTGTGTCTGTATGAGTGTGTACTCACTCTGTGAATACTCTTCTCCCATTTGTGGAGGATATTCTTCGTCCCAGTCAACCACATCATCGTCAGTAAGGACTACAATGTGACATTCCCTCTCTCCGCTCTGGGCACTGGCCACCATCAAAGGCAGAACCATTTCCTCCAGATAAAACTCAAATTGCCGGCGAGCTCCATCATTAGACAGCTCATGCATCAGGGCACCTGACAACAAAAGGAGATCGTACCAGTTAGAAAATGTGAACCAGATCATACTGGCTCTCACAACTCTCCACCATGAGTCTAACATGTGCCTTAGAGGCCATAAATAAATACCCTATATAAACATCCTTATCAACAATAGAATATATTTGTTATTCAGCACTTTCTTTGTTTCATGACGTTTTGTTTTGTGTAAGGCTGTAGAGGAAGAACGTGACAACCGTATCAGCCGTATCTCTACTAACACTGACTCAAACCACCGTAAAATGATGAACACAGCTTCAGTGCCCCAGAGGGAATACTCACTAAGGTCTCTGCATTTGATGGTGCTGTAGTCGAAGGAGATGCATAGATAGTCACACGCCTCCCGCAACTCAGGGATGGAGATTCCATCAGGACAGCGGATTATCCCAGATTTGTAGTAATCCTGTCAATTAGACAGAAAACACATAGAAGGCAGTCATTTCAAATGGTGTTAATCCATTTACTCATCTTTCTTATGAAATGTAAATAATCAGGTGTGTGGTCTGAGCAAGGGTGCTGGAAGTCGGGTAGGAAAGGGTGATTAGTCCCCCCCACCATTGATACAGATGAATTAGAGAGAGACTGACCAGGATTGCTCGGAAAACGGTTGAGCTAATTCCTTCAGCCACCTCGTACTCCCCCTTATCGTTGGGCCGTGTAAAATTATGTTCTCTTCCGGATCCAAACATTCTGAAATAAACAATAGAAATGCCAAATTCTCATAGCACTGCTATACCTACATCTGCATGCATATTAACTGTAATTATTGTGCCGATAATAAGCAATGACAGATACAAATTCTGAAGTATACCATACCTGCCCAACATGGTATTGGGTTGTGCAGTGAAGATGGAAGGATCTACTACAAAGCGTGTGTTGTCAACAATCAGGGTGACTCTTTCTGAGGTCCTAATATTTCGGTTTCCCACTGAGGCACCTGCTCCTCCCTCCTTGGGATTCTCGTAGACAAAAACCATTTCGCCCACTCCCAAGCTCTTGAAGGTGCCCTCTGTACTTGACAGGCTGCTGTTGCGACTGCTCACCACCCCACTGCTGCTGGAGCCACTGGGAGAGATTCTCTGAGGCCGTGGGCTACTGGGCCTCGATGATGGGCCACCATCTCGTTCGCGGTCTGCACACAGACAGGCAGAACAATGACTCAAAAAGGACGGTTTCCCCTTTTAACTTTTAAAACTAGAGGAATGTGTTATAACTTAATTATTGACATACACTTTCTATCATTCTGCAGGTTGATTTGGAGGTTTTTGTATTCATGAGAAACACTGTTGGGGAACCAGATTTGTTACCAGATTCACACATTTCAATCGTGGTCCACTATTAGTAATATCTGATTTAAAACAACCAGACTGAAAAGGACCCTACACAGAACAAATATCTTGTATCCAGACATCCAGACTACAAGCTGTCTTGGTAAAACCACAAACAGGGGGATTAGATTACTGCTGACTTGCTTCATTCACAGCCAAAAAACGGCAAAGATATAATCCACGTCTGAGCTTTAAGTCAGCTGTTCCAGTAGTTGCCAAGAGCTGTGGACCTCTAACATGATATTCATATAAGCCCTTTATTCTCTCCCTGCACACTCACCACTGTTGTGTTGGCGGGTGGGTGAGGTGACGTTGCGAATGCAGGGGGTAAGTTGGCCTTCTCTCTCGTGCGAGGAGTCCCTGGAGCGATCGCTGGAGCGGCGGCGGTCACGTGAGCGTTCACAGCCTCCACTGGCACCATGCATGCTCATGTTCCTCTGTTCTGCCTTCAGTCGAGATGCTCGGGCCTGACTGCTGCTTTTGAGAACAAAATACTTAGCATTCCTCTCTCTTTCTCAAGCACAGAGGATGTTCACATTTCATACAGTAGTTGTAAATTATGACAGACAGGCACACCCATTTCTGGTGGACAGTTTCAAGAGCTTAACAGATGTTGTGCAAACGACTTCTGTGCACCTGTTGACAAAATCTAATTATGACAAAACACATCTGCTAGAAGATGGGATTGATTTCCCTGACAATTTAACTGTGTTGTCACATTGGTTATCGGTTAAAAGCTTACATGCTCTTGATACTGTGTATCATGGAGCTCTGAGATTCATCACTGGTTTTAAAGCACTGACTCATAACTGTAAGCTGTATGAGCGGGTTGGATGGTCCTCCTTATCAATACGCAGACCGAGACACCTGCATATTCTCATTTACAAGGCAATCTTAGGTTTTCTTCCTTCTTACCTTTTGTCCTACATTAACCAAAGTAATGCTGGGACTTACAATCTTCGGTCTGAGGATTTGTTCTTGCTGTCTGTACCTAAAGTCAGAACTGAACTGGGAAAGAAAGCTTTTAGATTTGCTAATCCTTCTGCCTGGAACATGTTACAAAAAACTTTGAAGCACAATGAATTGGTCTCATTGAACTCTTTTAAAGGTGAAATTGGATGACCTGGAGGCAGAAACATCTGGTTGTAGTTGTTTTGCCTGAGGCTTTTTATTACTGTAGCTGACCTTCAAATGTTGCTGTTTTTGGATGCTAAGTGTCTTCAATGTTTGTGTTGTATTTGTGTGTATGTATGATAATGCTGCTGCCTGTCTTGGCCAGGACACTCTTGTAAAAGATTTCTAATCTCAATGAGTCTTTTTCCTGGTTAAATAAATAAAAATAAATAAATTATCTTTGTCGTGATTTACACACAACTACGCTCAACAGTTAGACAGTGAAAAACTTTATTACATTTCCTTCAACAACCAGACCTACCACATTCTGTATGCTCATAAGTATGACACACTGACTTAGAATGCAAGTCATGTCTAATATCAGTGATGCCTGATCTTTAGATCACACAAGAAGAGTGTTCTTAATCTCTGTAATTGCAGTTAGAGAAGGAAGTACATAGTCAAGTGCAAAAATATTGCAGAGGCACCAAAATAATGCAAATGTAACTTCATTTAAGATTAATTTCTGACGGGTCAAATTTGCTCGCAACCAGAAAAAACATCAGTATACAAGTTATTGATTTCATAAAAAGGAGAAAAGCTTTCTTTTCTCCCCTTTGAGGGATAGGCACAGCTGCAGGGTAATGTTCAGTCAGTCCAAAACCACCCACCAACCACCGGAAAACAGGACACCCCCCTTGACCTGAGTCCAAACGTACAAGTCTCTATTGTTCCATCATGTCCGCCATTTTATTGTTCCTTCAGTAGAAAAAACAAAACAGATTTGCTACAGGAAAAGGTGTGGTGTGTTTTGCACAATGATTGATTTCTGTTGTGTATATATATATGTGTATATATATGTATGTATATATATATATATATATATATATATATATATATATATATATATATATATATAGAAAAAATTGTAGATGCTTGCGTTGTAATTTTGGAGAAAAGGTCCTGCATTAACAAATATGACATGTACATAATCCTCTTGCAATATAATACCCATCACAGAAATGTCAGAATCATGACATTGTCATTCTTGTTGCTAGATTTGGGTAATGTGTAAAAATATGTCATTGCATGTGTAATTGCAGAGCACGTCCATATGAAGTCAACCAATCCACACTACATGTAACCTAAATAAAATAATATAGGTCTCAAAAGTTGGCTAATCTAGTGACTTGATACAAGACAGGACTCATGTGCAACATAAAGATAAACAACATGATATACAGATACGGTATGTTTATCATCTGATTTGAAATAGTTGAAGCATACCATAATATATTGTTCAATTATTTCACATTTAACAAAAGGTGACTCATGTTTAGTCCAGCATCAGTCCTGTCCTGTCCCCTAACGGTGAGTGATACTACATTGAGCTCTGCCAGATTTTCAGATGGCTCACCTCAAATGCCTGTAGAGTTTGCGAGGCCGGCTTGTTGCGTTTCGTTCCCAGTTTTCGGTGTCACTGGAGTTACTGTCATATGACTGCAGACGTGCTGCCATCACCCGTACAGGGGGGAGTTAGGTCTGGATCTTTCACGGTTCATAATCTGGTTAATGACGGAATCAACAAGTCAGTTCGCTCTCCAGATCAGCTCCTAACAAGCCACGGGCTAGCAGCTGTCGGCTAAAAAAATCTTGTCAGTGAGTTTACGTGCGCTGTCGACTTGAAGGTTAACGAAGCTGCGTGGTCATGGCTGTCGCTGACGTTAAATGGTTAGGTTGGGTTAGTTTGACACATCTCAGACCCACATCTCGTTGGTGGCAGACTGAGTGAGCCTACGATTAGTTTGACTCTAGCTAACATTAGTTTGCTGCGTTAGCAAGCAAGCTAGTTGACGTTAGCTGGCGAGGTAGCGGTACGGCACAACGCTATTAAGACAAAAGCACGGGACAGCTGAGTTGCTCGAACAACAGTTCTAACACAGACTGTCGTATTCGAAGAAGATGTGGAAAAATATAAACAATAGCTACCTAGTTGTCTACGTTTTCCGCTGTAATGTAATCCAAATCTCTCAGCAGCTAACCAGCCATCTCCTTTCAAAACACTCTGACTGACGTCCGACGTGGCGACGGTTAATAGCTTGACGTAGTGACGCACACAAAGATAGGAAGGATAGCTTTTTGGCAAACTCGCTAATGACGTTCGCTTTGTCTGAAACGTCGATTGTAATTTGAGAATACAAATGTTTTATTATCCAATACAAATTAAGTTATCGATTCGTTTTAACTGTTTTCAGCAGCGGGCAGAGCAATTTCTACTATTTCCTAAAAAGGAGTGTTGTTCAGGTCTCGCGAGACGTTACGCGCACCTGCGATATCTTGCTTCTTTAATTTTTTGCTTACTTTATTTAAAAATGTAAGCACATACAACAGCATAAACAGCCATGGAGAAGGGAATTAAAGTGTTACAAACTGATAAAGTTGAAGTTATTTGTGCCAGAACAGTTCTAATGTGCGTATTACTTGTGAATAAGAAGAGTTAATGATACAATATAATGCCCACATTTACATTAACAAGGAGAAAAGCATAGTAACACAGATATAATTGCAGTCCCACTTTATACTGAATGCGGGTTCACAAGCCTTTAAAGACCTAGGCTTTTCTTTCAAGATTTAAGAGAAATAAAAAGTACTTACACATCCCGAATGATGAAAAGCTTTGTAAATCGGATTAAATGTTAGAGGTGACTCAAGAAGAATACAGTTAACTTGAAATTACTCTTCAGGATACACAGTGGCAATTGTTGTCATTTCAATTTATTTATTCAGATATTAAATGCAATATGCTGAAACTAGAGTTATTTGTAATGCAACACAAGATACTGGAAACAATCCAGACACTTTAGACTCAATAAGCATCTCTACTGAGTTTCTTTTTCTTCTAGGCTTTCAGCTGATAAAGAGATACAGTAAAACAAAGAGGTGAAAATGAATACTGTTGGGGATAAACAGCAATGGGACTTCTTGTTTACGATAATCAGCAAATATCGATGTAAGGGAAACAGAGATTTTGCCAAAAGAACTTTGTGAAATTTGTCAGGAAAAAAGGAGAAGACAACAACGGATGATCCAGCTAAGTAAGCAAGATTGTGCCAGAGAAGGCTAGGAGACAAATAAATCATTCCTATTCCAAATGTAGTTATATGAGAGAATGCGTATTGAACAAGTGAAACAATAAATACAGTGTAAGACTAGCTGTTTACAGTAGTTGGTCCTATTTACACATTACAATACACAGTTATTATTTGAAATAGTTCATTTGAGTTAACTGTCATTAGAACAGAAGAGTATAATAAGTGTAATTTAAATTTTTTAAATCCGTACAATGGCCTGAGATATTAACTTTAATAGTTGACGTTGAAAAATAATGTAAACAAATTCAATAAATTAAAGGTGATTTAAATATTTGACATACAAGCAAGAAATAAATACAAAAAATAACATAACTACAAAACAAAAATAAAAAGATGAAAATAATAAATAAAAACGTAAATAAATAAATAAACGATAAAAAGACAATCATATAAAATAAAAACAGCTAGAAAAAAAGTGTCTCACTGAAAGATCCTCAAATGGCTAAATGATAAAGCTAACAAATGAAAAAATATTCAACTTTTACGCGTGTTTGAACCAAGAACATCATTCGGGAAAATAGTTTTAATACTCCCAGACTGTCCATGTTGTGGTTTAGCACTGGCAACAATTATTTCCTTTAGCTTTTCCTGAAGCCAATCCTGTCTGTCTCCCACTTGTTTGTGTTCTCGAACGTTGTGCATAAGTTGAACCTCACTGATGGTTCTCTTTCTGCAGAAGTATAAAGAAATATGTATTATAAGATATAGTTATTTATCAAAGCAGGGTAAACATGATGATGACACGTAATTTCACAACATGAAGACACAAACTAAAAACAGAATTTACCTCAGTGGTTTAGCCTCTATGTGTAAACTGGCGAAGAAGACTATGAAAACCAATGGTTTCAAGTACCTCAATGAAAACATGTTGATTAACTGAAACAAATGAAGTAAAATAGTGGTTAGAAAACTTATTTCACTCCCAATACAACACTTTTTTAAAAATCATATCCAATTGTGCAATGATATATTGAATTACTGATCCACTGGCACAGCTTTCTTACCAGATTTTCTGTCCTTTTATCCAAGAAAGAGTATGGCAGGTTTTTGTTGAGATTTTACTGTATCAGTGTTGCAAAGAAGTCAAACTTGTTGATCAGTCTTTAGCGCGAAGAAGGTTCTTTCCTTTATATACGGCGTAGCCCTCCCCTGGTCATCAATGAGCCATTTTCCCTGCTGATGTTGATGTCACTTTTCCAATGCATCGATGGGGACAGGCATCTGCATGACACCACCTCCACCACCACTCACTACTAACTCATCTTTCAACACCTCTGCAAAGTGCCCTGTTCGTCACACTGTTTTTGAACTTGCCCCATTTTCACACTTCGAGCCGAATAATGAGGCATTTGTGCATCAGACGAAACACTCTGTAAAACAAATCCCTTTATTGATCTCTAATTAGATATGTTGCATGCAGTGGGACTGTAGTGAAAACATATACTCTTTGAAATGGCAATGACTGTCAAGCTTAATTTATTAGCAATGCAATTTCTTTTATGGTTCTACTGATGCAAGCATCTAAAGGTCATGTCGAGGTGCAACTCGGCCAGTCCGAAGGGAATGAAGCACAGAGAGAAATCCGGGTCAGATTAATAATCTTTCAAACCACAGACGATCGCAGAAAAAGTAGCCATGACTATTTAGTGTAGAATTATGCACCTGTCCCACGGTAGACCTGTCAATAACTATATCTTGAATCATCTTTATCAAATCTAAAGAATGACCTATTATTCACATTTTGATTAAAACAACACATCGTTGCAGTTAAGGTGCATTCAAAGACATTTGGAGGCAAATGTTTTGATGCAGTTTGCCCACCTGTTTCACACGTGATATCAGAAAGAATTTGAGTCAGGAGTTGATTGGACATTTGAAAACATGCTCATACAAACATACAGTTCTTCAAATGTGTAAAGCAGCAATGTAGTTATATGATGTATGGGTTGTGGATAACCTTGTCACAGTGTCACAAGGTGCATTAGGTAACCATGAAAGACATTTTCTAAATATGGCAAAGGAATGGCTATGCCATGCCTGGAGGAATAGGTACAACACAAGGACCTATATCTTTCTGTCATTAAGCCCCCCTTCACTATATGCAATGGATTTACATCATCCTCTAGCAATTTTGGCACGTTTTTATTGCCAAAATCTATTCATATATTTTGGGGTGACATTACTTTTATTTTTACATTTGAATTGATGATTTAACTTATCATTAGAACATAATCATTATCCCATTGGTCAATGTCATAATTTATTGTCGTTTGCCCAGGCGTAACATCACTGATGTTCCATAGTATTTATAATAGACCGGTACACCTGGCTCAGGCTGCTCCTCCTGGTCGATATAAATGGGTATAAACCATGGATGCTGACCCGTGTCTTTATCAGCTCTCTCCATCGTGCACACTACTCAGGACCACCTGTGGTTTCAACTAGGCTAGATTTTTTGCACATGTGTAGTTTACTCAAGCGAGTTCTCTCATTACCTCATGTGGTCACAATGTAAGCCATCTCAGTAATGGTATGCAGCTGGTGTGCAAGTGGACTTGACAGGGATTGATGGGAAGAATTGCACGCAAATCATTAACTTGGGTCACCCCCAAGTCACAAAGAAAGTATTGCACATAAAATGACTCATCTCTTTGATCTATATATAAGTGTATCGGCTGTAAATAGGCTGCCTCTATACATATTTGGATTTTGAAAACTCTTTCAATGATTATGATTGTTGATGATCATTTTCACATGGTTATGTTCGCCCTACTTCCTGCTCATTTAATATTTTGCTGTTCTAACTAAGTAGAATGCAATTTTATTTATTTCAATCTAACTTAGGTGATGCATACTATTTATGTTATATATATATATATATATATATATATATATATATATATATATATATATATATATATATATATATCCAATAGGTGACAGATTAATTTCTTCTGCCTCTGTATAGTATGTTTAAAGGTCTTATATTGAAGGACACCCAGACCATATAATGCTTTCCCAGAAATCTATATATGGAGTTACTTTTTTCATAAAATGAGGTCACCTCACTTGAAGATATCATGTAAGGAAACAAGTTATATTTAGATCGTTGACATCATCCCATCTTTGCTTGTGAAACCAAACAAACACATGGGATACACATCTAAATCATACTGATATAACTATTATGAAGCTTATGAGGGGCTATCCACTGCAGCAATAAATCATTCAGATGTATGTACACCCAAGTCCTCTTGGAGCTATCCAACAGTTTCTTTGCCAAACCAAATGTTTTTATTCTACTTTGAAACAGATTTGCAAGGACATGCCAGTCTTGTCAGTGTCATTTTATGTGGATACCCACACTCACATCAATCTATCACATACTTTCACAATGTCCATCTGACTAACCGGCACAGGTGGTGGTGGTGTCAAGTTAGTAGTTAGCATCTCCTCGCTGTTGTGCACATTGAGCATTGAGTCCATAGACCACAGAGAAAGAGCTGCACAGGACAGGGCCAACGGTGAACGGGTCAGTTTGTCTTCATTATAATCACTATCATTATTCTCATAGATATGATAATTAGCAATATGGTCATCTCTAATTAACTGTTAATTAACTTCTTTAATGGGAACCTCAATGTTACATGTCAGAGTCTGTTTACAAGTCTTGGGGAGCGCTCATATGTACTGCTGCTTATGTGAATAAAGTTTTATAAAGTATTTCCTGGCTCCAGAGGGAACTTGTGAACACTTGAGTCAACATGGAATAAATACGTGATAACATTTTATTTCACTTGATCTGACATTAAAATACATACAACATTTTTACACATTTCACAAAAATGTGGCTGGACAAAAGTTGACTTGATATATATTTAGGGATTTCTACTCTACTAAATTTGAGTAGAAAGTTATGCAGGTTTGGTTTTGCTGAATAGTGTTAGGGAGGAAGCTCATGGTAGGTAAATGCTGATCTTTACCGTACAGCAATTTAAGTTGTAAAAATATGTCAGCCCATGAAGAAAGAAGCAAACACAATATAGAAGACACAAAGGAAAATGTGTACAGGAGATGGGTACGCAGCTGTAAGAGAGAGTGTTTGTGCTCTACGGCTACGTAGTTTTTGTATCCACTTTATTTATCCAGGGCAGGCTTAGTGTGTACTGATGCTCTTTTCTGGACGTTCACTATTGAAAGCTCCACAGTTAGACTTGGTTTCTTCCTATTTTATATCTGAAACAGCTTCAGATGAGTAGCACTGTTAACGATGACAGTACATACATGCAATTAAGCATGTAGAGTGTCTGAATCAAACCCAATTGTCATAGTTACCCACAAGTGCAGATAAACAATTCAGGTTTCCTCCACAAGAGGTCGCTGTCATCCAATAGTTTAATTACGTAAGAAGCGTAGAGTCCACAGTGACTCCTCTTTTAACAATTTATGAAATCACTGTGCTTTGATGGAAAGACTAATCAATGTGTCTAGAACATCACTAGAATTTTTATCTGCATGTCAACAGGTGATAAATAAGTGAATACACGTAGTGATGTGAAAACACTGAAAGGGGTGATGAAATCTTAAAACGGTCTGATACAATAAAAAAAATATTAAAAATCTAAACATGTAGGTTGAGACTGGAGATTCCCCCTCAAATCCTGAGACAGAGGAAGCAAGTCATCTACAGCCACTGAATATAATATCAGGCTATGATGGGATGTTTGACCCTCACCAGCTGTTGAGACCTATAGAACTGACCTTAAAATCATGACATCTATTGAAAGGATTTGCTGGGTGGTGAGAAATGCATGAGGTGCAGTTAGCTGTAATACCTTTATCCTTAAGGCACCTTTTATATGGCTCAAGTCTGGATAAGTGCCATTTTCTACAACTGCTCACAAACAGCTCTGGTCAACAGCACTTATGCCTTCACTGGTCATCCATTTGGAAATGCAAATTTTGTACATTTCATTTGCTTTTTATGATGGACAGCACTTTTCACCAGAAACACTAAAACCATCCAAATAAGAGATATATTTGGATGGTTTTAGTGTTTCTGGTGAAAAGTGCTTTCCATATATATATATATATATATATATATATATATATATATATATATATATATATACATACACAATTATAATTGTTTCATGCATGTAGATCTGAAGATATGGCAACTTTAGGTTGAGTGTCTTGCCCAAGACCTCTTTGACATGCAGAGAGTATGAGCTGGGGATCAAACTGCCAACCTAAGGACAAGTTGCTCTACCCACTGAGCTACAGCCGCCCCTTTGGGGTAATGGCACCAATAGCACTTTGAATTTTGAGCTGAATTACCTCCAAGATCACAGACTAAAACTCAAGCAAAGGGTGATCTGGAAGAGGCCTAAAATTAACTGTGGCCAATACCATTGTTTTGTTGCCTGAACATAACCATGACCCTAAGTGACACACAACAAGCTGTTTCCCAACGTTAATGTTGCAACGCGTTGAAAGGTATTGTGCTATTTATACACTTTCCCATGAGATCGGGTTGAATTAAATATGCAACCTGATGCTGTTGCTGACATTTTAACATTCAACTGTGTGTTTTCCTTACACAAGCAGAGCAGAGGGGTGTTAATAATTCATGTTTAAATGTAATATCAACAGTTCAAATAAAATATTTTTGTATGTAATGTACAACAACTATTAACTAGCCTTTTAGTGGCTGCATACAATACAGGCTTTCTACTAGAGAGGGGGGGTGGATGGGTCAAACCCAGGCGCCAACCCTCGGTTCTGAAAAGGAAAGCCAAAGTTGAAGTGCCTTAAACTTGCATTATCTCTGCTGGCTATCAGAGGGCGACTCTTCTGGTTGCAAAAAGAAGATTTCATGGAACTACTACAGCATTATTTAGTACATTAAGGTCCCATTTAGATGAGATAAACTTTACTGATCCCATGAAGGTGAAATAGATGATAATGCAGGATATGATTAAGGGCGTGGCTACCTTTTGATTAGCTACTAGAATTAATTTCAGATCCATCTCCACAGTCCAAATATGGTCACTTTCATTTACTGGTTGCAGAGATTTCAAGATGGTTTCCCAAAAATGCTAAGGCTTCAAAACCATAGTCCACAAACAAATGGTGATGTCATGATGACTCCGTCCATTTCTAACATGCGCTCTGTCAACACATAAGTCTAATGTAACTGTAACTGCAGCTGTTTCAAGAGTAACCTCTTTGTGCATCAAATAAGCACGGTCTTACGATAAAATACTCAAAAACAACAACAGAAGCAGATTAGTAAGGCATTGTTTGAAATAAAACTCCAACAGATTTGTCTTGCTGGTGTCCTGCATCACATATTGATTATCTCTTAATGTATTCACAGAGATTGTTGTATTGCTCAGAGTTTAAAATTAAATTTATGGGAGTCCAAACGGAATAATTGGGAAAAAATGCTGGTAGTTCCCGGCTGTAATTAGTTGCGATCATCATCAGTGTGTGTGTGTGTGTGTGATCATCCCTCCCCTTATGTCCTGTAACTCTTTCAGTGTTTTTTTTTTTAGAAATCACCATTACAATGTTGATACTATGAAACCTACTTTGTCTAACATAAATAATACAGCTGGTACATGGTTTGTATACATGTTGATAAAGATCATTCATATTAGAATTACATCAGATTACTGTTTGGCTGGCGCTCTCCTCTGTTTACACGCCAACACTGAACAAATCTGAGAGCAGATGCAGCTTGTGTGTGAGTCATTATTTGAAGCCTTGGGTTTTTGATCATTTAAACATTTATGAATTCTAAAGTGCACACATCAGATCCTCTGTGTTTTCAGCTTAAATAAACTGAAATGCTTCTCAAATCCCTCGTGGGGCACTCCCCGATTCTAAATATTGTGTCACTCCGTCAAAAGCAAAATTGGACGAAATTTCTTCCTGAGGAAAAACCTTTTCAGTCTGAATAGGCTTGAAGTTGCCAAATGAAAACCTCACACCTTTTTTCAATTTGAATTATAACTTCTTCTTTCTAGCAAATTACTATTTAATGTAGAAAAAGTTTGGTTTAAAAATAAATTAAAATTGTGTGCAGGCCGGTCAAAGACATGTTGGACCAAGAGTGACTTGGGGGAGCTTCTGTTCCTTCTGAGAGAGAGAAATATCTGCCTGTGAATACTAAAAGGGACAATAACAAAGCAGGGAGAAGGACAGGTGGGGGAAATAGAGAGAGAGGGAGATTCATCAGCATATTTATGTGAGAAGTTTACACATTCGGTCACTGATAGTTAAGCACCTATTCTTTTTTCAGGGGTTATACGGGATGGAGTTGAGCTTCATGAACACGGTGTTTTATTAAAGATTCAGGTGAGGCACAACCGGGATGAGAACACAAATGCAAGATCATTAAAGGTTAAAGTTTGCACCTTGCTGAGGCAAAGGTCAAAAACAGACTTACAGTTTGGCAGGCTGAATTAAACACTCACTGCAGGTACGACTGGATGTCACATTGTGAATGGGAACTCAAAATAAAGTCCTGGTATGACTGGCAAAGTGTTGTTTAGTAAAGTAAAGTAAAATGTGTACTTACAGTGTTGTATAGAATCATGTGTAAGGTGTTTCAATGCCCTGTATGTAGGTGTAATACATTTATTATCGTTATTGCTACGTGTGTTCCCCCTTTACAGTTGTCTGATGTCTTCTGTCCCGTAAGGAATATTTCATAACTGGGCACTTCACTCATTTTTTTATTTTTTTTCTCGCCAGACTGATTTATTTTTTAACAGTAAAAACTGAAGAGTCCCCGCCAAATCATTCCTGTGTAGTGACCATCTGATACACCAGATGATGTGCCTTAAAATGAGGAAGGAAAGTAATAAAAAGAGATGCATTTTCTCTCATTGAACATATAAATATAAATTAAAAGAACAGCACACCTGACAGCCAATCAGCGACCAAGACATTGAACATGAACTATGTCCTGAATTTTGGCCTGGCATTTAATGGCAACAGAATCGTAATGTTCAAGGTTAATGGCGAAACTATTAACTACTAACCCGATTAATGACCCTCCATTAAATGGTGCAACACTGAATGGTTTTCACCTCTCAACAGGTTGCTTGGGTCTGAAAATGCAAAGCATTCTTTCTGCAGCGCTTTTCAAAAGGTGTGTCAAAGTTGCAAAGCACTTTGCAGAGTCAATAAATTGTTGAGAGGACACATAGACTTGAAAGCATAAAAACACGCAATTCACGCAGTCATCAGTCCGGAACGAGCAATTCATTACTGTGTCTGAATCAAAGGCAATTTAGTAATTTAGGATACAACATTAAATATACAAGAGTAATGAAAAACAAAAAACAAACAGGATATAATGCAAAACGTCTGTTAAAGCGTATATTAAATCAAGCCAGGGGAGATTAGTGTCTCATTTATTTCGGAGACTATAAATGTGAATTATTCTTGAAGCTATAGACTATGAGCTGAGCTGCATTTGGTGATTTCAATCTGTAAACATCTTGTTTCACATGTGTTTGTTTAATTATTAACCCACAAAGGAAAGCATGGCTTACACGCTTTTGTTTGAAAAAGCAATTTGTTATGGTGACGGCAACGTTCACCCAGCTCGCCCACAAAAGTGCAACGGCATAATCAGGAAAGGAAAATAAATATGTCATAGGCTATTATGTAAATTCATGTGATGCTTATACTTGGTCAGGTATAGTTTATACTCCTGCTGCACTATAAATGATTCAGTATGCGTTTCCTGATAATAGGAAGTAAAACGCGTAAGCCCATGTGTTTCTTGCATTACAAATTATAAAGATGTTTCAAGGCAAAACCAATTCTATTGTTATGATCACACACTTCTTCATTGTATGATCAGTGCTTGGTTTTTGCAGTTTGAGCTGCATGTTCACTTCAAACACCATCTGTCAAACCCTTAAGTTCTTCATTTTGATTAAAATAAAGAGGATTCTTGAATTACTGTACAATCAAATGTCATTGAATTCTTATTTCTTGGAGGTATTTATGCCACCAACCATTCTCCCAGTCATGCCAGAGAAGAGAAGTGTTTGTGTGGAGTATACCTTGAATGAAAATGTTTTGATGAAGAATTATGACTCAATAAGGAGACATTTTTTCAAGGCACCTTTTTGAAATTTGATGGTGCACTTAAAGGAATAGTTGGACATTTTGTGATTTTGGACATTTTTGATGTACAACCACCATTGACTGTTTAGTACTAAACATTCAATGGGAGGAATGTTGGCAGTGAAGAGTTTAATTTCCATAAGACTGGAGTGGTGATAAAATGGTGACAAAATAAAAATTGTATACAGCTACGGTGTGAAGATGAATCAGCAATATGTATCTGTTGTCTCTGAGGATGAAATACGATTTACACTGGATATTTACTGTATAACAGCTTTATCATCCCATTAAGAAATTGGGTTTTTAGAACTATGAACAGGTAAATGTGAATTATAGTTTCTAACATTTAAGTGGCTTTTGACAATACCATCATTTCTTCTGTGAAACGTATTTTATATAACAATTAACTGAATAAATAAATATATATTAGTAATAAACACACCAATATACAGTATAACATATATACAGTATAACATATATAATATGGATTTTAATATATATATGTGTTTTGAACCATGCATTAAATATTGCTTATAAATGCTAAATGGGGAGGGGTTCAGGTAAAGTGTCATAATAGTACACACAGTATGTATCTAAGAACAAATACAGGAAAAATATGCTGAAAATACTTACTGTCTCATGGTTACCATAAGAGATGTTTTTTTAATAATCTCAGTCATGAGCAACATTACAAAACACACCTTTACACCAATAACTTGTATAAAACCCACAGCATTAAAAAACAGCTAACACTTCATTTTTCTGTTATTGCGGGAAATTGAACAGCTTATCCACTCGTTGGCCTCGAACTGTGCAGGTCAGTCGAGCTGCAGGGATTTCGGTTTGTCTCTCTTTCTTTTCTTTTCTTTTTATAAGTGAAGCTGAAATCAAGAGTGATACGAGATTATTTTCAGTTTATGTTTGAGGGCCTTACAGAAAAAAAAGCTTGCAGTGCTGCTCTGCTCTAACAACCTGCAGACGGGATCAGGTGACAGAGATGAGTGCTGAGGCTGAAATAAATTGCAGAGCTGTCAACTAGAATAAACCACAGAGCTTACTGGCAAACTGTCCCCGTTTGAGTGCGGAAGGTGCTCCATGCAGAAGCCTGACAACACCACGGATGAAAATATAAAATGTCTCTCCTGGAATCTTCCTGAGATAGTGCCACAGCAGTGGAATATATATTTCAGTCTCTCTTTTTCTCATAAACCAAGACTGAGCATTTAATAATTTCCAAGAGTTTTTAGTCAATACATATTGAACATGTTACAGTTTGGAATGACACAAAATGGCTTCTTATTAAAAATATTCTTTTTCTGGTGTTTAACTGCAATACAACAACATACAAACATTCAAAACCTGTGTATGTGTCATGAGCTCATACAATATGAAATGCATGAGGTGTGTTGATAATAATTAGAATTAGTAAACATTGGAATTGGAAAATGAATTATGAACATCAAAGAGAGATGAGCGCCCCCCTCTCTCTCTGACAGGGATTTCCACCAATAGTGGAATGTAACTATGTACATTTACTCAAGTACTGTATTTAAGTATTTACAGTTTAACTTCCCAACAACTAGAGCTGAAACAATTAAGTCAACTCAGCAAATGACAAAAAACACATTGGCAATTAAACTAGCAACTATTTTCATAATTGTTTGCAGTTCCATCTTAAAAAATGTGACAATTTGCTGATTTTCCTTTTGATTATGTTCATTTAATCTTCATAATGTTGTACCATTGATTGGACAACACAACTGGACTTTGGGTCATGATGATGGCATTTCTAACTATTTTCGGATTTCTTATAAACCAAGCAATTAATCAATGAATTGAGATAATAATCAGCAGCTTGATCTATAATGAAAATAATCATTAGTTGCAGTCCTTTATACAAAGACGTTAGACATCAGCTGCATCTCAACCAATAAAAACAGTAAAAATCTGCTTTTACATGACTGCAAGAGTAAGAATGAATAATATCCCATATAATTGCCTAACAGTCACACAGGCTGAAGTGTGAAATGTATTCTGTTAGGTGTAAGGGATCTGAATGAGTGAATCCACTACAATCTCTTTGATTTTGCTTCCAATCAGTGAGAGGTTTTTGGCCTTGCACCAGCAACTTCAGGTAAATACTGCTTGACTCTGTGTAATCGGGCTAAATTGAGCAGTAAATACACGCACACACACACACACACACACACACACACACACACACACACACACAACAAACACACACACACACACCACACACTATGCAGCAGCTGGAAAAAACTTTTCTAGTTGGTGATTCACATGGTTGCACAAGTAAGTAAAATACAGAATAAGAGACATCTCTCCCAAAACAGCTGTGCATACATTTGTGGAAGGCTTTCCCTATGAATTGTCATTCCCTTCTCTCATGCAGGATTAGATACATTATACACTTATGGCTTGAATCACCACGTATACCTGCTGAGACCCACCAATTTGTTACGGCCCATGGTTTGACAACCACACACTTTGACTATAAAACAGAATTTGTTCTGCATGTCTTTACAGTTTTTTAATCTTTAAAGGGTGTAAGTGAATAATTTTCTGCCGAAGGAACCCTGACTTTTGCGATTAGGCTCCCTACAGCTCCAAAAGAATTTTAAATGTGAGAAACGTGCACTGTGTAAGTGACTGCTCCATACACAGCGCTATCAGTGAATACCTTTGTTCTCACAGGTATCTGAACTAAGGCCACAACTCTCCTCCAGGCCTGAAATCAACAAAGACAGGATTTAAGGAATTCTTCAGAGGCGGTGTGTGCAGGGAGCAGCTTCTCTAGGAAAACGAAAAAGAAACACTCTGCAGTATACTTCAGCTATTTCCAATATGTGCATACATATCACGAGTCACTTGTGCAGAATTATTTGCTGAGATTTAAATGAGGTGAGGCATATTCATAACGAAATGCAAAACAACACAATCTACATTAAAACCATTGATTAAATCTTTGAGAATCATCAACTTTAAATTCCATGCTGGGAATGGCACACTCAGAGATTTCAACCTTTCCATATGAAAATCATTATTTCTTCCTTGCAGCAGAAAAATAATGCAGAACGATGCCAGATATTGATCTGGATGGAACGCTATTACACTGCAAAAGACCAAAAGCTGTATTAGAGCATAGCATGACTTTGGTATTCATCGTAGTGGAAGTATGACTTTGACATCTTTTGCATACTGTTAAAATGCTGCACATGCAGTGTGAAACTAACAAGATGAATTGTGGCACTGGAGTAAGTCTATATTGACTAGAAATATGAATTGTTAAATATTAAATATGGGGCATTGTGAAATACGTAATCGTGTAAAATACGTATCAATCAACATTAACACTTTCTTATGTACTTTTTTTTTGTTCATTCTGGTATTCTTCTCAACAACATGTCCTTGAGCCAATCATATTGTTGCAGTTAAAACTGTTCTCCTCTCTGCTGCTGTCAGTTGTCATTTCCGAGCAAACTCGGCGCGACCCTCCTCCCATTCCATCCAGTACTCATCACATCCAGCACCCAGGGTTCCTTCCACTGAGCTCCTCAGAAGCCTACTCCACATCTCATGCATCCAGATCATCATGACTATTCACATGTCAACTTCACTGCACCGTGTCAGTAAATGTATCAAATAAGATTAGATTGACATTCCAAAACATAAACACACACCGATGTCGTTTTCATACCTAGTTATTTTTTGGGACTCAAAAATGTCTTTTCATTTTTACAAAATAAATAAAAAAAAATGTTACACAGCAGATTAAATGGAAGAGGTTCAGGTTGCTTGAAAACTCTCTAACACCTCCAGAACATTTAAGCGTGCATAGAAATTTAGTATTCACACTTCAATAGTTTGTGCTGTCGACTGAAAGAAAAGTCACTGAAAAGACCAAACAATAAATGTGCAGAAAAAGAGCAATTTAAAGAGCCCTATTCACCTCCTAATTCTTCGTACAGAAATGTAATGTTGAAAATTATAATACCGGTCTTTTAATACCCTCCAATTTCATGAATGCATAAGCTACTTATGTGGTCTATTTCTAATATAGCAAGGCGTGTACACAGAGACACACTCTCACTGCACCACAGGCTCTAATGAGTGTCTGACTGGCACCAGTGGGTGGGCAGGGAATAGAATGTTCCAGTCCTCAAGAGTTATTTCTCTTAAGTAACCTGTAATACCACATTATGTAGTTGACGTCATGCCCACTGCCTTTGCATCTCGACAGCTAGTAGGCTACTAAAGGTTTGAGTTTGAGTTTATTTATTTAGCACACAAATTTCAATGGTGCAAGGAGGGAACGAAGCCGGTTGGCTTGTACATAGGTTCCACCCCTATAACAAATTACAACAAGACAAATTTCAATGGCTAACAAATAAACATAAAAAGGAGATAAAGTGCATACATAGTCAATGTTATGTGAGCAAAAGAAAACAGAAATGAGAAAAAAATAGAGAGATAAAGTGCAAAGTAATTCGGTAACAAATAAGGACAAAAGGTGGCAAGCTGGCTAGGCTAACATTTATAGTTTACATCAAGGAAGATAAACACACAGTTTAATCAATTTCTTATCATTAAACAGGCACCATCTTTCCCACTCTTGAGATACAGATCACTCTGTAACTCTGAGCCCGTCAACAGTCTCAGGCATTTAGAATGAGATGAGTGGAGAGCTTAAAGTCCCAGTCGGTAACATTTGTTTGATCATATTCACTGAAGCTGACACTACGCTCCGATATAACAACATAAATCATCCGGTTTTAGAAAAAAAAGCGTGCCTCTACGTGCACGTAGAGCCTGTTGTTTGTTTTGCAAAAATCCAACAGCGCCCGGATCATCCTGTCCAATCAGCATGCAGGGCTGTGTTCGTGCACACACAGAGCCCCTCCCCCCTCGGGTCGTTCCACTATCACAGGGGGGAGGCGGAGGGAAGTAGCAACAAGCTTCCAATTCCTGGTTAAAAACCCAAACGAGGAGGTCCAAAACAACCAAGGAGAAGAAAAACACCGGTGGAAAAGAAGGAAAAAAGAAAGATGGTGACGGTGCCCGTGATAAAACCAGAGTCAACATCGGACCCACGTTTCAAAGGTGGCGTGATCTAAGAGGGTTCAAAGGGCAGGGAGTCGAGGGGGAGGAGCTCGGTGGTTGTGGGGGAGGAGCTCAGTGGTCGTGGGGGAGGAGCTCGGTGGTCGTGGGGGAGGGGCTTGGTGGTCATGGGGGAGGAGCTCGGTGGTCGTGGGGGAGGAGCTCTGGTGGTCGAGGGGGAGGGGCTCAGGTGGTCGAGGGGGAGGAGCTGTGGTCGTGGGGGAGGAGCTCGGTGGTCGTGGGGGAGGAGCTCAGTGGTTGTGGGGAAGGAGCTCGTGGTCGTGGGGGAGGAGCCCTCCATCCGCCGGACTCGCCGACTGGGACTTTAAGAAAATAACATCTTTTTAAAAAATCATTTCATGAAGCAACATAAAGCAGACATTTTTAATCGCTGTCAGCCAGAGACATGCTTACAGGTAAACACTGCATGACTCCTTATAATGCAGCTACAGATGACAGCTGTACAAATCGTGAACAAATAAGCTTCAACGTGGACCAAAGGTAGTGACTGGGCTCTTCTTCATCCATTTCTTCAGTAGTTGTTGTACATTTATAGGACATGGACACTATAAGATCACGTGGGCCATACAATACAGTACAATAGCTCTGGGCTTCAGTAAATATCAATTTATGAAGCACTTTTCTTCAGGCTAAAAGCTGTTGATTAACTTCCAACTGATTTTTTTTTTCTGCTGCAGCGTACAAATCTGCTCCCTAAATAACTTTACTATATTCTCCTTTGAGAGAGAAAACAAATCAAAACCAAAAGAGACAGATTTACATTCTATATGTTCTGGTTCCATGGTGGGGCCCCTCCAGCAGGCTGAGATTAAAAAAAGATGGAGCAAAAAGGATTACCTTTCTTCTTACTTGTTATTAAAAAAAACTTTCAATAGGAAAACAAATTTTCATTATTGTTGACTACAAAAAAGAGATGACTAAATGGAATCAGGTGGACTTGAACTTGGTATTGGACTGCATCTTAATCCACAGGCATTCATGTTATTCTTTCCGCCCCTGATTAGATGTAAATACCCGTCCAGTTCAACGTATAAAGACACTGGCAATTTAGCTTTTTTTCAACAAATCACAACTTGAAAAAGGACTTTTGTGTTTTCTACTTGCACCTGGAGCTGCTCTATGTGAAACACAGGCAGAAACACAAATACACAGAAGAAGAACCACACATGGGCTGTCAACTTCCCTACCTCGCGGCCACGACAACTGTGGTCAAAACATGGAGCAGTTACAGGTTTTCATCTGTCCCCAGGCCCTCTTTTTCAGCTGAAGACGAAGAGCTGGATGTGTGAATCAAAGACTGCGGTACTGGAGGTCAGGCTTCACAGCCACACGATTTCTCTAGGAGACTACAAACTTAAATATAGAAATACAGCAGACACTGGTGCAGCAGACAACAATGGTGTGTCATCTATCCATTCAATACGGTTTTTGCATTGTATGACAAAGAGGCTGTTCACTTTTAATGCAATCAGGCATTTAACAAAAAACTATTGAAGAAAACATTAAGTAATTACTAGGTTCATCCTGCACCGCTCTGCTGCTGTCTGCCAGTGTTTGTTGATACTGCTTCTCAGAAGGGGGCACTAGTCGGAGGTAAAGATAAAGCATCATGTGCTGTAGTGAAGATTTACCTCATAGATGCACATCATAAGCCATGATGCTTGTTTGGTGCAGATTCTGGCCCTCGTGTTCCCCGACGACGTGGATATAACACTGGGGTGAATAAAGAGAAGAGATAATAAGCATAACACCAGATGAAAAGTGTTATTGTGCCACATATGGCCTACAGATAATGAAGCCTCAGGGCGGAGCTGCTGACTGCAAACAAGTGGTGCACACTGGGGAGATGAACACTACAGAATATGTTGAGGCCATACTATCTAGAAGACTAAAAGAGGGAGTTAAGACAATGGATGTTCTTATTTACTGGAGGTAGAGCCCAGGGGAACTCATCAGACCCGTCATCGGAGCAGTGGCAACAGAAAAGTAATTAGACCATCCCCTGAGAGAATTTCCATTAATTGGAATTATTCATGGGTGTCATTGTGGTCAGGGGTCAGATGGAGGGTGAACAAGAGCCAATCAAAGGAAATTACAGGCTTAAGAAAGTGTTTTCACAGACACACCAAACACGTTTTATACACTAAAGTGTATCTTGAACTTTTGAAAATATCCCACCATCTTCCCCTTATCTGAGGCTGGGTCATGAGAGCATAAGCATATTGTCCCTCTCCCCAGCATCATTTTCCAACTTTTGCTGGGGAACACTGAGGCCAGACAAGATACATAATCTCCCCAGGGAGATGTGCTTCCCCGGGGCCTCTTACCAGTTTATCGTGCCCGGAAAACCTTTAAAAGAAGGTGTCCAGAAGGCGTCCTGATCCCAGCACCACCTCAGCTGGCCCCATCAGATCACAGGAGCCACAGTTCTGCTCAGAACTCTCTCAGGATGTCTGAACACCTCACCCCGTCTCTAAGGCTGTTTTTAAATGTATCTGTAATTAAGTTGAAAATGTATGCAAGTCTGCAGGTATTCAAGAGGGAAATTGAGTTACCAGATATATGGAAGAAGGCTGTAAGCTAGTGTTGCTTGTAATCTTTAAGGGGTTGTAGAATAAGACCTGTAAGAAGTGGCTTTAAGCAATGTCACTTAACAGTTTGAGCCATATTATTCTAACAATATTCCAGAAGTTGTGGTCTAAATTAGGTGTATATTGCTGCTGTAATGTCAGTCATACAGTTTTCATTTGCACAAAAAGAGTTTAAAACACAGTTCTAAAGGACAAAACCATCTCTAACTTTCCTCCAATATGGCAGTGTCATGTTTCATGTTTTATTTGATGAGTAACCTCTTTATTGAAATTTTAAATAAAGCCAGCGAGGTTCCCCCGTACATGAGGTGCTGAGACACAACCAGGCTCCTGTGTAAATGCTACTGAATCACACACTAATAATTTCAAATAACTTATGTGTGCCCTGCGCAGGTTCAAATGGCCTCATCACTCATTCTCAGTCCCAGGCCATACCGACCTCTCTTACATCACTTCCACAGTATAAAACCTAATCAGAGACAGTCATTTATCCTGCTGAAGGAATATGACTGCCATTACTGGACTGAAAGTGCTGTGTGTGCAGGTACACCACACACCCATATATAATGCCTCAGCGCTCATTAATATTATGAAGCTATTTCCAGCGTTCCTCTTATGCCAACGTGCACAGCGGAGCGCCACATGCTTTGTTTGGCAGATGCTGGCGGTGATGGTAATCCGAGGCAACTCGCATTTTGGACATCTCTTCTCAAAAATTACACCACGAAGACCATAAATGACAGTAGTCTGAACTTTCATACATTGTAGCTGTCATTATTCAACAATTGTTTTTACATTGTTTTCATGGAAAGGGGTGAGGGTGATATCACTTGCACAAACTTGCTGTCGAAACAAATATCATAACTACTAATGAACATGTCTACGACGGCGTATTAGGGCCACTGTAGGGGGAAAAAAACTTAGCCGAGAGAGGTGGGCAATATTCTGAGAAAAAAAGTGGCAAATTTGCTACTTTATGACGATACTAACAACCGGCATTTATGCTAGCTAACTTCCCATGAATGTCGCATTTATCTTTCTAATTAACCCAACCCAGCGGTAGGTCATAGAGGAAGTAAACACGTTGCTTGACCCGGATGTTTGCCGTTGCTATGACAACAAGTGAAAACTACCGCTAGCTTAGCCAAACCACCTGATAAATAAACACACATAAGATAACAATTTGGCCCATATAAAATGAACCAACAATAACCATCAACAGCCATCACCCTAAGGACCTTAGCAAAGCATTGTCACAGGTTGGGATGGATTAATTAGAAAGATAAAAGCGACATTCATGGGAAGTTAGCTTGCATAAATGTCGGTTGTTAGCATCGTAATAAACAAGCAAATTTGCAACTTTAAAACTAGCAAATTTGCCACTTTAAACTAGCAATTTTGCGACTTTTTTTCTCCGAATATTTATTACCCACCTCTCTCAGCTCCGTTTTTTTTTTTTTTTTTTTTTCTACAGTGGCCCTAATACAGGTGTACATGTCGGCTATCCTGAATAATAAAGTGATTTCCATTTACAGCACACTGATCCATCACATCTAAATTTCAATCATAGCTTTAACAGATGGCATACAGCTGCATGTCGCTTGACATCTTGCGTTTGTTGGCTCGGTGCCCGAGACCTTGACTCCAGTATGGCAGAGGATCAGGTTCAGAAGACAGAAGAAGTGGAAAAGTGGAAAAGTTGTGATCTGAAAATGTTTTTTCAATAAAGAATAGTTTGATAAAAGTTAGGAGAAAATTAGGGGGGCTGTCACAATCTGCAATTTAAATGCTGATATTTCAACCAGATAGGACAAGAAAAAGGTTTATCATAAACTCATGATGTGTAATGATACATTTTTAAGTCTTTGATAGCGATAAGACTCTAAAGGGGAATTCGATCGATGGGCATTTGATCTGATCAGCAGAAATGCAGTCCAGACACTTGGTGGCTGATGGTTCTGCTGAGAACAGTTGTTGAGTTAAGGAAAACCCCGATGCAGAACACTGAGAAGGTGGAGAATAGACCAAGAGTTCACCACACAGAGGTAAGCAGTGTATCTGGGAAAGATGGAGGGGAATGGAGCCAATAGGTGATTTGGGGTTTGGTGGTGGTGAGGAGTCCCGGGGGAATGAGCAGGGCACGGGGCTTTGGATTTATAGGCTGGAAACCAGGAGCTATGTCAGAGCAGTGAGCGTAGCGCAGGATGAGCTGAGCGGTAAGTGTGGAGGGGATGATCCAAGGGCACGAAAACAAGAGTTTGCCCAGGAGATAACGCAAGGGAATAACTCAGAACTCTGGACAGGGCAGGATGGGGAATGTCACACCCACTACATTGAGACACACACACAAACACACGCACAAGGAGGTAGGTGGACATTTTAAGAAGAGAGAGCAGCAAGACGATTGGCTAATGATGAAGGCATGTCACTGTGCTATTGGACAGAAGCTGACGACAACCGAACTATGACAGCAAGGACATGATGAGTGAGCATGCGTGGGAGGAGTGCATGGCAGGATGTATGAGAAATAGCTGCTGGCCTGTGCAATCAGAAGTATAGTCTTCCTGAACTTACATTAGAATGTCATGTGATGTAAAACTAATCTTAATATTAAACAAATCAAAATTATAATTCAAATTCTAATTAAACAAATAGAATTAAGAAATAATTATTAAGTAACATATGTCCAATTCCCTTTTTCCACTTAGAATCAACTCTGATTCAGCTGTTGGGTAAAATCCAGGATTTTCAGGGAGTTTCCTCTACTTAGCTTTAATCCTTGAAGCCTTTTCTCTTGAAAACCTTTGTTTTAGAATACTCACAGTCATGAAGCCATGGGCCCATAGCCCAGCCATCTTTGTCCCCAGCCAAATGCTCCGGCATGTTTCTGGGGGATTCTGAGGCATTGCCATGCCAGAAGGGATATACTATAGCCTACCTGCAGTGCATTCTGGATCTGCCTCAGGGTCTTCTCCCTCTCAGTCCTACCCAGACTCTCTCTACAGGGCAGCATCCTCATGATCACACCTGTGACCTGTGCCAAAGAATTTTGAGTAAATCCTTGACGAATTGAATGAAATGGAGGTCATGTGGCAAAACTACATCAGTTTACTAACTCTCACATAACGCATTGCAGTATAATCAAGGTCTCGTTTATTCAGTCATATGCTCAGTACTCCACACACACATTTTCATCAAGCAAGCTTTCAGCAAGTGCATGAGACTATAATTTTCACCATGGAGGCATGGGAAAAAAAGCTAAAAAGAAATGTGATTTTATTCTGAAAAAAAAGTATAATGTTGCTGGGTCGCCACATATCATTTGCATTCTATGTAATATAACAGAAAGTGTTTCTGAATAGAATCACCTACTCAACCTTTAAGGGTGAAGACTTCCTTTAACATACTTGGCTACAACAGGTAGATACTACATACAACAAACTTGAATGAATGCTGACAAAGATACAAAAACAAATGAGAAAAATTAACGACAACAAACAAGGAATATAATGAGGTAGAAGGTGACAGGTTGCGCCTGCCACATTAAATCACTGAAATGCAGCAGGTGTCTAATAGCAAACAGACAGCTGAGCACACACTGCCTCACTAAGCAGGAGCAACTCAGAGGAGCCTTATGTAATCAACACATACGACTGTTCAGACACAGACAGGCAGTGACTGTAATGATGTGGACTGACTGACTGGCTGCCCAACGTTCGGTGCTAATGCCCAGTGTAGAGAGGAGGAAAAAGAAGACACTGTCTGGTGCAAACTAGACAGGGATGGTTAAGTGACAGAGAAAATAGATTGCTTTTGAATTTGGCGTTTTTCGGTTTTGAAGAATTAGCCGGAGGAAGTTGACTTCAAAGTTATGGAGCTTGGCAGAAAAATGCTCTGCTGCCACCTTATTTTCTCCTCGAGTCTCGAGACAGCAAGAAAAATGATATCCTCTCAGGACATGAGGGGACAGAGAGGTCAGATAAATAGGATGGTGAGCCATTACAATGATTTATACTTTACTACAGCGATTTAAAGTGTAATCTAGCTTGAACTGAGAGTGACGATCAGCACCTATATGGACAATTCGTTAACACGAACAAACCCCCAAGCATCAATCAGCAGCGTTTTACTTTGAATCATACCTGACAGGTGACTGAGAGCGCAGCTATAAGCTCAGTGACTACAGGCAAAGAAAGAGTACTAGAATACTTAAGTATAAATATATGGCAATGGCCCCTTCCGGTCTATACCACCATGATGGGTACCATCACTGACTGTTTAGCTGGTGGCGATGAGCCACACCTTGCTAACTGCCTTCATCCAAGCGTCTACCCTGCGTCATCTGATACAGTAACTGATTGAATAACCTCTGAGCCAGATCTCAGTTCCAGGCAGCTTTCCTCAAATTGATCTATACCTGCTATGAAACAAGGATTTAGGTTTTAGGTTTTAATGCCTTAGATGTGAGTCTGTTCTGACCTTAAGAACCTTCAAGACATTAACTACTTTACTAGAAGAACCACAAAAATGATCTCCATTATGTATACTTTAAACTCAATCTCAACTCATGACACTTTCCAAGGAAGTCAAGTCCTCTTTAACTTCATGTCAGCGGCTACCCAGGTAGTATAACAATGCGGCCGAAGGTGACCACAGTTTGGGTGCGTGCAATCAGCCAAGATGAGTTTGGAGTGGACTACCAACTATTTTTGTCCTGTTGTTATAGAATAATATCTAATTGCCCTGACTACACTGTGGTAGAACAAAGCAGTAAAATGTGATTTTCTAAACCAATGTTAGATTATCTAAGCATCATGATTAGTATTGTACAGTTGAAACAAAATAATGTGAAACGTTGCTGAGATGTATTGTGTGCATTTTTTAATGTCCTCATGCTGTCACTTTCTGAACTTCTCATGCAGTTTGTTTGTATCGTACAGGCCGGGAGAGCTCTAAGAAGAGATCTAAGAAAAGCATGCTAGTCTCCAGGAACAAAGCCAGTGTTTGGCCAATAGGGATCAGGCTTCTTGACCCTGCAGTTTCCACACAGGAAACTCCTGGGAGCCCTGCGGGTGGAGGAGCACCATGCCTGATGCATCATCAGGGCGTCAAATACCGGCTCTGGCTGCCGGTTAGAAACACCACTTCCAAAGTCCCTCCACTCCTTCAGGGTTGATAGAGATGATTTTTTATTAACACCCAGTGTTTCACATGTAATAAAAGGCACAGATGGAACAAACCTCCCTTTCCTCTCTCCTGCATTATGGAGGGCCTCTATAGTCCTTGCGCCTATAGTTGCTCTGCCCCAGGCTCCTCTGCTTTAATCACCTTGTTCCCTTCCCTTCCCCCAATGGAGGCTGCTGCTGCTGGCCTCGATGGAGGGTTGGACATCTAACTCTAGGGAAACAGCAGTAATTCAAGGGAGAACAACAACAATTATATGTATAGCCAGTTGGTAGTGGTGTCTCAAGCATCCAATGAAGTCAACACTTTTTTTTAACTAGTATAATAAAAAGCTAATAACTATGTTGGGTAATGTTACATGGATTTAGATCACTTGGCAGGTTGAAGGAATAACTAAGCTCCTTGACAAGCTGAATATCTTGCTAATGTAACTGAAATCGCTCTGAAACCTTCCTGTGAAGAGCAAGATTATAACCACCTGTTGTTTCCCTGGTGCACGTATGTCCTCACTTGACATTGTTCAGGGTAGCTTTAGGTAGCTATAGCTCAATGGTTAGAGCGGGTCGTCATTTCAACACTAGATTTGCAGTTTGATCCCTGACGCCTACTGTCTTTATGCTGGAGTCACTGACCCACAAGTTGCTCCCCAGGTGCTTTACAGCAGCCGATTGCTCCTTAGGACATGTGCAGAGTTGAAATTTCATGTATATTTGTATATGAAAGTTGAAATAAAGGTTATGTTTAAGTCACTTGATGTAGTTGTGTGCATGTGTGCAGGGAGAAAAGGGAGGGGAGAATTGTGGGCATTGGTTTGTTTTGGTGGGTCAAAATGTCATATTGCACCCCTCATATTCATTTCCATTTCTGTAGATACCCTCTGAATTCAATTAAAACAAGAGAGGGTACAAAACCTGCTGCAGCAAAATGGCAGAAAATATGCGATTTGATGAGATGAATTCATAAACTTTATTGTATGTGTGGAAATACCGCAAATGACAGTATTTATACTAGAATTTATTCAGCAAATGCTCCTCTCCTGTTCCCACAGGAATAGAAGTCTGCACTGAAACTGCATTGAAATTAGTCATGCAAACTGTGTACATATAGATATATTCTGTATAGGCTATAATGAAAACCTGTTAACCAGGCAGTAAAAGGGGAACATGTGGGAGAGAGTTGGATCAGTAAAACTGTGTTTGTCTATAAAGAACATAAAAAGACCATAATGAATAAATATGAGTAACACCAAATTGCAACAGTAAACTGTGGCTGCTGCCAAGCTCCCAAAAAGATAGCTGGAGGAAAACTGCATGTGTAAGTAAATAGGCTTATCACTGCCAGGTCATTAAATACTGTGGGGATTTTTTCATTAATACAGTGTGATGTCTTCACACTGAGCGGTGGAAGGATTTTGAAGTCACAACGCTTTGCTTTGCTCTCTGTCCCCCAAAGGCTGCGCTGATGTGAATATTAGTGCAATCTATTGCTTCAGTCATTCTCCAATGAAGGCATTCACTATACTTAATATGCAACAGTTAATAATATCCAGTAAACACTCTAGTATGCTCTCTTATGCAGTCTGAAAAAACATTTATATGTAAATAAATCTCCTTCATCCACAGGATTTTTTCCACTGAGTTCATGGCATTTTACATACTGTATTTCAAGCCCCATAACCCGAGCAGGTTAGCTTCAAACTGAGTCATTGTCGGGAGACAGAAAAAACAAACTTTATCCTGGTAATCCCGCTTCACGAGAAAGGGCCTGAATACAAAATCTTAATGTCACATCTAATCCTCGAAGCCTCTTTGCCCAGAAATTCTTTCAGCTAGTCTTCTTCATGTAGCCACTTTCAGTGTAAAGTTAAACTTGTGAATGGAAAATAAGCTCTTTTCATCTTTCATAGCCGTCACTTTCACTCATGTGTGCCTTACGTAAATGTTTACCAACTGTGGTTGCAAATTAAAATTCAACAGCTTGCAGTTTAGAAATAAGCCTCGAAAGACAGCTCGCTGACGGGTTTGGATAAATAGAAAAAGACAAACCTTGGAACAGGGTAGATGCAATGTATGAAGATAATAGCGTAGCAAAATAGTTGTGAAAACAATATCCTGCACAGTTTAAATACAAGGGCAAAATTGGACCATTATTTCCTTTTTTCCCTCCTATATTCACAGTCGAAGCTCATCACAGAATGACCGCAGTATTTTTAGTTAGGTTTTTTGTGTCCGAATCAATAATATTCTCCTCCATTGATGGAGAAACCTCCTCGCCAGCAGTCACAATAAACAATGGCTCACAGTGGAACCACTCCACTGACCTGAAACTCAACTTTTTCTGCACACAAAGTCTTCTCTGTTTCTTTAACAGTCCACTGAGACTCATGCTCTGCCCTCATTAACATAGCAAAATGCCAGACACGTGAGATACACCCGCTCTCCTCTAATCTCACAGGTGCAGGTGGAGTAACATGATGCACATCCGATGAGTCGTGTATCTGTATCAAATGTTCTTTTCCAACAGGTGTGCCATTCACAGTGATTAGGCAGCTATAGAAGTGAAACATCTATTGGCAGTTATAATAAAAATGCTTGTTTTCAGGCCTCCAGTACATACACATTATGTGCATTTTGGGCTGTTTTTGGTGGCAGGTAAAAGTTGAATACATACCGTTGTACATTGTGCGAGGTCACTACGTAAGGGTTACTATTACACACTCTTTCACAATTCAGATACTTATAATAAAATGGTGATATAATAAATCAGGTTGACAGATTGCCATGAAATTCAATGATATTGAAGGTGAAGGTCCCCAAACTTTTTTAGTGATCCTAATTTTTTTGCCACCAGATAGGATATAATCAAGCGTAGCGTTAGTTCTGGCAGGCCACGACCTCAAGCTCTAAATCAGCAACAGCGCAGCTGTCAAAACCGAGGAGATCAGCTGACGGATCAGCTGACTCCCCGTGCTCGCTTCCTATTGGGAATTTGCATTCAGAGCGCGCTATTTAAACTGCTCTAGCCTGACCTCCCTCATTGCTTCCTCTGCCGGCGTTTTCAACCCACCTCCACCCCAGCTCCTCCTGTCATCTGTTATGTACCTTACCATTGTTCTTGTTGGTCTGCTCTGTCTGGGGTTTTCTTGCTGCTACGCTCCCTGCTTATGCCGTTCATGAGGGCTCATGAAGGGCAGGAAGGTGCTCTTCCTGCCTCAGGCTTTCCACGCCTGGAAGAGCAGGGAGTCCCAGAACAGTACCATACCGCCAAATGAAACTTGCAAATAAATAAAGATTCTTTTTGACAAAGGGGTCCTGACTGAACTTACGGTTGTGGGGGGTCTAAAACACAGGACTTTCACCCAGGAGACAGTTGTTTGTGTGAAGCCAAAATTCAATTTGTCACGTAACTTCTGTTCCTAAGTAACGTCACTTCCATTGTTATTTCATCCCAAATCACAATCTTTGTCCTTGTATATCGCTCATGTTGCTGGACATTCATAGGACTTTCAAATAAATTACAACATAGCTTTTCGTAAGAAAGCATACTAACTTACAAGTGTATTAGCATTAATCTCTACAATACAACAAATGGTAACATTTATGTAAAAGAAATGGTCCAGTCTTTTGACCAAAACTTCCTAAACTGATCATATTCACTCCAACCTTAGCTGTGCTTTGTGTTTTGTGCTAATGAGTAAATATTGACATGCATACACTTTTGTTTCCTCTTTACTTCATATATATTTATCCCATCATCTGTTATGCCTAAAAATGCATCATACAGTGTGATACTGATAGTGACAAAGATCCCATTTTACCTTCATGTGTTACTGGTGAGATTTGCTCTATTTTTCTATTCAAGTGGCACATCGGAAATTATTTGCCTTTCTCCTCTCATCTCCACTCTGAGCCCCGGATATGATAGGACAGGACTGGCTGTCTTAAGTTGTCCCTCTTATGCAGTTTGGCTCCTTGCTTATATCCTTCTCTGACCTGGAAATGAAAAGCATGCAGTGAAAGCTCTGGAGAGATGACAGAGCCGTGTCCCTGTCTTCCTGACAGAGCTGATCTTTAATACCGCTTTGATTCTCCTTAGCTGTCAATCTGCTCTCCCCCCAACCGATAACTGGCTGTTCATGCCGTCTCCTAATTGTGTCTCTTTAGCTTAAGTTTGTCATAACATATTGGTGCATGGCATCGTGGCGGTTATGAACATGGACAGCCATGACTGCTCCGACAGCTCGATACTTTCCAAGCCTCAGATGCCCTGTAGTTTTTTTTTTCCTGTTCCTTGTCCGTATTTCAGTTACATATTTTGCAATGCAGAAGACAGAATATAGTAAAACCACCTCCTTTATCATCCTGCTGTGCCACAGCAGTCCAGCTGAAGGGTAGCAGTGTTTGCTCAGCATGGCTGCACTTCTCTGTGGTCGCATGCGTTTAGGAATTAGTTTTCCGTCTGACATATTCACCCTAGCAGTGATGTAATAACACATTAAGCCCTGAAGGTTGTCATTAGTGTATAAAGGAGGATGCTGGCAATAACCTGCTTATTAGATATAGCTGGGCAATTCAATAGATATTTCATAAGATAATTTGAGAGCAAGCTGTGCCATATGGAAACCTCAACAGTATCAGTGGTGAATTTATGCAGCCATTAAGCCTTTAAATTACTCACAACCTGCCAGAAATTAGAACCTGAGAGTAAAGTAATTCAATTTTTCTGGATTGACATTACATCTACCAGATTGCAGGCAGATTACATTGTTTCTACCAGATAATGAATGACTTGCTGAATTATAAGAGAGAGCTGACCATTCTGAAAAACAGCGGTGCCTAATGGTCGGGGTGGCGGTGTATTATTTTATGTCAAAGACAGTATAAATTGTACACAAATTCACTTTTCCTGTGTTAATGACATGGAATGTATTGTTCTCAAATGAATTCTCTCAGCCCAAATGTCATTCGGAATGTAGGCTATAGACCTCCATCCGCAAAAACTGTTTTTTGCAATTGAATGCCCTTCTGAAAGAATGTGATCATAAAAGTGAAATTATTTTATTAGGAGATTTTAATATCAATTGGAGTTTTAAAGCTAAAAGGAAAGAGCTAAAATGTGTAGAGACAGACAACCATTCACGCTCACATTCACACCTACGGGACATTTAGAGTCATCAATGAACCTATCCCCATCCTGCATGTCTTTGGACTGTGGGAGGAAGCCAGAGAACCCGGAGAGAACCCACGCTTACACGGGGAGAACATGCACACTCCACACAGAAGGAACCCAGGACCCTTCTGCTGCTACCCACTACACCACCGTGCAGCCCTGTAACAAGTAATTTTGATTTTAAACAGGTAATTGAAGGGCCGACTAGGATAACTAGCTCCTCAGGGACACTTATTGATATGGTTTTCACTAACAGACCTGGGGCCCGTTTCACAAAGCAGGTTCAACAAACTCTGAACCTAACCCTGAACTCTGAGTTGAACAACTCTGAGATGGGAAACTCTGAGTTTTCAGTTTCAGAACAATGGTTTTGAATTAGTTCACTCAACTCTGAGTATGTAAACTCTGAGTTACACACGTGCCTGCCGACTCTACAAAGCCATCATCAATGGAGCTCCGATACTACGATTCACCATGGCAACGGGGAGAGCGTCATTAGATATTACCGAGTGTTTATGTAGAAAACGAGCTCATCCTGAGAAAGCAGAGCACCGTAACTGCAGCAAAGTAGCGATAGTTGGCATGGCAGACAATTACTGCCCGATCTAATGTGTATAACTGAATGAAACAGTCTATTGATCTAAAGGTAATAAATCTTTATTTTCAGATCCGCAAAGCGACACTGTGGTGTAATGGTTAGCAAACGCTGCCTATGGTGCAGGCGACAGCAGTTGAATTCCCGTAGTTCACAAAGCAGCGCAACACATAAATTATTATTTTTATTGGGTGTAATCCCCCCAGGCACAGAAAGAAAGTGGCTTCAGTTGAAAATTAAGCATAAGAATATTGCGCAAATACGTTGACTAAGGCATATGATTTTAATCATATTTCACATATTAAACAGTAAATATAAGCAGGTATTTCAACACAGGAATGTACTTAAACATTTCATAAATCTCCCGTCCGCAAAAACACTACCTCCGCAAAGAATCTGGTTGCGGATTATGTCCGCGATATGAAATGTTGAAAATGTCGGAGAATATTGTTTAGATAATATCTAATGTGATTGAAAGGAAAGGTAATCAAAATCCTCTCCCGACGCAAAGCTGCTAGAATCACTTTTATTTCCATATCGATTAGGTTGACGATGAAAGGACGGCACATTTTTTTCAGAGTCGGTTCGGATTCCGGAAAAAGGCGGAGACATGTAGGGAGAAACTCAGGGTTTGTTGAAGCAAACCTGCTAGCGAGCAGGTTAGTTTCACGGAGCATGTTACCCGGGTAACTGATTCAGATTAATGCTGAACTGGCTTTGTGAAACCGAAAAAACAGAGTTTCCCTCATCTCAGGGTTAACTAACTCAAGGTTTTCACTAAACCTGCTTTGTGAAACGGACCCCTGTTTTCTTAAATGTCATTAACCTGCCAGGGACTGCAGATGAAAATTAGCCTGCATGGCTAAATCTGGCACATTAACATGTGTGACTTTGTTGCTCTTTGCATTGTCCCTTTTAAAAAATAAATCTAAATGCTTAAAGTGGCGGTCCGTAACATTTTCATCTATTTAATTGTCATTTAAAGGCGCCATATGTAAGAATGTGGCCAAAAACGATACTACACTCAAATTCAAAACACTGCGGCGAGCCGTATCCGCCTCCCCCTCCACCCCCTCCCCTCCAGACTCAAGGTTGCCAGAGCTTTTGGCGTATCCTCCGTCAGCAAGCTGGACGGCGGCCGGATAACAAGTCGTTTCCCGTTTTTCGCTTCAAAATAAAAGAACGAAAAACGGAAAAATGACTTGTATTCCGTTATTCGTTTTAAAAACGGAAAACGACTTGTTAACTGATATTAGATATTCTGTTTATGAATGGGATTCGGGGACGACAATCGCTCGCAGTCCGCTGCCCCCCTGTTCACACCAGACGCTGTGTTTCTCCGCGACGGTCCACAAGCGCTTCTGCTCGCTGTTGTTCAGAGCTATTTTTTTCATTATGGAGTAAATAACCCCACAAAATTAATACGCCATATTTCTGTAACCAAGAAGTTTGAACACTTCTTGTATTTATCCGTTCAGAGAGAGAGAGAGGGAGAGGAGAGAGAGAGAGAGAGAGAGAGAGAGAGTACCGTTGAAATACACATATTTGTTTATCTACTCTTCACATTTCTTAAATGTATTTTCTCTTCCTGTTTCCCAGTGCGAGTTGAGATACACAAATTTGATCGCATTTGTCAATCGCGGTATTTTATTTTGAAAAGTGCTTTTATTTTGAAAATTGACCGGATTGTCTCGTGTTTCTTTGTGTGATTTCCTGCCAGAATTGACGTGTTCGCTCGTGGAACGCGCAAAAAATAGAGCAGACGAAACGAAACGATCGCTTCACGGCGCGGGACGGCCGCGCCTATTCGCGGCGCTCCGTGTCTAGTGAGAACTACACTTAACAAGGGCGCCGAAAGGAAGCGGGCTCCGCTACGCGCCTATTCGCTGCGCTTCCGCGGGGGGTGTGAACCCGGCGTGAGACTCTACTGACTGCAATGATTTGTAGACGCCAGTGGGTGGCGCCACGTGCCAAAACATGTTTTCAAAACATAAACATGATTTGCGGTCTGCAAAAGATTTTTTTAAATGCAAATGTTTTGGCTGTACTGTTGTTGTTGGTGAGTTCAGTATGTGATATCATCATTATTCCTGAGCCTCTATGACATATTAGGATGATTTTACGGCCAGTTGCTTTAGATTTCTTACATATTGTACCTTTAAGTTCCTATCAATCAAAGAGTGAGTTAAAACAATGGTGAGTGATCATGTGACCTGAAGGTGCTTGCGACATTCCCGCGCAAAATTCCAAAAAAGTGAGGGTTTTACGTCAGTCAGCAGCGGTTGGTCTCCCAGGTGGAGCTACTTGGAAGCGTATGCTGCCTTTAATTATAATGGGAAATCGGTAACTTATAACTGCTGCGTCGGGCTCCCTCTAGTCTAAAGTGTTTGACTGATGCAGCCTGGTACATTTCATTACTGCTGACTCACAATGGAGGATCAACAGCAAGAGAAAGAATTCAACTTCCAGTCCCAAGAAAAGGAAACAGAAAACTAATCAAAGTGAAGAAGGAAATTCATCAAGAAGCAAAGTGACTGCGAATGAGGGAAAACGACAGACCTTCTTTCAGTGTGGAGCATTTGAAGGCATCACGCAGATGAGAGAGACTGTTGGGTGAGGGAGATCTCAAATCTTACAAACTGCCACTTTAATTTCCCAGTGTTAAAAGATGGGAAAGAAACTAACTTGAAATAAGTTGACACCACTTAATCTGTTTAAATGTTTCCCTCATATTTCTGTTCAAAGATACATTTAAATTCTCCCTATGCAGCAACGGAGATATGAAGCCTTTGCTGAGTACGACATGTGTTGGAGGGATGCAGGGATGCACGTGTCGTAGGAGATTGAACGTGATACGTTTCAGCATCAGCAGATCAACTTTCTATGCTTACATTGCAGAACAAAGACGACTCGATTTTCAAGCTGTGACTCAAGCGGTCTTCCAGGACACAAATTCTGACTGAATAGCTGATAAAACTGTTGGTTTCCAATTACTCATTTCTCCATCCAGACTATCAAATTCTCTTGTGTGCATCTGTCTCATTCTTATGAGGTCATGAGGTGTTCACCGTCCTTGCCTCAGTCCAATTAAACACAAACATGCATATGGTGATAATCATTTGGAATAATTATGGATATTGTGGGTGTTATTCTGCTTTCTGCCCAGTTTTTACTTCAGCGACACATAATGACTAAAAAGACTCATAGTAAAGGCAACATATTAAGATAGTAATCTAACAGCTCAGACATCTGGTTTTGTTTTTCTGCAGGACAGGACCATTCAGTGTGCTCGGTAATGCATTAATGTCATGTGATGAGCCTCAAATGTCCATCTGTAAACTTATATTATTCTTAATACATGCAATGCCCTTGAAGCATATCAGACATGACATTGGTTTCTGTAGCTGCAAGGATGCCACATTGACCCTAATAGCACAAATAAATCTGACACTCTCCATAGCTTTCTTTAGAATCGACAAGAACAAATTCTATAACTTAGTCAAGACTTCACACCAAGGGACCAAAAATGCTTACTGATAGTGGTTTAGATGGCTAAACTAGAAAATACTGGATACATTACAGGAACTCATGGTCCTAAAAATGACCCCTTGGTCATTAGCGTCAAAATTGAAGTGGGACGTCACTTTTGACATCAAGTATTAACTACTGGCCACTTCTTGACATGCTATTTCTGAAGCTATAGGTCGTGGTATTTGTTGTGGATATCCATGATTTCCTGACCTTTCCTCGGAGCTGTTGTTGTCAGGCTGAAGTATCGACAAGATATATAAAAAAGGGTGGATTGCCTGAAAATATACTGTTAACTCTAAATAACTCTTTTGCCCCAGCTTTCATCTGGCACCATCCTCGGGTCAAAGAAACAAAACTTAGGGCAGTAATGCTACTTATGGAAATAAACCCATTTGATGCTCTAGCCTCACTCAGAGTAAAATTTACTTTTTTTTTTGCTTAACTGCTCGGGGTCATAACAAAGTACAATTGGACTAACCGTGCAGGACTCCAGACTGTTTTTCCAACAGTATTCCACAACTGTGCTCTATTATCCCCTCAAAAATGTGGTGTAGAATTTTTTTTTTATTAAAGTTAAGCCAGAAGATAGAGAGATAGAGATAGAGTGAGAAGCTCAGATATCCGGAGGGAACTTGAAGTAATGCCGTTGCTATTTCATATCGAAGGGGGCCAGTTGAGGTAGCTCAGAATGCCTGCTGGATGACTCCATTAAGAGGTTTTCTGGGCACGTCCAACTGGGAAGAAGCCCTGGGGTAGACCCAGAATACCCTGGAGGGACCTATAGCTCATCTAGCCTGGGAACGCCTTGGGTCCCCCAGAAGGATCTGGGAAGCATTGTTAGGGAGAGGGACATCTTGAATGCCCTCCTAAGCCTGCTAACCCAGCATTAGATAAGCAGAGGAAAATGGGTAGGTGGATGGCTGGATGGATGATGGATGGATGGATGGATCACAACCCAAATGTATTGCGTATTTTCTCTTTGAGCTCTGTTTTTGGTCTCCACCAACTCCTGATGGGAAATATCTCCTTCTCAAGACACTCGATGCTCCTCAACGTTCAGCTAATTGCTTTATCTGATTGCCATTTGGTGCCGAGCAGGAAGTGTACAGTAGATTTTTAGTGTTTTAGTGCTTTCCGTTATGTATAATACTGAAAAATACTGCATCACTTTCAGTAAGTTACTGTATTTTTATAATTTACAAGCATTAGAATGGACTGACAATACACGGATTAAAAACTTTAAAGATACTAGTTTAAAATTAAAATAGCTTTTAATACCTAACGGTAGTAATAAGGTTTCTTTTTATTTTACTTTACTGTATCACTCAAACATTTATATAGTCATGTTAATTACATTAAAGTCAAATAGGTTTTTCCACATGACTGCAATTACAGCTTATTTTCACACAATTTCTTACTCATCCATTTGTTTCCGCAAATTAATTAGCTTTATTGAGGTAAATCTCACAGCCTCAGACGCTGTGTGTGCTGTGTTAGGGAGTCATGGGTGAATGGAGAAATGGTTTGGAAAGGAAAAAGCTGGCAGATAATTTAAAAAAAAGAAAAAACTAACAATTGAATCCCTGAATGCAATTAATAAAAAGAAGAAGAAAAATTAGGAGTCACTGCAATGAAATAGAAATGTCCTGCCTCAGTAGATCCACTCGTTCAAGCAGGGAAATGTTCTGATAAAGTTAAGCCTTTCATTCCTCTTTGCTTGGAGCTCCTGGTGTCCAAATATTGAGGAGAATTCCAGACATCCTTTTAAATCTGAAACTGTGAATGATATTAAAACCACCTTCTCTGCTCTGTGGTGCTGTTTTCTTCTCAAAATGAAAACAAAAGTGTAATGAAATGCCAGCAAATACTGACCCTGTGTCTTACATGTTTCTGCTGAATGTGCAGAATCCACCAATACTCACTTTGATTGCAAAGCTCCTGTGTTCAATGTTTAATTAGTGATGATGTTAAGATATGATGTAACGTTTAGATGTTTCACTGTTATAATCAGGCTGGCAAGTGTATTTCTAACACCATGGCGTCCCACACTTGAAACGGGAAGGACTTTGACCAGACACAGGATTTCACTCAATCTTCATTTTTATTTCACCAGTATTTACCGGCATGATGAATAAGATGAGGTGAAAAACCTTTAAACATACAAAAATAGGACAATGCAAATTAAATCAATGTTTCCCATCAAACACAAAAGTACATTAAATCAGGCAAAAGGTATTTAAACAGAAAATAAGGCATTGAACGCCAGAAAGCCATTTCTACTTTTAAATTAACCTGTTTAGCATTTAAATTAGTACAACTCAGTCCAGTAAGGAGACCTGGGCTTACCGGTAGCCTCTTTGATCTTTTCCCCTTTCCCATGGGTTTTAACTCTGTTCTTGTCTGAGAGCTCTTCCTCCTGCTGCCGCGTTGCAAACAACTGAACACACGTCTCTTCCTTTGTCTCTGGCACATGCTGCTCATTTAGACCAACTGCATCCACCTGTTCGCTCGCTGTTGCGCGCATGCGCAGTAAGGCCATCACGTCCACCCACTCGCAGGCACTTCCGCGGTAGATCGCCGCTGTTGCGCGCATGCGCAGTAAGGCCATCACGTCCACCCACTCGCAGGCAGACTTCCCGGTAGATCGCCGCAACACAGGCAGCGCAGTGCAGTATGTGCAACAAAGACACATTATTCTCAGCCTGTCAGTGCATTATGATGGATTTCCATTACAACATTATATATTACATTAACATTCTCACAGTTGCATCTGTGGTTTTGGACATAAATGCTTAAAGAAAAGAAAAATAATTTCCCATGCTGAAAGGGAAACTAGGATATGATAATATTAATCAAAATATGTACTCCATTATAATGTATTAAACTGCATTGCAGGGGAACTGGACCAAAAAAATCAAAATGGGATTGTGGGGGGCAATGTGTTGCTCAAACACACTGTTTTAGCTTTATTTTTATACTGTACGCCTGAGTGAAGCAAATATTATGGATTATATAACAAAGACTAATTTTTAAATAATTTTGGATGATCCAGAGAACAGTTTCCTGAGATGGAAAGTGTGTATATGTGTTTTCTTTTAATATTGTTGCTGATGTAAACAAGAACACATTAAAACAACACTACCTGCAGGAGAAACATTACTCGTCTGAGCTGCAGGGTACAACTGAGATGTTTGGGGAGAATGGCTTGAGATTGTTTGCTTTACAAATATAGATCACAAAAAAGCATGGCCTGAGGGGGGAAAGAACAGAAAATGAGACGAGGACTCGTACAGCAATCAAGTTCTGCTGCTGAACTTCCAGATTGCAGTAAACTTGCTGACAAGGCTGATTAGTCAAAAAAGTTCTAAATAATTAAAAGTCAAATTGTGTAAAGCATAAACTTTGAGGGTTAAAAGTGGGTTAGCAAGTAAAGTTTACTTAAAGTTTATTTGTTTGTCAAGAACCAAGACAGGGGGATGTTTATTAATATTTACTGAAAAACATACGAAAAATTTGAGGCACAACTTTCAAAGCCTAAATGAGAAAATCACAACGAGGGGCCGGTGTTGTCTTTCATCTGCGGTTGTCTCTGTTGCACATCGTCATTAATTCATCTTACTTTCTCCCTCAATTAGCAGATGACACATTTGAAGCAGAGAAGCAGATGTACAAGCTGATTGATGTGATTTGTAGAACAGAAGCATGCCATGCGTGGAACATTATACCGTACAGTTTTGCACAGTTAGTCCATTGGTGTTAGACAGATGTTGTCAGGAAACAGAGGGTGACATGACTTCGAAATGATCTCTTCTTGCTTCGCTTCCTGTGTGTAATTTAGAAACAATCTTGCAATAATTTGCAAAGTTTGATTCCTTTCAACCACGACACCACCTTTAGATGAATCCTGGTGCTGTACTAATATCAAATATTGAGTTTTTCCTAAAGATAATTCCCTTAATTAATAAATACATTGCAGGTATCATGTGCTAATTCTTAGCCTCAAGGTATATTCAGGCATGCATCCTGGGATATTCACTGCACACATTGTGTAGTATTTATAAGATATAAGTATCTCTTTATAAAAAATATTTCTAGTCCTGGCAGCTTTCAGTCGGTGGCATTGTTTTCTCTGTATTTAGTGTGGAAACAAGGTCGTCTATCATGACCCTGCTGTGTACGAAGTGAAAGTCTGCAACGCAAGCAAACATGTAGAGATTGTGATTGTTTGTGAGATGGAAAGCATGCACGTGTTTCAGACGGAGGATTTCTGGTGGGTCAGCGGGAGAGAAGAAGTGCCAGCAGCAGAAAAATGCCTAAAACCAAACAAAAACAAAAGAACCCTTGTAGTGCTGCTTCATGAGCGAGAGACACCTTCGACTCGGGACTAAAGTTTGATAATGTTAGCCACTCGCTCAGCAGTTTGGTAGCGGTCCATAGTGGGACTGCTGTCTAACAAACAATAGCTGGAATGCTAAAGTTGCGTTTCCAACTTTACGAGTCAATTACGAACCAAAGTGAATGGTGTTGACCTTTAACCTGATTGAAGTTGAACTGGAATTTGTAAACAACACCCTCCTAGCTAGATCAACAAATGAATGTATTCAACATTAAGGCATTTACAAAGACAGAAGGCTTCATTTAGGTGCTTCAGAAAAATGATCCTGAATTCCACCCACAAACGAATTGATGGGATTTTGAGAGAATACCAGAGGGGTATTCCATCAAACTCGCTAAGCGCAAAGCCGGGCTAATTTCGATAAGCCTCGCTACCTTTAGCGAGAGTTGCGTTCCATCAACGTGACTTGAGGGACTCTCCGCTAAGTAACCATGGAAATTTATCCGACCAAACTAGCCTGCTCCGGGGCAGGCTAAACATCAGGCTTACTTTAGCGGGGGTTTCAGAGAAGTCCGTCTGTCGGAAACAACTGTACCAGCAGAGGGTTCCGCCAAGCCTAGTCCTCGTGATTTCGTCACGTGAAAGACCAAAAATTACCAGAATTACATATATAAGTTAAACAGACTATATTTTCATCAAGCGCCAAAGAATACATGCTTGCAATTAAAAAATATGAATAAAACGTTTATTTTGTTTAACACCTACTGGCCATTTGATTATCTAAAGTCCCTAGTTGGGTCAGTGGTGACCTACCTGCCCTTAAATGTGGGCATCGCAGGTTCACATCCCGGCGAGGATGTCTCATGTGTGTTTTTTTTTTTCCTGTATAATTGTCTTTAGATCAGAGAATTAGACCAACATTTTACTCAATGACAAAGGCATTGCTGCATGCAATTTTCAGGCAAATTCCTTTCAGGTGAGTTCATTAATAAGTTCATTGAATGTATTCATTAAATTGTTGAGATAAATGAGTTGGTCAATGTATTGCATTTACTGGGCCTATCTAAAAAAAGAGAGAGAGAGAGAGAGAGAGAGAGAGAGAGAGAGAGAGAGAGAGAGTTCCGGCCAAAGAAAGAAAAAGAAACGACTATAGTCGGGAATTGAACCCTGGCCGGCCGCATGCAAAGCCAGCGCATTACCGCTACACTATCCTCACGTTAGAGAATTTGTAGTCAGTGTTATATTAGAGCATGTTACTCTTAACGGTACTTCCGTATTAAATCGCTCGGCAATTCTTGCCCAAGCAGCCTCGTGATTTTTATTTATCACTACAGTATTCCCTTTTTTGGTTATGATGGGTTTGTACTCCTCATACAGTTCCATCAATAATTTTTGCCCTGGTCTTTTCTGCCATTTTCTCGATGATTCGACATTCCTGGTTCTGGTCTGGCTTCATATCCCGTGAACGTGCGTAACACACGACAACGTTAGCCTCGCTTGAATAAGCCTCAACAAGGCGCGGCTGAAATGCGTTAATGGAACGGGTTTAGCCGCAAGTGGAAGTTGGCGTTAGTTCTAACCAGGCTTAACCAGGTAAGCGCTGCTTTAATTAGCGAGTTTGGTGGAATACCCCTCAGGTCTCAAATACTCCCTGAAGGACATTGATGAAATAAATGCAACGCAGGCCATGGATCAAAACACTTTTAGACAACCTGGTAAAACAACTCCAATTCAGTCTGAGATCCTTCTATCCTTCCTGACTATATATTAGTCAAATGAACAGCATTATGATGAGGAATCTTGGATTGAAACTGGGGAAAAGATGTGTAATTTGTTAACCACGGAGATGAAAATCAAGGCCTTAAATTAATTAAATATAAGTTGCAAAAACTGAGTTCTGTTCTGTTCCAACATGCTTCACATATTACAGCCATTTCTGAGACATGAATGGTGATTGAATATACCCTTGTATTCCCCCCCTTGTATGTATATACAAGGGTATATTCAATCACCATTAATTCATCTACTTGAAACTGAATTGCTATGGAAACACGTGAGAGTTACAGCTAATCTCCGCTGACCACCCGATCAATAAACACCCATAAGATGACAATTTGGCCCGTATAAATAAAACCAACAATAAGCATCAACAGCCGTCACCCTAAGGACCTTGACGAGGCGTTGTCACACGTTGGGATGGATTAATTAGACAAATAAATGCCTACATTCATGGGAAGTTAGCTAGCGGTTGTTTGTTAGCATCATAATAAATTAGCGTATCTGCGACTGTTTCCCCGGAATATTGCCCCCCTCTCTCGGCTCTGTTTTTTTTCATACAGTGGCCCTGATACGCCGTCGTACAGACGAGCAGAATATCTGCTACGAGCACGGAGGCCGCCATTGTTGTTGTTGTAACGAGACGTCAAGGGGGAAGAAGTCAGGCTCGAGGGGCGGGGCGATGACGTCAGCGTATTCGTTTTCGCCGTCTACACGAAAACAAACACGAAAACGAACACGAAACGGAGGGGTGCCGTTTTTTTCTTTTCCACCCTGAGAGCTGGTTTAAAAAAAGTGCGTTTTCAGGCCACGAAAACGGCAGATCCGTATGGACGGCAGGGCAAAAGACTTCTGCGTTTACGCACTTAAAACGTTTTCGTGTGGACAGGCCCATAGAGACAAACAACCATTCACACTCACATTCACACCTACTAATTTAGAGTCATCAATTAACCTGTCCCCATCCTGAATGTCTTTGGACTGTGGGAGGAAGCCGAAGAACCCGAAGAGAACCCACGCTTACACGGGAGAACATGCAAACTCCACACAGAAGGAACCTGGGCCGACTTGGGAATCGAACCCGGGACCCTCTTACTGTGAGGCGAGAGTGCTGCAAATGGATCGATAAATGCAAAAATAAAGTGGGATGTTGTGGTTAAATTACCTCATACAGAGGCTGACTGAATTATTTATACATCTGTTTTTATGTCTTCTTGTGACAAATACTCCATTCAGAAAACTTAATTGGCTTGATTTGGGGTTGTGAAACTGTGTGACAAAGGGAGCAACTGATAAAGATGCTATCACAACCGGTGGATTTATGAGAGATTAGAGAAAATGATGGGAGGAAAAATGGATTGAGTGTGGTAACGGAAAACAGACGAGGATTACCTTCATACAGTGGACACATGACAGAGGAATATTTGAGATTTGGTCCTGCTCTTGAACTTGAGCTAAATCATTTCCATTTACAATGATTTAGTAGAGGAAATATTTGCTAACCTACTGGACAGAAGTTTCAGTCATGTGATAGTAACCAGGTCCCAACAATGTTACTGCATTCTCATTTTCAAATACTGTATTTATGTAATACAGTTTTAAAGCCCTTTCTCTCCCTTTCACGCCAAGTGACTGAAGGAAGTTGGAGAGTTTGCGTGTCTTACATCATTGGTTGACTAAGTCCATTATACGGGGGGAAGCCAGCTGGTACTGGTGTCATCACCATTATGGGCAGATGTGCTTGCTCTATGCGGTGTTCCCCCCCTTTGATTCTTTATCAAAAACATTTAAAATGTAAATTTGGCTCCACTGAAAATAGGTTTAGGGACCATTTAGAAAAATACAAAAGCTGTATTAGAGGACATGCATTAAAGGGAATTACAGGATCCAGGTGAAATTATGATTTTAATATTTGGCATAAAAATCCACCCTCCAATACCTTTAGACGTGAGATGCATGAGTATTTAATGTGTATCCCACAGGGTTTTACCCCTCTCAGCTGTGCATACAGGTGTGAGTTATTAGTTTGTTCAGTTGTTGATAACAATGTATGCCTTTTCCAATAACCTTTCAATTTTGAAAATCACGTCCAGAACTCAGTCATTTTGCACAACGCTTGAAGGACATCCGTTGTAGAGGTGCAAAGCTTTAATACCCGGCACTTAGAGGATTAAAGATGGTGCATGGGTGAGGGGGTTCAGTCAGGTAAGAGAGACTGCAGGGTTCAGAGAAGTCCAAACCTGAACAAAACACTGGTCGGTCAGACACCGGGTACTGGGCGGTAACATGAAAAGCCCTGGAAGAGTATCAGAGCTCTGAGCTGAAGTCAGACAGATTCAACCTTTTTTTTTGTTATTGGAGAGTATTATTGTTTTTGAAAAGAATACCCATGGTTTAGTTTATATTAGGGATTATGGTATGCCAGCATATTTAGTATGATTTTCAATACTGTCATAAATGTGTGTGAGTGTTGCCTATGAGGGCCAATGTAGAAAAGAAAAGAAAAAAAAACAGAGCTGAAAGAGGTGGGCAATATTTTGAGAAAAAACTTTGCAACTTTATAAAGTCGCAGAACGGCAAACATCCGGTGTTAGCGGATCCAAGCAAATTGTTTATCGGCTAAAAGTACACGTGAATATATGCCAAAAGAAAACAGAGGGGAGAGATGGGGGCAAGATTCTTTATTATATAAATAAAGTGGCAAATTTGCTTCTTTAAAAACGAGTAAATTTGCTACTTTAGAACTAGCAAATTTGCGACTTTTTAAGGAAGCAAATGTGCTACTTTATAAAGTCGCAGATTTTCTACTTTATTATAGAGGTCATTGAGGAAGTGAACACATTACTTGACCGGATGCTTGCCGTTGTTATGATAAAAAGTGACAGCGACCGCTAGCATCTTAGCCCAACCACCGATCATTAAACACCCAAAGTAGCAAGTCTGGGACTTTATAAAGTGGCACATTTTTTTCTCAGAATATTACCGACCTCTCTCGGCTCCATGTTTTTTCCCTACAGTGGCCCTAATACGCCGTCGTAGTGTTGCCATCTTTTGTTGCATTAAAAAGCTTGTTTGAAGGAGACATATCTGTTTTGGTTCATTTTGCTGTACCACCACATTCCAAAGGGCTATATTCATCCAGTTTTAATGTATTGAGTCTTTCATTTGATTTTCTGTTGGTTTTGCTGAAGTTTATTGCCGCATTTATATCAGGTGCTGCTATTCATTCCTAATCAGTTCTAAATAGTTTTGATCAGTGGTCTCTCTCTAAAAGCTGATCAGAAATTGAAACCCTTTCATGACTTGTTCGTCTGCTTTCAAGCCCGCTCTTTAATTTGCTCTGAGTGCGACGCTACAGCGAGCTCCTTGTAACTGCCAGTCTGCCGCCACCATCTGTTCTGTTCAGCCCACTGATGTGTCGGTACTGGTGGTACTAACCATGTGTGGTCGACACACTGAGAGAGAGGGAATATTAAATGATCAGTAACATTAGCTGTGGTTGTAGCAGTGCAGTGTTTTGGTGGGCTGGTACCTTCATTCACCATTGTGTTTTATGTCAATGTGGCGAGGTGAATGTGTGGCTGGAGGCCACCAGAACCTGACCCAAACAACGCCACCTGGGGAGTTTCACCCCAGGAAATATCCTATGAAATTCTGAATAAGACCTCAATACTTTCACAGACAACACAAGTTTGTATACTAAGACAAGACAGAGACGTGGTTTCCAAATAAAGCCAAATTTATTTGTTTCAATTGAATTAATTAATAACTGGAGATATCTGTAAAAAAAAAAGGGGATTAGTGGCACAAAAAAAGATGACTCAAATTAGGAAGTATAACAAATTTTATTAACAGGGGATTCTTCTATAAAAACACCAAAATTACTATTTTGGTGACACTTATTCTGAAATTAACAAAAAGGAGTGGACAGAAGCCAACTACAGGGAGGCAGCCTACCTAAGGATGTGTTCCAGAGGTGCAACAACTTACCTACCATGCGTGCTCACGGCAAATCACTGCAAATGGTGCACACTGCAACTGTGTCCCGGTGCGCTTTAACACTACAAACGGTGAAGGGAACCACTCTATCGTGACTAGCCTCCGCTATAAGCCGACTAATGCCACTAAAAGAAATAAAGCAAAACAAACATTAACACAAGCAACAAAAACAGCAGTTGTTCCAGACTAACAATAATCAACAATAAAGACAACACTAAAAGCAAGGCAAAACAGCAGCTGACAATGACCTATAAATTCAAGAAAGGTCAGTTAATAATGATAAAACCAAACATGCATTTCAATTCAATTTGTCTGCTTACAGGTCAAAATCACAAAATCACGAAGCGGAGTGCTGCGGGCCAGATGATCTGTGGTGGACGTGCTGGGTAAGTACTGCCGTGAGAGGGCACCAGCATTGCCGTTACGCTTGCCAGGCTTGTACTTTAGGACATAGTCGAAGTTAGCAAGCTCTGAGGCCCAGCGCTGCTCCACAGCGCCCAACTTTGCTGTTGAAAGGTGACTGAGAGGGTTATTATCTGTGTATACTACACATTTCTGGCCTAGCAGGTATTCCCTAAATTTTTCGGTCATAGCCCATTTAAGGGCCAAAAACTCTAACTTCATGGAGCTATAGTTGTTCATATTGCGTTGTGCAGGCTTAAGGCCACGGCTAGCGTAGGCTATAGGTTTCACGTTACCGTCTTGTTCCTGAGAAAGGACTGCCCCCAGCCCACTGTGGCTGGCATCCACTTCGAGGATGAACGGCAAGGTGAAATTGGCATAGGCAAGCACTGGTGCTTCCACGAGCTTATGTTTGAGGCCTTCAAAGCACTGTTCACATTCGTCAGTCCAGGCTGTGCTTAACCTCTGTGCTACCTGCCTCCGGGTCTTGGTGTTCCTCAACTCAGCAGCCAGAGCGAAACCGTCCACGAACCTGTGGTAATAGCTGGCAAAACCGAGAAAAGACTGTAATTCTGTTACGTTGGTGGGACGTTTCCACTTTGCAACAACATCAATCTTACGTGGGTCAGTAGCAACACCTTCTTTGGAAATAACATGTCCCAAATAACCAACCTCCTCTTTGAAAAAACAGCATTTCTCCAACTTGGCCTTGAGGTCCTCCTGCTTCAGTCTCTCCAGCACAACTTCCAGGCGTTCCATATGTTGGGCTACAGATGAAGAAAAGACAATCACATCGTCCAAATATAACAACAGAGACTGGCAATGTTGGGCCCCAAATATTCTCTCCATGAGTCTTTGGAATGTGCTCGGAGCGTTACAAAGCCCAAAAGGCATTCTATTCCATTCAAATAAGCCAAATGGAGTACAGAAAGGTGTTTTCATCTTATCTTTTTCTGTGACTGGCACTTGATTGTAGCCGCTAGCCAAATCCAGAGTAGAGAACCAGCAATTACATATAATTGATTTAAAGTAACATTTAAACTAGTGGCTCTATTTCCTACCTCAGAGTCAGAGGAAGCCCACACAGCAGCCAGAGAGAGACAAAGAGACAGCCAAGAGGTCACAGGTGACTTAAATGCCCTCAGTCTAATCAGGAGGCAGTAGAAAGGGGTTGGCCTGAACACAAGGGTGTGTTCAAGAACCAACAACTGCAACTCTGGTTTCCCCATCACATCAACATGATATGAAAGACGACCTTTTCTCAGTGTGTTTTCAGTTTATGGAAGTTAAAGTCCCAATGGGCAAGTCCGGCGGATCGAGGGCACTCCGTCAGATTTTTAATGTTTACAACTCTCACGCTCCTCCCCCACGACCACCGACCTCCTCCCCCTCGACGCAGGTCCGATGTTGACTCTGGCTTTATCACAGGCACCGTCGCCATCTTTCTTTTTTCCCTTCTTTTCCACCGGTGTTTTCTTTTCCTTGGTTGTTTTGGACCTCCTCGTTTGGAGTTGGAAGCTTGTTGCTACTTCCCTCTGCCTCCCCCCTGTGATAGTGGAACAACCCGAGGGGGGAGTGGCTCTACGTGCACGAACACAGCCCTGCGTGCTGATTGGACAGGATGATCCGGGCGCTGTCGATCTTTGCAAAACAAATAACAGGCTCTACGTGCACGTAGAGGCACGCCTTTTTTTTCTAAAACCTGATGATTTATGTTGTTCTATCGGAGCATAGTGTCGGCTTCAGTGAATATGATAAAAAAAAATTGCCTACTGGAACTTTAATTGTTACATATTTGGTTGCTTACTGAACTTGCAACATCACAGAGACTACATCCGCTACATACAATCTGAGGATCCAAGAAAGTTCAATGATGAGTGAGATCTGCAGACATATTTCTCAGTAGTATGTCATGTACACACTGTTGAGATGGGAACCCTACTAACTGTTACACTGCCAAATGGCATGCTGGGTACAGCTTGCTTCAATAAAGGGAGACTGGAGATTTATTAGTCATTTGATCCAGAACCTTTCATGCAATCGACTTCAAAGTTGGTGGCTATATTGTTTTGTATTGTATATTAGGCAACCGAGAAAATCTATCTCAGCAAATTCTATTGCTGAAAGTAGCTGAAAATCCTTTGCTTATCAGCTCCCTTGTCTCTCCATCCACACAAACATAATGGTGTTTTGTATCAGCACTTACACATGAACATAATAGATTTTCTACTGTCCTCTACATCTGTTGCCAGTTGAGGAGTGACAAGATGATTTATGGGACTTGGAGAAACAGAAGTTAATTAATTAGGTTGATAAGATGCACTCCTGAAGGTCACTGTCCAGAGATTCACATACATCTGCTCACTGACGAGTGTTATCATGTATGTTTTGGATTTATTTTGGAAATAGTCTTTAAAATCGCTCAATTTACCGAGGCTTAAAAAGTTGCCTTGATAGACAAGATAGGAATTTAATTATAAGAAACCAAGCATGTAATGACGCAAATCCAGAGGATACAAATAGAACGGCCTTAAATAAAATATTGTTATTATTATGCTGTTTAAATCACAAATGGCACAGAGACGTTTTGCATCCCATCCTGTTTTCTGTTTCATAAACAATGCTGAAGGTTGGGAGCCTTGAAGTAGCTTCACAACAAACACACACACACACACACATACACACACATTTGGAAATGATATGTTTGTCATGCTCAGGCTGCAATGTATGCTAATCTTGGAGCCATGCATGTCTGCCTACAATTTAGATGTCATACAAGATTATTCAAAATCTGCTGGTGTATATATTAAAAAAAAAAAGATTTTGAATCTGATTACCACCTTCCCATGCATGACCTACTTATTTGACTTTGGCAGGTTGGCTTGTGGAACATGAAAAACAGATGTCATGAATAGAATAGAGATGCTTATTTTAAATGTATTGTCTGAAAACAACCCGTAAACCAATGATTAGAATGACAAGACACTGATTAGTGCTGTCGTCGCAGTTTCTAATAAGCTGCCCAGCCGCAACAATAATCTCATGCCCTAACAGGTTAAATCCATAATGTATCACCTGCTGCAGTATATTCAAGAACAGGTAACTGAGTCCCCATCCAGCCGAGTTTGCAACCACAACGTTGCATGCGTTGTCGTGGACACAGACAGTCATCTTTCCAGTTCGTCTCCATCAATTAGCTGCTATCAGCTGTGTGTCTCACGGTTTCTGCCAGCATATTGCAAGCCCAGTGTAACATCAGTGAATGTCCCCTCCAAAGAGAGAGAGAGGGTAAGTGATAATAATGTTATAGCTGTGAACGTAGCAATCCCAGTTTCATGCTACAGCTCTTCAGGCCTCAAGTCAGGTTTCCTTGTCTTGCTTGCCCCCTGCTGATTATAATGAAGAGGAAAGCCCCAAAGACGACATCAACTCTCGATTCACCGAAGAGTTTTGTGAACTTGAGGTTGGTGAAGAGGTTGTAGGAGTCATATTCTGTTTAATTGCCAGGTGTGGGGGGCTGCACGGTGGCTTAGTGGTTAGCACTTGCCTCACAGCAAGAGGGTCCCGGGTTCGATCCCCGGGTCGGCCCGGGTTCCTTCTGTGTGGAGTTTGCATGTTCTCCCCGTGTAAGCGTGGGTTCTCTCCGGGTTCTCCGGCTTCCTCCCACAGTCCAAAGACATGCAGGATGGGGATAGGTTAATTGATTACTCTAAATTGCCCGTAGGTGTGAATGTGAGTGTGAATGGTTGTTTGTCTCTACATGTCGGCCCTGTGATAGACTGGCGTCCTGTCCAGGGTGTACCCTGCCTTCGCCCAATGACAGCTGGGATCGGCTCCAGCCCCCCGTGACCCTGAATACAGGATAAGCGGTAGAAAATGGATGGATGGATGGATGCCAGGTGTGGCGACTACACAGCAAAAAGGTTTTCTACAATGGCTTAGCCCACATTTTGAGTATTAGAAGTCAGTTTTCTTTTGTTGTTAAATCAAATAAACCACAAGACCTTCTTGCAAACTCAACAAATATTACATTCTTTGATACCTCACAGACTCAGCATTGTAAGATTCTAGTCTGCAGTCAGTCACCAGTGATGTTTATTGAAACCAAGAAAAACTGAGAAACATCACTACAGAGGTCGATGGTCTTGTTAACAAGCAGTTGCCTATTTACACATCCAACAGATACAGAGAAATATTATCATTCATTTGAAGTCCAGTGTCCTTTTTTAGCTCTGTTTTTGGTCTCCAAAAACACCTTACAATATCTGTCTCTTTCGCTGTTAAACACTCCACTATGTCAACCCAGTCTCATGGTAATAGTATAAGTTTTCCATTTCTTTTTGTCGCTCACGAAAACTGACAATGAAACAATTAAAAATGTTTTGGTGGTGGATACACAAACAAAACACATAAAACATGTGACTATGCAAAGCCCAGAGCTTTTGACGTAATATGAAATAATAAATATTGGGAAAGAGTAGGTGGGTCAGGAGGTGGATGGGTTCAAGAACAATGATATTTCGAGTCTAACATTTGTTTTGTTGCCTAAACCTTATTGTACATACTTTATTTATATACTTACTATTTCAAGCCCAACCATGATGTTTTTCCTAAACCTAACTAAGTGGTTTAAATCATGCCAAGCAACACAAAAATAATTGAAAATTTGCTTAAAACCAAAAGATTCATGACTGTTTAATGAAGTACAACCTGCTGCGACGGAAAACTGTGCTCTGATAGCAGTTAGCCTAAACCAAAACAGTTGTGAGACTTTTCACAAAAATATGTATGTATTTTTATCACTTAAAGAAGAACACCGTAAACAAAGAAATATTCAACTTTAGTCTCTAATGAGCCAGCCAATTGCCCTTGAGATGAATGTATATTCTTTCATATAGGTTCTTGTTTGAGGTATGCGGTAGCGCACTGAGTTTCCCCACCCTCTGTTCCCAGCAGTTGTCCTTCAATTTGTGAATCCTATTAGAAGAGAGTTTTCCTACTTTGTTCCCCAGGAGACCTGATTTAATTTTGTCCTAAAATGAAACCATCACCCATACATGCCGATTTCTTTGGATTTAACAGCGGCGCTAACTGTAGAGATACCATTGATTGGTCACAGGAAACTAAAACTTCCACTTTGCTCAGCAAAATGCCTCCGACTTATTCCTGCAGAGGCCATTAGCTCTCTGATCAGATAAAGACCGACAGGCTGTTAGACAGAGCAAGTGGGGGTTGCAGGTTTCATTGATGATGCTACTGAACGTGCTTATGTTGTATGAAACACCCGTAGTGACCCAGCAGGGAGCTCAGGGGGGAGAAACTATTTAGCCAGCTCAGCGTGTATACAAAGCAGGCACCATTACATCCCATTTGCAAACATATGCATTGGGAGTTGATGCTGTTGTTTGAGGGAGCCAATTTAATTTTACTGCTCAGTATGCCTCCAGGACGGCATCCGTTTGTCAAACATGAATGCCTTTGTGGTGCTCCTGCATTTCTATTTTTGTAATGTCTTGCCATTTCCTGTTGTCCTATTATTATTATTATTATTATTATTATTACAAACCATCGATATATGCACCAATTGCATCCAAGGATCTTAAAGAAAAGGTCTAGAATTTAGTGGCAATCTAACATTATAGGATGTTATGTTAATCATTTACTTGTGTCTTTTCTTTCAGAGAATTATCTAGTATTGTGAGACAGAAAAGTCAGGAATTGGATATAGATTACGATTTTTTGAAAGATTGGTTTATGAAACAGTTGATTGAAAGATTGAAATATTGTATTTGAGGCGATATGTGGTGCTGCAGGGGCTGCACGGTGGTGTAGTGGGTAGCACTCTCGCCTCACAGCAAGAGGGTCCTGGTTTCGATTCCCGGGTTGGCCCGGGTTCCTTCTGTGTGGAGTTTGCATGTTCTCCCCGTGTAAGCCTGGATTCTCTCCGGGTTCTCCGGCTTCCTCCCACAGTCCAAAGACATGCAGGATGGGGATAGGTTCATTGGTGACTCTAAATTGCCCGTAGGTGTGAATGTGAGCGTGAATGGTTGTCTGTCTCTACATGTCGGTCCTGTGATAGACTGGCGACCTGTCCAGGGTGTACCCTGCCTTCGCCCCATGATAGCTGGGATCGGCTCCAGCCCCCGTGACCCTGAATACAGGATAAGCGGTATACAATGGATGGATGGATGGATGTGGTGCTGCTCAGAAACATGGTGTAATACTCTATCACCTCAAAATTACTAACCCTAACCCTTCAAAACAGCATATATGTTTTGAGAGCAAATTTATGGCACATTATTCATGTTTTCTTTTTGTTTATCTGTTCTGAGCACAAAATGTTCTCAGTGAACATACCTGGAAAACGAGTTATTTGGTCAAGGGTTAGGAAAAGACCATCGCCTGTGGTAACCATGTAACAAGTCAACAGTGACTTGAAGGAAGGACACAAAGCTGTACTTTATTCATCTTAAACCAAACCTTGCCTAACCAAACCCACAGACAGGACTGAAGACATTCTGTACTTCTTATGCCAACCTACCAGTGCTGGAAAACAATTAACAGTAAATACACATCGCTTACGAGACATGCTGTGCATTAGTAGTCGACCACGTGACCTCTGTACAGATTTACATAAGAAAAGCAGCTTACAGTTTGCAGACTGATGCACACATTAACAGCAGTTAATGGAGAAGCAGTGTGCCCTGCTGTGTTTACAGCACTGAAATAGAAAGGGCTATTTCAACACTGCTGGTGCTGTATCTCCAAAACATAATGCTATGAGTCATTGGAGCTCACAGGTTCAGAGAGTGACTTTAGCTGTCCCTGGAAATGTACGTTACTGAAGCTTGCAGCAGCACTTTGTTTGTCTTTACACGGCAGAGACAATTATCAAGGTATTTCCTAGAAAAACCTCTTAAAACGTGGGACACCACAAGCACACCCCATTACACATGTTTGTTAGTGTTTGGCACAATGCACAGTGAAGGTGACGTTTTTTGTCACACTAGCCATGTTTCACTTAATATAGCAGCAAAAGTTGAAACAAAATGTCAGTTCGATTAAGCCGTACAGACCTGGTAAACCCAAATAGTGAGGGTGAACTAGGGACACTTGGGGTGTTACTGGGATTTTCATGCACAACCATTTCTAGGGTTTACAAAGAAGGATCTGAAAAAGCAAAAATATCCAGTCCTGTGGGTGAAAATGCCTTGTTGATGCTAGAGGTCAGAGGAGAATGGGCTGACTGATTCAAGCTGATAGAAGATCAACTTTGACTCAAATAACCACTCGTCACAACCGAGGTATGCAGCAAAGCATTTGTGAAGCCACAACAGGCACAACCTTGAGGCGGGTGGGCTACACCAGCAGAAGACCCCACCGGGTACCACTCATCTCCACTCAAAATAGGAAAATGAGGCTACAATTTGCAAGAGCTCACCAAAATTGGACAGTAGAAGACTTGAAAATGTTGCCTGGTCTCGATTTCTGTCGAGACATTCTGATGGTAGAATCAAAATTTGACGTAAACAGAATGAGAACATGGGTCCAGCATGCCTTGTTACCACTGTGCAGGCTGCCGGTGCTGCTGGTGGTGTAATGGATCTGGGGGATGTTTTCTTGGCACACTTTAGGCCTCTTAGTACCAATTGGGCAACGTTTAAATGCCACAGCTTACCTGAATATTGTTTCTGACCATGTCCATCCCTTTATGACCACCATGTACCCATCATCTGATGGCTACTTCCAGCAGGATAACGCACCATGTCACAAAGCTACAATCATTTCAAATTGGTTTCTTGAACATGACAATGAGTTCACTGTAGTAAAATGGCCCCCACAGTCACCAGATCTCAACCCAATAGAACATCATTGGGATGTGGTAGAACAGGAGCTTCGTGCCATGGATCTCCAACTGCAAGATGCTATCCTGTCAATATGGGCCAATATTTCTAAAGAATGCTTCCAGCACCTTGTTAAATCAATGCCACGAAGAATGAAGGCAGTTCTGAAGGTGAAAGGGGGTCAAACACAGTATTAGTATGGTGTTCCTAATAATCCTTTAGGTGAGTGTAAATGCATGATCTATTTATATTGTTACAATCTCAATGACACCTATCACTTTACATTTACATTTAGGGCATTTAGTAGTAGTCTTACAATAAGTACATTTGTCAAAAGAAAGAAATCACAACATATCATTGCTGATAAAGTAATAACTAAAAAATAGAAACAAGTGTTAGGTCCTCATCTGAGTAAAGTAGTAGCTGTTCAGCAAACATACCTTAAGAACAACAATGCTATGATCAAAGTGCTATAGGTAAGAACATAGAAGGGCTTTTTTTTGGGGGGGGGGGGGGGGGGTTGTTAGTGGGTCATGCTATGCAGTCGAAGAGTGAAACGCATGTTGTTGCTGAAACAACTGATGCATTTGTTATATGATGATTATGATTCTGTCATTTAGTAGTTATTTGTATGCAGAACTAAATATATAATAACTAACTTGGGAGGAATTATAACAAACCGTTAGGATGAAAGTGAGATGCTGTGGATCAACTTTGTTTGAAAATTAATCTTGTTCACTTATTGTCATAATTAAGATGAATTGAGTGCAAGAGTTGTTATTTAATCTTCCTGTTGGGTTACTGTTTCATCTTATCTGGTCATAAATTCAGAGCAGTGTGCTAATTGTAATTTATGGGTTTCTGTAAACATGTCAAGAAGATGACCCATTTGTTTTTCCTAGAAATAACTCTTTGCTCTCTCCCCATTTCATTGGGTGGTCTAAAGTAAAACTTCATTCAGTCTCTCTCCGAATCATATTTGATCCACACAAGCACTTTTATCTAATCCATCTCCTTCCTTTCAGCAACATATGATGCCATATAGTTCGTCAGGCATCATGGGTTTACTGTATATTAGAGGCTAATGCTCATTTAGAGAATAAAAGAACAAAGTCAGTGTCTGGCTATGAAGCTTCTTCCGGGGCCAAAGAGTGTGTCTGTGATTTATCGAGTAAAGCTGTATGAGGCTAGTGTTTATGACTTTGGTCAACTAGATATGACCTGAAAATATAATGATTAAAAAAAACAAAAACAATGCCTAAAATGTTCATGTGGATTTTAGTTGGACTTTCTGGAGACAGCATTCCATGGTGTGTGTGTGTGTGTGTGTGTGTGTAAATTATCCACTTTAATATAAAGTAAAGGACGGCTGCTATTTTAAGCTTACAGTGAGGTCAGAGCTATTTTTAGTATGCTAAGCAACTATCTTCAAGCTCTGTCTTAGTGTTTTATAATTCAGGCAGTTCACAGCCCCGACTTCACAGCAGCATCGAAGAAGAAGCGGTGCACTCTCAGTTTACAGCTGTAAACTGTAGCAGAAGCAGAGGTGAGATGCTCGCGTCGCCCTGAGCAACAGGGAAGGAAGTAAAAACAGATGGAGTTGTGTGATTGGAAGCTGGAGATGGAGAGCCTAATCAAAGCTGTGCCTGGATCTGTACACCAGCTGGATGTGGAGAGCTCCTCCCTGCTCGCCCTCATGACAGAGCCGCACTAACCTGCCATGACCACGGGGAACAAAATTCCTACTTTAATTGATTTTACTTTTTTGTTCTCTGTCTGCCTAATGAAAATCAAATCAAAACTAAGCCAGCGGCTACTCAGTCTCTTTCTCTTTCCCTTCCTTCATCCTTTCCATCTTTCGCCCTCCCCCCCTGTCCCTCACTGTGTTGCTTTGAAGTGTAAATCAGATTCCACTGATGTATTACAGTAAAGTACAGACTGCACACCAGAGACCATTTCACAGCATTGAGGGCATGCACGGTGTAACCAGATGTAAGCATATCTTTTTCACCCAACGTATGGGTCAACAAGGCTTTAGTGTGTGTGTAATTGTGTGTGCGTGTGTGTGTGTTGTATATAAAGCCACTTACCATGTATGAGGTGACAGAAACATGAAAGTGATATTTTTTACACCATAAAGATAGATCTGCTGTTTTTACTTCCTCAATATGATCCTTTCAAGTAAGTTTTAGGCTGAGTTTAAGACCTATTCTTTTGTTTCTTTAGTCCGTGTTGTTCCTTTGCTGATTTGAAATAAACTGATCACAGTTGAGTGAAAAGATTATATGATAATGGAGCTGCTTATCTATATAATATTACAAAAACGCACCAGTCATCTTCCACCCCTTGGAGTTCTACCTCCCTTCATCTACGTCTCCTCACTTGTGATTTGTCGAAATTTAATAAAGAAATCTATTTAATCAAGATGGATTTTTTCACCTGGAATTACCTCATCAGTGTACTTAATGAAAAGAACAAGTTTTCAAAAAGCTTCACAATAAATCTGTGTTACATGCCAGTGTTTTAAATACCTTCACCTGCTCCAGAATCTATAAAGTAATTCCCAAAGACTGGGGTTGGGATGGACTGGCGCAAAATCATTAACATGTTTTCTTATATATTTCTTTATTTAATATTTTCTGGAGTATGTAAATCACTTCTCCTGTGTTATCCTAACCTGCTACACAACACAAGAGCCCCACACTTTGATCAATAACACACAACAACCCCATTCGCTTTCCTGATAAAGTCTCCTTTTTATCTTAACTTGGAAAATACGAACATTAGATTGTCCTATGTCTTAACAAGCAACCAAACAGTCACTGGGGAAGAGTGCGCTGCTATTTGCAGGGTAGATACTAAAGCTAATTAGCTGGTAAACTGCAGCCATATATATATATAACAGCAGATAATCTAATGGCTTGCCATTCCAGGATAGAACATTTGGCAGTTTAACTTCTCCAATTTGTGCGTTAACATTAGCGTTACTGACCATAAAACACACCACTCCTCCTTTTCTCCTTATGCAGTCCTCCGCTCTGTCTGAACGGCAAAGACTCCCAAACGAAGGTCGCTTGAGGATATGAAGGATGTAGACTGCTAAAACCAGGCAACGTATCCAAATAGAAATGTGTGTTTCCATTAGGGTTCTCTTCACCATGTGGAACCGCCATTTCTCTACCATAGCCCAGAACATACAAACCAAACAACGGCTTTAGTTAGCATTTTTACGCTACCTGAATGCCACCGTTGTTTTCTGAAACCCTTGGAAAGAGAGGGGTGAGTAGAAGGATATGCACTTAGTTACAATTTGCAACCTTACCACTGAATTATTTTAAATTTCATGGTTGTTGTTACCAGCATGTGCAGCAATGACAGCCACAGAAGAACATTTGACAAAGACAAACTTTACACAAATACATATTATAATATTCAACATTATGTGTACGCCTGCTACTCTCTATAATAAAATGTGTGCACTTTAAATGCTTTAATATCTGAGGCTACATTTACTGCTCATTACATTTTCCTTATTACACTGCTGTCATTTGCTTAAACTAGTGGGTGTTACATTGCACCTTATTATGTTATGCTAATGCTAATGCATTCCTAATACAAACAGATTGTAATACGTTTATAGATAAGGTGACTGTAATCAGGTTTTTTTTATCTGCGTTGACTGTTTAACATGCATCAGAAGTTTTCGATCACGTGCTTTTATATGAAAGACTTTATTTTTGTAAGCAGTGCAGTCAGCAATATGAGCTGTATGTAGCCGCGCCAACATCTGATCATTTTTCAAAGACTCATCCCCCTCATTTCTATATCAGCACATGTTGTATCTTTGCTTTTGCTGTGATTCAGCACTAGTGTAAAGATTTTTAAGATTTCCCTTTAATGCAAAAGAGATGATCATTAAAAGTTCAAAATAATAAAGCAGTGGTTCTCAAACCTGGGGGTCAGGACCCTCAAGGAGTTTGCAAGATTACTTCTGGGGGGCGCAATAAATAAATAAAATAACATATCAAAAAGAAAATCATATATTTTAGAGTGGGGACTAGATGTTACATTACATCATCTTCACCAGTGATATAATTAGCCTCAGAATATATTTTATTGAGTGTGTTCCTGAGAAAGTGTGTTTGCACATGAGCTTCTGATGACATGAACTACTGGAGGGTCATGAACACCAACCTGATCATTCCACTGCAGAACCACTGTAATAAAAGGATTGTGATGTATTCCTGTAGGACAGCTAATAACTGAAACAGACAAATGGATATGTTCAACATACAGTATCAGTCGGATGATTTTCATTGTGATTTGTTGTTGTGACATGTTATTTTATTCAATCCTTCGAGACAGATTTTTTTCTTCTCTCATTGCAATGACACTCAACCATTTCAAGTCACAACTCCTAAAAGACTTTGTCTGACTCAAACATGTTGAACTCATTATTAAGTCAGTCACCCACAGCAAAGACATGTCATCTTAAATATCAGTCAAAATTATTTAAGTAGATTTGTTGCATGATTTTCTGCTTGGTACACCGTATATTATAGGAGGGTTTTTTCTTTAGACAAATTCAGGTTCAGCATGAAATGTAGGCTTGTAAAGAAAAGCACATCATTCCTGGTTTCAAGGCTTATGAACAAAGGGGTTTAAGACAGATTCATTGTTTTTTTCAACAAAGCTCATATTATCAGGATTAAATTGAAAGCACCCAAGGGTGGGTACAATAAACAGACACACACAATTTTAAGAGAAATAAGTGTTAAAGAGACTTATTTTTTTATTTACCCTGGTTATGACGGGGGAAACCCATTCTGTATATTATAGTATAAAAAGCAAATATACAAAGAATATTTATTTTAGGGCAAAAACAATGTCTTAATTGAGCACTCCACCCGTTGCATGAAGAAAGCCCTCTCAATCATGAGAGACTCAAGCCATCCGGCTCACAATCTCTTTGAGCACCTTCCGTCAGGGAGGGGGTTAAGGTGTATTGGGGCCCAGACCTCTTGTCTGAGGGATAGTTACTATCCCCAGCCGATCAGACTGTTGAATAGTAGCACCTAACTAATGTTCTATACTGGTCTCTGTGGAGTCTCTGTCTTGCTCTTATTCTTACTTTTACCCCTGTTTTATTGTTGTATTACTTGTAGTACTTTTTTTAATTTCTTTTATTTTTTTTTAATTGTCCTGGCTGAGTGGTATTTAGGATGTATATGCTCATATTTATTTACTTATTATCTTATTATTCAAGCTGGTATGGCAAATGTTTACTTTCCAGCTTTTTTTTGGGACTGAGAGACAGCCAAGGGCAAAAAGCATTTCATTGCACTTTATGGTACACTGTACTCTATTTTTCACATGACTAAATAAACTTGAAACTTGAAACTTGAAACCAAACATCCAAACCACCATGATGCCACACAATGCCTTATGTCATGAGCTTGAAAGAATTTACTCATCATTACAGACGAAAGTGTAGAGGCCTTTTCTTATTATGTCATATTATGGTATGGGGCCCTAGTTTTGTAGACCAGGCGCAGTCAGCTCTCAGTGCACCTGCGCCATGCCCACGGGGTGTGTCCGCCTGGACTTTGCAAGTTTCGTGCACCGCGCAGGCTCGCGCAGGCACACCTCCCGTCTCGCCCACCGGCGCAAGTGGGAAAGAGGGAGGAGAAGAAGGCGTGAGTGGGAGACGAGGAGGAGACGAGGCGTGGACTGGGATTAACACAGCCGATTCAGATCTTCACCAATCAAATGAGCTCCTTTCCTCTCCTTTAATGCGTTAGGGGCGGTTCAGTGCAAGATCCGTCACTTGACAACCCGATGACAGAAGCAGCGCCGTCGCTCCCACCACGCGCATCACGTGCTGTGCGTGTGTATCATAATAATAACAATGCCGATATCATAAAAAACAGGAGAGAGAGAGGGAGATATTTTGGTCCGAGAGGCTGAGTTTCCGTTACGCGTGCCATCCGCCTTTGATCTGACGTCAGATGTGACGGGACAATCTATATAGATATAAATTCACGTGTTGATTCAATTAGTTGCATTAAATAGTGTTTGTTGTGATTATGTATTGCATTTAAATGTGCCTGGAACTGTGGAAACCTGCCTGTGAGGTCTCGGTGACGTGTACGCACTGCGCGCCGTCAGCCAAACTTCCACTCCGCCAGCTGTAATTTACCTTGAATGAATGGACTTTATTTATGCCTTGCGCCTTACGCCTTGCGCCGAGAGTAGACCAGGTTGGAGCTGGCGGGCTTTCAGCGCAGTCTCGGCGAGGCTTTTTGCCACGAAACTTCCGCTACGCCAAGCTGAATCTGTGACGCCTCCCCCTGCTGTGCCACCACACCCATCTTGGCGCAGGCGATCCACCAAACTGCCAAACTGACCGTGCGCAAGTGGGTCGAAACTTGCATTACGCCGGCTCTGCCACCCTGCGCCGCACCACGAAACTAGGGCCCATGATATTAAACACTGGATACTGCTTTACTCTGTTTGACCAGTTTACTGCGTTTCTGAATGAAGGATGAAAAGAATGCTGAATGCTGAAATGGAGAAAGTAAGGCAAAGAAGAGATATTTAATGCTGGGCCTGAGGGACAATCCCAGACAAATCTATATGTTTGAGCATGGTTTGTAGCCAACAATGTGTCATTTTTAAGATTCCTCTTATAATAATCTTGTTTTAAAACTAGAGAGTGAGAGCCTACTCATGCATGGAGCTAACATTAGCTTAATTAGCTACAGCGGAAAAACCGTCAAGCGACCGTTTTCAAATGACAAAGTTGACGGTCGCAGACTAGATATGAGTCGATGCTTTTGTCTGAAACTCTCGTGTTTCTTTCAACATCATGAGTTTTAATTGTTAAACCTGCAGCCAGTATTGTGTTGAGAAAACAGAACATTTGCTTGATGCAGAGCAACAGTAACCAAAGTGAGGAGGATCAATTATTTAATCTAGTTTTAAATTATTTATACAATATAGGCTACATATTTTTAATATGAGCAGTATTATTTGATTTATATTATTCAAATACATCTGTTTAATGTGAGGGGAGCTTTGTCTGATTTCTTGTTGGGGCTTGTGAAATGTGTCACACCAGAGTTTTTTTTTGCAGCAACAATCTGTAGGTCCTATCCTGCTTAACTTCCACAAGGTGTATTGTCATGTGTTTATTGTTCAGGATGAGGTTGACTCATCACAGCATAACAGTGAGTCTTTGATAAAAAAGAATTGTTGAGGTTTCTTCAGACAAAAGATAAAGCGGAGTGTGGCTGCAGCAACAATGTGCCTTTGAGACTAATCCTTGTCAACATTGGCTTGCCATCATGTCAGTGACCCTGCTTCTGGTTTAATCTCATGTTCGTGTTTCTCTCTCTGCATCCTCTCTTTCTTTAATGTCAGCATGCTTGACATATCAGTGGGTGCAATGAAGATAAAAATACAAAGACTGCAGTTGTGCTTCCTTTTCTGAATCTCTGAGTCTCCTACCTCAGGCACAGATGGTGCTCGCCTTACTTGACCCCTTCCTGTTTGCGTAGAGAATGAAACCTAAATGCATTTTTCGGGCACCAAACTGAGCTTGTACATTTCCTCTCAAAGCCCAGGTGAGGTCACCTTCATTTCTCCTTAAATATTCTGCCAAACCTGACTGCTACTCCTCCTCAAACGTCCTGCCAGCACTTTCCCATACATCACTTTAGTCCCTTCATCTTGCAGAATGGAAGCCAGTCCCATCATTGGTTACCTTTGGACGTGGCTCTTAATTTTCAACCATTTTCTGACTTTCTTTTATTGTGCTTATACTGTCTAAATAAAAAAAAACTACTTGCTTTCCCTGTGGATTTTCATTTTTCATGATTTATTTTAAAATAACTTCCCAGGCAGCCCGCCGAGCATAACTCGGATGGGGATTATTCTAAGTATTCTATAGTGGAAGGATGCAATACTTAAGATGTGATTTCAGGTGGACGACACAGTTGGAGGTTTGTTTGTAATTTTGATGTAATGTGTAATATGTTATGTTCATATTGTTTTAATAGTGCAGCAGTATTTTTAGATATTCCCACTAGCTCCTCTGAACACTGTTTATAAATCAATCTAATAAAAACACCACCAGACTGTCGGCTCCTGTGCGCATGTAATCATCCGACTTCTGCCATTAAATGACACACGAAAAGCAAAAACTGTGTAGCAGCATGTTAATTATACTGTACTCCGTTGGGTGAGAGCAGGCTGGCCTATTGCAGACTTGTTGACTTGCATTGCATTCGAGTGTAGAGGTACCTGTGATACTGTGTCCACCTCTTTCACAATAATCAGACGTGAGAGGTTATTCTTGCTCTTTTGCTTTGTTTGCTGCCTTTGCATTTCACTTGTTTCATCATGTATTACAGCACTTCACTTTGTCATGTGAGTGATTATGATAAGACAGATCTAGATAGGTTTCTTCTCGCCTTCTCCCGGTGCGGCCCTCTGAGACACACTTGTGATGAAAGGCTCTATAAATAAATGAGCTTGAATTTAATGTGATTCTCATCTCACAATCCCTGTGTCCACATCCCAGCACTCTACCTTAATACATCAACTTATTTAATAGCACAACTATTCAAAACACTTCAGTGTAGAGTAAAAAAAAGCTTTTAATCCGTTTTTTTAACAGGGTGCAGGTGATTAAAAAGATGACACAGGAGAAAAGCGTATCCAACTGATTCTTAAATAAAAGCACAGATTTTTATTTCCATGTGTGAACACACATGTGAAAGAAAGGCCTGTGTCCCTCATGTGCAGACATAATGCTTACAGTTTTTATTTAACCGATGTGTGGACTGTAGACAAATGGTAACTTTTGGGTAAAGCTGTACAAAATAGCATGAAATACTTAGTTTACTCTGGGTGCCTTGGTGCATGCATGTACTGTATGTTTATGTAGCAGCATGATGTAATACAGTCATGTGGTATATTCAAATTAACTTGTATACCTTTGGATTGCCAAATAATCACAAAACCACACCTGACACCAAAAGGAACTTTATATTTATTTCAAGGGTATAAAGATTTTTTTTTTTTTAATTCAAATTAATCGACTTTTCTCAAGCTAAATTAACTGAAAGTGATCCTGCGTCCCAGGGGAAATTTCTATTTTCTTGTCCGCCCCTCAGCCACAGAACGTTCAGAGTATAGGGTCAGCCTCCCACACCACATGAAGGCTGGATGTGTGTCGACCATTTCTTCCATTTAATTGGGGGGGGGGGGGGGGGGGGGGTTGCGAGACAATCGGGGGTCAGCCTGTTTGAGCTAGCAGAGATCCAGTGTCTTTTCTCTGTGTCAATGTGGATTCTCTATAATGTATAGCATCGCTTCAGGAGAGGTTGATGTTGAATTTATCACAATTATATACGTATCTTTTCTGCATTGTCTAACCAATCCTTACATGTCGTGTGTGAGGTTTATTGATTAATGGCTGCCGTCTCCACAGCTAAGGAACTTCCAGTGATAATGTCTATGTCTCAGAGACCTCAAGGTGATGATTACAGGATAACCTCTCACATACAGTAATTAATCAGCCCAAGAGGAGGCTTCGTTCAGACTAAATGTGACAGCTGCTTGGCCGGGTGGATGACTCAGAGGGAGGATCGCAGGCCCCTTACCAACCTCAAAGTGTCCCTACGGCTGGCTCCATTTCAGAGGAAATCGATCGAAGTTGCAGGTCTAACACCTACAGGTGTTTATTAGCTTGTCAATTAAATGTGTACACAGCTTTGAGGTCGTCTTCATGACAATACGTGACTGTACTCGGCTGCCTTTTTTTTGTGCTGCCCTTAAAACAGAGAAGGTGATAAGTAGCATGAACAAAGTGACGACTGATCCTCATCATCACATTTAGTAAACAAGCTGACTCTGCCCTTCAATGTGACTGTGTGCTTTTTCTTCAAAAACTGCACAGTTTGCAGTATTGGATGCATCAGACAGGCAATTTGAAGTCAGTGGAAGGCATTAACACAAGATGTAATCAGAGTAATTAAATGTTTCAGATTACCAATTAAATATTTCGAGAGCTCACATTTCAAAAGTATATTTAAGGTTGTCTGAAAGTCGTGTATTTGGCTGGATATACAGCATCTGATAATGATGGTACTTATATGCAAGAATGATGACATATTCATGATGAATTGCTTGGACAATAAATATATCAGAAAATAGGAAAAATCACCATTTATTCTAGAGCAAAAAGATCAGTTGATTGATCCATCAGTCAGCCAACATGAAGATGAAGGCCAAAGTACTTTAATAATCAATTAATCAATGAAGATCATTTTCCAGCTTCTTACGTGTGAGTATTTGCTTCTTTTTTATATCATTGCAAACTGAATAGGTTTGTGTTTAGGAAAAAAACACAAAAAATTGAAATGTCACCTTGAGCTCTGACAAAGAGTGGTGGAAATGAGTGTTTCCTGACATTGTGATGGGGCCAGCCTTCTGAGCGGATAATGCATGTTCTCGTTCTAGACTAGCGACCTGTCCAGTGTGCACCCTTCCTTTCACCCAATGTCAGTTGCAGATAACCTTTTTGTCAAATGAATGATCAGTTGATTGACTAATCATTTCAGCTCGCAGACTTGCATAAATACCATCCTAGTCCATAGTCTGCATCTTTTATAATGGACTTTCAGTAAAAGATAGTTTGTAACATCAACAACTGCAGGGCACAAAATCCAAACAGGTCATTGAATTCCAATAGAATCTCATGGGTAAGATGTGACTAAATGAGCAAAAAGGGAGAGAATACACTTTTTCATCACATCAATGTAACTAGAAAATAAAAAAACCTTCATATTGCAAACTAGAAAATAGCTTTTTACACTGTCTGGCAAGTCTGTTAGCTGAGATGAATGGGCAGCATGCTCCTGCATTGATCATCTCACAGCCACAAACGGCTGCTGCTGAGCAAACAGGAGGGGTGGTCTGTCATCGGATTGGGATATATGGGGGGAAAGGTGAATGAGGTGACTCCGGTCTTCGTTAAATGACGAAATAAATTAGAGACAATTATTGATGCTGAAGCATGTCTTTAATGTGAAACCATAAATATGTACTGGAGATGAAAATACTCTGGATTAAAGTGTTCTTTTTTAAATGGTAGCGTATTCTTGGCTGATTAATTTTCTTCTTTCTCTGTCAAGGTCAAAGATGATGATTAATTTGCATTTTGCTCTTAAAAAGGCAATTATTCTTGATATTAAATACATTGGCTTTCCATAAAATACTTCAAATATGTATATAAGTGTCATAATATTGCAAATTCCCTTTTATAAGAGGACCTTTTATATTACAGCTTAGCCTCCCTGGGAAAGTTTATTCCAGGTTGCTGGAAGGAGGGAACCCACCAAGTGTTGATCTTCAGATACAGGAGGAGCAGGTGATCCCATCCTGCTGTGGAAAAATGGACTTTCCCTTTACCCTTGCAGGTCTGTTGTAGGTCTACATGTTTTGTCAACTTGGAGGTGGAGGTTGGAGTCATTGGGGTCCTTGCTACGAGCCACCCATGAGAGCTGCATCTGTATACTCAGCACAAAGATCATGTTTGACAAGATTTCAAGGTGCAGCTGGTGGGAGGAGAATGTCCGATCTCTGCTTTTTGCAGATGATGCAGTTCTGTTGGCTCCTCTAGAACATGACCTTCAGCATGCCCTGAGACAGTTTGCATCTGTGAAGCAGTCTAAGTCAGGACCTCCAGGTCCGAGGCCATACTTCATACAGCATCAAAACAGAAGATGTGATCAAAGATTGCACCCTCTGGGTTGGGAGTGAAACACTGGGCCAGGTTAGGGAGTTCAAGTATGTCTGGTTGTTGTTCATGCGTGAAGGTAGAATGATATGGAGGTAGACAAGGAATTTGGTGCAGCAACAGCAGTGATGTGGGCGTTGTGATGGAGCGTTGTGGTGATGAGGGAACTGAACTGGAGGGCAAACCATTCCAGCTATTCCCCCCCTCAGAACTCATCAAAAGTCAGAAACGATAAACAGATTATCAGAACCATCAATCCGAAGGCTGTGCCAAATTGTTGGAAGGCCCCAAGCTCATTGTTAAAGTTGACTTCATCTACATTTGGTTGCTATATGCAGCTTTTTTGCATGTCTGTTGCTTGTAGGCCTTGGCTTAGTGAGGAGCTAATGCTGCTTTATTGTGTTGAAACGGCTCTGCTAATTAGCTTTTGTTTGAGAGTGGAAGTGAGTTTGTGGTTAAAAGCTGTTACAGTCCATACACTTTGGATTGGGGAACTTTCTAGCTATTTTGATGACTGTAGCTTGGTCACATGGAGGCGGAGCTCTATCTAAATAAAATGGTTGTTATAACAGGAGATAAAATAAAACATTGTTTACTTTTTATACATTGTTGATTACAAACATAATTACAGTCAGGAGAGGATTGTAAAATACAGCTACATTTTTTCAAAACAGTTACAGTTAATGAAATCTTGATTTACTATTTCTATGAATTTGTTGTTCTGTGTGACACAGAAACAGGGAACGTGTTAGTAGCTGAATTTTAATCAGGACAACTCTGGATTTCTCAGGATAGTATTTCCCTAAACAAGCCACATGAGTCGAATTCTTAGCTACTTAAATACAATTACTTGTGCGTTACAACATAGCATAGCCCTGTAGCTACGCTGGTGTTTCCAGGTAAACTAGTTAGTTACATAGTGCCTTATTATTCTGTCAATATACCTACCCATCGTACATCTCTCCAGCAAACATCGGCTTAGCAGGGGATTAAGGAGCAGTTTCTACAGTTGCACCAAAATAGTAAAAACAACAAAAACCTTTTCAGTCAACGGTAGTCAGTTCCGTCATGTAGAGAAGTGACACAGTTACGTCTCATCTGAAATATCACAGTTACAACATGAAAACCTACGACTGTGAAACGTGCTGCTCCAGTCTTGCTTGTGAACTTGTGCTTGGTTTGAAATCTGTTTATGGTAAGGGGCGTGACAGGAGGCCAGCTGGCCAATCAGAGCAGACTGGGCTTTTCTGAGGGAGCGGCGGGAGGTCATCAGAAGCGATTCAATAAACATGTTCTAGTAATGACCTGAAAAACAACTACGCACCTGAAAAGGAGCATTACAGGTCATCTTTGCAAACGAATGATATTAACGTAATATGAACTTTCCCATCATCCAGTTTAATAAAACTCTAGCAGCCTGCTGTGTTGTAGCAATCTGGCAGATTGGATGACAAAGGCTGTTATTTGCAAATAATCAGAAAAGATGATACACTGAATTACTGTCAAAACAAAATCAAGAATTTTAGTAAAACAATAAAATAAGCAGGCACGTGCAAGGGGGGGAGGGGGGGGCGGAGTATGTACCTGCCCCTTTGCCCCTTGATGCCCAAAGTGCCCTTTTGTCAAAGTGATCCCCCCCCAATCCCACCTCCCCCCCCCCCCCAAAGAGTGTGTGTGCGTGTGTGTGTGTGTCTGTGTGGCCCAAAATATTAATAAATAAAACAAAATAATAATAATTTCTACCTTGGTCGGTCGTGCCCTCACTCTGCCGTCACTGCCCTGACGTGCCCAGACACGCCCTGCTGCTGAACGCTAAGCTGCCGGAGAGGGCCACTGCTTGTCTCGCAAAACCTCACTTTTTGACAGACAGGGAGTAAACAACTGGTCCGGTAAGTAGGTTTTGCAGCGGTATTCGTTTGTGCATGGGTCTATTCTTGCAAGATGACTGACGAAGTGAAGTGAGCAATGAGCATCCTCTGTGTTGTCCAACTCTGCACACACACACCTCACAAGTTATAGCCATTAACCACACACAGTTTCAGTTTAGTTTCTGTACGTTTCTCTTGTCACGGGCAAAGTGCATTAGAGAGATAATATGTGTTATTTTACTGTCAAGCTGTTTTTTTCCTATGTTTCTAGAGGCAATGAGGCAAAGACTATGTTATTTCAGTAAAACTATGCGATATACATATTCACATAATTTTGAACTATTACAGTATAAATACAACAATAATAGAAGAATTAGAATTTTGATTTTCTCAACCTCTCATTTAACAAATTAAATATAATATGCATACAAATTATATAACTTTTAGAACCTTGCTGTCTTGCGCAAAGTCGATAGTCAAACTGAGTAAAAGCACAAAAATATTTAAGCACATGATTTCAATATCATTTAATTATTTTTTACTTTAATAATTTAGCACTAGGAATAATAAATGGCAGATTATGAATGGATTAAATTCGTGGCTATACAGTACAATTTTTGAAAAGGTATGAAATGTCACTGTGTGTGTGTGCGCACTGGCCATATATGAGGTGTGGACAATGACAGCTGTCAGACACACTCAAGGCTCTGCTGCAGCAAACTTTTTGCTGCTATTAAATGAGTTGGCTGCAGAGATACCGTATGGATGGACCTGTACAGAAGTATCACAATTTATTGGAAACTTAACTCAAAAGTATTTGTGATCAACATTTGATCTCCAGTTCTAGGCCTACTTTGTCTCCACGTGTTAAAGAGCTGCATTCATGTTTGGTTTGTCTGCAGTATGTTGAGCAGGTCTGCGGTAATTAGTAGGTGCATTCCCCTGCATTGCTCTAATTACAGCGTGTGAGATGAGCACAGCCTCTCCTCTGCATCCTGCTCATATGGAGCTGGACCAGAGCCAGACTTATTACATGACCCACCGCACCTTGACTTTGTACTGTGGACCCCGTTGTCTCTATCTCGTGGCTTGATGCAGTATTGCAGCAAGACGATACTCCCGACACAATCGTTGGAAACATCTCATCAAAAGTGTTTTCTGTAAGAAGAATAACCAAATTGGTCTCACTGCTCCGGGAGAAGAACAGCACGCGTCAAACGCGTCAAACGAGCACTTTAGAAAATCGCCGTGGGCCAAATCACGCCGCTGGTCCGACAGAAATAGTGTATAACACACGCGTCTCGCTCTATGCAAATAGTCCGGTCAGATCCACTTTCGCGGTGAATCAGTGCGCAGCGGGGACGCGCGCAACACGGAGGCTGTCAGTCCTCGCCCAGCATCCCATTGGCTGCAGCAGGATGCTCGGTGTCTCTCCTTCTCCTCGATCCTCAAATGCAACCGGAGCCGACGGAGGTTCGCGACGGAGCGACCGAAGGGAACCTTCACCTGTAGATATTCCACCGCGTTTCACAAATCCAAAAAAAACGCACATTTCAAGTGAACGCTCCGCGCGTCGGACATCGCAGCGTTTACACGGTCGCTGGAAATAACTTCATTATTGCGTTTGATTGATTGGTTCATTTATTTTAGCGGACGCCTGTCGCCCTCTCCTCCGGTTTGACGGGATACTGCAGGCTGCATGGAGGGATGTCGGCATGGCTTGCACAAGGAGAACCAAAACTTTGGTGTCCACATGCGTGATACTGAGCGGCATGACCAACATCGTTTGCCTGCTCTACGTCGGATGGGTCACTAATTACATCGCCAACATTTACATCAAAGTGCCGGTGCCTCTTCCGGACAGAAAGTTGGAGGGGGACAAGAGAGGTGACACTCTCCGGATCATGGAGAGGCTCGACCGGCTGGAGAATGTGATCAACCAGCACATACAAGGTAAAGCATCGGTTCAACTTCCTGAACGTGTCGTTACTTCACCTGCACCTCGTGGGCTCCATCGGGAAGAAAGTTAGAATGGTCGAATAGATTTACTTTAATGGGAATTCTGATCTGATTGTGGGAATAAATACAGCAACTTCTTTTGTCTGGACAAGTGAAGACAAGCTGCACATCCCCGTGAAAAGGATTAGTAGAGCAGACAACACATGTAAGACTTCAAATCATTATAAATTATATGTAGGTTGTGATAGAAGAATATCTTTTTCTATTCCTGCTATACAAAGATACGTATTATATAAAGTCTTACTGCAGAAAGCATGCTCTGATGATTTGATGACAGATCTCATTCATTTATACCATTAAATACAGACCTCCATGACATTAACACATAACATTAAACTGCATGCTCCACCTGGTGTGACACAACATAATGCATCCATATTGAGTCAGATTCCAATTAAGTGCAGGCAGTAGAAACATTCTACATTAAAATGCAGCTACAGCACACTGTATTGTTCAGATTCCACGCTGGACTCATGGCTGTGGATTAGTTGAGATGCTTTTCTACTTCAAAGTACATTTTTTTGTGAATATGTATGAAACATCATGTGATCCTTACTTGTAGGAATGTCTAGACCCTTTTTTCTCAAATTCCGTAAAGCCTCTCCTCCCCACCTGGTGTACAGTTACTTCACACTTGATCACACACAGTTAATTTCTCTCCCTTTAAAAAGACGTATTCCTGTCAGGGGAGGGGGGGGGGGGGGGGGGACTCATTTTGGGCAGGTCCCAATCTGAAATGGCATAGAGCTGGATAGGTGCAGAAATGCAGACAGAAATCTACTCATGCAGCTTTGAGCAATAAGGGCTCTGTAAGCTCGGGTAAACATTCCTCCTCGAGGCAAGTCTCCATTTCAGCTTGGCAGCCGTCGGCATTTGTAGGGCGGAGCTTGGTACAGGTGACTTACCACCAAAGTGCATGTTTCAGCAATTCCTATTAGTCCAGCAGAAAAGATAATTTCATGCTAGATTTGTGCTTAAAAACATCAGAATGGGGAACATTTCGACAGGGATTTCACTTCAGAAAGCCTTCATCTTAGAGTGAAGATAATTATATCTAAAAAAAGATAACTCATAAAAAAACGAACCCTGACAGCAGCGCCTCAAAAGTTCTAATTGATACGTGATAATCTTGGAAATGGCTGCACCCGACCAAGAGGTAGTTCCACATATAACCCCCTGTAAAATCAGAACTTGTCTTTTTTACTCTACTTTTTACTCTACTTACTTTTGTTTGGATTAAAGAAACAAGATATAACATAATAAAAATAATAAACGTTATTTATAAATCAATATTGAAAACAAAGTTACAAAGTATGTCACATGGTGATTTAGTGAAGTGATTTAAAATGTCACCAATTCTGCAATCCTCAGAGGATTCCTTCAGCGAGGAGTTCCAAAGCCAAGGGGCATGACTGCTGAAGACCACAGGTGACCTTTGGTCTTCAGCCGAGACTCAGGGAGAGTCAGCAGGATCTTTCTGAGTATCTAAGGCTGCGTTCTGGCTCATAGGGGAGCAGCAATTCAGCAATGTAGCTAGTTGATGAGCCATGAGGTGCTTTGAAGGTGATCAGTAAAAACTTGAAATCATTTCTAAACCTTTCCGCTAACCAGTGAAGTGAGGCTAAAGCAGGAGTGATATGATCGTTTCTTCTAGTATTTGCTGAAGGCAGAGCAGCTGCACTTTGTAGTTGGAGGCGCGAGATAGCTTTTTGGCTAAACCCTGAGTACAGGGTGTTCCAATAATCTAAATGAAAAGAGATAAAAGCATGACCTTCTCCACATCAGGCAGAGCGAGAAAAAACAGATCCTTTGAGATGCTCCTTAATTGATAAAAAAATATGATTAAACGTTTGTAATTTGTCTTTCAAAAGAAAGGTCACCGTCAAATATCACACCCAGGTTTCTGGCTGCAGTTTTGATATTCGAAGACAAGGATCCAAAATGGTTCCCTTACTGGACCGAAGATAATTATTCATTAATGCGGGGACGGTTTTGGTCCATCCAGACTTTACATCTCACGGATAAGATAAGTGACGTTCTTCACCGGTTTTTAAATGGAACATAGATTTGTGTGTTGTCTGCATAACAATGGCTTTGGATTTTGTCTTTGTTTATGTTCCCAGTGGCAGCATGTATACGTTGATTGGTGAGCTTTATTATTTAATCTTTGGAGAGAGCCAGGCTAACTGCCCCCCTGGTTTCCAGTCTTTATGCTAAGCTACGCTAACCAGCTGCTGCCTGTAGCTTCATATTAACTGTGAAGACATGAATGTTATCAATCTACTCATCGGTCTATTTTCCAAGTGTCGAGTTAATTCTTTAAGAACTAGCTGTGGCTCATTGTCTAACTTATAAAGTTAGACATGCATATCATACTTTCACTCTTTTTGCACTCCACTCACAGCATGAGGTCATGCACAGTCCACTAGCATCATTATTGGCTGCTTTGTGTATTTGTACAATAAATACGGTATGTCTCCATGCTTGTCATCTGAAGGGTTTGGGAGCACATCACCGACAACCGACACTGTTGACAACAGAAGCTGCTAATGCCAGAGGAGACGGTTGATATGGGTACACATTATCAACAATAAATACCGGTCCGACAAAATGACCCGTCCCTTTAAGTACAAGCCATATTGTCTGTATTTCCCCGATAATTACTCAAAATGCATCCGCTCTAAATAGAGCCCCATAATCCGAGTCTGTAAGTGGCCAACGGCATCAACCGTCAGAGAGCTTTGAGCCAGAGAGTCATTAGTATACTTATGACATCTCCAAAAATACATCTTCCTCCTATATCACATTGTGAGACAAGTGCAGAAATTGTATATCCTGGCTCTAGCATTCTGTAGTTCAGCACTGTGACTCACGCACTTACTGCAGAGGGTCCTGGTGCACTATTAACTTAACCATATGCACTTAGTTTTAATGCATCATAAGTCCAACACGAGCTCCCACGCCACAGAGAGTTAGTGCATGTGAGAATGAAACATGCTGCAGCTGACTCACTGTGGACAGTCAGAAGGCATGTCTCTGGTGTCAGCGCCGGACTCAGGAATGAGATAGAAATAGAAATATTCTCCTCTAACTGTAGGATGGGGTCAAGTGGCCTGTTACCAGGACAAAGCAGCATGGCAACAGCACATAAACCGTCTGAGCTCTTTGTTGTACAGTCAGCCGAGGAGAATTTATTGGAAAGTTGGACTGAGCAGGTTCACAGACGCCCACCATGAGGGCTGTTTGCGGCGCTGTTTGCATGTTATTTTGACTGTCTACAGAAGACCACGTTAGCTTTTACAATCAAAAAGCAAATTATGAAGGTACATTTTGTTTGCATACTCGTTGATATCTTCACCAGTGTATCAGAATTCCATATATTACAGTAGTTTTTGCTTTGTAATTAACCTAATACAGTATTGGATTGAATTGAACAGTTATTCACATTTCTTTCAATCGATTAATCGCCATTAGATTAATGGAATAAAGTTGGTGCCTCAGTTGAATAGTTTGTGTCCTTTCACAGCAACGCTAAGACAAAACAATATAATGTAATCCTGATAAAAGTTTCAGTGTGCAATTATATTGTTAGAGTCTGAGCAAACACTGGAAGATATATGAATGCGTATGATGTGACAGACATGCTGTTTTATTAGGGTGTTGTTCACGAAGAAGCAGCTTGTTTCGTGGCTTGCTTTGACCTCTGAAGATGTGTATTACCAGCATGCAGCCTGATTGAACGGCCACAAGGTCTGCGAGAGGCAGTCATTAACACAGTGCTGATTTGGCTGCAAATTAAAGCCACAGTTCCCAAGATGACTTCAAGCTAATCCACCCGTCAAGTCAATTGAGAAGCCCAGTAAGTCAGCATTTCCGTTGATGCTCAGAGGACAGTTACATATGGATATTTATCCAATGTGATTTTCCAGAGTGACAGCGAGCGCTGCTGTAGAATGAATAAGTGGAACTTAAGAGCGGTTCAAGCACACATGGCCACGTGAACGTGTGCAGGTGTTGGGGTGCTTGCTTGTGCATGCAGGCTATGGTATGCAGGTTGGGAAAGCACAAGTTACTCACATGCTTCTAGGTCCTTTGAAAGTGCTCAGTCACTTGGGAGAAAGAACAGTTCAAATCCTCTTTAGATACAGTGTCAAGGTGCATTCACGCCAAAGCATATAATGTCAATGCAAAGAAGCGAACACACATAAATAGGGCTCGAATGAGGGGATTTTTTTTATTAGCTAAGAGATTCTCGTCAGTATGATATTCTTATGTTTTTTACTTTGTACATGTTATGAGGTATAAGAAGTCTTGCATATACTAGAAGTATTGAAATACATTAAATACAAAAATATCAAGGCACAATCTTTATGCATTTACTAACTTATTAATTAATATCTCCACTAATGACATAAATAGGAGAACATCTTTGTTGTTGAAATGTGTGGTTAGAGCGTTGCTTCCAGTGTTGATTGGGTTGTTAACATCTTCTGCAACACATTTTCATCTGGCAGCTTGAATGTTCAGATCTGGGATCTGTGTCCGTGAGCATTAAGTGGGTGGCTAATTAAGGTGGATGTGGAGCAGGTGTGGTGGCAGGTGATTGGGGAAAAGCAGGAGCAGCTGAGGAATACTGCTGTGTGCAGAGGCGGGTCTGAAGGGAAAACCCAAAAGCTGCCAAGTAATAATTCACCCCGAAAAATGTATATTTCATTCACTCAGTGGCCACTAGTTGCAATTCAATACAGTTACTTCTACTATAAAATTGGGATATAAAATAGTTCTAAAAATGGCCTTTACACATGTTTATAAGGAAGGAACATTTGTTAGATCTCAAAGATGCATAATGTTTGAGTACAAGATTACTCCACAGGGCCTCTTTAATCTAACCAGCTGAGACCGATCAGAATGTCATTAATTCTGCCTCAATTTTAGGATGTGTGTATTTGCAGTTGAAAAACAAACGTGTCAGTGCTATGTGGCGGACAAACAACGTTTCTATACTGCAGCTCCACGTGACAAATGGACAAGCTCTCGATTATTATTGGCTGATAGCAGCGCTTCTGCAAAAACATTATGTATTTCAATAAAAATCATTTGACGAGGGAACATCTTGCCAGGATGGCTGAATTTCATGACTTATTGAATGAGCGGCAGGTAGGAGACAGGTCACATTTAGAGGGACAGAGAGCTGTATGCAAATTAGAGTTTTTTTTGTGAACACTGAACTGCAATAGTGCTTATCAGGCCTTGGCATCTGTTGAAACACAGTAAAGAGAAGAGACACTCACAGTTTGTAGCCTATAGGCAGCGATGCAGACAGTGTGAGAGAGAGAGTGGGGTGAGGAGTGGGAACATAAAACAAGGGGATATTTTGGGTGGTAATTCCAATAAATCCAGAAGTTATTGAAATAGGGGGACATGAATGCACCGGAGAAGTTTTGGCAATAAAAACAATTAATTATTCTGACTCTAGAGGGCAAAGTCATCACGAAGAGAATAAATTAGATGCCTTATAGCCTCTTACTAGAGTGTCGATTCAGAAGGTCTTCCCCTGACAATTTCCACTAAATAGACGCGTTCACTATCGCAAATGTTTTCAATGAGTTTTTCTCCAGCGATCTTCTGCGGCCACAACAACAAAATGAAAACAAGCCTTGTTTGCCCGACTGAAATCGGGTTTGGCTGTGACTGACAGTGAGCCGTTTATCTGCATGCATTGATAAACAGCGACGCGCTGATATAAACGTCTCTGCTTAAGAAGCACCATAAATGTTGTGAACTTACAGCTGCATTCAATGTTTTTTGACCAGTGCGGTAAAACTCATGAAGATCAGTCAAGGCGGCGGCGGCGGCAGGGACAAATTGAAGTGCTTTGTTTCTTTCCGCTTTCTCGATTTGTCAGCAGTTGTTTTTGCCATTTGTTTCTCTCACTCCTCTTCTGCACTTAGTTTCTCACTAAGTGAGGAAGCATGAGGAAACACACCCTTGCCATTATGTAGAAAGGCTTTTTATCCGCAGTGAACAAGTGTAGACTGTCATTTTCTCATGGAGGAGAGAGTCGTTTCTCCTTTAAAACCAGCTCTGGCTACATGATCCAATCTGTCAGACATTTTCAAATCCATTGAATCTGAAATTTGCAAACGGAATATTATATTGTATATTGTAAAAGCAGTTTGCGTCCTTTTAAACATATGTAAATGGGACCACATGTATTGCCATAAAACAATGGAACAAACAAGATTTGATTTAATAAAAAACACAAACAAACTCAGAAGTGAATTCTTCATACGTTAGATTGAAGCTGCATGATTTCCACATATAACAGCAGTCAGTATTCGACTGGTAGTAGTGAGTAAGCTGTTGATTTGAGGTTATGATGGGGGAAGGTGGAGATGGATTATATGGTGAGACAAAAGAGATTCATCAACACTAATTGTGATCTTCTATCGAAATACGTTTCATCATCATTAATCCATCGCTGATAGAAGAAACTCTGACAGTCATTATCTGTCACCAAGCGTTGCATTTTATATCCAGAAAAAAAGAAACAGTAAAAACTGGCTTTCAGAAAAGATGCTTTTGAAGGACTTTCAAAAATCAGATGTCCAACGTCCATGAACGCACCACCAATGTAAATTTTGATCTGTATAGTTTATCACACTGAAGATCGGGCCTCCCGTGATTTGTAATAATTGCAGAGGTTGTCTGTGTTCTCTATCCCTCGTGTAGTAAATCCGTAATCTGTAAAATGAAAAATGAACAGGATAGGATTTATGTCTCAAGAGGAGACAGACTTTTACATGGACTGAAAAAGGATTTTGATTCTGTATTCTGTGAATGTGTATAATTCAGCATTTGTTGCTATTTCTTGCTGAACTGTAGTCCAAGCTGTGTAGACATCAGCCAAGTTTCCAACCAGATTTAGTGCAAATGTTAACGATTTCATAACAATACGATTCCATCGAAGGACAATAAAACAATAAAAAAAGTCCAATTGTTTAATTTAAAATGACGACCTTGTTTTTAATGACTCTTAGCAAGTAAGTTCAAGGTTTCTCTAAAACAAATGAGCAAACCACAATGATTCATGGATAAAAAAAATCAAAAGAAGATTGAAAATAATTCAATAACGCCTTGCTGAGTGAATATACTGTGATAGTTAGTGTTTGACCGATTAATCGGTTTGCCGACGGGGCCGGCGTTATGGCGAGCGGAGTGGACGCCATTTTATTCAAAAACAACCGGTCCAATTTTATGTCTCATTTGTTGTTATTATTAATTACATTGTTGTATTGTATCAGATGCAAACTAATAAACAAGGGTCAAGGTTCTTTATTTATCACGTGCATTGATGTGATGCAACAAAAACATGATATCGGCATCAGCTATTGAAAAACCCATATCGGTCGACCACCAGTGATATTTGTTTTTACATAGCAGAGGGGAAATAAGGGTGATACATTTAACTTACTCACTTTCCTGAGCAACAAACACCATTTTATATTGATGTTAGCAGTAAGATTCTTCAACTGAAAGTCGTTACATAATCGTCCAAAGTGCAATCCTCCTGTACTCTCCTGTAAGCTTTTATGACTCTGTCAGGGTTTAAATCATTGGGGAAAAAATCTACATCATGTTCGTGAAGTAAAGAGGTTGTAAAAAGTGTTTTATTCCCCGAGTTCTCAAACCACTCAACCTTTTCCTCACCAAATGTAAGACTGTACGGTTCCTGTCAAAGAGCATCTTTCTATCAAATGTTTGAACAAGTTTGGACACACGAGTGTCAGATGCTTCATAGTCATGACAAACTGTGAGTGAAGCTACTTTGTGAGAGCCTTTCTACCTCACTGCGGTGTATAAATGTGTGGTTTCGTGCTGATTTGGAAAGGAAGTTAATCTGCAACAATTTTAAAAATTGATTAATGATGCCAAAAACATTTCTTTGCATTTTGTGCTGTTGATCACACAAAAAAAGCTCTGGGTTTTTTCATATTCATCAGATGAGTCTATGATGAAACTAACCCTGGTGTAATTGTTGAATTTTTTGGGTTGCAAACACAATGAACTGTCTTCCTCGGTTGTAGCACCTTTAAATATGAATATTGATTTAATCTTCTACAAAATAAAACAAAAAATACTATTTATACACCGCATACATGAATATGATTATTTATTATTTACTTCTGCCATCCAAAATCTAAATCTATTCATTTGTTTGCACCTTAAATAATACAATGAAAATAAAACATTAATACATACTCAAAGACACATTTACCAACGCATGAATTTACAAAAAATAATGACGTGCGCAGGAGAGAAAGCTAAACGCTGATACAAGGAGCTCTTCTAAAAAACTCAAGGCAAGATTAACTGAATTACAATTAACATAAATAATGAAGCAAGGAAAGGCTGCCACTAAAACAAAAGAAAATAACTGGAACTTCCCTGCTATTTGTATTGTATCTGAATTCCTCTTTGCTTTAAATTAACAATAGTGTGAGCTCTCAACTGATTTCAGTCGTATTGCGAGGTAGTTGATGCCTGAAGTTCTGCTGTGCAGCATTCCCACTTCCTGTCTGTGCATCTTCCTGGTGCAAGTGCAAGCCATCAAATATTCACAAATGCCTCAAGACTGCAAATGCTTTGCATAAAAGTACAGCCCGAACCATTGTGAAGAGCTCGGTTGGTGTTTACATGGGAAGGTCTCCGCTGAGTTGCACACTGATGAGGACAACCGCCGGTGCATCGCAGCCCCAGAATCATTTCTTATACCCTTTCAGCTTCTCTGTGTGCAGCCCTCTGAAGTTAGACGTGGAGCAATTGTTGCTGTCAGAAATGTGCAGTGAACGCACACTGTGTAGAAATTATGTTCACAGGTTAATTTGCCTCTTGTTTATTCATCACATTGATTTTAATAGGAAAGACGATGATCCACATTTGTATTTTCAAATGAACAAATCCTTTAACATGAATTTTTTTGATCGTATTCACTGAAGCTGACAATATCCTCAGAAAAAAAAAAAGCGTGCCTCTACGTGCATGTAGAGCCTTTTATTTGTTTTGCAAATATCGACAGCGCCCGGATCATCCTGTCCAATCAGCACACAGGGCTGTGTTCGTGCACACAGAACCCCTCCCCCCTTGGGTCGTTCCACTATCACAGGGGGGAGGCGAAGGGAAGTAGCAACAAGCTTCCAATTCCTCGTTAAAAACCCAAACGAAACCAAAACAACCAAGGAAAAGAAAACACCGGTGGAAAAGAAGGAACAAAAGAAAGATGGCGACGGTCTGAGTGCCCTCCATCCGCCAGACTTGCCGACTGGGACTTTAAGGCTATAATTTAAAGCCAAAATATGCCTCAATGTTCTGCACTTTTGGAAAGCTTCCGGATCTTCTGACGGAACGCTGCTATGGCGATGCAGCCGTCAGGCAGTGCTTTGTCTGTCTGGTGCAGAGGGCAGCGGCTACCATCAGAAGCCATCCAGTCGGCCTCTTCTGGGTCGCAAACCAACAATATGCGAAAACAGTCTCTTGCTTTTGTGGGGAATCTGCTGCACAGTGATAAGGACCAGGGCCATTTCATTTGTCACAACACAGCAGAGTTTTTGAGCTAATTATACATCTCATTATATCGTCGTAGGAATTTGTGTTAGATCAAATTTTCCTTCAACCTATACATCGTGACTCCTGATAGTGCGGAGTGGGGTGTAAAACAAGGCTTTTCCTTTCATAGTGATGAAAAACAAAACGCGGGAGCACATCTGCTCCTCTCTGATTACAGAACTGAAACACGGAGCAGCTAAACTTCGATGTTTCCTTACTGAGAGCTCACTTTGCCTGCAGAGAATATATACCGTTAGTTGGTGGGTCCATTTTGGGTGGTGTGCTCAAACAACTCCTCGTACTTTACCTGTAGCTGCACACAGCCAAAATATTCAGCAACCTCTTCTGTGATGCATCAATACATCTGTATACATGTCCTTGGTGTTTGTTCTGTTTGTACTAAGTTTTGTGCAGCAATAACGCACACTACATGAGTTGTACTTGGTACTGGCTGACAGTATGGTAGTGGTAATTTGATTTGGAGCAATATCATACTAGGCAATAAAAAGTAGGCAATAGAAATAGTCTAGCTTAGTTATCTGTGATTTGATTTCCCAGTGAGACTGATTACTGAGTAACAGAGTGCCGTGTTGACTGAACTATTGGTGTGACTTTTGACAGTCACTTGCCATAAAAGAGAAACAGGGTTATAACATGTTTCTCTCGTTAGCACACCACACAGATACAGTGATCTCCTGCACAACGCTGGCTCTCACATGTAAAGTATGTCCAAAAAACAATTTTATTCTCTTTAGAAAAAAGAAAGATCCTCCCCCGAATAAGATGAAAAAAAAAAAGATAACAGACTCACAACCGCTGTGATGTTTCTGGTGTTTCACTGGTTTGTTTATCACTGGCAGCCTCTTTCACTCAAGGACTGATGAGCCTCATTACTGGCCTTTAGCGTGTTTCTTCACCTTTAACGGGTGATGGGAGAGGTGCAGCACATTTAGCCAGCTGCTTTTGCAAATGGGAGACAGCCCGAGGCTATTTTTCTCCATTTCCTCATAAATGAGCCTGCCAGTTGATACTTGCATCTGGGCTGTGAGGTTATATGACTGGCACCAATGATCTCAAATTTCATTTCTTTATTTCTCGTTATTTCTTGTTTGTTTTTTAATGTGTTTCATCCCATAGTTGTGTATTCTTCCGGTGGATTTTGGACTACAAACAACTCATTTGTATTCTACAGTCAATAATGTGATAACAACAAAAAGTTGGAATCACTTTGTCCTTTATGCTTAAATGTAAAATGTTTACACCTTCGAGTCGTATCTTTTGCACATTTTGCCTTTCTTTACCAACAAATCGGCACTTCATGGTTACCTTGGCATATCCATCGACAGGGGAGCTATTCACATTTGAGTGTTTTTCACAGCGAATCACTGCACCATCTGATTTATTGACGTGTACACCGTGACAAGTGACAGAAGTGTAGCTGGTTGAAATGAAATGCTGTCTTTGGTTGTGTTTTGACAGAGTTACAAAACTGTCCTTTGCACACATGCAACACATTCCACCTTCAAACATTCAACATAACCTATTGTTAAAAGCCTTATTTTTACTCTGTTAAATAATTAATTTCCACAAAATATTTGGATTTTATTTCTGAAACTTTCCTTCCATCCATCCATCCATCAGTCTGTCTTTCTTTCCACATCTCTTAATTTACAGGATGATGCCATGTTTACTTCAACATGAAAGTGATAGAATGAAGAGGAAAAATATAAAATAAAAAAAGATGAAAGGAAACCTCAAAGGTATCATTAAAAAATCCCCCTATTAAAGACAAGGGCAAACAACAAATAAGGACTGACTGAGCTGAAAAGCAGCGGCAGGTATCAACATGGGGAAATAACCTCTAAAATAACAAAAACAATCTTGTAAGCAACATAGATGAAAAAAGAGCTGACATAAATGCTGAATAGAAAATTATTTCTATGCCTTCTGCTTGTTCAAATTATCCAGCAACATCACGTGACATGCAGAGCCATGAATTCACAATAAAGGACTTTAAATTCTAAATCAGTTCCTCCATAATGAGTAGACAGTTTTAATTCATGTATTTCAGTAACTGTGATAACATAAACACAATTTTAGTAAAAATATGCGACTAATTAAAGGTCTGGTTTGATCACATTTCTGGCTGCTTTTATCGCTCTTCCACAGGCGACCCTGTCTGCAGTTTGACCCGCAGCTCATTTCTCCTCCTCTGAGCAGAAATGGAGAAATCTTGATTGATATCCTCATCCGAGCCTTCTGCTAACTTGCAGATGTTGGAATGGATAGTCAGTTATCGAGCCCTAAGAGCTCTAACCATTAACTTCTGAGTCTATCTACCCCATGAGCCCATTTTCTACTCCACAGCATTTGTCTCACTTTCTCTCAATTCAATTTCTCTTCGGCGTCTCCAACCCCAATGATGCTTCTATTAGTTATTTTTATATTATAACTCTAGCAAAAAATGGAATCCAGATGCACCAAACCATCCAGATTTACTCTTACAGAGGTGTGCTGAATGATGAATATCACTTGATCATAAATTAGAGGCGTGTGGACAATTGATTATTATTCTTAGCATCACTGATCATTTAAAACGTTTACTTCCTTGCATTTACTAAAAAATGTGGATCACTTGGATTCTCCAAGTCATAAGAAGGGAATCCCAGAAATGGTTGGTCTTATTTTAGTTTAGAAACTGACGTTAGTGGTTTACGGTTAACGATTTGAGATCATGCCTCCAATTTAAGTTGCAAACTGAAACAAAATATAAAATATGCCAGGAGATAAACCTACGACTGAGGTTCATTTACAATCCTTTGCCTCAGGTTTGGGAAAGTATTGATAAGATAAACTAATCATATTCTGCATGATTTGCTTTGAGTTCCAGCAATCTGATCGGACGAAGATCCAAGCAGGAACAAAACATTGTCTTTCTCAACCTTTGTGTCATGGAGGATGCGTCTGAGCTCGGCCTGGTTTGTCTTTGTGGCTATAAGGGCTATATCAGCTTTCTCTGATGCCCTAGCCTGATTAGAGAAGCTGGGTTTCTCGTATGCCCAACGTTTCTGGTTACTTAAGTGCGTGTAAACACCCAGTTAGAGTGTCTCAGTTCACTTCCTATTGATGGTGGGGTAAAGTGTGTGAATAGTACCATTTGTCAGCTCTTCTATGAGCACAAACCCCTGGAGATGAGAAGCTTCTTGAAAATACTCTCATAATAGCTCTGGTGACCTATGCCTTATTTCCCTCGAAACTTCCCCAGTGAAAAAGCAAGGAGCTTTCCACCTGAATAATTGATATTTGCCCCATACCAGCTGTCCACAGAGGCCATGATCAAAAACACAGTATAAAGTGAAATACTGGATATCTATGTCTGTCATCCAAATCCATGTAGACTTCATTATTACGGAGCAGAGATCTCTGTTTCTACATGCAGCGGGTATGCGCAAGACAATCTCGACAGTGTTTTAAAGATTCTGTTACTACTTGTCAGTGAAATATTCAACACGGTATATCAGAAACTTTCTCTCTTCCTATGATCTTTTCCTATTCATTAAAAAAAGTCTCTTATTGGAGTGGTGACATTTTAGAATCACATTTTTCTACAAGTTGGCTGGAATTATTTGAATTGCTAGGAAAGAATAGTTAAATATGTAAGAGAAGGAATTCTGTGAGAAGTCTCTGTTGAATAGTTAACCAAAGGCCAAAGAATTAATGGTAATATAACAATCACTGACAACCCTCAACTTATTGCCCTTAAAGTTGCTGTTCATATCACAATCCTTGAGGAAAAAAACATTTGATCAGATTACGTGTTTATTTGTAAAGGTTGTAGTTTAATCTGATGGATCATGGAGGTGTTGAATTGAATCTGATTTATGCTAGTATGTGCAAAATGTAAAATAGGCACAGGCACAAAAGTTGTCACTGTTATGGTTTTCACTATCTTTTGAAAAAAAATTGCATGCATGGCTCTGGGGATGGCAATGTCAGTTGGTCGGTCCAATAACTCAATAATTGTTGGATGGATACAGAAATACTCTTGGTCCCCAGAAGATAAATCTTTCTTCCTTTCTTTCTTTCTTTTCTTTCTTTCTTTCTTTCTTCTTTTTGCGCCACCAACACATGAACGTTGTCACTTATCTTGACAAATCCCTCCACATCTCCTGAATGAGTGGGTTGTTATGCAGACATTGCTGGTTCGGACGATGTATCCTGATGACTTTGGTGATCATAAGGTTGACATCTGTTATTGTGAGTGAACTAAAACTGAATTTGGTTCATATATACATATCCCTCTCATGATTGAAGAAAAACCCCAAACTATCGTTCATTGTTCGTGATTAGCTGCGCTCTGTGTTTTGTTCAGTTCATGAGGAATGCTGAAATTCTTCTACTCATCAATATTTCAGAATGTTATTTTTGTGACTGGAAGAATGAGTTGATTTGTCTGGTCCACATTCAAAGTTAGGCCCTCAAATTTAGCAATCTTCAGTCTAGCAGGCTATTGGTTAAAGTGTTTTTGTGCAGACTGGAGAGTTCAGCAGAGCTACAGACTCAGAAGCCGCCGATTACAGTGTCAGCCAGGGCAAAACAGAGCCCCTGGTAGAGGAGGCCGAGGATGGTGACCTGAAGGCAGAAGTAGAGCGAAGGGCAGAGAAACGCCAAGAAATGCCCCAAAGTCAGCGAAATGACAAGACAAGAGAAAGAGAAAAGTCCCTGCAGATACAGACACTGCTACACTCAGAAGTGGCGATAGGCAAGTCTGTGCATCCTTTTTGTTAGGAAAAACATTCATTGAGGGTTTAACTATTTAAAATATCACAGAGTTCATAATTCAAACTCAAATACAATTATTAATATCCAATCCATTCATCTTTTAGTAAAACCTGCAAGTTATCAGACTTGTGTGCATTGTGCATAATTTATGGAACTACATGTGTGACAAAAACTGTAATGCAGCATTTTTCCCCAGGAGTGTGGCCACAGCCACCCCGTTTCTAATACTGCAAATGTATAAATATTGCAATACTTTCATCAGAGGTCTATAGGGTCAATTACTAATGAAATACTGTTGCCGCCTTCGGCGATAGATGGTGATTTAACAGAGATTTATTTATCTTCAAGATTGCCACTTTAATGTAACTCTTCCAGGGTGTGTAGTACTTCTGTGTAATTGAATGCCCTGAAACACAGTCCCATAAGCAGAATAAGGGTTTGATAGAAATATATAGAAAAAATAGGACTTGGTTGAAAAAGTCCTAGGGTTATACTTTAAAACATCATTGCCAGTAAATAATTGGTATAGGCTAGATGCTCTCAGTGATAGATTAATGGCCTTCTTCTCCTGCTTCTTTCATGCCTTGGGCAACATCATTTTATTTTTCTGCTTTTAGGGCAACAGTTTGAAATATTTTTTGATTTATATCCTACGCTGATGTGTTTTTCTGAGAGATGGCTACACCTCAGACTCCACTTTATAAAGAAAACAACTCCCCGTAAAGGACAACTGATGTTAAGCGCAGGTCATAGATAAAACCTACAAGTGTAAAGATGCAGTGGAGGAGCACTTTTTCTTTCACAAGGTCTGTGCTGAGAAAGTCTGATCTGATAGGAAGCTGCAGAAAAGGCACCTCAGATGACTGCATTTAATGGAATGACAAATCCAGCTTTTCGAGCTGAACAGGAATGCGAAATGTGGCGCAGGGGCAAAATGTCCACAATGCCGGCGCTGCCTCATAATATCTGCTTTTGCCCTGTTGAAAATATTGCAGCTAGTAGTTTTTCAGCAATAATGACATTGAGTTTCTAGAGGAGAATTATTTTCTTCTGAAATAGGGAGGAAGCACAAAGAAAGCCTTTGTGGCCTCCTGAAGGGCACGAGTGATCTCAACGTTCTAATGAGGAGACATGAACAAAAGGGGGTAGAGATGACAAAGGCCGCTGCAAGTAAACATGACCCCCCCCCCCCCTCCCGAATTCTGCCACTGCACATCCCCCTTTGGGAATAAACAAAGAGAAAGTCAAAGCCACACACCCATCGCTTCTTTCAAGAGGAAATGCCAATGTGACGTGGCAGCTATACTGTCCTAATGAGAGGATTTCCTCCTCCACAGAGGCCCTTAGAGCCTCGATATAGGAGTCAGCCCCCCCACCGGTAAACAAACTAATTGGTTATTAGCTGCATTTACTGTCACAACGTTGTGAGTACAGTGAGAGAGTATTGTGCCGTATAAGCACAGCTGATCACAGTCCTTGTGTAGCAGCTGCCATGTTCTGGAAAGGCAAGTATCTTCTTCATGATGCACTTTGCTGGAGTGTTTAAGTAGAACGGTGGAGCTGGAATGTCTGAGTGCGATGGACCGTGAAAACAGTCATTCAACTCTCAGCTGTTCCTTCGTCATATGTGCTCTGTCATTTTGTGAGTAACCCACAAATACCTCTCTCGTGTTATTATGATTTATTTTCCCCCTTCTCGTCAATGATTTTTCGAGCAGGTCACTTGGGTTCAGCATCACAAGAGTCCTGTTTATGACACATTGTGTCACAACATGTTGTTATTTCGGGTTAGGGTTCTGTCTTTTTGTTTCCTGATTATTTTCCTACTTATTCCACTTCTTGCCCGTGTGTGTTTCCCACCGGTTTCCTTTACCTGTCCTGACCCTGATGTGGTTCCCCCTTAACACCGCCGTATCTATCATTCCACAATTCTTTGTTGTGTGAGTTGTTTTTGTACCTTGCCTATTTTTCTTGGACCTTGATTTTTGCCTCATGCTTGCCTGCCTTGTTTGCCTCAGTGACTGATCTCCTGTGAGCCGAGCCTCTGCAGGTAAAGACTGTTTTACCTGAGATGTTCTCTTCTCCTGACTACTGCTGTCGAGGCTGGGTTGTGGCAAGCATAACAGTTTGCACATCAGACAGAGAGCAACATTAACATTCATTCATTATTCAAGTGACCCAATGAAACTAATTCCAATATTCTGTTTGTTTTTGCTCCATTATGTTCTCAACCAACTCCCGAGATAAACATTAGTATCTTTAGCTGGTCAATGTTCCAAAAAGAGCCTCTTTTAATATCAAAACATTGATTAGTACAGCTTTTAAGTTGATGCAATATGATTAGAAATCATAGGTATGTTTTCACAGGGACTGTGCATTATTATTAATAGCCTCTATTTCGTTCTGTTTATATTGCACACCACGGAATATAGTGCAAGGCTTTTAGTCATTTTCCCTGAAACAACAAATACTACTGTAGTTATTAAAAACCTACATATAAAGTTGCTCTCTCAAAACCAGTTGCATTGTTTGTAATGAATACTGATGTATTCATAATGTTGCATGTATGGCAAAAATAGCTGGCCAACTAAGTAAATAAAAAATATTTAATTTCTGAGGCTTTTGACAGGTCGCTGCCTGCAGAATATCTGCAACATACACAGATGAAAAGCAGTACACACATACATATCTGTGTTTGAGGAAGAGCCCTGGAGGGCCGGCTCCTCTCTGTCTGCAGTCTAGACTGAAAGAACCAGGAGGTTCTTTCCTCAGAGATCTCAGATCCTTGTGGGCTGGCTGTTGGGGGAGCTGAGATATAATTTGGAACTAGGCGATATGATCAATTACATTTTTAAAAGTATTTCCAAACCTCAGAGACCTCCAGTGCAGAGATGATGAAGCAGGAGTTATAGATTGAGTCATTTAGCCTTAGTTAGGAGCCTGAAAGCAATATTTCCGATTATCTGCAACTAAAATGGTGATGGCAAGAACACAACAAAGTGGAAGCATGAATCGCATCCTCTGTGTTGCTGTAGAATAACAAGATGAATCACAACAGTAGTTCTGAGCTGAAACACAGTTGAAATAGTCTCTTCACCCACAATTATATGAAATTAAGGGGAACACACTTGGAGAAGAGATAGGGCAGCCATCAGTGTTAAGCTGTTAAAAAAATGCAAATTGGGTTTATTTTTGTATGAAGTACTTTTTTGCGAGGACTCTGAGGAGAACGCAATATGGTGAAATAATATCATTGTCACTGAGTCGCTGCTTGTTGAAAACAACACAACTCTGTGTGCTTTAAACACAGGGCTGTTTTCAATGTGGATGTGGTCGGAGTTATTTCCACCACAGATGGTTTTCCTCGGGTGAAGTAAAGTAAAGTGCACATACACAAAATATAACATATTATTCTTTTAAGTACACCAATAAATCATTTTTTAATTACCTTATTTGCGTGTTGTCTTATATATTTTATTAGTATTTGGCATCAGGAAATCTTGTGCATAAGCATTATAGTTAATAACAATTTAACTTTAAACGTCAGATGTTCCAGATCACATCCAGATCTCTCTAATCACGTGAAGACAATACGACATGAATCATATCAGATGACTCATTGAGGCTAATTAGGAGATAATGTTGTGATGTTTCATCATGAATTGCCGATTGAAGACAGGTGTGTTCACTTCTTCGGTTTGACCTGAGGAAGACCATCTGTGGTTTAAAACATTCACATCCACATGACATAAAAACACTTTAGTTTGTGTCTCTCTTCGTCAAGCTGCAGCAGTGAGTTTAATAATGTAAATATAAAACGTATTAGCATTAACACAACAGACACACTTACTGCTCTCTGTCAGCTCAGTGTCAACAGGGATCTCTGATGTACCGACTCAAGAACAGCGCTAACAACTGCAGCCCTGCATGCTGTATATTCTGTCTGTAAGTGTTAGTTAATATTACTGCTTACGCTATTTAATACCCATGACATTAACGTTACTGCTGTGTAAGCTGCAGCCATGCTGCTTTGACTGGTGTCATATGGAGGAATGGCTGTGGTAGGATAACAGAGTGCCAGAAGACCTGGGACCAGCCTTCCACCTGCCTCTTTACGTCAAGAATGCATTAATAATCATAAATAAAAGCCTGAGTATATTTGATTAATTCCTTTTCTCTACAACTAAGAAGAGTAAAATACATGCTGCATTAAAACTAACCTGATTAGACAAATTTACTCAATATCAGGTCTTCAATTATTATTTTGCTTGTTCAGTTCACTGTTTGAGGATATAATTATTATTGAACATGTTCACAATGTATTACGTTTATTATTCAAGTAAGAGAGCACATGTTTCAGCATAACTTCATGTAAAATGAGAAGACGGGAACATAAGCTCTGAAGCTGTTATTCAGATGTGTAGTGTTGAGTCGCTCTGCAGGAAATGCATTTGGAAAAATGCAAAATGTGACTGGCAGCATGCAGGGATTTTCTGTGGTGTTGTTCAAAACCGCCTTGAACCTGAAATGTTTTTAAAATACTTGATCTCTTTTAGTTGACAGCTTCTTTGATATCAAGTTGTAGATACACCGGTATGTCTTGAAATTTTTATGCGGATGATGAGACCTGTTTTTTTCTCCCTCAGTTGTGTCACACTGAATATACAATGCATAGTTTGACTGAATGCAGCGTTTGATGTTGTGGCTTCATACTCCACTCTCATTACCAGTTCCTGTTTTCCCAGATTGCACTAGTGGGTGCTATGGTTACGAAGATACACAAAGCTGAACAGCCAAAACACACTAACATTTTAAATATAATATCAAACTATATTTTCCAGCGGCATGACACACGAATCATATCTGCTTTATCATCTGCTTTATTCTGAATGGGAGGTAATTTACAAAATGCTTTATTGATGAAGACTTGAAACGATTGAGACCATAAAACCATGTTTAATATAATAATACATCAAGTGAAGGAGAGGGTCATTTTCTAGACTTCCATCCAATCAGACTTCTTTTTGTAAACGGAGGAGTCGCCCCCGGATGGCCAGCATAGACAATGCAAGTTTAAGGCACTACCTTTGGCTTTACTTTGCAGCCTCGGCAATACACAACTGTTACTCGTACTAACAATGTTAATCAGCCAAAAACATATTGACATAACTCACTGATGACTTTCACTGTTGCAAATTATTTTTAAGTTTTATATTCGTATTGAGTTGGGCAACATTCCCTGATATCACCTGCATTGATTTACAATAAAAATAGAGAGTATGGAGTGGCAGGTAAATTCAGAAAAGCAACTTCCGGCCTACAGCAGTCTTATCAAGTCTAAAATCTGAACCACAGTGAGTAACATTGCATTGAGATGTCTCTGAGGTAAAATTTAGAAATCCAATTCGATACAATCTGTGTGTACTGTGGGAGGGAAGTTTCAACTATCTTGAACTATCTTGAACTATCTTTATATGGGATCAAATTTAGTAATTGAACATGGGCTGCCGTGCTGCTAAAAAAGTAGGTTCGTGTATAACCTGGAGGTTTATTGTTCTCTTTCAGGGACGTCTTTGTAAAGTGTCTTTGTTTGGTCTCTAGCGATTTACTTTTTTTCAGTGTGCAAATGTTGAATATGGATGTCTTTACTCCTGCTTCTCCTCTGTGATGGTGCAAGCAGACAGTTATACTCCATCGCCTTGCTGTCGAAGCACACTTAGGGCTGCAATCCACACACAACGGAGTGCTGCTGGGAAGCTTCGGGAATACTTCACTTGCCTGCACACACACACACACACACACACACACACATGCAGACACACACACAGGATGTTTAGCTGTGCTTTACTTGAGTTCGCATCAAGGCTAGTTGACTGAATGTTTACTCAAAAGCAAACCACTCTCCAAAAAGTAAGGCAATAGTAAAAAGTCATGTGACTCATAGTCATTGTGGTTACAGCACGGTGGTGGTAGCATGTTTTGCAGCGTGCCAAACAGACTATGTTGCCAAGGTTACCTCATCAACCAACCTGTCCTTACTGCTACTTTAGGGATTCACCTCCGAGGAAACTTCTGTCGGCTGCATTAATCACCAGCACGTACTGGCCGTTCTTGCCAGGATGGAAAGACTTTTAGAACTTTTATGGTGTCCTTGGTCTACTAACAGTGTCTTATCGATAGCTGAGACACTTCTGCCTCAGAGCAGTGAAAATTTTACAACGTGTTGAATTTGAGGAGAAGCTTTTCCGCCCCAGGCTTGTACACTTTTCTCTCAACATGAGTATTCGTTCACTTTTTGATGATTTCTTAATGTTTCACTGAGGATTTAAAAAAATGCTACTATATGTCATTGTGCTGTGTAAAAGATAGATAGCTGTGTGTATAATACATGAATAAACTTCGGCCCTGAGTAGGCAGAACAGCAGATCCTGCTGGAGGGTGGTTGGCATGTTAAAGGCAAGCAAACCCCTCCTTTTAGCTCTAGATGCTCTAATATTGTGATTCACACCTACCTCCACATAAAAGGCTTAAACTTTCCAGCTGTTTGTTGATTCAATAACTTAGTTTGAAATACATTTGCCTACTCAAATATTTCAGAATGACCATTAACGATCATATTGTAGCTTTACAATTACCTCTTCGACAAGAAAGCAAAAAAGCTTCAACCCATCAATGTTGATCTAGTCCATCATACCTTAGCAGAAATAATTTCTTAGCATGACATTTACAAACCATACCTTTGAAGTGAATTGTGCAACAGGGCAACATTATCATTCATTTGCAGTGATGGGAATAACGGTGTTATAAGTAGCGGCGTTAGTAACGCCGTTACTTTTTTCAGTAACGAGTAATCTAATTGATTACTCATCTCATTATTATAACGCCGTTATCGTTACTGCCAAAAAAATGTGTCGCGTTACTTCATTGAAGGCAGAAAAAAACAGATGTTACGCTATAGTAAACAGAGACGCGTCAAGCACTAGGACCAAGCGGAAAACGTCCGCTCAAGCTGAAGCCTGTGATTGGCTGTCCCCGCCGTCACTCTGTTTTGCTTGCACACCGGTCTGCTAGTCTGCGGTCAGGAGTCCTACAGGAGTCAGCTACTGTAAGTTGGGAGTTTGTTCTGCCTGGATCATGCAGCTAGAAGGATTGTAATATCAGAGGTTTCTTTTACATCTTACATCTTTTAAATCGGTGTCCGTGTGCGTATGTGCGTGCGTGCGTGTGTATGTGTTTTTGGAAATTAGACGCAGCCAGGATGTCTAAAAAAAGAAAAGTGGACATAAGAGACTTCTTTAGAAGTCAAAGTGTAAGTTACTCAAAGAAATGCGTTACATCCATCCTGCAACACCTTCGCTGGCTCCCAATAAAGCAGCATATCCACTTCAAGATCCTCCTCATCATTTACAAAGCTCTCAATAATCTGATAAATAAAATGTATTATTATTATTGTTATTATTACTATTGGATTAGAATTGGGTGATGTTTTGCTACATGATTTACAACCAGTAAAACCACAAAAGGGAACAGTAAACTTAAACGAAGCAATAGAAAACTAGAAGAACTACTAGAAAACACAGTGAACTGAAGGAGTTAGAGTTTTATTAAAAATACTTTTGTCCCCCCCACCTGAAATCAAAATTTCATCCTTGCACACAACATTACGTAAAAACATACGTACAGTATGTTTTTACCCCCTAATTTACACTACAAGAGTAAATATATTTATTATTTATTTTTGGTATATTGCTTAACAAGAATAATTTGTGACCTGTTGAGGTGCAATAAATACCAAAAGTTCCAAAAGATATATTGTGTTATTTTTATCAATCCACTATAAGCATAGTTATTTTAATATCTCCAATAAAATTGTTTAGATTTGTGCACTGTGGATTTCTGTTTGTAATGTATTGAGTATCCATTTCATTATAATACTCAGATTTATCATAAATAATTGAACGCGCACATGTATTTTAAGTTCCGTCAAAGAGGGATGGAGATGGGGTCCAAATTATTTGACACATCAGTATTTAAAAATTATTTGAAAGTACTTTCCAAAGTAACTAGTTACTGTTAGAATTTGTAACTTAGTAAACTACTTTAGTTACTTTCTGGGAGAAGTAACTAGTACTTTAACTAGTTACTTTTTTAGAGTAACTTGCCCAACACTGTTCATTTGGAGCCACATTTCTGGCCTCCCAGCAAATGTAAGTCCTGTATTCACTCTTAAAGCTCAAATCATGTCTTCTTAATAACCAGCTGTATGTGAGGTACTGCATCATTTCAGTTTAACAGGATATTTTATAATGGCTGAGGGTTTCCTTCAGCTTCCAAAGACATTTACTGTGAACATTTTCAGGACCAGTTCTGTTTTGGTTCTTAATGTATGGCTTCAAAACCCATTGTTGTTCCTCCATGGCTGACTGTCTCTGACTTGTATGTTAAAACGATCTGCTCATGAATATGAACCTTCAGCAATCTGCTTAAAACAAATGCATGCTCACATGCGCACACACACATGCACACACACACACACACACACACACACACACACACACACACACACTCACACACACACACACACTTAACCTTGTACTTTTCTTGCAGTGTTACTGAGGACTCAAAGCCCTTTCTTTCACTTCTGGTTTTTAAAGCTTCTGGGTTTATTTTCATTCCTCACTATTTTATTTCATATCTGAGATTTTTTTTAAATATCTCATTTTTATTTTATTAGCCTTAATTATGTTGTGAAATTTGAGATCATAAAAAATTGCTTTTACTAACATAGCAATGATAAATAGTATTAATTAAAAAGAGAAGGCATTCTTATCACTCTTCTCCTTGCATTCATATTACTCTGGAAAAACAAAACTAACCATTATGTCTGTCAGCAATAACCAGAACTACTCAAACCACATAATTAAATTTGTTTCTCTGTTATTGTTGTATAGCCTTAATATACTGCAGGGAACTGATACCTTCTGTTTTAATGAAATTATCAATAGATAACCACATATTTTCATTAGATTTCATTTCATGCTGACTAGGACATTTATTGATAACATGCAACTATTAACTTTGATAATTGTATTTAGTTGTACCCCGTTTCAATTACATTAATTATTATGAAGTCAATTACTTTCTGTTTGCAGTAATATAGCTTGTGTACATTTACACGTGTTTCTATATTCTCTACTGAGGCAACCCATCACACATCTCACTCTAATCAGTGCATATTAAATAATATTCCAGATTTTTCTCAACTTCACTGGGTTGCCACCCCCAGCCTCTCACCCACACCCCCATATTTTCACAGACTATAGATAGATAGACCATCGTGCTGATGAATAAAACTAAAGCTCTACAATATTCAGACCCGTCTGCGGCTCAATTTTAATCCCTACATAATGTTCCAATAGGTAGAACGCAATGAAAGTGCTGTATTGAAAAACCTGGGGAAGATATTGCACTGTTAAAATCGGTGGTGTTTTTTTGTATTATTATTATTTTTCATTTGCAGTGGAAAAGGAGATTTAATCATTGAGATTTCAAAGCCACAGACTGCAAGCATGCAAGTGCAGTTGGGAATCTATTATGTTGTATTCTCCAAGATGACATCACTTCATTTGTATCTTCATTACTGTATTTTTTTTTTTTTTTTTTACATTTCAATCACTCGCCTTAAAGCTCAGACTGTTAAACACACTCAGAAGTTTGCATCTGAAGTGCATTAAAGCCTCTTGGAAGCAGGACAGAATTTTTAACAGATGCCACCGTTATGGAGTCTGGACATGATCTGAGTCTATCAACGGGCACCACGAGCAGTACGATGCTGCTTGTCACACTGAATGTGTGTTTGTGGGATGTGCTGTTAGTGCTCCAACTATGAAATGAGTCAGGACTGCACTTGTTCTCAACCCGTCACGTTTCAGCCCTTTAAGCACAAATTCATCCTACAATCATCATGCAAAAACACTTGCAGAGAAAAAGTTCACTGAATCGAGTCCAAAGATGATCACACACACTTGATTAATTATTAAAGAAAGCTTGTGTGAGACACTCTAGCGATACCTTTAGGGAAATTAGTTTCAATTACTCCTCTGCGCAGGTCAAAGAGCAAGATCAGCTACATGACATCATGCTGGCTGCTGGAAGCTTTTTTTTTCCAAGGACGCCAGCGCTTCTCATCATGTGTGCAGCATAAACTCACGTTTTTTTTCTGTTGAAGGGCAAACAATCAGTCTCTGGAAATAACAAGCCACCCTTCACCTGCCAACATGCAGCACAAGGGAACGCACTATTTATCACAGTGATTACACCGGCGCTATCATTTTTTCCACATCCCTTAAATGTCACCTTACACACAACCTCATCTGTAGCCCGAGAAGCTGTGGCCTAGACAAATATTCATGCTATTTGTCTTCCTGTGCCTCCTAGAAACTCCAGGGAGGGGAGAGGACGGTAAGGCGGACACATCATTCTCTGACTCGTCGCTGTTCTCTCACTGGGGTCAGGATCTTGGCCCGGACAACCGGCGAGTGGCATTGAAGATGTTCCAGTACTACGGCTATAACGCCTACCTCAGTGATCGTCTCTCTTTAGACAGACCTATACCAGACCTCAGGCCTGACGGGTAAGACTGCAGGTAGAATGATGCTCAAACTGTGGTTTTTATATCCCATCACCCTACAATAGGTGCTGGCTGTCCCATGTCCCCATGTTTGAGTAAAGTGTTTATTTTCCTGTTGGAAATCCAGATCCGTCTAAATGTTGTGCTGCAAATGTGGCAGTTTGTGTGCAAAGGTATTGAGGACAAACCTGCCATTATAATGAATGAATAAATTCACGAAATAATAATACTCAATAAATAAATAGAATAATAAATCACATCAGTTTTTATAACGTTAATGTTACTAAACATTATCCTTGAGTTATGTTTGCGTAGCTGATATTTAACAGATGTCTTTATAGTGTAAACATATCTGAGAGCTGGCAATCAGCAAGGTCATCCCATTATTATGACATGTTGCTTCTAGTGTTTTATAGAGAGCTTAAGTCAAACCTCTTCCAGTGTGCCCCATGGGACCTTATTTCTGAAAAAAGAGAGAGAAGGCGTTTGAATCGTATTGTCAATTACACATTTGTCAATTTAAAGTAACATTATGCAAGTCAAAAAAGTCCCACATTGTGGTCGGTTTGTCATATTATCATATCGGGTTTTTTTTAAACTGCTTACTTAAAGTCCCAGTCCCCCAACATTCGTTTGATCATATTCAGCCGACACTACGCTCCGATAGAACAACATAAATCATCCAGTTTTAGAAAGAAAAGCGTGCCTCTGCGTGCACGTAGAGCCTGTTGTTTGTTTGCAAAGATCAACAGCGCCCGGATCATCCTGCCCAATCAGCACGCAGGACTGTGTTCGTGCACACACAGAGCCCCTCCCCCCACGGGTCGTACCACTATCACAGGGGGGAGGCGGAGGGAAGTAGCAACAAGCTTCCAATTCCTCGTTAAAAACCCAAACGAGGAGGTCCAAAACAACCAAGGAAAAGAAAACACAGGTGGAAAAAAGAAAGATTGTGAAAGATATGCAGGTTTTGGGGTTCTTGACGTGTCAACTTGAAAACATGTGTAATTATGCCACAGAAAAAAAAATGTATTATGTATAGCCTGAACCCAGCTGGTTGACTGAGCGGCCCACAGACTTGTAAAGAATCCTGTAAAAATCCAGTTTTGACAAATATCACTTCTGCCCACAACGGCACAAACTCTCTGATAGTTGACAAATCACCATTGTCTCAGGGCTACAGTTAAAAAAAAAAAATGTAATTATCGATGAATCAACCAGTTCTTCTCCTTTGTTAAGTGATTTGTCTATACAATGTCAGAAGATTGTGAACAAGCCATTATACTTTACCAGAGCCCAATGTGTTGTGTGTTTTATTTGATTAACGGGAACAGAATAATTGTAGCTCTAGTCCGCATGTATCCTCATATTGTTCAACCTTATCCACCCTGGTGCTCTTTTGTTGTTACTTTTCAGTAACAAACAATGGAACTTGTGAGGCACTTTGCCAAAAACACATTGTTGTTCCTCTATAAATGCTAAGTGCCTGTAAGTGAAAAGCAATCTCTGGCATTCAGCACAAAGCAGCTGCTGAGTTTTGTTTGTCGTGGGCTTGATGAAGGAGCGACTCTCACTGTACCATTATCTGCCTCTGAAGGTGGCAGAACAAAGTGCATCTTTTCACCTGCCGCTTTTAAACCGAGGAACACATGCATTTTAAAAGCTGGGTGTATTATTAGTGCCTTGTGGGTACAGATTAAGTTCCGGACAAAAAGCATTCCTAGTCAAACGTCGTGATAGCAAAGTGCTCGCACCACTTCGGTCGTCCGTGAGTCGGTTTTCAGCTTTCATGTTCGCATGCTACTGGAGCGCACAGAGTGACAACCTGGTGTGAAAGTTTGGACAGCTCAAATATCTTCAGGGCATTTTTTCCACTGCACATCAGTAAACTCCCTGGAGACACATTCCATTTTTACTCGTCTCCCTCTGTACACTCATCCAAACCTGCTCTGAGGGAGACTTTAATCATACACATTTTTGCAAAAATGGTGTCCGAGCCACAAGGCCATTCTGTAAATACAACAGGCTTTTAGCAGCATGCTGTGATAACAACAATGGGATTTTGTTCAATTTGACTGGCAGGACTGGAAACTATTGCAATTCAATGATATGGCTATGTCAATATGATTGTTATCAGTTGCTCGCCACAATTTTTTGTTGCCACAATGTAGGCATACTGTTGAGGTTATATTTGTCTTCTGAGGCATTTTTGTTGTTAAGATTAAGATGAGGATTTGAATGTCTAATTTAAACTAAATGGGACATTAACGGTATTACTTGTCAGTTTGCTCTTCGGAGAAGATGCTGGACTCCTAATTAATTAAAATGTCAGCAAATGCGACAGAAAACAATGTTTTAATAAGGACAGAGATAGGATTGATTGATGTCAGCCCTTACCACACAACCAATCACTCCTCTGAAACGGATCAAACTGCATTACAAGTGCACAACTATTTCAGGAGCACTCTAATTGTTAAATTAAAAAAAAAATGTGCTGAACATGGACAAGTGCCAGTTCTTACATTTCTACCATGATTCATGAAAATAGGCTCCTGATAAAGTCTGCCAAGCTGGGTTGGCATGAAATCTTCCATTACCGAGATCTTTAGGAATCAATGTCAAATGTATCTGTTAATCCTTTAGACAAGGTCCCAACATTGCCTCACCAAGGTTTTTTTGTATTTGTCCTCCACAGGTGCAGAAACCTCACTTATCCTTTAAACCTCCCTCAAGTGAGCATAGTGTTCATTTTTGTGAATGAAGCCTTTTCCGTGATCTTGCGATCCATCCACTCTGCCATCAACAGGACGCCCTCCCACCTCCTCAAAGAGATCATCCTGGTGGACGACAACAGCGATAACAGTAAGAGGCATAATTGTATAATACAGCAACTGACCTCTTGTTAAAACAGTGGGTTGTGGTAGCTTAGCAACTATAACTAGGCACGGCAGGCTTTGGATTTCCTAACGGCACGGAGTGATGTGAATGCGGCTTGTGTCTTTTGTTTAACCTTTACAAAATCAAAAAGGGAACAATTAGGTCAGAACAAAAAAATTGTGCATGTTCACTATCATACGTATACTTATGACTAACTCTACACCACAAGAGCAACACTTAAGAACTGGGATGATTCTGTTTGCTGGCTAGAAATGAGAAGTCAGGTCTTGTCCAAGTCTGTCTGAAATAGAGGACGCCTTGTTTCAAAAATGACTAAGAATCCTGACAGTCAATTTGGCAACGTTATCTTTGTACACCGCAGTGCTACGTGACAACTGAATGCTTTCCAGGCAAAGCAACAGGAACGTGGGCTTACGTGTGTTAAAGGAGGCCCATAGTTTACATGTTGGTGCAACTTGTATGGAGAAATTTGTATCTATTTACTGCTCCTTTGCCTCCAGACTCCTTTAACCTTTTTGATTAGGAGCTGTGTTTATGGGATTTAACCAATAGATGAATAACACTAATTAGTTAAGAAATATGCCCCTAGGCAGATAGCACTCCAGCAAGGTGATGAAGTGTTTGTACATGTCTTGTGTGTGAATTTGCAATCCTAATTCTCAAATCTGCATTCGTGGGATGTTGTGCAAACAGTGTCAGGTCGAAGAGATACCCGGTTTATGCTGACAACAATGTGTAACAGCTGAGCTCCGTTCACGTATCACTCAGATGACTGATGAGAGATGACTGATGGGTGACTTAAGTCTGCATGCAAGGCACAAGCCATAGATTTGAAGTCACCTGTGAAAAGTGGACATAATAATTTACAGTGCACGACTTAACTACATTACAAAGGCAGAAAGCGGGCTATTAAAAGGTAATGAGACTCTGCCAAGGTCATTTATAGCCAATACACTTTTAAATGCGTTTTTGCTGGTAACAAGGACTGAGACGGCCATTATGGCAAACAACAGAGAAATGCTGGCATTGGGAAGAATGTTTACCAAAGTCAATAATGCAAAACATTGTAGCCTGATGGGACAGAATATAGATCACTGTAGTGTGTCCTGGTCACTTATCTCAACATGCTGGGATAAGAATGATGACTCTCCCTCTATTGAAAGTTGGAGTTATCCAATATTATTTGAAGAAATGTAAAGCTGAAAGCCTAAAGTTTGACATTATTGAATTGTCACATCAGATTCCATAAACAATCATATTTTATCACCTAATTGAGAGCTAGGGAGCTGTTGGTTTAAGCTCCTTCAGAGACCCAAGTCACGCATTGACATTTTGCTGATGGCATTTCACCCTGTTTGCCTGAGCACTCTGTCACACTGCGTCTGATATGCCTGGTGTTCTCATTATCACCATGACTGTGAATCTTATCTGTGCTAAATGTCGTTAGCCTGTTGACCCATGATACTGTTGAGATTATTGAAGGGGTCATTTTACGCTGCTGACTTCCAGGGCATCTAGAGCTTGTGAGGCATTAACATGCAGGAAGACGTCTTGCCATCAAGGGAGAGAAGGGCAAATTGACTTAGCTGATTCCTCCTTAATTGGATAATGTCTCAAGCTATGGCCTGAGAATGGCTGAGAAAGGCTCACTGATTAGACATATGATGATATATATATATATATATATATATATATATATATATATATATATATATATATATATATATATATATGATTGGAATATAGGATTGTAATAGACTGGTGAAATATTGGAGGTAGTGTGAGTTTTCAGTTGGACAACTTGTGTAATGAGATATTGCCAGTGTAGTCCAAACTACACAGCAACTGTGAGAGCTGTATCCACGCCAGTTTGCCATCTGCTGTGCAAGAAATAAGGCCTGTGTGATGATAAATGCTAGTTAGTTTGAACATGCATGAAGAAAACCTACAGTATTCAAAACCGAGAGAGCCAAGTTTACACCGGTGGGGGAAAGTATCTAAGAACATTTACTCAAGTAAGGGACTTCCTTGGGTTTTTTTCTGGTATTTTATACTTCTTATCTACTACACTTTAGAGTGACAGTTAGACATCTGGGCCGAATGCTGATTGGAGGAAGACACAAGGGAACAGGGCAAGGCTGATGAGACTGATATCACACAGGTGAAAGACAAAAACGGCAGCTATAGATAGAAAATAAAAGAGGAAATCAACAAAACAAAAACCCAAGATAATGACAGATACACTTAACAGTCATGCTTTGAATATAGAAAAGCTTACGTAGTGTTGTTGAGGAAATTGTTCAGAAAAGATTCAGAAAAATAGTCAAGTCCGGACAGGATTTCATGAAATGTCAGAATGGAGGTTAGCTAAATGGCATATTCACCATTAGCTTTGCTGTTAATGTCACTGGCTTCACTGCTCGACTGTACAGCGATGCTAGAAAACTGTTTGCTTGTTATTCCAGTTGAACTCTGTCCCAAAGTTTGTTGCTTTCCAGCAGAGCTTCAGTGTCCTGAAAGACTGATGACTGTTGGCCATCAGCCAGTCTTGTAATGAACTATGTTTTATTATGATTTGTTATGAGACATTACACATCATCACTCTTATTTTCAATCCGCACACCCATTGGAATGCCTTAATTATTTTGAATAATTATTTTATTGGATTAAAAATGATTTTCAGATACAGTATGCAATTACAGTTGCTGTCATTTAGCCATAATTGAGTCTAAAGTGAAGAAATGTTTCTATTACATACTGTATGCTACAGTTAGTAGTAATTGAGTGTAAGTTAGTGTTTCTCAGCCCTGACGCCCCGATGATCCAGAGTTCTTCTGCTTTAAATTGTGGATATATCATCAAAGTCTGATCTACACCTGCATGTGTGCTAATTGCAATGAACCAGAAAGAACAGAACACACTTCTAAATGGGATAATCTCATATTTAACATACATTTGCCGCAGATTACCACGTCCTAATATACATGTGTAAAGTTGAGCTGTTCCTGGTGAGAAATAGCAGCATTTCTCTGCGTTTCATGGACCAGCATCCACTATGATGATAAGTGAAACAATCTGCCTGTGATATCTTTTTCTGAAATATTTGTATTAACTTCCACAGCTGACTTATGAATACCGTTTTTCCCCCGGCGGAACAGTCTGGACAAATTGAACAAATTCAGGGGTTTTTGTGTCTTTGTGTTTTCGGACTGTGACCTAAAGCTATCCTCTGGGATTTTGACCATTTGTTCTCTGGAGCCTCATTTTTTTGCATCGCTGCAAGCAAATGCATCCAACACATTTGTTAGGCATAATGGCACAAGGAACACACAATGAGTCCGTTGACACTCAGCTTTAACATTGTCTCTGACATGAACAAAACAAAATAGTGTTCATTCAATAATGTATCGACTCATTCATAATGGGCACAGACATTGTTATTTTCTCATATTCCAGATACATTTGAGAAATTATCAGAACATACTTTATAAATTAATGTGACCCACATTACAAATATCCTGACTTTCCACATATGGGTGAAGATAATCATTGCTTTCCCAACCTCTGAAGGGATTGCTGATTAAAAGATGTGAGATAAAATAATTCCTATTCTGCATTTTTTGCATTTTTTAATGACATTCACGGTTGTAGATGCACTGATCGATGTGACCTGTGAGGCTTGTTTACAGAGACAGGTGCCAGGTGTTTGCAAAGAAAATACGACTGCTGCAAAAGAAAACAATTAATTACAGTTTGCATTCAAATCGAGTGCTGAAGCAGGATGTTACTGCGTAATGGGACTAGGGGTGAGTATTGGCAAGAACCTCATGATATTGAGTTATAAATAAAGATTACAACACATGTAACTGTATGTCTACATGTACATCAGATGATATTGATCAGAGGACAAATTGAGTCAAAACTATTTCATTCAAAACAGCCTCAACATTTTAATTCCCATGAAATTCACTAGAATAAATATTGAAAATAAAATGAAAAGGTATAAAGCACTGCATTCACAATGCGTCTATACAGTACATCTTTTTTTTTTAAATCGATCTTCGGAGTTGAAAAACCGAAATTGTATTGGGCACAAAGTATCGCAATATATTGCCGTATCGATATTTTTACCCACCCCTAGATGGGACTGTGCAAAAACAGTGCTTAATTATATTTTGTGCAGTAAATCAGATGAAGATGTAAACTTAAACAATACAGCCAATGTCAATGATTACCTACTTTTCCAACAACTTTAATGTTTTGGAAGCCATTTCCCAACTTGACATGAACATGAATCAACTCAGCCTGCCTCTAAAGAAGCCAGACACAGCATGATCTCACAGCAGCCACTTTCTGTCTGCTTGCAACGGCTCTCCATTCCCTTTAAACTCTAAAGGTACCAGTGGTTGAAAGTGAAATAGTGAGAACGCAGCCAAAGGTGCTTTATACAAGGCATGATAAAACACAGTGCTGATGAAAGTTTTATTTTTTTCCAGCATTATTCTGTTGATAGTAGGTCTACAATATAGGGTTGTGATCTCATAGTCACCTCCAAAGCGTGGCCCTCTGAAGTTGAAACAGTGATCAGTCTCACCTTGAATTTTCTCTTGTTGAACCACAAGGCTAAACTGGAAATACGCTGCTGAAATTTCCCGTATTTTTTGAGAAATGCTGCAGAAGTGTTGCACTAACTTGTGGAGAGAACTATTATTATTTTTCATATGAATACTTTTTTTTCCATATGAATACTGCAAGGTATGATTCATCCTAAAATATATAGCTCAGGTAATAACAGAGGTAAACATTAAACTGGACGGCCTTCCTTCATCACCTCCCCCCCATGTTTTGAAAAGCATTACCAGCTAAGTCCTCAATATTGCAATATCCCGTTATGACTGGTAAGCCCCATAGAGGTCTGCAGTGCTGGCTCAAGCTGCTGCCTCTTTGGTTCAGTGATCTAAGCAGTGAAGCAGTGAGCACTTTTGGCCTTCTACCAATGAAAAACTGCCCACTGGAGGAAGACATGACAGCGTCTTGTAGGTGGAAGTCTGCTCACAAGAGCTTCACTCACCTCATCTCATACAGGATCTTCAGAACCTCTTCAGATATTAATGTAAACTTCTGTGTGTTTGTTTTGTAGATGAGCTAAAGGACAAGCTGCAGGATTTTGTGTCTGAAACTAACAGACAGCATCCAGGATTCATCAAGATGGTGCGTCATTCCAAGCAGGAGGGTCTGATCCGGTCCAGAGTGAGCGGGTGGAGGGCTGCTACCGCTCCAGTCGTTGCCCTGTTCGATGCCCATGTTGAGTTCAATGTTGGCTGGTGAGTCACTCGAAAAGAAGGTGGCGCCAGGAGAGCAAAACTCAACACAGGAGTGCTGGTTCTTGAGTCATATCATTCTGTGTGGATTTATAGAAGTGTATTTTTTTATTAAAAACAAAGACTGCAGCTCGGCTCATTTTCTGGTGATTAAATATTTTCTGTATCTAACGTGTTAAACTGAACTTGTTAAAGCAGTAGTTCGACATTTGGGGAATTTGCTTATTCACTTTCTTGTCAAAAATAGAATGCTACAACATACAGCCAGTTATCTTAACTTTTCACAAAGACTGGAAACAGCTAGCCTGTCACTGACTGACAGTGTAAACAAACATTATGCTAAGCTAAGCTAATAGTCGCCTGGCTGTAGCTTCATGTTTAGCGCACAGACATGCGGGTAATATCAATTTTCTCAACTTTCTCAATATCGCTTTAAATGTTTATTATTATTATAATCTTCTAAACCAATTCCATAATGGTGAAAGCTTCACACACTGTCATGTCAAGCATGTTTGCAATGTATTTAGAGGGCGTACATAAATCCTCTTGATCCCTTTTGCCACATTGTCGTGTAGTGTTCGCATGATTTCTTGCTTTAGATTTTCTTTAAATCCATTAACTTATCAGATGGGAAATAATGGTTTGACAGATGAATATATTGGATTGAATTAATCTTGAAATAATGAAATCATATTTTAAAAAGTGCCCTTCCATGACGGGCATGATCACAAAAGGTAATGGAGAAAGCTTGTCAAAACAAATTCCCAGTAAAATTACTTTCTCTTTCCATATTTGAAGGGCTGAACCCATTCTGCAGAGAATACAAGAAGACAGAACCCGCATAGTCTCCCCATCATTTGATAACATCAAGTACGACACATTTGAGATTGAAGAGTATCCGCTGTCTGCCCAGGGTTTTGACTGGGAACTGTGGTGTCGTTACCTCAACCCGCCCAAGTCCTGGTGGCACAAGGGCAACAAGAGTGCACCGATCCAGTAAGTGAACCCCACATGTCTTCATAACCTGAATCAAATTATATAATTACATGTTTTTGACTGGACCACAGCAATGATGAGAAACCTTCATTAGAAACTGTTTGGAAAAAGGCAGGTACTTTCCAAAAGTACACGGCAGTTGATTGGATGAACCATCCATCTATCCATCAAGAAAAAAAGCCTTCAGCGCCATTCTTTGCTCTTCGCTCAATCATGAAGTAACTATTCTCCAATTCTGATATAACTGATGCTATTGGAGCACGAACAGTGGCCTCTCTGTGTCAGCCAGACCCGTGGCTGCCAGCAGCTCCTCACAGGTCACTGATTGGTCTGTGCTTTGGCTTTCCGAACACAAACACATTACTTCAAGCCTGACAACATAGATTTCCATTTGATATGTGATCCTACAATTCTTGGGAAGTCTTTGCTTCAGTGATCAATTATCTGATCAACATCCTCAATACATAGACAGTTGTTTTTGCTGTCCAAAACGTTTGGTACTCTTTTTTGTTCTTTGTATGAATACATTCCCCTTATATGTGTTTCAAAGGTTACGTTTATGGGTTGTTTGAGGCATAATTTATAGCGTTGTGTGTGCGTCGTGGGTGTGTGGTTCAGCAAGAGAGGAAGCATGACAAGTTCATGTGCTCAAAGAAGACAGGTACAATATCTTCTTACTTTACTTTATTTAATTAGGAAGTCACTCTGAGATTGCGATCTTTAAAATAAATACATACAATAACAATCAATAACAATGATAATGACAAACATATTAGAATCACGAACGAGTTGAAAAATACATAAAGACAATAGCATGACCATTCCTGAACTATCCTCAATGAGTATGTACAAAAATACAGCCATGGTATGTAAAACAGTCACACCTATAATCAATAGAACCTCTAACCAGTGTGTTTAATTGCCCCATCGATATCAGTATTTCAGTCCCTCTGTCGATTATTCCAGATAAACTGGGATGAATATCTATCTGAAGCTGTTTTGATGATATTTAATGCAGGGTCATATAATGTAAGCCGGTCCTGAGAAGAGACGGTGTTTTAGGCACAGGAGCGCCAATAAATCAGGTGGGTGTTTTTGAGGAAGTGCTTTATAGATAAATAAATAAGTCTTGATCTCGCCTGAGAGATGGATGGCCAGTCCACCTTCTGAAACAAGACACGGTGATGGGTTCCACATGGGTCATTCGTAATAGATCTAAAACTACAGGGATAGGCAGCACCTATATGTTTAGAGATCGAAGCATGTCTATAAATAACATCGCCCTAAACCAATACAGAGAGAAAGGTTGCTTTACGGTCCCTTTTCTACAATAAAATGGGAAACAGGACCTGTGTCCATAAAAATAAACAATCACATTATTTATACAGGGCTTAAAAAAGTACATTTTGCATCAATCCAAATGCCTAAGGATGTATCATGAAGAACTTGTTCAATCAATACACACTTTAAAGTGCAGATCTGAAAACAATAACCTTCGCTATTATAAGCAACAAAGTGTCTTTGACCGAGCCACACAACATCACTTCCAACCAATCAGGTCCTGAGTTCCCATTCTCAAACACATCTTTAAAGCACTCCCCAATTATTTCATTTAAGTTCACCTTAACCATCTCATGTCATATGCTACTTCAGTAAACATTAAGAACAATTATTGTGTTGATTAATTAGAAGGATAATTAATGCCCTCATGTTTGTCTTCTTTTCCCTGTTGTTACTATAGCAACTGTGCCAAGTTGGTAAAATTACCTGCAAAAGACAAACAAAGCTAAATCTCCATCATATTTATCCCCCTAGGAGTCCAGCCCTGATTGGCTGCTTTGTGGTGGATCGGCTGTACTTTGAGGAGATTGGTTTGCTGGATGAGGGGATGGAGGTGTACGGGGGAGAAAATGTGGAACTGGGCATCAGGGTGAGTAATACTGTCACCCCCGAGGCCATGGGCCATTGTTCATCCAGGTAATGTTTGGGAAATTAACCATGCTAATGGCACTTAATGGCTGTTGGGAGCAAGGTCACTAAAAGACCCATTTTCTTCCACTGAGTCACTGCAAGCGATGTGATCTGTGCATTTAACACTGGTGTACAGGTGGAGTGATGGATGAAGAGCTTTAAACAGTGTAGGACATTCAGCCAAGTTGTGTTTTTCATTTTTTTGATCAGGGTCAAGTTCAGTGTTTTGAAACTGTAATAAAAAATGTGTTTTGATATGATAATTTAGTTTTTCAGAGCTAGATAAACTGATGTTATTCTATATTCCATGAAAATACCATAAAAGCACCATGTAAAGATAATGGCTGGATTTTCTTAATCCATTAAACAGTTTTTCCGTAAAACGTATACTTTCCAACATGAAACCCACCAAAGCTGCTACTCAAACCCTACGGTCATCAGCATCTTCAACAGCCTGGTGCATTGATGTGGTTTTTATAGGTTTTGGACAGGAATGGAGGTGACAGTGGCACAGAAACACGAGGCTTTGACAAAACAGACAATACATGTGACTAGGATCAGTGTTGGTTTTGGTCTCTTCCTGGGATTTGTTGACAAATATAGAAACATATAGAATATCATATACATCGTTCGCAGGAAGAAATGTACCCAGAACACACTCTGACATGCACTCTTGTATAGACTAATAAACAATAGATAACAAGTCCTGATTAATTGGGAAGTCTGATCCCACTAAAGAACATATGACAGTTGTGGGGCTCAAAGTCTCCGTTACTGCTAGCAGTGATGTGTGAAGAGAGTGCTGACATTGTTCACAGCACATAGACACACGGTGTCCATGCTATTAGATTCCTCTCACAGTGCTATACATAATTGGTTCACAATCACCACCTCTGACTTGGATAGAAATCAGTGGGTGTTGTGTGGTGTTCAGTTCAGCAGCACCACAAGGAGGTGGGCCAAAGAAAGACCAGGCCTCCATAGGGATCCTTAATGATTGCATACGTCGACGCGGCTATCAGCCCGTTCAATAACTACAAGAAGCGAGGGACAACTCCTCCTGAACGCCACACCGACCAAATTGCACACTACGAGGAAATGGAGATGGGCTTATGACAGGGCGCCCAATGTGGAAAGATCCATCCTCACTAATGACAGAGATGTAATCATCAGTAAAGAAGGGAGATTAGTCCCCACAGTCATTTTCCTCCAGAAATTGCATGCTTTTAGAATTCCTGGGCCTGATAATAATGAGCTGGACACATTGATGATTTTATCGCATATATTATTAACCAGGGTCCTGTCCCTATGGATAATCAGTCTGATGAATCATTTCTGCTCCGTTGCTGTGTGGTTTTCAGTTCGGTGTTGCACTCTGTCATGTTGTTTACTTCGTTGTGTTGCACTGAAGGAACTCGCCCTTGCCTGGAGGGTAATGTAGTTTAGAGTTCAGTAATTCTTCTGAAAGAGAGGGTGACACAGGGAGCTGACTGCTACAAGGCCTGTGGACCCGTGCTTGGCCCAAGATTAGCAGTCCCATAGAGCCCCAGCATGGTCTGTCTGGAGCGTATTGGTCATGCGTGCAGACCACCTGCCAGCACACAGACTGGCTGCTGATGGATCCTCAGAGACACACTCGAACCAGGCCAACAGCTACAGGCTTTGGCTGAGGCTTGAAAGGGATGTCCTGGATAGTGTGAGGGTGAAATGAACCACTGCTCTCTGTTCAGGTTTGGTCACAAGGCGGAAGAGGAATTTTTCCATCATGATGTGCAAGAATGTTCATTCTGATTAGGCACACTGTCACAAATGTTTCATTTATTATGTGTCCTTAGGTGTGTTGTACATCCTTATATGCAATGGAAGTGTTTCCATCTGAACCTAACCCGAGTCCAGGAGAGCCGGACTGACCGAGCCAAATGTCAGAAACGACCCGAGACTGACAGTTGAAGCTCTATTTTCCATTAAAAAGATCTGGAAGCACCATGTCAAGTAGGGCTGGGTATTGTTTAGAATCTCACGATTCGATTTGATTTCGATTCATTGGGTCACGATTCGATTCAATATTGATTCGATTCAATATTGATTGAAATGCTTCGATATTGATTCAGTATCAAGTAGAAATACACAAGTAAGAGTACCAGTTACCATTTAGTTTCATGCCTTATGAACAGCCGTGGTATAACTCATAGCATGATAAAACAGGACACTGCTTAAACACTGAACTACAGTGCATGTAACGGGTTCACACCGGCCGTGGAAGCTATGGTAGTAGACAGTAGTAGTTCAGATATACCGTTGAAATGCACATATTTGTTTATCTACTCTTCACATTTATTAAATGTATTGTCTCTTCCTGTTTCCCAGTGCAAGTTGAGATACACAAATATGATCGCATTTGTCAATCGTCGGTATTTTATTTTGAAAATTGCTTTTATCTTGAAAATTGACCGGATTGTCTCGTGTTTCTTTGTGTGATTTCCTGCCAGAATTGACGCGTTCGCTCGCGGCACGCACAAAAAATAGAGCAGACGCCGAAACGATCGCTTCACAGCGCGGGACGGCCGCGCCTATTCGTGGCGCTCCACGTCTGGTGTGAACTACACTATCGCTTAACAGGGGCGCCGAAAGGAAGCAGGCTCCGCTACGTGCCTATTCGCGGCGCTTCCGCGGCCGGTGTGAACGCTGTACTCACTCCGGTCGCCATATTGTAATGGTTTGGTCTAGTGCGGCCCCCGTCCGTACAGCGCGAATCACGCGAGGGTGTCGGTCACAGCGCCCCCACTGGCCAGGGGCTTGAATCGATTCAGAAGATGGCTGAATTGATATTGAATTGTGGGGAAAAGAATCGCAATGCATTGCTGAATCGATATTTTTACCCATCCCTAATGTCAAGTGGGTCAAACCCGAAAACATAATTGGAAAATATTTGTTCGAACCGGATTCATCAGAGGAGAGTGTTGGCCCTACTTTCGTAGACCAGGCGCAGTCAGCTCTCAGCGCACCTGCGCCACGCCGACGGGGTTTGTCCGCCTGGACTTTGCAAGTTTCATGCACCGCGCAGGCTCGCGCAGGCTCGCGCAGGCACACCTCCCGTCACTCCCACCCGCGCAAGTGGGAAAGAGGGAGAAGAAGAAGGCGTTGACTGGGATTAATACAGCCGATTCAAATCTTCACCAATCAAATGAGCTCATCTCCTCTCCTTTAATGCGTTAGGGGAGGTTCAGTGCAAGATCCGTCACTTGACAACCCGATGACAGAAGCAGCGCCGCATCTCCCACCACGCGCATCACGTGCTGGGCATGCGTATCATAATAATAACAATGCCGATATTATAAAAAACAGGAGAGAGAGAGGGAGGGGAACGGCTGAATGGGAGCGACGCACGCCAGCTTGCTCCTCGTTCCAAACCTTTGCCGCTGAGCTTCGCAAGGTGTTTGGCGAGGTTTCGATGAGTCCAGATGCTGCGGGAGGTCTGCTGGGCTTGAGCCAGGGGAACCAGAGCGTCACAGACTTCGCCATTGATTTTTGCACCAGGGCCCGTCAGAGTGATTGGAACGCCCCGGCCCAGTGTGACGCCTTCTTGCTGGGCTTGGGTGACTATATCAAGGATGAGTTGGTGTCCCACAACCTTCCATCTTCTCTGGATGAGCTTATCGAGCTAACAACCCGTCTGGACAGACGCATCCAGGCGAGACGTCAGGAGAGGCGACAGGGACAGGCAGACCGCCAGCTATCCACTCAGGCTTATCTTCCTCCGGAGACTGGTCTACCTCTGTCAAGGCAACCCGAACCCATGCAGGTGGGTCGCACCAGTTTCACCCCCGAGGAACGGGAACGTCGGCATCCCCTGCCTCTACCTATTCCTGCCAATGCCATTGACAGCCATCTTCTGGGGACTGTTACTCACCAGACGGTCCCAGTGCGCATGCTCCTGTCTGGCAATCACCATCAGACTATCCAATTCCACATCCTGTGGTCTCCCCGTCTTCCTGTCATCGTGGGTTACCCCTGGCTTCAGCAACACAACCCCAACATCGACTGGGAAACGGGGGTCATCATGGGTTGGAGCCCTTCCTGCCACCAGGTGTGCCTGAAACAAGCCTCAGTTCCTCAATCTCTCACCTGCTCCAGTTCGGCTCCAGATCTGACGGGGGTCCCGGCCGAGTACCATGACTTTGGGGAGGTTTTCAGCAAGTCTAAGGCAACCTCCCTGCCTCCTCATCAGCCCTATGACTGTGCCATAGACCTCCTGCCTGGTTCCACTCCTCCTAGGGGTCGTCTTTACTCCCTGTGCGCCCCTGAGAGAGGCGCCATGGAACATTACATAAACGATTCCTTGGCTGCTGGTCTCATCCTTCCCTCCTCATCTCCTGCTGGGGCAGGGTTCTTCTTCCTGGAGAAGAAGGACAAATCTCTGCATCCCTGCATAGATTACAAGGGGCTCAACGACATCACGGTAAAGAATCGCTACCCCCTCCCACTCATATCCTCTGCGTTCGAGCTCCTGGAGGGGGCCACCATCTTTTCGAAGTTGGATCTACGCAACGCCTACCACTTGGTCCGCATCAGAGAGGGACATGAGTGGAAGACCACCATCAACTCCCCCACAGAACACTATGAATACCTGGTGATGCCCTTCGGCCTCACCAATGCTCCGGCCGTCTTCCAGGCTCTGGTCAATGACGTGCTAAGAGACATGTTGAACAAGCACGTGTTCATCTACCTAGATGACATCCTCATCTTTTCACGGAACAAGGAGGAACACGTACACCACGTCCAGGCAGTTCTGCATCGGCTCCTGGAGAACTCGCTCTTCGTCAAAGCTGAGAAGTGCGAGTTTCACTCCCCGTCAGTCTCCTTCCTAGGATACATCATTGGCCAAGGGAACATCAAGATGGACCCCTCCAAGGTGTCTGCTGTCACCACCTGGCCTGTCCCTGACTCCCGCAACCAGCTCCAAAGGGAAGTAGAGGAGAAGGTCAAGGCGGCCTTGGAGAACCAGCGGGGACCCAGCGCATGTCCACCTGATCGCCTGTTTGTTTTTTCTGCCCTGCGGTCTGACGTCCTTCAGTGGGCCCACAGCTCTCAACTCACCTGTCATCCTGGCATCCAGCGGACCAAGGAGATGGTGCTACGGAGGTTCTGGTGGGCATCGCTGGAGGAAGACACTCAGGACTTTGTCAACACCTGTCCCGTTTGCAACCAGCACAAGGTCTCACACCAAGCTCCTGTGGGTTATCTGCTTCCTCTGCCTGTGCCCCATCGACCATGGTCCCACATCTCCCTGGATTTCGTTACGGTCCTGCCCCCATCCAGTGGTCACACCGCCATCCTGACAGTGGTGGATAGATTCAGCAAGATGGCCCACTTCGTGCCCCTGCCCAAGCTTCTGTCAGCCAAGGAAACGGCTGAGCTTGTGCTTCTCCACGTCTTCAGACTCCATGGGCTCCCCGCCGATGTGGTCTCTGACAGGGGACCCCAGTTTGCCTCTGTGTTCTGGAGGGAGTTCTGTATGCTTGTGGGGGCCTCCGCGAGTCTGTCGCCCGGATTCCATCCCCAGTCCAATGGCCAAACAGAAAGGAAGAATCAGGAGATGGAGACAGCGTTGCGGTGTATGGTGTCCAAACACCACTCCTCCTGGTCCCAGCAGCTGTTGTGGGTGGAGTATGGCCACAACACCCTGACAAGCTCGGCCACGGGGCTCTCCCCTTTCCAGTGTGCCTACGGATTCTAGCCTCCTCTGTTTCCGGCGCTGAAGAAAGAGGTTTCCTGCCCATCTGTCCAGGCCTTCAGTCGTCGCTGTCGCAGGACGTGGACTGAAGCCAGGGCGACTCTTCTACACTCGGTGGACCGCTACGCCACGACTGCCAACCGTCACCGCACCCAGGCCCCTACCTACCTCGTGGGCCAGAAGGTGTGGCTCTCGACCCGGGACCTCCCCTTGAGGCAGGAGTCGAAGAAGTTGGCAACTAAGTTCATTGGTCCCTTTGAAATCCAGAAGGTCATCAACCCAGCAGCTGTAAGGCTCAAGTTGCCTCGTTCCATGCGGGTCCATCCTACATTCCACGTGTACAAGATCAAGCCGTTCCGGGAAAGTTCCCTGGTCCCCGCAGTCCCCCCTCCTCCACCTCCTCGTCTCATTGACGGAGGCCCTGCCTTTACGGTGCACCGCCTCCTGCGCTCCCGCCGTCGTGGGAGGGATCTTCAATACCTGGTCGATTGAGAGGGTTATGGTCCGGAGTATAGGTCCTGGGTCCCTGCTCGACACGTCCTGGACGCCCCCCTCATCAGGGTGTTTGACTGGCGTCATCCCGACCAGCCGTCCAAGTCCGCCACTCCCGGAGGGGTCGCCGCCCCTGAGACTCTGTCCCCTCTTCCGTCTGAGGCGCCCAGCGAAATGAGATGGAGGGGGAACCCTCGTTAGATGAAGAGGCTAAACTTCCTTCTGAGGCTAGGGAGTTGGATTCGGACATGGATGCCTCGGACGAATATTAGGGCCCTGTGTGTTCCACTAGCTTTACTTCCCCTATCCAAAAAAAAGTCGTTGTGAATGCAGGAAATTCATCACGATGCCAGCTGTGGCAATAAATTGCTGAAAGATCATCACTGTGGTCCTTGTCCACTAACAAACACAGCGGTGCAGAGTTACCGGCTGTCCGTCCAAGATTCAAGTCACAATGTGTTGATTTCTTCTTTTCTTTTCTTTTTTTGAGATAGATGTGCAGCACACCAAAAGTATAGTTTGTGCAAAGCAATCATTCAAGTCGGGCTGTGCGGTGGAACAGACAGCAAATTGCACAGAACCCTGAAACCAAATTATAATACAAATGATCTCCCTGAACACCTGTGAATACTGGGTGCTGTGCCAATGAAGCACAGCATGGAACAATGCATCACACACACACACACACACACACACATACACCAAAGCAGATATCATCACTCTCAACCAATGCCAGGAAGGTTGTGTTGAGAAATGAGGACCATTGAGAGCGATGAAAAACAATTATGAGATGGGCTTTGTGCACAGTATTTATGGAATGGCAATAAAACATCATTGCTGTCATAATAATGATTCAACATTTCAGCCATTATCCAGCATGCAGTTTGTATTCAATATAAACATGGATTATTATCAGTATGAGAAATTCAAATGGTTAACATGAAAAGTACAGACAGCTACATAAAATGTCCTCATAGTGACACATTATTGCGATATAATATCTTAAATAATATAGTATTGCCATTAATCAGACTTTGGCAGCTTGCACAATGAGATTCACAACCAATTAAAAAACAATTAAAAGTTTATTTATATGAACAAATCAATGTAATCCACTAGACTTCATAGAAATTTGATAGAAAGTGTTATGTATGTGTATGAATTGTGATAGTGGGATTGAGAGCATGAATATGAAATGTACATATTTATTAGCTCAGATTCAACATATGCAGTATTTCACAGCAGTGGTACCACATGATGTTGAAATCTAAATATGGTAAATCTATCCCTGTTAGCTTTTTAAATCTGACTTAACTTTAGTCTCTGACATGTTTGTGGAATATTGTTAATAATAAGCTTATTTATAAAGCACATTTAAAGACCATGTTCACTCAGCATTAACAGTTACCATGAATTAATGACTAATGTGGTTGCGTCTCGATGTACATGAACACTTAAAGAAAAAAAATGTTTTCCATCGTTTAAAAGAAACAAAAGCGACAGTGTTCAGTGTAATCATACAGGACAAGCAACAAAGGTTGCTCTATAGTGAATGTGAGTCTGTAATTGTAGAAGAGTTTAATGACCAGTTGCTGCTGAAAATCTATCGAACACTGCTGTGTAATTTCACAGCAGAAGGACGATCAATGAGAAAGTCTTTGGAGCAACAGAGGTAATGTGAATGGTGATGTAGATCTCCAGTCCAAACAGAAGAAATATCACAGTGCCATGCAATATGACATCAGCATGGTGTAAACATAGTAACACTATTTAAATCATAAGTAATTCCTTTAAAATTACAAGGGTTGGCAGTAACCAGGAAGTAGTAACATAATATTACGTAATATTACAATATTTACTATGATGTAGTGAAAAGAAACCTAATATAAGTAAGAGTCATCTTAACGGTAAACAGTCACTTAACTATTGTGAGATTCATATAGACTCATTTGTTTAGAATTTCTATTAAAATGATCTCATTTTATTTATTCTACAAGGATTTATCCCAGATCTCTGAACTTATAATCAAACTTTTTAAATCATACTACCCTTCATTATACTAAAATTATGTTTATACCTATCATTTCCTTCTTTGTACTGCTTTTAAAGTATAAACCCTCGATTGCTGAGAAGTACGATGAAAGTATGTCAATATAACTTAATTACAGCTACATAATAATCAAAGTGACTACAGTGTCACTATCAGTCCGCCTTACTACAGACAAAATAAATCAAATATCATATAAATGTTATTAACTGAGCTACATCAAATGTTTATCAAAAGTATATTATATTTATTTAGCACTGTATTATATTTCACTTTACCAGCCAATGTCCTTTTGGCTTCTTTAACTAAATTAAAAGCCAAACAAAATTCGGGATTGCGGGTCTTTGCCATGAGCAAGAAGGGAGTGATATCAGAGGAGGATGAACACAACGTTGCTGCAGCAAAGTTTTTCCAGACTCCCCTTCAAGAGCACGGAGTGAATACTGAATCTTGAACATGGATCCCCATGGAGAGGGTGGATGAGATTTGACAGATCTGGTAGATGGCAAACCCGTTGGATCAGGTTCTGGTCGCAGTATGGGCTGTGTGCAATATCGACTCTTTTTTGTTTTTCACACTTCTCTCTGAACTTTTGTTATCTAGTATCTCTGAATCCACATTCAACAGTGGACAGTCTCTCTATCCATAGGCTCATTCTACCTACAGTTATATTTATTGTATCGTGATTTCCATATTTATCACCTCAAATAAACATCTTGCACGATTGCATATGCAAAACTCTCACAGCTCTGAGTAATTAGAAGATTTGAATAGGACAATTTAGCTCCAAATTGGACTCTTTTTATTGTCTATTTCCATTCCTGTTTTGTTTTTTAAATATCTCCTGTTTTTATGTATACAGTAAGTTTCTCATAAACAACGTTGCTTGATGCTTGTGTGAAATGTTTCACCCCAGAAGGTGTTATGATGCGTGCAGGAAGTCTTGCATAATTTTCCAAACCTGTCTGATTGTTTGTCTCACATTGCCATCTGTGCAGATGACAACACTTGCAATGAGAAAGGAAGCTGCTTACATTACAAAATAAATCATGGCCCCAGTCAAATATATCTTATTCCTAGCAGGTTCAGTTTCACGTCAAGACCAGTCAAACTGCTCGTGAGTGTTCAGACTGCAGACCTTTTAATTTTCGGTTAGAGCCATCTTGTGTGGTTGCAACTGGTGGGATTTCTCCAGTACAGACGTGGCAAGATATACTTGTCATTAAGACTGCAGATTTATATTCTTCCTAATGTGGCTTCTGAAGAAAGAAGCAGTCCACTGACTATCTTTCACCTCAGCACCAAAAGTATTTTTCATTAAATTCAACTACTTTTCAGCATAAGAATTGCTGGACGTTTTTTGAAGTGTGGCTCGACAGCTAAAATGAATGATAATGAGATAGAAATAGAAAACTTTAGGAAAGACAGGAACCACAGAGACCTCCTCTGTTCCTGGTGGTTGTGTTTCTAGATGTGTGATTTATTGTCAGACTTGGATCACGTTCATATATTTTAAGTTGACCTGTTTAGCGCAAAGCCATTTTAATTGGAGCCTGTTGTAGACCACCTCATCAAAACAACCTCTATGATCTCTTAGCAGAGAGACGTGTGCAAACTCTCAGCCTTGTTAAATGTGACGTGATGATCATTGGAGATTTTAACGCCAACGTGTTAAAGAAAGAATCTTCTTCATTTGCAGCTCTAAGGATTTCTCTTTTTTTTCCATCAGCAGATTACACAGTTCACACGGGCTTGTGCTTCCACACAAACTATCTTTGATTTAGAACTTGTATCAGACCGATCTAAAATGTAAAAAAAAAAAAAAACTTGGTGATAGACTGTTCTAAATGATCACTATTATTTTCTGCATACAGACATTCAGAAATCTGTATTTAATGGTCATAACTCATCAAAGTCAAATCTCTAAATGGACAAGTGAGTTACTGAAGATCTCCAGTTTTGAAATATGTAGAGGTGCCGATGTTTTAAATCTTTGTTTCTGGCAGCTGCTGATACATTTGTCCCGGTTAAATCAGTCAGAATTAAAATTGAAACACGCGATTACCATTTCACTAAATATGGGGAATTTAGGGAATTTTCAGTGAATCATCGCAGAAATCTAGAATAACCCAACAACTGTAGAGTATTGCCATTTTCAGATGAGGGACAACTTTGACTGCTTTTCTGTGAAAAGTCCAACATTAAATCAGTGGAATTAGCAAACCGCCGAGCTAACTAGCAGATATCCTTCTCCCCGGTGCTTCGTCCGATCTCTTCCCGGTGAGCTGCAACAACACTTCTGGCCCTCAAATGACCATGGAAAGGAAATTACCATGGAGAGGAGGATTTGTTTTTGTTATGTGGAATGAGTTACCTGCGAGCCTTAGTTCCATTAGCTCTATTGGAGAGGGATGCATCAAGGTGCAAAAATAAGAAGAAAGCAACCAGAATTAAGTTAGTTAGACTAAAATAGCAGTCCCTAGATAAACAGATAACACAAACAACCAATCAAAAACTCCTCAGCATCTCTCCCCTTCTAGAAAAGCCATGTTTCTAGTTAGATGGGATGTGATGCTAAGTGGTACATTAATAATTCAAGGCTATGACTCTTCACATGGTTGTCTGCATGGATTACTGCAGCACTGTCTCATACAAATTACATTTATATGCATTTATTCTTCATTAGCGATTTATGTTCAAGGGCAGCGTTCAGAAATCAAAAGGATGGTGGATGGGCATGTAGAACATAACGCCCTCAAAACAGGCTGGCTGACTTCGATTTCCCATGTCAATTTAACAATCTGTGTTGGGACTTTTTTAAGGTTTCAGAGGGTTAGCCAGATTTTAAAAGAAAATTTACTGCTAGAGGTATTAAGCCATGCTAACAGTTTTGGTTTCATTGGTCTTGGTTTTAAGATATGTGTGTCAGACACTGCCTCCACCCAAATACAATATGAAGTCCATTTATTTTAAGTGCTCACAGCATTGGAGCAGTTATTTTAAAGCAACCCTACAGTCAGAAACAATGTTACATGAGGACCAGGATGGCAAAGTGGTGTACTGAAGAATTAAGTAGCATTTTTAAACATGTGTATTGCAGGGCTGCAACAAACGATTCCTTTCATTATCCCTTTAATCAGATCTGTCTTGTTTGAACTCTAAATGAGGTGTTTGGTCTATAAAATACCAAAAAAATGGTGGGGAAAATGCATTTTTAATGCTGCCATAGCCTAAATGCATAATTTATTTATCTTGACATATAATCAGTTTAAGACCAGCAAATCTTCCAATTTGAGCAAAGCAGTGCTTTATTTTCTCTTTTCTTTTTAGCATTTATGATTGACAAATTCCAAAACCGACTATTCATTGTCTGTCATTCAACCAATCATTGAACTGACTCATTATTTTGGCTCTAGTTTAGTTTAGGTGTCCACTCTACAGTTCTGCTGGTCTTATCTACAGGTATAAAGTGATCGCTAACTGTTCCATAAAAATGATTTTAAAATGTCAAGACTTTACTGATGCTCTCGCCATGTTTGGCACCCAGTGTGTAGAATAGAGACTACTCTGGAGAACAACAGTGAGCTGTAAAAAAAAAGGGTTTACTCAGTTAATGCCCATGCTGCATCAGTGATTGAGTTGATTGCAGATTGATGGACTGTTTATGGTTTGATAAATGACCATAGTGAGTCTGAGGGATGTTGGTCCCCTGATTCCAAGAGTCTCATCAAGTTGGTAGAACAATTTTCTCTTCAATGCCACCATGTATTAAGAAGAATATAGAATTCTGATGTTGGTTTTATTGCCTAACAATCCAACAAGATGAGAAATGAGAGGATGTTAGACTAGTATGGACTTAGTAGCTCTTGTGTATGTAAAGCTTTTTCAGCTCTGTTACAAATCTAAAAGGACAGTTATGTAGGAACACAAACACAAATTGCCACAATGTACAAACATGTTGGAGAATAAAAAACAAAAACTTGATGACAAAACATGTCACCAAAATGCTGCTGTAAACTGTTTTATACTGGGGTCTCAAAAAGGGCAAGAGTGTGTGGGAGTGGAAGGAGAATAAATACTTTATGAGTAATGCAAGTATGTGCTTTATGTACTCACAGTAGGTTGTATCAGCATTTTCCATTTTTCAGAATAAGGTGTAATTGGTAAATCTAATGTATAGGCTCGATTAAATACACACAATAATGCTTTTGACATTACAGGAATTGTTTTCACCACATGTAGCTGAGAGTAATGTGGAACAAAACAGTTCATATGTCAGGTTGCCATGCTGGATATTAACACTGCAGGAATTCTAAATTTAGTTGATGATTATTGTGATTTTCTTGCCTTAAAAAATGTATTCAAACATGAGACCAATGTGTAAAATTGGCAGCTTATAATGTGGAATAATACGTTTGTGGACCAAACTTCATGTTCAACCCTGTTGCCTGCTAACTGTGTTACAGTAGAGACCTACTGTGTCTTACTTCCTCTACAAGTTGGTGCAGGATCTGTAAATGGCTCAGTGTTTCTATGGAGAGGATGGGAGATGTACTGCTCCTTTTCAGACAGCAGACAGGCCATGTTGATTCCCATACAGTAGAAACTCTTTGCCAATTGTCTGCAGCCTTTAAACGAGCTCTGGGCAGCAAAAAAAGGAAGCTCAGCTTTACCTTAAAAGTAAGTGTGCTTTGATGTGAAGGGCTTTATCATCATAAACTACTGAGGAAATATGACTTGAATGCAGTGGGAAATATGAGGGTGTTTTTTAAAGCCAGTGAGGGTTTCTTGGCAGACTAAAGCAGCATAAATCACCAGAATATATGGTAGTTCTGTTCATCCTAACAGGAGGCTTCTTTTTTGTTTTGTTTCTTAGCAAGATTGACAATTATTATCATCAACAGAGACGGAGCCACATATCCACATCAGGATGCTTGTAACATAATTGCTATACGTGTTTCATACTTTGTCGGTTTAACTCATGTATGCACATTTAGACTGCAGTTTGGCACCTATATGTTTCTTCTGTTTTTAATATCTATTTTACGTTAGCTGTAGTGACCGAGCAGACTGTTAGGAAAACCGATCCGCCTCTATGTTCTTTTCTTTGTGGCATTCTGCTAAAAATATATATATTCAGAGGACAGGATGCTGTGCTTCTATCATAACCTTACATCTACAGTGATATTCAAATGTCTGTCAGCTTTTATTAAGGGACACAGTGTTGATAATGAAAATGCTCCCTACCTCATCACACCCCCCACCTCCAGCTGGCAGTGATGAGTCATGGCATGACTGATGCATGAATTCATGGTTCTCCAGATCTCAGGCTGCCCAGCTTGATACCTATATCATATCCTCCTTTTTTTTAATCCTCTGGTGTGGAGATTTTTTCACCAGCCTGATTGAGATGTGGCATCCCACAACACTCGCTCAGAGAAGGACTGGAAATTAGTATATAACTAGTATACCTCGATTAACACTTTCTTCATTGTATATAGGGATTGAAAAAACATTTGAGGCATGCGTTTGTGCAAGAAGTACTCAGTAGTAAGAAGTTAATAATGAGATATGTAGTGAGCAGAAATAATTAGATCAAAATGTGCTTCAGAGGGATCACTGCATTTGTATGCGTTTGATAATGTGAGGGTTTCATTTCTGTGATAAGGTAATGATTGTCAAAAATATCCTGAAGCAATAATGGGGTGTCTTAATAATATAGCAATAAGGGGATAGCATTCTGATAAGCGCGACCACACACACACACACACACACACACAACACATTGTTGCTATGCCTGTCAAAGACTTTTGAGCTGAGTTATATAAAAAAAATACCATTTAAAACAACCTTAGAAATATACTTAAACTGCATATCCCAGATAAGAAGTCAGCATCACTCACCAGCTCATGATCCACGTCACAGAAATTATAACAAAGGAGATGCATAGTTGGATGTATGATCCAAAAAACAGCCTAAACTGTAGGGATGGCTCCACATACAGGTGTTGGTCCTGAATACCCATAAACTACAACCTGCAACCCCACAAAAAGTAATTAACTTATGATATGTAGGCAGTAAGATAGTTAGATGCTAACGTGAGCGTCTGTTTTTGACAATAACGGCGCTAACCATGCAGCCCCATGCACACTGCTTCAGCATGTCATGAAATCCAAGGCTTCACAAACTTTATTGTTACAGTTTATAAGCTACAATGTGACAATGGTTTCTCCATAATAATGAAGCATGGTAATAATTGGGTAGCGCATATATGTGTAAAAAAAATGTGCCAATGCACAGCTCTTGTTGGAAATAGCCAGAGACGCTGTTAAGCCAGTGGAAAGACACTGAGGACATGGATGATCCTTTTTTTTTTGGCCAACATTTTAGAATCCATTTCAACTGACACGACTTAAGAAAAAGAGCACAAACATGTTTCGGCCGTCTTTTAACTGTGCAGGGGGCGAGCGTTTGGTCTAAAGATAGATGTCATTTGGACTACTTTAAGGCACTGAACCGTATACAAACGAGGTTGCTAAAAGTTCATAAAATTATTAAGTAGATTGACAATCTAGTAATTAAGCTTGAGACTGTATTTGGTCTAATTTCATTTGATATATGGCTGCACCATAAAACAGCATCATTATCATGCTTTATCATGCTTCATGTCATGAAAGACTTTTGCAGACTCCCATCAAAATCCACTTTAAGCCTCTGGACACTCAGCTTGGTTACTGGCACCACTGTACAGAAAAAAATGAATAAAGCACTTCCCCTTGCATTACTTTTACATTAACAGCATTTAGCTTTGCTCTTATCCAAAGTAAATTATGATGAGTACAGCAGTAAAAAATTAGCTTAGGCTCAGGCTGCTGGTGCCCTGATAAAAGAGCTAAGCAAACACTGTAATGTGAAACCTCTTCTCTGCCAGAAGAAAGTGTACGAAAAGAAATTAGAGGTGGAACAGCTAGATCAGATTTAGACAGAAGCATATTTGCAGGAGGATGTGGCACAAGAAGGGGTGTGATACGAGTGGGAGCGGGGGACGTGAGGCATTTCTTGAGGAGATGAGCTTTTAAGTTTACAAGGGAATGGAGTGGTTGTGCTGTCCTGACAGGGATTGTTCCATCGCTGTGGAGTCAGGGAGACCGGTGGAGTGAGGACCTGACTTTTAATAACACAAAGTAGACCAAAAGCGGTGGAGTGGTGATTGGATTTCTTTTTACCGCAGTGGTTGAAGTATGAAGCTACTCTTAAATGATGTGGTCCCGAGCGTCAGAAGGTTTAAACCTCCTTTGCTATTTTACAACCTTTTGACAGCGTGGAGGTAGAGTCAAGAGCATGCCGCCATCTTGGAGTAAAATGTTGTTTTGGCAAAACATAAGAATCAGATTGTGTGTAAAGCATGCAAATGAGATGGCAGGTTGCAAGGGGGGGGGGGTGCACTATTTGGATTATCCCACAGTATAAAATTGTTGTATTTTGGATGAAATAGCAATGCAGCCCTCTGTAGTAATAAACTGGGCAGCAGACAATTAGTGGTACCTGCAGGAGGCATTTGTTTTAGTGTCAGAAAGGAAAGTTGACACTAAAGATTGGAGGCAGAATGATTTGGGGGGCTGTATTTGATTGTGCCATTTGTTCCAAAGTTTAACTGTGCTGTTTTCCGCTCCAACAAATCTTCAAAGTCGAGCATTGAGTTGAGTTCGGAGGGACGAGACTGCAGCTGATTATTTTCATTGTCAACGCGTTGATTTTTATCCAAGCTGAGTGTGCTGAATGTGGTAAATACATAGCATGTAAAACTGCATTACTTTTTGATGCCCCTATTACCTGGAACACTCAAGTTAGAGGTGCTCCCCTCTGCTCCTGTTTTTAAGCAATTTATGTCAAATCTCTGCTCATCAAATTGTAACTGTTTTTAGTTATTTATTATTTTTTTTATATCTTTTTATCTTTATATCTATTCATTTTTTTTCTTTGTTTCTATACATATTGTTAATACTTATCCTTTGTATTAGGGAAACCTTAATGTCTTACGAGTATAAATAAAGGTTTGATGATGATGTAAATGATATTTAGCTAAATATCAGTGAAATGGTTCATAAAAAGACTGAAAATGCACCTTCCAGTTCAGTGGCCACAGAAAATGTGTCTCGATTCGTTTTATGACACATTTGCCTTAATAATCTGTACCAAACACTGTGTATGTTCTATTGGAAGGGTTTGCTTGATGGAAATGACACATTCTAATTTAACACCAGAAAGATGTCAGCTGCACTATTTGATCCACAGAGAGTAGCTCAGCAGGATGATTTCCACCTTATCTGTGCTGAAACGCCGGGGATCCTGCACTACTGTTTAGCTCAGCACATTTAAGTGGTTTCTCAGGACGCTCCACAGACTCTGCTCGTGACATCACCTCTGATGGCCATTATACATGTGATCATGTAAACAGAAGTCTTCACTGCTTCTCCTGAGCCTTTGAATTACTTTGCGATCCCGTTGAAATTCCTCAGATACAAATTAGCCGCATTGTGCGACTAATTATTTTCCTAATTCATTTTCCTCTAAGCTTTGATTCTTGTATAGTTGTCTTCAAAGTTTTCTTGAACTCAAACATTCACATCTTGTGTTGGTGTATAAATGTATACAAATCTGACAAAATGAAAAGATAATAACTGACAATTAGGACTGCTAAAGAATGCATGAACGAATTGCATAAATAACCATAAACATCACTATTAATGCTTGATTTCACGGTCACTTGAAATGTATGGAGGGAAGTATGGAGAGAGAAAACCAGGAAAAAGGCAGACAAAGGTTTGAGTGATCATATCAACACGAAACTGCAAATCTATTACAGAAAGTGTCACTGCATAATATATTTAACATAATTTCCTTTTATTCTTCATGGAGGAGCCTTTTATTGTATATATAGTAACATCTATTATTTTCTGGATGGAGGAGTTCCCTGCACCAGGGTCTCGAGCCTCCCAGAGGTCTTCATTGGATGAAGTGTTGGTGCCACTTGCTTTTTAGTCATCAAGGACACAGGCTGCTCCTTCTGAGCGCTGGGGCATTAGCATCTCCCACTACACTGATTCTCTCCTCACAGTCAAGTATACAGTAGGCTGCAGAAGTGGTTTGTGCTGTGGTGCCACGACTCCACTGACTGTGTGAAGATCCTCTCGACTGCAGTCCAACAGGGGTCTCTATTTTGGTCAGAAAAGTCAGAATAACAAAAACGTCGACATTGACTGAAACAGAAGTGGGGAAAAGACACAAAAAAATAATTTTTCATCAAGTTAAGTCAGTAATGTAAGTCACTAATGCCCAAGTTAATTTATTTGGCTCCACAGACGACCCACCTTCTAGCTAGCATGAACATCAGTTGAAAAACTACTGAATGACAAGATTGTCTCTGCTTTGTACTTGTAATGTTTGAAAGCAGGTGTGGCAGTGTGGCGGTAGCGTTGAGGTCCTGCCTTGCGCTCGCATCGCCCACATAGAGCGTGCTCATAAACCCTACACTGAGGATCTGACGTCTCACGTGCGGCGAAACGCTCTCAGAGTTGCAGAAGTTTGGATGGACGAGTTTAAAAGCCACGTCTACATGGCCTGGAATATTCCTGTGGAGGTGAGTCAAGCATGTTGTCATTATAAGAAGTCACAGATAATGCGTTGGCATAAATAATAGTAGGAAATGAGTACTACTAATAACAGCAACAGGGAACACATATTAACCATGAACTAGTTTCTTATGAGCATGCATATTACTAGCATATTGGCTGTTTTTAAGCCATTATAAATCACTTACAAATGCCTTATTCTGCATGATCATATGCTGCCACTACTAGGCCATTAACTACTGTGAGAGTTTTCCAATTAATAATTTCCTAATCACTGCTTATTGATAGTGAGTTAGGGAGTTGTTGTAAACCACTTAATAAGAATAAGATAATAAGAAAGTAGTTCATGGTTAAATATGTGTCCCCTAATCTAAAGTGTTACCGAATGATTATAATAATAAAGCAGAAATAATAATAGATAATGATAATACGAGTAATATTAGTAACAGTGGGTGTCGAGCAACTTGTCAACTGGTGAATTTTAAGACTTTCATGGTATTACATAGGTGTCATTCTGCAGATTATCTATATGTAGTCATCTATTATACAGCGGTGTCATTGTTTTAGTTTTTATTCATGATTTATTTGTTTTATTAGAAATATGAGACTGTATTGTACCATTTGCAGCACAACCACTCAGTTCAACTTTTATTGTATCACTTTGAGGGACACTGATGTATAATCAGCAGTTATACATCAGCAGATGTATAATCAGCAGAGGAACTCTTTAGTATTGAGTATTCTGAGCTGTGTCTGCTACTAAAGGCCCTTTTTTACTGCAGTGTCCTCTGAGAGTAGGACATATTTGGGAATGCAGGGACATCAAATCTGGGTAAAAATCAGTTTATCTCATTAAACCAATCTGTTCTGTCAAAAAATAATTGGTCAAAACCAAAAAAAACACAATGTATCCATGTAACCGAGGAGGAAAATAAAACCCCAAAATTGCAAAACAGTTTTTGGTAAAGCCTGTCAACCTGAAGTTCTGTCAGGTGTACTGTGTTATAGAAAGCATCTATCCCGAAGTGAACAACCCTCTCAACACAATCCTCAGTATGTACATGTGTCCCATTTTTCAAATGTCAGATGTCAGCAATAAACTGGCTGCAGGCTTAATTGACTGAAGACGGACTAGTTTTTACGTATACACAGGATTTGCTGTTGCAGCCCTTTGCATCATAATCCAAAGGTAGCATTCATACAAAAGTCAGGTGGGGCAAAAAATGATGCCCAAACCCACAAATATGAATAAATCTATAGCAACAACGGGCAGCTCCATCCTGCACCTAATCTAAATGTCACAGGGTTGAGTCGTCTGATATCTGCGCTCCTCCCATCACTGATGTTGAGTTGAATCAGGTCCCTGAAACCTCCAGAAGGCTCAAATGAAATGATTTATCCTTACTGACAGACTGGCCTGTATTAAATACATGTCACTGAATTAATAAATATGCCATAAATTCAACAAAATAGTCAAGTGTCAGACAAACTACCTCAATTGCAGCTGCAACTTGGTCATACAATAATTAATGATACAAAAAGAAAACATTTTGTTCAAAAAAAAGGAGAACGTACATAATTAATGAATTCCATTTTATCTTGAGCTACATTATATTCTTTATTCTATAGTCTTTGTTTGCAGCTTCATTGTGATATTTTAGACTTGTGAATGAAAACATCTGCAGTGTCAACAACACATCAAGTACAAAAGGTGTCACAGTTCACAGAATCAAATGCGTCTGGCTGATCGTGGAAAAAATTTAGTTTTTAGTTGCGTTATTTCTGTGTTTTCTGATGATGCTGATTTAATTTGATCTTCAGCTGGATGCCGTGAATTAAAGTAAATAACCGCACTTGTCTAATGTTAAATGTAGCATCCCTCAAAGGCTAAGTCAAATGTTTGCTCATTGAAGCTTTTTTTTATTCTCCTGCATAATCTGTTTGAATATGTAAATCCGCGTTATGAATAGATGAACATCTGCAGGCAATTCATTCAGTCAATAATGAGGCGTTTAACAGAGTCAGTACTCACGGAGTATGAAATTTTGCCTCAGATTTAGCCGCAAAGTGAACTGCAACGCTAAAATGTCAGGATTAATTTACCTCAGAGAGCATCAGATTTAACACAGTGTTCACATGAAGTTCACTGTTTCACTCACTTTAGCTTTTGTGTTGTTAAGAAGAGGCATCAGTGATGTTGATGAAGATATAGCAGGCAACATGGGTTACATGCAGTCATGTATGACTGTTTACTTTTTCTTCTTCGTCCCCTCCCTCACCTGCCCTTCCTCTGTCAACAACACCAAACCATGTCCCACCTGATACCACTAGCTCCCCCTTATGGAAAGATCAAAATACAGCTTTCCCTGTTCCTGTCCACATGACTAACAGAGTTAAAGTGAAACACCACCACCACCACTACCACAGTAAACCAACACATGGGGTGAATTTTATAAATCTTACACCATATAAACACACACACAGTTGTCTGCCAATTCACCCCTGGCCTTGAATATGGCACTTTTAAATGTAAGATCTCTTTTAAATAAGAAATTTTTAATTAATGACCTGATTTTAGATAATAATATTGACTGCATGTTTTTAACAGAAACATGGCTGAACACTGATGGACCAATAACACTCATTGAAGCCTCACCACCGAATTACAATTTTTAATTTACAAATAGAATAGAAAGAAATGGTGGCGGCACGGCAGCCATCCATTCAGCATCACTTGGTTTTAAGGACATTACATTTGGACAAAACACATCTTTTGAATATCACTCTTTTGTTTTCAGCAACCCTCCCATACTCTGTGTAACAGTTTACAGACCACCAAAACGTTTCACTTCTTTTATTTCTGATTTTTCAGAACTTCTCACAATCATTCACACAAACTACGAGAGGGTCATTATCTCAGGTGATTTTAATATACACGTGGACAATCAGACACTTTTACTTTGGAATTTTTAAACTTACTCAATTTTACAAATTTTCCTCAACACATTACCCAGCCTACCCATAACAGAGGACACACTTTGGATCTTTTAATTACCCACGGCCTGTCTGTCAACATCTCCTCAGTGATTGATGTAGGTCTGTATGATCATTTCTGTGTCTTTTTTAATGTCTGTGATTTTATACAACCGGATATGCTAGAGCGAACTGTCAGGAAACGCTATTTTACTAATGAAGTGACTGCAAATTTTATTCATCTTTTACATGACGCTCCTGCAGACATTTTACATTTACATTTACATTTAGGTCATTTAGCAGACGCTTTTTCCAAAGCGACTTACAATAAGTACATTTGTCAAAAGAAGGAAACAAAGAAACCACGACGTATCATTGCCGATAAAGTAAGAGCTAAAAATAGAACAAGTGTTAGGTCCTCATCTGAGTAAAGTAGTACTTCAAGAGCAACAGTGCTAAGATCAGAGTGCTATAGGTAAGGTTTTTTTTTTTTTTTTTTGGGGGGGGGGGTTGTCGAGGGAGGGTGCTAGTGGGTCATGCTATGTAGAGTCAAGGTGAAGTCTGAACAGGTGAGTCTTGAGCCTTTTTCGGAAGATGGCAAATGACTCTGCTGTCCTGACATTGGTCGGGAGTTCGTTCCACCACTGAGGCACCAGAACAGAGAAGAGTCTGGACTTTGCTGAGCGACATTTGCTTGATTTCAGCGATGGTGGTACCAGCCGGCCAGCTGAAGTAGAAGAGCGAAGTGCTCGCTTCGGGGCATGAGGTTTGACCAGTGTTTGAAGGTAGAAGGGTGCCGTTCCATTGATGGCCCTGAAGGCCAGTGTCATCGTCAAAAATTGGATGCGTGCTGCAACAGGGAGCCAGTGGAGGTCACGGAGGAGGGGGGTCACGTGGGAGAATTTGGGTAGATTGAAGATAAGGCGTGCTGCGGCATTCTGGATACGCTGTAATGGTTTAATCGCAGAGGCCGGGAGTCCGGCCAGGAGAGAGTTGCAGTAGTCAAGGCGGGAGATGACCAGTGCTTGGACCAAGAGCTGCGTTGCATCCTTTGTGAGAAGGGTCCGAATCCTGCGGATATTGTATATTTTACCCGCCTCATGTGATTTTATAGTAGATCGTTTTAACAGTAAAATGAGATCAATCCTTGACACAGTTGCTCCACTCACTTTGAAAAAGATCACTACCAAACCAACTCCTCCCTGGCATAATGAAAAAACTAGACAGCTAAAAAGAAACTGTAGAAGAGCAGAAAGAAGGTGGAGAAAAGACAAATTAACTGTGCACTACCACATTTTCCGTGAGCATTTGAACATTTATAATAAAGCAATTAAAGATGCAAGACAATCATATTTTTCAAAACTGATAACTGACAACCGGAACAACCTCAAAATCCTATTCAAAACAATTGACCAGCTTATTAACCCTGTTTTTTATGAAGTCTAGCAGTGAGTCATCCATTTCTAAATGTGAAGATTTTGCAGATCACTTTAGAAGTAAAATAGATGACATTAGATCACTTTTATCCAAAGACCAGAATCTCAATTTTATCACTACAGAACCTTTGTTTTTACATGAGGAAACACTAGAGAAATGTGTCCTGGTTGATGCTGAGATGCTTGGCAAAGTGTCTTCCTAACTAAAACCAGCAAACTGCATTTTAGATCCCATTCCCACTTCCTTTATTAAAACATTTTATAGCTCTTTTAAGGATGAGTTACTTAACATTGTATATTACTCTCTTCAGGTGGGTGTTTTTCCTACAGCACTAATAATAATAATAATAATAATACATTTTATTTATAAGCGCTTTTCCAAAAGCTCAAAGACACTTTACATACAATAAATGCAGTGAAAAACACAAGACATTCAATTAAAAGCAGCAAAGACAGTATAAAACATAGAAAACAATATAGAACACACACAGAAATTATGTATTAAAAGCTGATTTAAAAAGGTGTGTTTTTAGCATGGTCTTGAATGTTCGGAGGTGAGTGCAGGTGCGGATGGGTTTGGGGAGTGAGTTCCAGAGGGAGGGGGCAGAGATGGAGAAGGCTCTGTCCCCCCAGGTTCGGTGCTTGGTCCGTGTGGGTGGTGACAGGATGTTTCCTTCGGATGAGCGGAGGTCGCGGGAGGGGGTGTGGTGATGGAGCAGGTCTGTGAGGTAGGGGGGGGGCCAGGTTATTAAGTGCTTTGTGTGTGAGGAGGATGATTTTGAACTGTATGCGGTGAGTGATGGGCAGCCAGTGCAGGTCACGGAGGACGGGGGTGATGTGATCTCTGGAGCGGGTGTGGGTGAGCAGGCGTGCGGCTAAAGACTGCCACAGTCAAACCCCTTCTGAAGAGAAACAATTTAGATCCCTCCATACTAAATAATTACAGACCAGTATACAATCTACCATTTTTAAGCAAAATTTTAGAGAAACTTGTTTTTAATCAGTTAAATGATTTTATGATAACCCATGAAATCTATGAAATGTACCAATCAGGTTTTAGGACAAACCATAGCACTGAGACTGCACTAGTAAAAATTGTTAACGACCTCAGGTTCAATTTGGACGGGACAAAACCATCTATTTTAGTACTTCTTGATTTAAGTGCAGCCTTTGATACAGTGAACCATTTAATTATTTTAGACAGACTTCGCAACCAGGTTGGAATCTCTGGTACTGTTTTTAACTGGTTTAAATTTTATCTCACTGACAGAACATTTTTCGTGAGTATGGAGGGATACTCATCTAAGAGCTACAAAATTACCTGTGGTGTACCGCAAGGCTCAATTTTAGGTCCAACACTTTTTAACCTATACATGCTGCCACTTGGGAACGTCATCAGGAAGCACGGCATTAACTTCCACAGTTATGCTGATGACACACAGCTGTATATCGCCGTGTCTCCTGATGACCCAGGGCCAATCGATGCCCTTTTTAACTGTATTTTAGATATCAAGTCCTGGATGGCAAAACATTTTCTTCAGCTCAACCAGGACAAAACCAAGGTCTTATTTATTGGTTCTGAAGCTCAAAGACAGATGATTAATACAAAATTGAAAGCCCTGGCATTAAAACCGGCTAACCAAGTAAAAAACCTCGGTGTCATTTTCGATTCAGACCTCAGTTTTAACCCACACATCAGAAACATAACTAAGACATCTTTTGGTCATCTAAAAAACATTGCCAGAGTGAGACCGTTCCTCTCCCAAGCCAGTACAGAGACACTAATGCATGCTTTTATCACCTGCCACATTGATTATTGCAACGCTCTACTTTCTGGTCTCCCAAAAAAGAACTTAGCTCAGTTACAACTTCTGCAAAACTCTGCAGCACGAGTGTTAACTAAGTCCAGAAAGAGAGCACACATCACACCGATTTTAAAGTCTCCACACTGGCTACCTGTCTGCTTCAGGATTGATTTTAAGATCCTTTTATTAGTTTTTAAAGCTCTTAATGGCCTTGGCCCAACTTATTTATCAGATATGCTTTTATCGTATGAACCCTCCAGGGCCCTCCGGTCCTCTGGTCAGGCCTTTTAACCATCCCAAAAGTGAGAACAAAAACTCACGGCGAGGCCGCCTTTCAATACCGCGGTCCACGTTTGTGGAACAGCCTACCAGAGGACCTGAGGGCACTGGAGAATGTTGATACTTTTAAGAGCAACCTTAAGACCTACCTTTTTAGGCTGGCTTTTAGCTGAATTCTATTTATTTATTGTTTTTACATCGATGATAGCGTTTCCTCAGTTCTGCAATACCTGTTGTTAATGCCCTGTTTCATTTATCACTATTTAGTTATTTATTATTACTCACTTGTTTGTCACATGTGTGTGTGCGTGCGTGCGCATGTGTGTGCGTGGTGGGGTGGGATGGAGGGGGGGCTGTTGTTTTAACTTCTGCTGCTGCTGCTTTTAATTTCTGTAAAGCCCTTTGAGTTACATTAACATGTATGAAAAGCGCTCTACAAATAAAGTTTGATTGATTGATTGATTGATGGAAGAAGCGCTCCGATCCTTAAGATAAAAGTACTAATGACAGTAAAAAAAACTGCATTTCATTTTGTACTTAAGTAAAATTTACTACTCATTCTGCATAAAACATGCCCCTTTACTGATACCGTATATTATTATTTACGATTGTTCTGTTGCATCTATGTGTCTGACGTGGAGCTGGTTATCTACTTTAATTAGTTACAAAAATGTCAGTTGCTATCAGTTGTTATGTTTTTGTCAATCTCCTGTCCTATAATCATGCTACCAAGTCAATTTAAAATCAAGCAAGCTGGTTTGCATGGAAGTTTATATGGGAATTAGCCACAACAGTCACAGTTCAATGCAATGGCAAAGGAGTTTGAATGGAAATGTCCGTTCTACTCAAATTCTATTTCTATGGGTGGTTCAGTCCATTCTTTTCAATGGGTCCCAAGATGAATTTGAGGGGTTGTGAGATGATGACGTGAAGTTCTGATACAGTCAGTAAAATGATTGTATTTTGTTTTTTCTTTGTTTTTTCAAATACTGTATTATTTTATGTCCTTTTGACCTCAAACAGTTTTATTTTAATTAAACCTTGTGAGAGGTTTAGAGGGGGAAACACTACTTGAATGTTATTATGTATTCTCTAGGATTATATGCATGAATTTCTATGTATATTCATCTGAAATAGCTATGCTTCGTCCATCCCCTTTTCAGACCAGGTGTTGTTGTTTTCTAACTGTGCTGTTGCTGTATGGGTATGTTGGTGTCTGTAGTTTGTACTGTCTGGTTGCTGTGGTCTGGTGTGAAATAAACACTACAAAAAATAAATAAATAAATAAATACAAGTAGCCAGTAATTACAGTCAGTGAACATGAATATAGTTGAAGTAGAAGTCTGAAGTGGAAGATTATGGAAATACTCAAGTACCTCAAAATACCTCACAATTTCCTGCAGTACTTGAGTAAATGTACTATTTTACTGCCCTCAGTGAGTGTGACTGTGAGATGCGGCAGCTGGAGTAGTTCAGTAGTCGTTTTTTAGGTCAGAACAGGGGGAAAAAATCAAAACCCTACAGAAGCTATTGAAATACACGACAAATGGCTGCACAATGCTCCTCAATGGCCCATTAAGAGCTTTCTTCTCCACCAGCTACAGTTAATCAATACTGTGCTTTTTGTGTGTGTGAATCTGTGTGTTCTCTCTGTGTTTGTGTCTATCTATAACCCAGGACCCGGGGATAGATATTGGCGATATCGCCGAGAGGAAGGCTCTGAGGAAGAGGCTGCAATGTAAAACCTTCCGTTGGTACCTGGTCAACATCTACCCTGAGATGAGGATGTACAGTGACACCATCGCATACGGAGTAGTAAGCAGCCCGCCTCCTCTTCCCGAATGCAATTCAGTGTCTGCAATAGCCACAAAGAAAGGAGTGTAAAGCGCGCCTGAGCAAATCATTTTCCTCCCTTGTGTCGGGATGCGGATGACTGCTGTCAGGAGCACAAACAGTTCAAAAGGGGAGGTTTTACTGCAGCAGCTCTCACGCTTTCATTCTCACTTCAGAAGTTACAGGAAACATCATTTTCTGTTAGATTAATCTGGTGAAACATATAGATTAATTGAAGCTCGGTTAAATATAAATATAGTATTTCCCACTTGAGGGGAGCTTTGCAGCCAGAAAAAAGTGACAGCCAACAGGGTTGGCAGTGTTTCTATTTGCCCATTCCGAGTTGTTCTCAAACAGCTTTATTTCCACGGTCCTCCCACCTCACATCACTGCGGTGCACCGTAATACACAGTGACACAAAGACCGCAGTATTATGGCACCGTATTATGTTGTGTGGATGACTTTTTTTTTTTTTATCGCAAACTGACAAGTGGTGAATGGATATAGCGAGAAAATATATAGGCCAGCCTCATTACATTCACTTCTCAGAGTTAGTTGACCTCATTATTCTATATTTGCAACATGCATTTGATGGGCTAGTCAGCTGTGCTGGGTAGAGCAGTCGTTACGTGGATAAAAAGAAATACATTTTTTTTGTATTTCGGAAGAATGTTTTTGAGGTATTCATTTCTCCCACATCCTCCTCCTGATGTAAAATGTGGGTGAAGGGAGGTGCAGCTGCAGACCAGCATAATCAAATCTGAAGGATATAAAAATACATTATTTTTTATTCAAAATTAGAATCAGTAGTTTAGTTGGTTTGTTTGACTCAAAACTGGGGAGACCCATGATAATCACGGGCACCGTCGCCATCTTTCTTTTTTTCCTTCTTTTCCACCGGTGTTTTCTTCTCATTGGTTGTTTTGGACCTCCTCTTTGGGTTATTAACGAGGAATTGGAAGCTTGTTGCTACTTCCCTGCGCCTCCCCCCTGTGATAGTGGTATGACCCGAGGGGGGAGGGGCTCTGTGTGTGGACAGGATGATCCGGGCTCTGTCGATTTTTTGCAAAACAAACAACAGGCTCTAGTGCACATAAAGGCACGCTTTTTTTTCTAAAACCGGATGATTTATGTTGTTCTATCGGAGCATAGTGTTGGCTTCAGTGAATATGATCAAAAAAATGTTGCCGACTGGGATTTTAAATAAAAAGAAAAGAAGAATATACAAATAGAATATGTCACATTAAAGAAGCTAAAGACGTCTTAAATGCCGTTTCACTTGAAGCTAATGTTGTCCCCACAGGTGTCACTGGCAGACCTGAGCTGCCTGTGACATGTGCTGACTGTGGATTTACAGATTACCAGATAGAAGTAGACAACTCCTGAGCCAGTAGGGAGCTGAATCATCCCTAGCTGTGTTCTCCTGATCTTACCTAATTCATTCCCGCATTCCGCAAACCACAATCCCTGGAGCTCCCCGCTGAGCAGTTTGTATCTCACAATCAGCAGACTTTTTGTCGTGATGCGCATCAATAACCCTCCTCAAAGGCTGAGTAATGTTCGACGTAGTGTAACACTTCTGATTTACATTTTTATAAAGCAAAAATGAATTTTAAGAGGATTCAATGTACGATTCTTGTATTAGATGTTTCACCTTGCTCGGGCTTCTGTTGTATCTTCTGTAAGTATCCTTAAATATTTATAGTCTCTTCATGTGAGCATACCAGGTGAGATTAGATGTCACTGTGGGATACAAAGAACATTGTTCTTTTTTTTTGGTTTATAATACCTGCCCAAACTCACACAACCATGTGGATACATTTTTATATTAACATCGGGAAGCACAGCCGGCACTGCTTAATGTTTAGGTTATAGTTTCTCCTGGAGAGGAAAGAATGCACTGCAGAGTTGAAGAGAGCAGGTGGTAGATGCCGCTTCCTCGCTCTCGTTCTGTGATTTTATCTGTGGACCGGACATGATGCGGGAATTATCTGCTGCCATTATTCACAGTCCAGTGCACATCGTTTAATTCACTTCACCAAACATTTCTAGCTATTTTACCTTCATTAGGATGAGTCTAAGGTTGTTTTGAGTTCCCTTCAAAAATGTACAGTCCGTTAATCATCCACGTGACTCATAGATCACCACATTATCATGCTTTATAATTATAAAATCCTGTATTTACTCATGTGACAAAAGATAACAAGACTAATCTCAATGACTGTAAACGCTAAAATAAAGAAAAATTCTTCATCATTGAATATGAATATTTTCAAGTCAAAGCAACACATTGGGCCCTAGTTTCGTAGACCAGGCGCAGTCAGCTTTCAGCACACCTGCGCCGCACCGACGGGGTGTGTCCGCCTGGACTTTGCAAGTTTCGTGCACCGCGCAGGCTCGCGCAGGCACACCTCCCGTCTCGCCCACCGGCGCAAGTGGGAAAGAGGGAGGAGAAGAAGGCATGAGTGGGAGACGAGGAGGAGATGAGGCGTGGACTGGGATTAATACAGCCGATTCAGATCTTCACCAATCAAATAAGCTCCTCTCCTCTCCTTTAATGCGTTAGGGGAGGTTCAGTGCAAGTTCCGTCACTTGACAACCCGATGACAGAAGCAGCGCCGCCGCTCCCACCCCGCGCATCACGCGCTGTGCGCGCGTATCATAATAATAACAATGCCGATATTATAAAAAACAGGAGAGAGAGAGGGAGACGTTCTGGTCCGAGAGGCTGGGTTTCCGTTACGCGTGCCATCCGCCTTTGATCTGACGTCAGATGTGACGGGACAATCTATATAGATATAAATTCACGTGTTGATTCAATTAGTTGCATTAAATAGTGTTTGTTGTGATTATGTATTGCATTTAAATGTGCCTGGAACTGTGGAAACCTGCCTGTGAGGTCTTGGTGACGTGTGTGCACTGCGCGCCGTCAGCCAAACTTCCACTGCGCCAGCTGTGATTCGCATTGAATGAATGGACTTTATTTACGCCTTGCGCCTTGCGCTGAAAGTAGACCAGGTCGGAGCTGGCGAGCTTTCAGCGCAGTCTCGACGAGGCTTTTTGCCACGAAACTTCCGCTACGCCAAGCTGAATCTGTGACGCCTCCCCCTGCTGCGCCGACACACCCATCTTGGCGCAGGCGATCCACCAAACTGCCAAACTGACCGTGCGCAAGGCTGCGCGGGTCGAAACTTGCATTGCGCCGGCTCCGCCACCCTGCGCTGCGCTGCGCCACAAAACTAGGGCCCATTCTTTTTTCTTTCAAACTCGCTAACTTTTCAAAATCACTTTTATCTCTTAGAATTTATGGATCATAATTTAAAAGTCTTGCCCTTCACATATTTCCTCTTAAACATTATATATTTGTGAATAAATAAGCAGCAAAAGTTGGTAAAACATCTTTAGTTTAGTTTGTGAAATAACCCATAACATATTTGATTACAACTTCAGCAGAAAACAGTGTGTTCATGGAGAACATAATCATTCATCATCGACTCACCATCGATAGTAAGAAGCTGATTAAGAAAATAGGTTCTCAGGGTCTTAAATGATATATAATCCAGCAGAAATAGTTCAATAAAGTGTGCAGAAGAGTTTTGATGAACTGGAGAACTCAAAGTTGAAAACCATTATTCATAGAAGCATAAATACTAACAAGGTATCACAACACACCTGATTATGACTACTATCTGGGTTAGTTTGTGTGTGTCATATTTAGCCTAATACACTTATATATGCTATATATTGTTTATTTGCGTGTTTGTGACTGTGAGTTTTTTTTTCTTTATCTGCCAGCTGAAAAACTCTCTGAAGAATGATCTGTGTCTTGACCAGGGGCCCGACAATGACAATGTCCCCATCCTGTATCTCTGTCATGGGATGACACCTCAGGTTAGAGCCCTCTATCTCCGCATCACGGTTTCATGCAGCATGCAGCATAAAGATAGATTTAATATATCACCTCTATATTCCATCTTGGGATTTTCTTACTCAATAAAACCTGTTCCATCTTGAAGTAAAATAACTTTCCTCTGCTTTCAGATTGGATCAAAGTAGTAGTAGTGTTACCTCATAAAAAAGGATCAGGGTTTCTATTTTGCCCTTTACAGAAACAATGTTTTTAAAAACATATTAAACTCTATTTTTCATACTTGTCCATTTGGGGCCAGTGCAGGAGAAAATTTCACGTTATTGAGGAAATACAATGTAAAGTCCTGTTTCGTTGGTTAGTTATATTGGACCTGAACATGTGTCTCTGTCTCCAGCTTTCTCACACTCAGACACATTTACATTTAAGGATTCATTTCTCCACTTGCTTCTGTTTTTCATCAGTCGATGTCTTTCCTACCGTATCTCTGAACTACTTGCTCAGGATCTATCCATGCCTTAATAATAGGGAGAAAGTGTCTGCAAATATTAGCACAGCTTGATTATCACTTAGGTTCTCCAGTGTCTTCCAGCTGCGATCGATTCCTCCATCCCATTATGTCTGAGAAGATTGTTTCCAGAGATTGTTTAACCTTGCAGTTGCAAATTTGTCTTACACAGTGAGGCTAGAACTCACATCATCGCTCTCGATTCAGATGAATCTATCAAAAGTTTCACACTCATTATGCCTCGTATTGATATTTGCACCACAGTGCATATTGACTCAGGATAAATCTTTATATTGTTGTGGAATCTTAGTATCACTTTTTCCTTAAAAAAAACCTACAGTTTTTTCTAAGACATAGATCACTTTAAAAGCTGCTAATTATAAATGTGTTACATGCTTTAAATCTCTCATAAATCCAGGCTTTTCAAATAAAGGATTGGCGTAGCACCAGCGTTCCTAATGAGATTTGGGATCTCCTCTGCAAGACAAATCTCGTCTGCTCTATTTTTATGTTTCAGTGTTACATCATCGAGAGGAATTAGACCCCGGATTGCCTCTACAATGACACATATACAGTATGTAGCCAATGTTTGCTGTAGTCGGTCAAAATGTGACTGAGATGCTTCGGTAGAGTTGCATCTCTGTATCGTAAATGCAGGACGTCGACGTGCTGAAAGGAAATTGCACAACCACACAGGAAAGTAAAGCGTATTCTAAAGCTTACAAGCCAACACATGACCGACTTTACAAGGGCGTGTTGTCAGCAAACGTACAATACGGCTCTTCAGCCGTAGCAGTCATAAAATATACCCACTTGAGCACAGCAACAACAAACGCCACACACGGCCTGGCAGTCGGAGCTGCACCAAAAATGAGCAGCACCAATAAAAAAATGCACACTTGTCAGACTGTTTAACGTCTGGGTGGGAGAGGAAGGAGGCCGTTTGGGCACGATGAAACAAGTCTAAGAGAAGGATGAGAGTAAAAGCAATGGAATAAGCAAACATATCCCTGATTTTCTTCTTTTTTTTAATAAAACAGTATATCTTGGGATGCTTTGACAGCTTATGAAGGTGCTGAGTCAGAGACAAGCTTTACCCTGGTCCCACTTGTGAAATTACAGAAAGAGTCCCTGTTTAATTGCCTGCTCCAATATGAATCCAAGTCCTGCTCTTGTTATGCCTCTTTATCATTTAGATTCTGGATACCAATTGTCATGGCATTTGTTTCTTTTAAGATGCTAGCAGCAGAAAAACCACTGATATCCTTTACCAAAGTAAAAGTCAATACAACGATGTAAAAAATAGAAGTCCTTCATTCAGAATTCTTCTCAAGTAAAAGCATATTATCTGCCAAAGTACAAGCAGTGTTAATACTGATGTATTGATGCAACGTTGTCCTGTTATAGCAGGTTGAGGTGGCACTAATTTTGAATATTTCATACAATATGAAATACGTTTGAGGTGTTGTGAGCTGATTTATGGGAAAAACAATGTTCTGCTCCTCAAATTTGTATTCATTTTTGTGGATGTTTCTCTTATTATGTCATTTAAATTAAAATCATGGGAGAAGTTTGAAGGGGAAATGCCTCTTGCTGCTCACAAATAATAATCTGAAGGGTCCCAACTGGACGAAGCTGGAGCAGAAGTTTAGGATTACTACAATTTTACAAGTGCCTCAAACTTAAGTACAGCACTGGAGAAATGACAGTTTACTTTGCACCTGTAAGATGACAATGCAGACGTGCAAATAAGCAATTTCATATAATCACAGTCCATCCTTTTTTTTTCACCTCCTCCTGTTTGCCGTGCGACTCTGTGTGCACTTCACTAAACTAAAGCCAGTGTTACGCCAACAAACTCTGTCTGTAAATACATTCCGCAAATTCCCCTTCTCCTGCTTTGACCACTAAGCCTTTTCTTCTCCTTTTTTGAATACAGAACATTATTCTCTTGCCTTATTCCTGCAAATGATTTTCAGTTTTTGTCGCAATATGAACAAAAAAAAAAGCAGTTGGGAAGGAGACCATCATAGAGGGCACAATTAATTGGGTTTTCTCCCCATTCCTGAATTAATGATGAGCTTCTTTTGTGTGCCTTGCCTCATCTTTCCTTGTCCTCCATTCAGTCAAGAAAGTCGTATAAATATGCATATTTAGTGTATGGAAATGTCTCCCCTGTACACAAAAGACAACCCAAGAGCTGCATAGTTTATTACCTGTATGGTGATGAACATGACTGTTAAAAGGTGGTGTGTCGATGGTCTTAAGGGTTGGCACAAAAATCAGCAGTGAGGCAAAAGTTATGTTTATTCTGCGATGTATTTTTCACTACCAGGTGTATTAGGACATCCATACAAAATAATTATGCAAAAGTGGGAAAAAAGGAAAAAAGAAAATACTTTTTATGCAAAGACTAGGGCTATGATAAGCCAAACAAAAGCACTTCTCCATTCGTGAACGCGCCCGAACCATAAAGCCGTCCCAGCACCGGCGCCCGCTTCCTAAACGCAGCAGCAAGAGAACGGCTCATACAGCGGTAATTACGACGCAGTTGTACTTTTAACACAATGAATAAGCAAAAGTAGTACAACAATCACATATTTTCTTACACCCCATTATGTACAAACCTAAACTTCCAGGTGTGATCAATATTTTATGGTAACAAAACAGAAAAATATTGCGAGTGACTGATTGAAAGAATTAATGAAATGCTAGGGAAAAGTTTGGTGTGGTTTAACAAAATGTGTGCACCCATCTGTTTAAACACATGCAAACTACACACTTAACACATCCATGGAAGTGTATATTGATGAGGGGAAACATGCAAATAATGAACACACGTCCATTAATTACTAAACCTGCATATATAGGTTCGGTGCGGCCAAGGACACGTGCCGACGCGAGCCGCGGCATCACAATGACCATCTAAATGTCAACCTTCAGTGCAGCACAGATCGTCTCTAGCATAATGTGGTGTGTTTCTTGCAGAATGTGTACTACACCAGTGCTCAGCAGCTCCACATCGGGCTCCTCAGTCCGACCATCGATGATGACGACAACAAGTGCCTGGTGGATGTCAACAGCAGGCCGCGCCTCATCGAGTGCAGCTACGCTGCAGCCAAACGCATGAAGCTCCACTGGCTCTTCACTCAGGTGACGACCCCCGAACACAGCGCCCGACACATGGTGGGAAAACACATTTGTGGCTTTTGTCTGCTCATATTCAGCCTCAGGTACGGTAATCAGTCAAACGTGACGGGGAAAAAACATCGACGGAGGTAGCTTTTAATCATGCAAATGGTTTAAATTTACTGTCTGACTGATGTTCCCCCTCAGTTCTGTAACTCATTTAGACGTTAAGAGTCATTGAAACTGGCTGATTGTCTTTCTTCATTAACTGTGCTTGCAAACTGTGCTTCAACAGAATAAGCGGCCTGCTCACACCCATGACAGCGGACGAATTAGATTTACTGCATGCTTTGATTTGAGCTCAAAAGACCTCATAGTGTCATCTGTCATGCTGTCAGTACAGTGTTAATTATAGAATGCATTTCTTTTTCATTCAAATGTCCATATAATCCTAAATGTGCTTGAATGAGAACAATATTTGTTTAACTGTGTCACCGCTTGGACTGCCGGTTTACAGGTACGTTTATTTGGTTTAACAGGATGACGGTGCAAAAAAAGGTTTATATGTACTCATACATCCCATATCCTCACACGAACTTTAAGTGGGTGGTTATTTCAGTTAACTCTGTATAATTTAGTATGCAGGATGGGGACATACAGTATCAAGTAGAGTATCAAGTCTCTGAAATATTACATCAATTATTGACAGTTTTGACTGTGCAAAGTGTCGAGCTCAAACAGAAATAGATTGCCTTGATGTAGCCACAGGAACTTTGGGGAACGGGGCTCTGTGCAAATTAGAGAGAAGGTTTTTTTTATGTATATCTTTTTATCTTAAATTAAATGTTGCACAAAACCATATTAATTGAATATATGCTTAATCTCTTCCCAGTGACATTACTTAACTTCATCCACTGTAAAAACCTCTCATTATCCACAAAGAAGTTATCTTGATGAGCGTTGCTTCCATGCAAAGATTTTTCATGTTAGTAGGTGCTGATTAGAAAAGCAGGCACATGTTCAGTGGGTGGGACTGTATTTGTGCTGCTTGTGTGGGTGATCCATTTTATATTTTGTAACAACTACCAATTGTTCTGCATAAAGGAGAATATAACTTAAAACCTAGCAAACCATAGCAACCTAAATCGAATAACAACCATCCCACATTCCATATGATTACATTCATTAGCCTGTTCACTTGGCTGAAAACAGCTTCTTTTATCAGTTCCTGCTCCAGATTTGCAAGGATTCTGGGTTCAGTTTGTCCTCGTTCCAGGCCCCTGAATCACCACCCACATATTTGATTTGTTCAGTCATTCAAATAAGTCTGGTGTTGTGATAATGGTTTGCTGTTTCCCCTGGTTTAAGAAACAATCGGCCAGTCAGCGCTTTGTAGGCAAGATTAAGAATACGGACGTGTCTGTGCAAGAGCCAGAAAACGATACATGAACTTCCCTCTTACTGCTACCAAATCTTCTGTCAACAGGATCGATATGTCACTGGCCGACACAGAAATCACTTATTATTGGGCTATTTACTCAGCCGAGTTACAGATTACTCAATAGATCACATTGTTGGGAAAAAAATTAAACTGAGCCCGAAATGCACCATTTGGCACAGCCTTTGCAGCATAATGTTACCTGGTATAGCAAATTTTATACATGCTTGGCTACTTTTCGTATGTATTTGAAACAAATATTTTACAAAGAACAGTAATTCAATCTGCAAGCAGGTACTCTCCTGCATGCACTACCAGGATCTGATCCAGCCTTGGGAAACTCGGCTGTTGAGCTTGTGTCAAAATATGTTTTTTTTAAGTATCTCTCTACAACCTGACACATAAAACCTTAAAGGTAGAAAGGATTTTTCATGTTGCCTTACATGATGATTGATGGTTCATCATTGACCCTGCAAACGGCAGCTCAACAAAATAAGGTTAATGTTGTTTTCAAAAGCTTTCGAGCAACGTGTGACATTCCTCAGCAGGTGAAGTTCAGCTCAGCTCAGTTGTCATGGTGATGGTTAAAATGGCATTTAATCAAATTTATTTATTAACAAAATCATTTTATATCAAATAATCCAGCAGGTGTGGCCTAAAGTCGGGTTCTGAAGCAAATCTGGCTTCATGTAGCTGATACCATTAAATAAAAAAAAATGCCCTTATTGCCCCATTCACTGCTTTTATGGGCTGGCTCAGGACACCACTGCATATTGGTCCGTAAATGCCCACTTTCAGCTGTTATTACCATCTGTTATCTATAAAATAAAATGTCTTTCGGACCTCTCAGACAAGACCAAACCAAAGAGTAATTTAGTTCAGTCTGTACAACCTGCCCAATCTTAAGGTCCTTTTCCCCTACACCACTCTGCATTGCTCTCATAGTATTGGAAAGAGCTGTATTGACTGTTGAAGGTCTCCTCTTCAGTCACTTGCCCTTGGTCTGCACTGTAATGAGAAAATCCTGCCTCATTTTATCAGCACATGCTGTAATATTTCTGCAGAGCTAATGTGCTCACTCCGTTCAGACTCAACAGCTGTCATATTAATGTTTCTAAATTGTTGGACCATGCTTTCTTTTTACACTAAAGGTCTTCCTCGTCTTCCAGGCAGATTTCTTATTTCCAATAATATATAAAATGGCTCTAAATTGGCTCTGAAACTATATAAGGTTCTCGTGACCCAGATTTTTTTGTTGTTTCTTCACTGTATTCTCTCAAAGTCTTGGCCCTTGCTTAGGAAGAACACTAATGACTACCCTGGCAATTGCATTTTTTTTTTTGCCTTGAAACCATGCTGATGCTATCTGGTGGGCCCAATGATGAAGGTAGTGTGATTCAGCCAAAAGACTCAGGGCGATGCAGCAACACACATCCATTCACAGCCGTGTGGGTTTAAAGGAGGCAACTTATACTTGTGCACACAAATGTTTCTTCTGGAACCCAAGCACAATCTGCTTTTATCTTTTCAGGGAGGATCCATTCAGAACAGGAAATCAAAGAGATGCGTCGAGCTCGTAGCAAGCAGCGACAATGAGTTTGGCTACCAGCTGGCTCTGCAGAAATGCAGCGGACAGAAATGGTTCATCACAAACGTGTTGTTTAGCAGCTCCTCGTGATCGACTGCTGAAGGGAACACTGGAGTGGTTAGATGGAGTTGTCTCTTTTGTGTGTGTAAAAGGGGGAAAAAAACAGGAGTCCGGCAGAAGAGCGGTACATTATCGAACACAATCATTTGGAGCACCATGATGTCCTCTGATGAGTCGGGACGACATTGCATCGTAAATGTTAAACATTTTATTTTGCCGGCAGGATCAGCCATAGTTGGCGGACACTTTTCAAATTTGACAAGGTAGTGTATTTAGTATATTTTGTGGTAAATACAGTACAGTCAGGATTTCGTTGACTTAAAAGATGTAATGGGTCCAATATGTTTTTGTACTTTGTTTGTAATTGCTACTGTGTAGCAAGCTTTCTGAACCTGTCCCTGCTGTAATTATTTTTATTTTAGTGTCTCAGTTTTGTAGGTTTGTTAATGCGAATCAGCTGTACAGTTGTCGGAAAATGTTGGAATAAATCTGAATATTTTATTTTCTACATGTAAATATTTTGGATTATTTGTCATATATAACAGTAAAATAACAGATGTAAACTACTGAGTACAAGTGATTTTTTTATTTTGCTGTGGCTCAATCTGTCATTCAACTCATAACAAAAAAGGGTTGCCCAACCATTGAAATGAAAAGGGCTGCAATATGTTTTCAATTCCAAATCGATTTTTGATGGGCGGTGTCTGGTTGATGTAGTTAATTACCTCTTATCCGAGGGGGGAGGGGCTCTGTGTGTGCACAAACACAGCCCTACAGGCTCTACGTGCACATAGAGGCACTTTTTTTTTCTACTAAAACCGGATGATTTATGTTAGTCTATCGGAGCATAGTGTCGGCTTCAGTGAATATGATAAAAAAAAAAATGTTGCCGACTGGGACTTTAAAGTGAAATTACCTGAAATCTCAAGCTCATTTTCCATCACCATTGAAAGGCACTAAGTCTGCGTTTCTGTATTTGGTAGTTGTGTTCCATAAATGGAGCGGAGAAAAAATGCCCTGATAGGTTGATGACATGTTTTCTTAATTTGTAATTGTTTTGTCTTTTTGCATTTTATGTGTTAACTCTCAGGGCCGCCATAGAGCTGCCCTTTAGAGGTGCACACACACACACACACACAGCAATTAGAAAAGTTTGTAATGACAAATGCAGGGGCAGAAGCTGAGAAATGGGGCAGCTTTCTGCAATGACTGTTTGTGCACCTGGGGAGGAGACGAGTAGCACAGCCTGTTTTCAACACGCCAGTCCTCATTACGATCTACATCCAAGAGGAGCTCGGAAAACCATGGCATTAAATATACATGGAAACCCACTTTCATCAAAAGGACCTCCCTCACTAACACGTCTTAATATATGCAATAAGAGCGCCTCTGCATGCTCAAACTTGAATGAAAGCAATTCAACGAAACATGCGCTCCCACGCACATTGCATCCACTTTGAGTTGACCTGTCATACTTTCAGCTTAAGCATGGCTGTAGATGCTTAATATTATATTATCATACATACATGTATTACCCCTGTTGATTTCACACAGCAGTGCACTTTATGGTAAATATTAAGAAACAAAAAAGGATTTCACGTCATTTTGTGGCACAAGATGAGATTAAATTCCCTGTATGTGCAATAAAAGCTACATCGGGCTTTATCCCACAGTGATAGAGCCGTGGAGCTGTTTCTGTATGACTCATATTCAATATCTCTGAAAAGCGCTGGCCCGATTTAGATGAAAACAGGATGATAATATGCCCGTCTTTCCTTTGAGATCGAGCATTTGCAAAATGACAGTCATTTACCTTGATGAGAATTAAAGAATTAATTTGATTCAAAGAAATTTACTTCAACAGTTGCCTGCCTTTCTGGAGCAACTGTCAACTGTCGTGAAAATATTATTCATATTTTTGCCCAAGAGATAAGTTTTATCCTGGCAAGTGCTTCTTCAATTTAGACTTTCCAGAATACATTGATCTAATTTTGCCTCTTGTATAACTGCAATCTGTAATAAAACCAAAAGGGCAATGTGTATAATTTCTGGGGAAAAAAGGTTTATTGTTGAAAATGTGTCCAGGAAAAGCTATAACTGTTGTCCTTGTCAAACGATCGTGTCTTGTCATTATTTTCTGCACTCGAAACGGAGACACAAAACATTGAGGAATGTATTTCTGGCAGAAGTCTTCATGTGATCAGGAGAATCAACTGAGTTTTGAATACCTTATGGCGAAAGGTAGCAGCTTGTCAGAAGTGAAAATAAGAAGCCTCGGGATCCAGAGAGGAGGTTTTCTCTGTTCTCTCTCCCGCAGTTGAGCCACGGGTAGCTGAGAGGAAGCTGTCAGTACCTGCAGGGCATATGGGACAACACACAGAAAGAGAAATTGGGAATGCTCTAAGTAGCTATACTTCACAGTTGAAAATAAATATAAACCCTGCCAACAATCTAGAGGAAGACAACATTGTTCAAGGGAATAGGCTTCAAGCAGATAACGGATTTACCAGAAGAATGCAAGTGGGTGTAAAATGTGTGATCACCATGCCAAAATGCTTTACACGTGGATAAATGTCACTGTTAATTGTTTTCTGTGCAGTGAATGTGACTCGTAACTGTGTTGCCATGGCGACAAGTCTTAAATTGCATATTCTCGGATATTCCCAAGCATTGGGACCATAGGTGAGCACATTAGCTGACAGGAGGTAATTGCCCACAGATGCAGATGTTACTTTAATCTTTGCCCTTTTTATGTCACGCTTGAATGCTTTGACCTTTGCAAAAAACGGGCTGAGAAATCTATTTGTTTTTGTGCGTATATGTAGTATGGAAATGTCCCTCCTGGGCTCCCATAGAGCCAGAGAGCACTCAGTGACGCCTGCTTTCTGGTTCACAATTTGTTGGGCCTGATATTTAATCCATGTCCATGAGCCCTCGGCATGCTGCTGCTCTGATCCCTGATGTGACAGGATGGTTGTGACGGTTGTTCCCATGTGCAATGTCCTGGTAGGTGTCAGTGTCTACTTTTACCTTGAGACATAGCTGTGTGTGTGTTTGATTGATGCACTCTTGGCCCCGCTCCGTAGTGACCCCCTGCTTCCATGTGTGGATCTTCTGTGTTGGCCTTGGGCAATGCTCTGACAACCTGTTTTGTTAGGTTAGGTCTACTGTTTAGTTTTGTTCCTGCTCTTGCTTGGTTGAACTGATTTGTTATCTCGTGATTTAGGAATGATTTGATTTGGCACAGGTACATGAGCATGGTGAGAGTCCTTCCCCCTTAATGAGTTTTACCCCTTCCTCCCTTACTGGTTAGCTCAAAGCTCATTTAGCCACCTTCCTTACTGCCATTATACAATTTTAATCATTTTGATCAAAGTTGCCCTTTTGGCTAAATCTTCCATTTTAAATAGTGCGTGGATAACTTTCCGTTTTTAATTTTTTAAAAAGTGTCCTCTTGGGAGAAATTCCTTCTTTCGTCTCTGCCTTTTGCTACCACCAAGTGTGTCATTGATTGAGTTTGTGTGATTTAGCTGGTCTAGTTGTTCACCTTAGATAGACTTAAAGGGGTGTTCTTGGTCTAAAGCTACAAGCTGCCTCAGCCTTTTGCTCGGGCCCAGACCATACATATCTGTGTGCTGAACGTCAGCTGAAAGAGCATAATAGTGGCTAAGGGATTTGCTTCCGTGGAAATTAAGCTCATGGGGAGGCCTGAAGTCATAATGAAAACGCTGAAATTGAGGGACAAATCATTTCTAATCACCCAGGCAGACACGTTTCAGTACATGGGATTACACAGAAATAAAGCATTTTTATTCTCTGCCCATACTGGCTCCTAAAAGTTGCTTAGTTGATCGATAAGATGAATAATTAAATGAGGTACTAATTTAACTTCAAAGCTACATTAATAACCATTCAATTTGGGGGCTGAACAAGTTGTAACAACAATATAGACAAAGTAGCCGTTAACAACCTCTTCTTTTAGCTCTGATTTGGTCTCCACCAACTCCTAAGAGAAATGTCTGGCTCATGTGATGCCCCTCCCACTGTCCTGGACGCTGTTTTGGACAACTGCAGCAGGCAGATAACAGGTGATCATCGTTAGCATGATTAAGGCCACGCCTTAGCAAGGTATTTAGAGAAATGAATACCCCCCCCCCCCATTTTCAAAAATAACATCCTGCACACAACATCGTTCAACCTTTGGGCGGCAGTGTAGGGAGAAGGATAAATCCCTGCAAGCCAATCAGAATCCTCAGAATCAATAACAACTAATAACACAAGCAACTTCCTGTGACGCTTGAGAACCTAAAACCCCGTTTCTCCCAGTTGACTTGACAACACATAACCGGCGTTACCAGAAATGTCCACTTTGGCCGGAGTTTTTAGAAATAATCGTTTTCTGTAATGAAAACTGCGTTTTCGTGTAAATGAGAGGCCAAACGGGAAATATCTGCGTTTTCCCTTCGTGTAAACGGGGTCGAAGTCGCATGGACCTGGTCCATGCGCTCCCTGCCTCTCGCCCTCGCTACAGACATTCACCCCGTATTGTTGCTTTTGGGTTTTGTACCTTCAACATCTCTGCAGCACACTTAACATGCATCCATGGATGGTTTCCATTACTGATTTTGCTGGTCTACATGCTAAATTGTTACATGTTAGCTTCAGTTTAATAAACGGTGCTGTTTTTAACCAGGCATGGACTCCCTCCTTGTCACATTCCCTGAGCCAGTTTGACACTCATTAGCCACTGAACGCACCACTACGTTCACCAGTTAGTGGCTAAGCTTGTCTGTTTGTTAGTGCTGGCCATGCAGGTAGTATACACATCATTTCTTGATCAGTAGTTAATACAGACATATTGATTAATCCAGCTTTATTTGCATTAATCTTTGAGGTATGCTATTTTTCCTTTTCCCAGTTTCATACAGTGAGTCATTAATAGTCAGTTCGTTTCCAGCAGTTAAACCAATGCGCCTGAATAATACATAGTTCAGTTTTATAATGTATATATCTGCCAGTCAAAGCATTTTATAAAACCACATGGCTCATTGCCTAGAAAGCAGGGGTCTCACTATACTATAAGTTGTACTATATTGTTATATTCAATAAGTGTTAACAAGTGAGAGAATGTACGTATTGTGACATTTTATCCATTTCAATTTAACTCGCTTTTGACCGTGATGGACGAGGCTCCACAAGGAATCCCATGAATAAGATTGAACCGTGAAAATGGGTATTGACTGTATTATTTGCACTCTATTTGCTTTTAGCTTTTAGTAACTTCTCACTGAAGTTAAATCCGCCTACACCCGGTGGAAAGTCTTTGACTATTATTCCTCTTTTCAAACAGGTTATGCTTTTTAAACCAATGAATAAACTGCAATGTGTGCAGTGTGTCTTGTCATAGAGACAACAATTGCCTTCTGAATGTTCACTGACAATATTCACCACTGGCCCGAGGAACAGCCACTTCCTTCTAAATTAGTAGAAAACGCTTCAGTCCATGAACTTGTATCGTAGACACACTCCAGCAATGTATAATCACTGCAATCTGGATTTAGACTCTGCCACTCAGAAAGACGTCATTTTAACATTGAAGCAAAACTCCATTTCTATTCTTGTCCTCCTGCACACGGAGCAGCATTTGATACGAGATCCTCCCAAATACAAATTGATCATGAAGGCTTTTCCACAGCTAAAGATGATCGTGATTCTGTTCAACACTGGACTTAGATCTTTCTGAAAGAGTTCAGTTTGTCTAAGTAAACACAAAGAACAAGATATATTACAGGATATAAAGCATATGAGATTTGTGGCATGATGGAATTGTCTTTTTTACATGAATCCAAAGACATGTGACTGTCACCTCCAAGTGGGTGTGATCCTGATTTTTCTGCTCCTGAATGCAGATACGATTGAGGACATGACATGCTTCTCTGTATACCTGTCTCACACAATCTGTCACTCAACTCGTCTGTCTCTGTCTACTTTATTCATGGCTCTGGGCATAACTGCAAAATAACTCATTTGTATAAAGTCTATTCTGTCTTGGGCAGACAATTTGATTACCTTTTGCAATGAGAACTTGTGGCATTTCTTTTTACTATTTCCTGGCATTTTAAAGACCAAATAAAACTGATAGAAATAAAACATAAATAATACATAAGTAGAACTACCTGTCTATTATGTGGATGGAAGAATATTGAACTGGTTACTCATCTACTCTCTAACCATGTCGAGAGACTTTTGTGTGCATTATGGGTTCATCAAAACACATTGAGATCTGTTGTAGGAAGAAAGGAGCCATCTACATGTAATAAAGGGCCATTCTGCATTCTCAACATTAGCTCAAATAGAAGGAGAAGGAATCTATTGTGTCTTTAATTTAAATCTCTTTAAAGTAATGTTCATGTTATCATTCGTTTGATGTACAAAGCTCATGCTGGCCTAGTTGCAAAATTAATAATCTCTGGCAAACGGCATCTGTCAAGCAGATGGAGAGCAATGATCTAATGGCATGTGCTTTAGAAGGAGACAGGCTCATTTCTATGGCCACCTGGCTGTGAACTTATCAAGTGTACACATAATACAATCAACAATAATCCTGGGTATATACTACAGGAGAAAATCCATTTATATTTCCGAATGTCCTTACAGAACTCAATTAGATAAGCCTTGGGAAACAGATTGCCACATTGAAACTCAGATAATTTAGTGATATTTACTTTTTGAACCTTTTCACTTCACTCCCCAATGTAATCACAAAACTGTACCCCCTGACCAGTTGTCTCTGGATTATACAGACTTTTAAAAAACAATTTTCTGTTTCATGAATTCACTAACAAATAGGTTACTAAAATACATTGGTCTCACATTGCAGATATGCAGCAGTCATTCAAGGCAAAGTAATGGATAACTATGAAGAGCACATGTTTTTGGAGATGTGGAATGATCTGAACAGTCATTATAAAGTCTCACACTTTTAGGCTTACAGGTGACAGCTGATGGATCAATGTAATGTAACTGAGCTGAGATTTGTGTTAATTGAAAGATGGATGGAGAGAGCTTGTTCATCACTGTGACACGCTTCTGAAAGAAAAGGCGAAGACACAGCCATGGGGTTCATACAAAGTTTTGGATGGCAGGTAAGATCATCTGTGCGATACAGTCTGTCATTAATCTCTTTATCGTTTCTTGAACTGTCTCTCACATTACAACAGCTGGCTATTGTTTTAATTTCTTAGTAAATTAAGCTCAAATGACTTACTGTTTTTGGCTGTTGTTATTCATTTGTGTTTCATCACCAGTAGCCCACCTTTTAATTTCTTCTCTAAAGTTCTGATCTCACACAAATCCAACACTGAAATGTGCCTTTGAGCTCTCCTTCATTCATGCTACGCATTCATTTTGTAATTAACGTCTGCCTTTGTGAAGCAGACGCTACATAATCGTAAACAGCAGGCATACATTGAACAGTAGGCTTTGTATTCACATCGGGCCTTTAGTCTTCATTTTTGTTGACCATAGTGAAAATTAATTCCATTTTTAGACTACCGGTAATGCCATAATCACTGAAAATAATGTATGAATACAAATATATACGATTACAAAATATAGAGTGAGATGAATAAATACAATATTTCAGCGTTTTGTTTTAAAACTGGCTTTGCTTTTTGCTTCTTAACTCTGCGAAGATGATAAATGCTGGTTTAAAAGTTCGGTGTGGCAGCATCAAAAGCAAAGGTTTAGTATAATATCTGCAGAGAAGAAAAAAGTGAAATATCAGGGGGGAAATTAGGTAAATATTTGTTTTAAATTATCTGTGAAATATGGAAACATTATTTGTCAATAACCGGTAAAAGTCAAATATCTAAAACAAATTTGAATGTAATTAGAACCCTGCTCACTTTGTATTGGGCATTATTTGGTTAATTTCACGTTCCCTGCTCTTGTGTCCCATGTTTGTTTGACTGTTTGAATATGGTGCTTGGATGGATATTATGGAATAGAATATACTTCATGCATTCCCTTTAGGAAAATATTGCTTACAATTAAAATATTGCTTACAATTTTAGTCTCATTCTTTCAGCTGGCGATATGAAACTTGGAGCAAATAAAAATTAGCATGAATATAAAAACATAATTCAAATCTGTAAGAAGGTTTCCTTCCATGTCTTATTATCACCCACAGCATACATAAAAGTACTGTTAGCAAAGTAAGGCAGTGTAATGCATTGTCGGCAGCAGGGGCGTCAACAGCATTTAATATGTGTGTGTGTGTGTGTGTGTGTGTGGGGGGGGGGGGGTCTGTTTAGGCCAAATTTTCAGAATTAAGTAGATGCAATTAGAGGGGTTGGGGTTGTTGTTAGGGTTAGGATTGGGGTTAGGGGTTTGGGTTACGCCACCCACTCCCGAGTCTCTCTGTTCCCGAGATATATGCAGAAATGTGAACATATAATTGGCCAATCATTGTTATACTGACATTTTTTATAATGAATTTGCAATAGTAGTTATACAACTGACTACAGACTCAAAACAAGCTTTTGCAAAGTTTATATCACATAGTGGCATAGACTCATTAACTTGTTAATTTACACAAGACATATAAATAAATACATACATTGAAAGAATAAGACTTAAATATTGTCATACACATCATAAGAATACGTCTAATCATCACATGAATTATTGTAACACACAAATTAAGATTATATCAAATCTATGGTATAAGTATTCATTCACACTGCAGATTTTCTTTTGCCAGTTTTTCTTTCTGCATTTGGCAATTAAAAGTGTGCTGATTTTCATTTGGATTACGACTTTACATTCTCTGTAGTAGTATATATAATATTATCTCATGATCTGTACATCGAGATTTGGTCAGTACGTGGTACATTTGGACAAATTGATCTCAATTATTATCTCGAATAGAGCAGGTTAGGTGTGCAGCCATGTTGCCACGGTGATCTACCTGTTAAGAAGTGTTGGGGATGTAGCAGGAGCAGATTTGGTTGCTAACAGCTAATTATTAATGTCAATATGATTATCGACATTAATAATTATATCTAATATATTATCATGATATAATCATGAATAAACGGGGCACCACCTTGGGATCAGGGAAAAGATAACCAAAAACTGTATTCAGTCTCAATAAAAAGGTTTTATACTCACATGCCAAGGATCGTGATCATTGGCATAGAAGTATAAAACATTCTAACAATTAAAAAGGCGTGAAATTCGAGCACTAGCCTTCACAACCTGCTGTTATCCAGTGACATAACTAGTGGTCTCTTGTGCTTGTTGTGTATATAATATAATAAGATTTATTAAAATCAGTAATAATGATCACAATCAATAACACTGCAATTAACAAAGCCTTATTACCTAACTACCTAACACACAAAGCTAAGCTAAACAAAAGGAAGAGACACACGTGGAGTGTGTGCGTATGTGTTTGTGTGCACATGTGCGTGTGTGCGTGTGTGTAGAGAGAGAGAGCGAGAGAGAGAGAGCGATATGGCCGGGCGCGACCACCAGATGGAGCTATTCCTCACAGCGTTCAGGGGCGGAGCCCCTGACGTCAGATGGAGTAGCGAGAGAGGGAGAGAGAGAGGGAGAGATGGCCAGGTGCAGCCACCAGATGCCGCTATTCCTCACAGCGTTCAGGGGCGGAGCCACTGACGTCCGATAGGATCGCGAAAGAGAGAGAGCCCGAGCGAGAGATGGCCGGGTACAGCCACCGGATGGAGCTGTCCTTAGCGTCCGCCAGAAACAGCTGGCGGAGGATATGTGTGGGGCGGCGTATGTGTGCGTTTGTGTGTTAGCGGGACACAAACAAAGAGAAGGGGAGAATGCGCGCGCAATATTCTAAGGCTCAGGAGGCGTGTTACTATCACACCGGAGCTTGTGAATGAGCTGGTGTTTATTCAGCGAGACCGGTCTTTTAACTGATAGTAGACGCTTACTGAGCTCGCGAATATGGCTGAGGTTAGTCAAAAACACCGTTACAGAAGTCAACCCAGCGGCATGGGTATACAATCAGCATTCAAATACAACACAGAGAAAACAACCGACTCAGCGGTCCGTGATCAAAACTTAAAACGCGTTAAAAAGAATTACAAGCATATCCTACACTATCAAACTTATGTCTCTGCCCAGACTGATAGCCTCTTACTGGTGTCGTTGCGCAAGCTGCGAGTCCGTCCTGGCGATGACGGCGTTCCTTACCGCGGTGGCGGTAGTTCGGGAGTCCCGGCGGCAGCGGGGGTGTCATGATGAGTCGGCTAAGTCCAGACGAGAGTGGAGCGTGTTTCCTCTCGTTGACCAAACTTGAGTAAAGAAAACAGTTTGTGTTTCTTTCTTCCGCGGGCGACAATATGATCGCGATTTAGTCAGCTTACTTCAGACAGGAGCTGGTAGCTGGAATGCAGGAACCAGCTTGGTTCCTCTTGTTGCAGCGGTGTGCTGCGGGGGTCGCCCCCTGTTGCAATGTGGTGTTGCGATGGAAGAGAGTTGGAAGCAGGAAGAGCAAGAAGGTGTTCTTAAGGCGGCTTCGGTTTATAAAGCTCACGGCTGCTCCCGGGGACCCCCTGGGGTACCTGCGGTTGTCAGCCAATAGGGCACCAGTTGTGTGACGTTGCACTTCGCACCCAGGTGCGAGGTGAAACTAAAATGGCGGTGTAGTTTTTAATCCCCTTTGTTCCTTTGTTCTGACCGCACGTGTAGGCTTTTGTAGGTCGCATTGTGTAGTCCTAATGGTGAGGTCCCAACAGAAGTAACCAGTTCAACCTGAATTTACTTCCCGTAAATCATGTTTGGCAGAACAGGCTTTGTCTCTTTTGTCCTTCCCTGCATCAGCTCATCTGTCCAGTATCTAGTATATGGTCCTCATGCTGTCCATACTGGTGTGTTTTTCTGTTTAGTTCCTTTTGCTGTTTTTCCTTTGTATTTCTCAGCCTGTTCCCTCAGGTTTGTTTTGCCCTTTTGTATCAGATTAAGTTATTAAAGCACACCTTTTGCTTTATTTTACCTGTCTCCTTTTTTGCATCTGGGACTGCATTTCTATTCTGCAAACATGGCCGTTTTGCTACATTAAAAAGAAAGGGCTAAGTATATTGGCCTTATATTGCATCACCAATAACACTTTTTTGTTACTGCAAAGAATGCAGGGAACAAATGCAATTGCAATGCAGAAAGATTGCACAGTTTGATTTGAACATTTTGGATGAGTCTCTGGCTACAAATGGACTCCAAATGGTAAAAGCAAAGCAGAGCGCTGTGCTTGAAAACAATAATTTAATATGCTTCTCAATCTGCCATCCTCAATGAAAACAAATTACCTAAATGGCATTAGACACCGGGGCTAGCAACTCTGATCTTGTTTTTCTGAAAGAAGAGATGTGACAGATTTTTAGATGCTGAAACTGTTTGAAATGCTAATGTACGCTGTTAGGAAAAGAAACATCAGAGGAACACCCATGAGCTGTGAACAGTATGCAAACAAAATCATAAACAGGTGCTTGCTCACAGGGATAATGCTCGCTCGTACAGTATTTGTCACATGATGGATGGTCAATATTAAATGTACCACTGTGAGACTGCAGAAAGTCGAACTGTGCTTTGACTTCTGCTGTCTCCTGCAACGGCTGAGCCTGACTCATTTGGGATGTATTGGGCACAGTTGGGTCCTGCAGGGTCATGATCGAGAAGAATTGTGTGATTGATAGCTGTGGCGTGTGACAGGTTTGCAACTCAAGCACCACGCACCTCAGGTATCAGACCTTGGGAGTGAAGGAAGAGCTAAACCACAAATCAAAGCATTTGATTTAATATCCAATATTTTCTTATGGCCATCACCTATACAAGCACCTTGAATAAGATGCCTCTGAAAAGGAGCTGTTCACACTCTGTGAGACAAGATGAGGAATTTTCAATTCCAGGGGACCTTGACGTCCAGCCACTGCTGCTCCACACTAAGCGGAAGTAGTGGAAGAGGCTTTTCCTAACTTTAAATTAGATTGTTGCTGAGGTAATCATGACTGTAAGAGAAAAAATCAAATTGTCAGGGGATTAAAGTTTAACTAAAACCAAAAAAAAAAAATCCTGCCTCAGGAATTGTACCTTTTATGTCCCTTTAGTGCCATTCTCTGGATGTAAAGCAACAAAAGAGCAAGCATGCTGTGTCGGGTAATTAACATTCATAGCATGGAAAGTGTGTTTGAAAAGCAATTGGGCCAAATGGAATGGCTACATATACTGTACATGCATATTTAATAGGTTTAATTACCAACACTTTGACCTGATTATTTCCAGTGTTGCAGCATTATAGCCCATCTCAGGCTGCTACAGAGGAAATAAGTTCTCTGTGTGTCCATCTTCTACCACCACCCCCTTCCTTCAACATGTACAGTACAAAATGCACTTCCTTCTTCTCCCCGTTAAAAAATGATAAAATGTTTCCGCTGCATAATCTAGCAGCAAGACGATGTTGCCCTGGAAACATATTTGGAAAAATAAATGAGTATTATATAAATGTAATTTGCAAGTTTGCAAAAATCATCCTGCAGTCAGCAACATGCTTCAAATTTTGTGATCCCCATGTTTACGGGAATGAGGATCTGAAATTCAAGCAAATCTTAAAGGTGCAACATGATTCCCTTTAAACTGAAACAAGTATAAGGGCAGTGTGATTTATAAAGGAATGGTAACTTATATAGATGGTGAATGATAAATAGCATTTAAAAGTAAAAATACCCAACCCTAGCTAGTGGTGAAAGAAGTATTTGGATATTTTACTCAAGTAAGTAATACAATCATGTAAAAGTACTCAATTAAAAGACAAGGTCCTGCATTTAATGATAACAAGATAACTCCGGGGGCAAATGAAACTGTGAAAAAACTGGAATAATGAGGTAGATACCATCTTATTCTGACCACTAAGACTCCATGCTCCCGTCTATTGCTGCTTCTGGTGAGAAATGACCGGCTCATTTTCCACTTTGCTCATCCAGTACCATACAGATAAACATCTGTTTTTGACAGTTATATTGGATTCTTAATTCCAACTGGAGAGGATCATTAGACATTTAGTGGAGCACAGCAGACTCAGGGAGACTGGTGAGTTCCTAATCGAAGGAGGCTGATTCAGTCACAACAACAAAATGAGTGGGAGGTGCTGAACTAGTTTCCCATTAGGTTGCAGCTTTTGACCGAACACCACACTAATCGCACATTAGGCTGCCCGCCAGGGGAATAAATAGAGTCAAACTTACCCCAATGCCAAAGAAAATAGTCATTTTCCTAATCTTTTGCCAAGGTTGCCTGTGCTCTTCTCATCACAGTATGTTAGTTATGTTGCAAGATTGTTCACTCAATATAGTGGAACCTAAAGTCTTGTGCTCATGAACTATTAATCACTTCTGAAGGACAAAATAATGTTGGCTTGTCAGAAACTATCATTACCAAAATGTCAAACACCTTGAACCTCCTTTTACCAACTGGTGCTTTCTTCCTGATCAAAGCGACAGCTGAAAAAAGTTTTGTGTATTTGTATGATTTTCCTAAGAGATGCTCTGTTTCTCAGCATCAATGAGATTTGTTGCCTGTGTGTCAACGATCCTTCCTTTGGTCAGTTTATTGTATTTTATTTAAAAAAGAGTCAGTTTTGAAAAGCAAGAGTGAGAGAGCATGTGGTGCATGTGATGAATATGATTAACGATAAAGCTACTGTATTGATTTGTCCATAATTTCCCTTTGCCACAAGGGCCCCTGTGTCATATGTTAAAGGATAAACCCATTTTTATTGTCAGTAAATCTCAAACCCACCATGAATTATCATTGTGGGATCAATTTAAAATAATCTACTGTCCCCTGCATTTGCATTGTGATGAAGGAACATGGCTCACTAATAGTTTTGGTACAATAATGCTGTTGTTTTCACTGATCACACTGTTGGATCAATGCACATTGTTTCTGGACTTGTCATGGGATTTACAGACACAATAAGAAAGGCAGAACAACACCATATAGAATAAAATAATTAAAGTACATTTTAGTGGTAGGGTTTTGAGTTTCAGTGTGATGGAAAAGCCAGAAGAGACTTTTGTTCATTTTTCTCTCTCAACAGCAGCGTGATAGTCCATTAGGCCCACAGCGTTCTGATTATGGCACTTAAATATTTTGGGTGTGTACCCAGTGCTGCAGGCAATGGTCTGTACTGATCACCCAACCACGCAACATTTATTGCTCAGGATTTGCTGTTGTTCTTAAATGCTTTGAAAAGCGATGTCTTTGCAACAGTCTTTCCCTCCAACACACACACACACACACACAAACACACACACAGCAGAAGTTTGGACAAAAAAAAAAAGAAAAATTTGGGGCCCTACGAAACTAGGGCCCCAAATCTTGCCTCCACCATAGTGCCCTTGTGAACACACAGTAATGGCACTGGCCTTTAGGATGCTCTTGGTTGTGTGACACAAGCTCCCTCCATCGTGCATTCATTCGTAACTTTACATGACGTGTTTGTCACTCATAACTGTGGGAGTTTTAGTAGCAGCTCTTGGTTTACATCCCAGAAAACATGTGTGTGCGGTAAACAACAACACCAGGAGACGAAGGCAGGTTGAGTTGGTTTACTTTGTACCAAAAAGACGGCAACAACAATACACAACCAGCCAGGGGCCATGTGTGCCGGCAACAGACTTCCTACCTCCTCCACCCGCCCTCTCTCTTAAAGGCGCAGGTGACCAGGTGAATGTCTCCCTCTAATGCCCCCTAACTCCCTTGTAGGTCACTACAGTATACTGAGCTACGATTTGAGGTACTTGTGAGAGGAAGAAGATCACATCGTATGATATGTTAATGATATGTTTTTGGAGTATTTTTTGGAGTATTTTAATACAATATATTCTGTTTGCAACAAATTGAGTTTGGATACATATTCCTATTTACCCAGATGTAGAATTGATTGCCAGAGTCTCCTTGAATCTTTCACAGTGATTATTGCCTCTGTGCTGACCTCACAAGCCGGATCTTGATCATGCATTTAGCGATGACAAAAAATCATTACATGTGTAGCTGGAAGATATTGAATTGTTTTGGCCTATTTATTCAAATAACCATGCATTTTTCAACTGGCAATTCAATATTCAAATTTGCAATGCAATCCACAATAGAGTTGGAATTATTTCGATTTAAATAAAAAATAAAAGCTCAATTCATTTTACCATCCTTTTTTGGTCTCTGTATTCCAATTCCATTTTGGCACAGTGAAACAGCAACCCAAGACTATTGCATTTACTTATTTACATAACTTGTCGCCACGGTCTTTTGATATCAAAATTAAAATGCAACCATCAAGGCAGGTGCCCACTCACGTCTAAACCACGTTACTGTAGCTGTGTACCGTGATGTTTATAGGCCCAATCCCAGTGTCTGCCTTAAGGCCTTAAACCCTGAACCCTCAGGGGCTTAGTTGACGTCACTTGGTAAATGGTTGAGTGAGTGTCGGATACAAGGCCTTGAAACGGTATAAAATACATGTTGTGGGGTTTTATTTTACATTTTTATTGCCTGACTTGAATGTCTTCCAGGTGGTGAGGCAATTGTCCAATCATTTATTGAATCCTTTGTGTCAAAAAAGCTTAATTAAAATAAATAATTGATGGATACCACATGTGTAATATTGTCTATGCTTGCCTTCTTCTGATTTTAGCTGTGTTTTATGTACCATTTTAAATCCATTCATCGTCTACCGCTTATCCTGTGTTCAGGGTCGCGGGGGGTTGGAGCCGATCCCAGCTGTCATTGGGAGAAGGCAGGGTTCACCCTGAACAGGTAACCAGTCTATCACAGGCCTGAAATGTAGAGACAAACAACCATTCACGCTGACATTCACACCTACGGGCAATTTAGAGTCATAAATGAACCTATACCTATCCTGCATGTCTTTGGACCGTGGGAGGAAGCCGGAGAACCCGGAGAGAACCCACGCTTACACGGGGAGAACACAGAAGGAACCCGGACCCGAACCTGGGAATCGAACCCAGGACCCTCTCGCTGTGAGGCGACAGTGCCACTACACCACCATGCAACCCCACCATTTTGAATCCTTAATGTTAATGTTTCTGTGCTATGTGCTAGACTCTTTGTTTACCCTTTTTTATGCCTCTGGGCTTCCTCTGGTAACCCTGATTAACGTCTCAACACTACGATTTGTGTTTTTTTTTTTAGACAAGGTCTGCAGAAATGACATTTATGTGCATAAAGGACTCCAAATGTCTGCGAGAGAGCCCTCAAGTACTCAATGATTTGACAGCGAGACGGCCCTTAACCCTCACAGACTTTGCAAGAACGCACCTTGAAGTCCGTGAATGTGGAGGTCGGGATTGGGACATAGAGAACTGGATACAATGTCGGAGGAAGGGCCATTTTATTACTGTTAAATCGAGAAGTCGAGAATTACCCGGATGTTCTGGCGATCTTCGACATCCTTGGGCCATAAAGCAACACTAGCGGCTCCTTCATAGGAACGGAAGGAACATAACTTGGATTTGGCCTATTAGTGTATTTCACAAATTGTAGGACCTGATTATTTAAATAAGGGCTATTCAAGTGTTCATACTGGGAAGTTGATTTACAGATGTCTTTCCCAATGTAAGTCTATGGGGAAAAGGCTTTGTGGGCCAATAGCATCGCATGATGGACAGTTGTAACTACAGTTAAAACAGTTGGTAGTCATAGCAACTGAAAATGAACAAGCACAAACCCCCAGTGCCAGGGGCCGAGCAGCCTGCTCTGATCCTCGCATTGCCCCTTTGTGTATTGCATTGACTATTGCCAAATTTGTTGAAATAGTTAACTAACAATAATAGTAGTTGAAATTGTAAGCTAAATGTGAAGAATAGTTGGCTAAAAAATTAGGAATTAGTTGAAGGTTGGTTGGCCTGGCTCTCTGTCCTTGAGTGCTTTTCAATATGCTAACTTATGATTCCTCACGTCCTCTCTCCCTTGATCTAGAAATCCTTCCACCTCCGTCATTATGTGGGATCTTCCAATCCTTTAAAAGCACCTCGAGGAAAAGAGGAGGGAGGAGGCTTCTGGGAGGAGAGCAAGGAATCACGTTAGCATAATGAAAAGCACCCCATGTCCCCCTGCATCGTTCATTTCCCCCATCATGTACACTCCTCTGCAGACCTGCCATCCTCAAATCATCCACTAGATGCCCTCAGAATTCCCCTCCCAGGAAACAGGTTGGGTACTTGTGGAAAAACACATATTTGGATTCCCCCTCCTTTTGTTGACGCTGCCAGGGTGGACTTCAGATAAACCACAAGGCTGCAGGTACATTTCAGGCATGACTAATGAATCTCCTCCGTGCTGACAAACAGAAACTGACAGGACTACAGTGCTTCACAGAGCAGAGGACCAGGACAGACAGACAGGTGGACAGAGAGAGGCAGACAGGAGCATGGCTGAGCAGACAGTCTCAGGGTCGGTCACATTACCTCAGCCTGAATGGAGTTTGTCTCCAAGCTGCTCAGCTGAGTCCTCACCCTGTCACTCCACTCTACTGGGATCTATTCCTGTCTGAGTCTATGCTGGGAGACATCTGTCAACATGTGTAACACACTCCAGGAACAAAACCAAAGTCTGTACCATGTGGGAGTTAGCTATCAGTGTCAATACATCTCAACCTGCATGGGGAAACGGGGTGGGTGATAGCAATGAAGACAGAGAGAGACGCATTGTCCAATTGGCTCTTTTCTTTTAGATAATACAGTCATTAAAAAACGATCCCATAAAAATAAACACTTTAATCTTAAAAAATGTAAATCCCTTGAGATTTGAAATATATTTTATGATTATATGCGTTTAAGATTCTTATTACATTAATATAATTTCCATAATTGTATGCAGATTAGCATAAATACATCTGCACACAATGTTCAATAAGCAGAAGCACAACAGCTCCTGTACAATTTCTATAGCAATTCTCCAAAAAATGGTCTGAAAGGAAAACTGTAAGCATAAATTGTGTAATGTCAAAAACTGGCCTATTTAAATTCTCCACATGAATCGGCATCAGCAACATTGGTGAGTCAGATGTGCTCTGCACAGATAATGAATGTTCAGCAAATTTGAAGAAACGACCTTACAACAGTGAGTGGTTGAGTGATAGCCTGACCCTTTCAACAGCCTGAAATCTCAGCAATTTTTCCAAGACTTCTGACTGGTTCAGTATTTTAGTTCATGCTGAGTGGCCTCCATATGAACACAGAATGAATGCCAATACATCTAATCAATATTTACACCATTAAAGCAGTTACTATAGCCAACCATGCAGTATACACACCTGTTGTGGGTTACCTCAGGAGATCAATGGAGATAAAAAAAAAAAAAAAAAAAATTTTCACTGCTTTAAATTCTGCTGATAAACAGAAACAGTCTCCCCTTGATCGGAAAGCCACAGTGAGCCGAGTGAAAATATGAATGTCAAATTACATTGAATAAAAAAACAAGTCTATAAGCTTATCCCTGTTCTTCCTATTAACTCATTAGTAGATGTATGACCGATGACTCCCCTCAGGGTAACGTCCTTGCTGTAAAACCCTTCAAGTCCTTTTTGTTTCTGCATTCCTTTATTTCAGGAGTTTTGTAGCTTCAAGGATCGGGTTGTTAAGGATGTAAGTCAGGAAATGACATTGCTTGGAGCTAATACTTTCTTTTACATTTAATATTTTTCAAGGATACATATGACCTTTGCTGTACAACAATCCAAGAATATTGTAAACTTTCTTGCTATAATTCCGTGTTCTGAATACATGGTATATTAAGCACTGAACTACAGTATTATCAGTGATACACAAGGAATGGAATGCAGCTTTTTCCTTTTTATGAATGACATTTTGGAGCAGCAAAAAGACATGAAATGAGAAAGCCGTCATCATTCATTAAATGCCACCATATATCACAAAGGAGGATATAAAAAGCTCCGGATCAGCGACAGCACTGTTACACTTTGAGATGTGACATGTCCTAAAAGGATGACGTTTTGAATATTTTGTGCATATAATAACTCTCATTCATTACAGGCTGCAATAAGTCATCTAGTTAAACACATGTATGAAGACTGGGGGCTAGCTGCATTCGCATTTTAATTACAGAAGATTTAGTCGTAGTAGTGAGTCATGGCAATGAAAACATTGTATTTTCTAAAATGTTTAATTATAAAAAAGTAGCAATAAGCTGTCATTGAAACGCTACACCACTATTGGCTGCCTTCTGTTCACACTCAGACATGAGAGCACTGAGCTCCAGTGTGGCTGCATCGGAGGGATTTTGATAAATTACTTTATTACTTGTTTGTGTGTTGAGGGGAGATGTTTTTGTGCCGCCCAGTACATTAGTTCTTTGTCCTTACATAATGATGCCTGCAGACATTACTTTTTACTGACTGCTTTCACACGGGAGTAGAAGCACCTCCTTTATTTCTCCGGGCCCAAGGAAATAGTCTGTCTCACAATGATGCTTGAGGGCTTTATGGTGCATTGTCACCTGGATTTGTGGGCTTTGCTATTTTGGGAATGAGCACTTGGCTACCTTCTGGCTGCATCGTGGTTTGATGGTTAAGGACACTGACCCAAACGGGGTAGCAAGTAGAGTGCATATGACAGCTGGTGTCCATACTCCTGAATATGTTGTTCTTCTTCAGAGGACAGTCTCGGTATACTAAAGGTTAAATTTAAAAACTTCTACGTGAGCTATATTTAAGCTCAGAGCTAAGTGCTAACATCAGGGCAACATGCTGTGAGTGAATGGAATTAATTAGCACCAAATTACATCTGTTGGGAATGTCATTTTATTATTTAATCATAAATCAAATTATGAGGTAAATAGATGAAAAGTCAGGAGATCAACAATATTGCAAAATCCAATCCAGAATCCAAAGCAGGTCGGATTCCTCCACTGGAAACCTTTGACTGTCTGTCAGAATGTTATGGCAATACATGAGTTGAGCTATCCGAGTCTGAACTGACCAATAATGTGACCATGGGGGGCAGTTGTGGCGCCATTAGTGTATGAATGTGTGTGTGAATGAGTGAATGATTAAAAAAAACAACTAAAAAAGTGCTTTAAAAGGGTTAGGGTTATGTGTACATTTGTTTTGTTAGGGGTTGATAATGGTTTAAATGTTTGAGTCCTTGTCTGGATGATTGTAGTTATAGATGATCACCGTGATAATTGATATTTGTATCCTCGTGCATCATATAACTGTTTATGCTCAGTGGATGAAGGAGGTGTAATCATTAGGTGTAATATTGCCAAGAAGAATAATTTTGTGTATTGCATGATCAAATGCAAAGCAACAAAATGGAATACAAAGGAGCAATCTTAAACTACACAGAATACAACTACATCTGGATCACTGATAAATGTTATTTTTCATGTTACAAAGCTGCTTTCGTGACTTACAAGATTGGATTTTCAGTATGTGGTCGCTTTGTAATGTTTGGCTTATGAAAGAGAAAACACTTTAACTTCTCCTAAGGGAGTACCCTCTTCCCCAACAAATCTCATGCTAATACCATCAGGCCTGCAGGTAGAGCCCAGCCAGACTGTGAGCATAGCTGGAACCAGACACGGGGCTTGTCAGTGATGACTCAGACGGTCCCTCAAGCCCAACACAATTTGGCGCACCGGACAGCCACTCTACCTCAGCATATTCATCTAGTGTGTGCTCAGAATATTAAACACACAACCGGCGCGCAGAAGTTTGGGAGTCCTGCATGTTCATTTGCAATGATATCTGAGGCCACACGCCCTTTTTACCATGACTGACCTGCACTCCATCAGCAATAAAAAAGAGCCAATTAGACACCAAGCACGGAAACAATTGTATAGTAAATGAGAGGCATGTCTTGGATCAACCTCCCTGATGGAGAACAGAGCAATAATTCAGCCAAACTACAGCTGTTTTTAATGCAATTCATGTTCTGTATGCTGAGAGTTTGGCCAATTAAATTTGCATTGTTAAAAGCATCCCCCCCCTCTATATTCCTTCGTGGATGATTTCTAAACTTGTTGACCTTATTGTAAGGATAGAGCTCTGATAATCCTGAAGAACAAGCCTTGAAATGTGTTTTACTCTTTGTAATTATCGTGCGCACTGAACACCGAGGCAAATTCCTTGTATGTGAAAACGTATTTGGCCATAAACTCCTTTCTGATTCGGATTCTTCTGATTGTGCTGATATGTGTTCATTCTGTTAGATGAAGAGTGAAACAAACATTTATATATAAGATTTTTAGTCTTTGAGTTCGGATATTGACAAATTGACTGTGTGTGTATGTGAGTGTGTGTCCATCAATTTCAAAGCATTAGTCCTGAAAGCAATGAAACAAAACTAAGCCTGTCCACAAAAGAATATCCATTATTGTTGTTGGTCTGAATAACATTATAATCACGTATTCATAGTCATAATTTTCTTAGTTGTAACACCTTTTTATAAAGATTTAACTCTGTACTTACTGTATATACATTATTACTTTTAACCTAAATACATTCTGCATATCACTTGAATCTAATAAATAGTGTGTAATTATATTATTTTTAGAAGAATGTGGAGGAAATTGTAAAATAAAATAAAAAATAAACTGAGAATACACCTAACCCTAACTAATATAAAATGCCATGTATTTGAACACGTCCTGTCCAGGGTGTACCCTGCCTTCGCCCAATGACAGCTGGGATCGGCTCCAGTCCCCCCGCGACCCTAAATACAGGATAAGCGGTAGAAAATGGATGGATGGATGGATGTATTTGAACATTTTTTGAAAACACAAGAAGCACTGTAGCACCATCTACTGGCTTCCAACAATACATACATTATTATGTATCATTCTTTTGTCTGGCTCACTCATTCATTTATAAATGGCTCAACACTTTTTCTGCTTAGGCTTGAAAAATGGAAATATAGTGTCAAACTTTTATTTCTGGAGACCAACTTTAATTAACTTTAATAAATTACACAATAAATTCAAAAAGGCCCTTTCAGTGGTTTCTATTCTTCCGCAATGTTTAAATTAAATTCCTCATTTACTTCTTTGAGTTCTGAGTCATAAATTTTATCCTTAAAAGCCGAATATGAAGGATATATTCTCTCTGCACTTTTGTGGAAATTGGGTAATTTATCAGCTTCACTGAACAACTCACAAACCCAGAGGAATATAGGGAATATGCTGTGATTTCAGAACTGTTTACCTCACTGTTACTTCTGGTACTGCAGAGTATATTAAGGGTGGAATTACATATCTGGCTGCACACTCAGTGTCATTGTTACATGTTGCTCTATCTGCATGCAGCAGAATACCCCTATCATGATACCAGAAGGCAAAGCAAGTGCAAGATGGATGCTGCGTCATTGTCCGATTTGACAGATCCCTTTTTCTCAAAGCTTATAGGAGTTCATATTTATTTCATGAGATTCCTTTGCCTTTTTGGGAACTCCTGATTTATTCTCATGCTTTAACTCCTTCGGGCCGAAAGAAAGAGCTTTATCACTTTGAACTCACTGTTGTCCTTCTGGCAAGAAACACAGTAATTCTGCATTTCTTTACCACTTTCCTTTGGTCGAGGTCTACTCCCTGATAAGACGGCTATTATAGGGCTACCCTAACTGGGTTATTCAATGACTTATTATTTCATAATTATGCAGCCTACAGTGCCCCTTTAAATATATACCTCTCACCAGATCTCAAATAGGCCTATAACATGTACATACATTAAATTTGACCTCTGCATTTACATTAACATTTAAGTCATTAAGCAGACGCTTTTGTCCAAAGCGACTTACAATAAGTACATTTGTCAAAAGAAGGGTTAGGGTTAGGGTTACACTGTAAAAAAAAAATTGTAATATAACAGAATTTTACTGTTTATTTTACATATTTATTCTGTATTTTTAAAATACCATTCAATTTACAAAAAGAGACTGTGATTTTACATGTCAAATGTAAAATAACATGAAATCATTGTAACTGTGAAAACACAGTATTTCTGTTATTTTACAAAAAAACACATTAGAAATACATATATTTATTGTTAAAATACGTTCACAAATGTATTGTAATTTCACAAATATGTGTCTGTTATTTAAGAGAATAAACTGTAAATTTCAAGTTTAAAACTCTAAAAAAAGGGAAAAAAATCATTTAAAATTACTGAGAAATGAATAGTAAAATAACTATTTAATTTCTAATTTTACTATAATTTATTTGTTAATTGACTTATGTTTTCATTGAAAACAACTACAATTAAAACTGCGCAGTGATGAATGGGCCCTTGTATAGCCAACTCGGTTAGTGCTACGAACGCCTGCCAGTGCAGGGTAGCCTGGCCTGGCCACATGCCACGTCGCTGGTCGTCCCTTGCCTGAATTTTCATGTCGATTACCATATCAATCGATTAAAGTCATCATGCTCGACTGGGGTGCAAAGTTTCACAACACTGGGACTGTAGCGACCCACTGGAAACGTCGCTCCCTCTTACATGGAGACATAACGGCGCGGTAACGGCATTCAAAGCGTCCTACCAATCTTCGACAGGAAGCATGAGCAACGTCTGGAGGCTCTTCCGGCCAAATTTGACACATGAGGAGGAGTGCATACGAGTGTAAAAACATGACATTTCATGTCGCCAATAGGTGGCGCTCTGATTGTGAGTCAATATTGCAGTGCAGACGTGTTCAGGGTGGGACTCTCATCAACTGTGTGAAGTTTGGAGCTGATCACACAATGTACACTGAAGTTACAATAAGGATCTAAAATCGTGGCATTGTCATGGCTTACTTAATTCACTGCATACATTTGTAAACTATGGCAACATAGTAATACGTATTGTTGTTTTAAATATGTCAGTGTAAATCATGTTTGATTTTGCTTTCATATTTTATATAAATCCGACATATAGAGCGCTTTTATTTTGTGGACTTCCTGTCGCCGCGTTTCTCTTTCCTGTTTAATTATTTTTCGTGTCTGGACACGTCTGTGGCGTGTCGAATCTGTGACGTGCTCTCGTCCATCTTTAAGCGCTGTGATTGGCTAATAGTGAGACAGTATACACTACGTTGCGTCTTCAATCGGCCAGTCGTATATTCCAGATCTTTCCGAGTGGCATTTATGAATCTCACGAGAGGCTTTTGGATATTTGGCTTTGGATTTTGGACTGGCTTTTGACACTTTGGACCTTGGACAACGAGAGGAGACCACATTGGGACAGCTTTTGGTGCACGAACGAACGAACCGCGAGTTATTTGAACTATTAATGAATTTGAATCTGTATTTAGCATGCACATGTTAGCTTGGTAGGTTAGCTTGGTAGGCTTGGTAGGCTTGGTAGGTTAGGTAGGGTTAGGGTTAGGGGGAGAAAAGGGTTTGTGGACTCCGACGCTGCAAAGCAGCGGCGGAGTCCGATGCACTGTCCATCTACAGCTTTTCCTCCCGAGGACGACCCATCCCTCGTCGCAGCGGAGGCAGCGGCCACCTCTCCTTCAGTCCTCCTAAGGCAAAATGCTTTGGGTTACACAGACATATTGCAAACACCATATATCAAACAGTTCCCGATATCCATACAGTATTGTGTCTTAGTGTTGTCGTGAAAAACTGTTTTATTATAAAAATAAATATAAAAAAAGGGGTTGTTTACTGTGTGTGTTTATTTTTGCAAATATGTCTGGTCTCTAGAAAAGAGTGCACAAAACAGTGTTTCGGTTCTATCAGAATCCTTTAATATCCCCTCCTAATTTTGTGGGCTTATGGGGAAGACTGTTGCTTTCAATCTAAGCTAAATGTGAACGGGTACGTAACTTCCTGGCAGTGTAAATGGGTGTGTGTGTACTGCTGCTACAGGGAGAGGGATCAGGTCCTTTTGGAGTGTCCGTGAACCACATAGTCTTTGGAACCAAGGGGGTTGTCTTGACCTTGGTCTTGCGCAATCGTCTGTGAGCAGAAGGAGGAGGAGAGGGGGAGGGAGACTGAAGTTCCGATTCGGAAATGTCAATATAGTCTGAGTCCAGCCAATCAAACTCTGAGTTCTCCTCAACTGCATCCTTCTTGACCGGTGCACTGGTGTATGAGTCTGTGGTCATATCCCCTCCATCTGGGGTAGCAGACCAGACTGTGTTGGGCCCCGTAGGGGGGACTTTTCCCTTCGAAGCGGCCCTCTGTGGTGTCTGGACAGCCGCATCGAGATGAACAATGTCTGTGACGACGTGGGGTGGGTCGTGCACCTGTAGTGTCGTCTGTAGCGTCCCCGGGTGTGGGGGTGTGGCCATCGGTAGACTGGAGGGCCACAGAGGAGGTCCCTGTGTGTTTTCCAGTCCCGCAGTGTCTCTGTTGGGCGGCTGAACTTTCAAGGCGGCCCCTTGTAGTATCGGGGTAGCCGCATCGGGCTGAACAATGTCTGTGACGACATGGGGTGGGTCGTGCACTTGTAGTGTCGTCTGTAGCGTCCCCGGGCGTGGGGGTGTGGCCATCGGTAGACTGGAGGACCGTAGAGGAGGTCCCTGTGTGTTCTCCGGTCCCGCAGTGTCTCTGTTGGGCGGCTGAGAAGGTCGAGAAGATGTCTGGAAGATCTCTGGTCCCGCAGTGTCTCTGTTGGGTGGCTGAGAAGGTCTCTGCGATGTTGCTGGTCCCGTAGAATCTCTGTTAGGTGGTTGAGGAGGTCTCTGCGAAGTATCAGGTCCCGCAGTGTCTTTGTAGGGCTGTTGGGGTCTGTATGGGGTCACCGGTCCCGGTCCTGCCGTCCTCATGGCAGGTGGTAGAGGAGGTCCCTGTGCGGTCCCAGATCCCACCGTCTGGGCCATGCTGGGCTGGTCGGCGTCAGTCCTCTCTGATGTGGTGTCGGTCTCGTGGATGGTCAGGAACGCTGCCAGCATAGTCTCAGCCCTTTGCAGGGTTTCAGGTAGGAGGCGGTTGCCCAAGCTGCGTCTGGCCCAGATGGTCGCCACCTGGAGGGGGTCCTGGTACTCAAGAGTAGAGAGAGACACAAACTGCGCAATTTCCGTTTCTAGCGCGCTTTGGTAGTGTTCGCGTAGGATAGTTAAAGTGGAACTTTCCCAGTTTTTAGCGTTATCCTGTATGCGTTTAGTGGTCTCATCGGTAGGTGCTGATGGTTTAATACACGTAATAAGGTTTTTTGTCGTGCGGGATATAGTGACGGGGGCATCCCGTTCAGAGACGTTCTTAAGGTGGTGTACGGCTTTAATAAACCTGTGAAGGATACGGACCTTAACTGTAAAGTCCAGGTCTGTGGAGAGAGGTCTATCCGCGCGGGTGTCTGCGCGTGATGGGGCCTGACGTGGATTACGTTGTGGTTTCCGCTTATCCCGTCTGTTGAGGTTTCCCTCCTCTCGATGTTGTGGACGGTGTTGGTCACGCCTCTGTGGGTTATTAGGTCTAACTGTATCATAACGATATTGTCGTTGATGAATAAAGTCACGTGTGTTGCGTTCATTCCGGTACATAGTTGTGTTACGATCCGGATAATCATCCCGGGGGCGTTTCCTATGAACGGGCCGGTGTTGGGCCGTGTTATGTGTGTCATACACGTAGAAAGGACGGTGGCGGTCTGGGGAGTCCCTACGGGTCATCCGTGGGGGGACATCAACGCGCGTGGCCACGTCATCGATCCATACGGTCGGGTGTTGTTGACGTTGCGAGTAACGGTTCCGGTTAATGGGTACAGTCTGTTTGTGTGGCGAATGATGTCGGTCAGGGGATTCCCGCCGGGATGTGCGTCGGGGGACGTCGTCACGCTGGACCTCGTCGCAGTCACGCCAGACGGGCGTACGGCCTTGTATACGTGGCGGGTAATATTCATCCCGTGTTCTAACCGCGTCTCGTACGGGAGAAGGACGGCGGAGACTGGGGAATTCCCGCCTATACTGGCGTCGGGGAGAAGCTTCCCGTACAGTTACGTCATTATCACGGACAATGTCCGCGTAGGACGGTTGATAACGGTGTCGAGAGTCATGCCTGGGAGAAGGCTGACGTTCGCGGTGTGGCTGGCGGCCACGACGGCGTTGAACTACTGTCCAACCTTCATCTCTGTCTCGTTCGAGAATAGTCATAATGGCGGAGCAGTGAATAAACGATGAATAACGATGAATTAGCGGTGAAATAGCAATGAATTAGCAACAGATAGCGTAGCATAAATTAGCTTTAGGCCCCGTGGCTAACACGCTAATAAAACAGCACGTGTAAGGCGAGCGACACTGTGTCTGCAATAGAGCGTACTCACGCGGGCGGAGAATGACAAGTTATGTGGTCGACGTTTCGGTTCTGTGGCAGAACCTTCTTCAGGAAATAACTTGTCAATATTAGAAAAAGGAATGGGGTTAGGGTTAGGGTTAGGGTTAGGGTTAGGGGGAGGGTAAAGAAACCGGCACTGAGTCCGGGAAATGCACGGTCCATCTTATACCTTGAGTCCAAGTCCCCCTGGTCCCTCTTGCCTCCAAAATTGGGCTTTCATAAAATAAAAAACTAATTTAGTCTTAACTTGGCTTTAATTTAGAACCATTTGTCTTAAAAATCAAACAACTAAAAGCGCTCTCCAGGAGGATTTCCATAAAATAAAACTTATTTGTTTTTGTATTTTGGTTTTTCCATTTTTTTGTAGTTTTCTTTTTGAGTTAGGCTTTAATAGTGATGATCATAGTTCTTGTGTGTCTGCAGTGGGCTACGTTTCGACCCTATTTGGGTCTTCATCAGGCCCAGACACACAGGCAAGTTGTTGCTCTTTCGAATGCTCAATGCCAAATGAGCGTCGTATTCCCTGCTTCCCCTTTTATACTCTCCCGTACGAAATGAATTTGCATATCTTCGAAGCTGTTGAATTTCTTTCGAAGTCTTTTCAATTTGAAATAAGGTAAGTATGGTAAGTATGGTAAGTATATGTTTTTAATGTGTCAATAATTTATGTTTGTAATTGTTTTTAACCCTATGTATGCCGAATAAAATGTCCAATTGTTTTCAAATATTCAATAAATGATGTTTTTGACCCGTTGTCCTTTGACTCCAATTATTTATGTGTATAAACCCTTCATCCTTTCTTCCTTTCCTTTTTCCAATCCCATATGTTTTTAACCCTTTCTCCAATTAGATATATTTACCCTCAATATTATTTAATTTAGTTTAACCTGGTCCCTTCCTACCCGTCCTCACGGTGACTCATCCTTTAATAAATAACCAGTACCTCAGTGGGAATTTTGCCTATTTGGTCCATCCACTGGAATTATTGGGGTTTAATAATTAGGGGTTTGGGGGACAGAGATTGGGGTTAGGAAAACGTCTAGGCCCAAGGTTAATTGCCACAAAGGGGCTATGTTAGGGTTAGGGCTACAGAAAGGGGTTGGTTAAGGTAAGGTTATAGGGCAGGGGTGGGGTTAAGGGTTGGGGTTAGCCAAATTAAAATAGGGTCTGGGTAGAGTGGGTGGGATATGTAGCAATCGGGGAGAGGGACAATGAACCCAAGGGAGGCTCTGGCTGGTTAGGGGGAGGGTAAAGAAACCGGCACTGAGTCCGGGAAATGCACGGTCCATCTTATACCTTGAGTCCAAGTCCCCCTGGTCCCTCTTGCCTCCAAAATTGGGCTTTCATAAAATAAAAAACTAATTTAGTCTTAACTTGGCTTTAATTTAGAACCATTTGTCTTAAAAATCAAACAACTAAAAGCGCTCTCCAGGAGGATTTCCATAAAATAAAACTTATTTGTTTTTGTATTTTGGTTTTTCCATTTTTTTGTAGTTTTCTTTTTGAGTTAGGCTTTAATAGTGATGATCATAGTTCTTGTGTGTCTGCAGTGGGCTACGTTTCGACCCTATTTGGGTCTTCATCAGGCCCAGACACACAGGCAAGTTGTTGCTCTTTCGAATGCTCAATGCCAAATGAGCGTCGTATTCCCTGCTTCCCCTTTTATACTCTCCCGTACGAAATGAATTTGCATATCTTCGAAGCTGTTGAATTTCTTTCGAAGTCTTTTCAATTTGAAATAAGGTAAGTATGGTAAGTATGGTAAGTATATGTTTTTAATGTGTCAATAATTTATGTTTGTAATTGTTTTTAACCCTATGTATGCCGAATAAAATGTCCAATTGTTTTCAAATATTCAATAAATGATGTTTTTGACCCGTTGTCCTTTGACTCCAATTATTTATGTGTATAAACCCTTCATCCTTTCTTCCTTTCCTTTTTCCAATCCCATATGTTTTTAACCCTTTCTCCAATTAGATATATTTACCCTCAATATTATTTAATTTAGTTTAACCTGGTCCCTTCCTACCCGTCCTCACGGTGACTCATCCTTTAATAAATAACCAGTACCTCAGTGGGAATTTTGCCTATTTGGTCCATCCACTGGAATTATTGGGGTTTAATAATTAGGGGTTTGGGGGACAGAGATTGGGGTTAGGAAAACGTCTAGGCCCAAGGTTAATTGCCACAAAGGGGCTATGTTAGGGTTAGGGCTACAGAAAGGGGTTGGTTAAGGTAAGGTTATAGGGCAGGGGTGGGGTTAAGGGTTGGGGTTAGCCAAATTAAAATAGGGTCTGGGTAGAGTGGGTGGGATATGTAGCAATCGGGGAGAGGGACAATGAACCCAAGGGAGGCTCTGGCTGGTTAGGGGGAGGGTAAAGAAACCGGCACTGAGTCCGGGAAATGCACGGTCCATCTTATACCTTGAGTCCAAGTCCCCCTGGTCCCTCTTGCCTCCAAAATTGGGCTTTCATAAAATAAAAAACTAATTTAGTCTTAACTTGGCTTTAATTTAGAACCATTTGTCTTAAAAATCAAACAACTAAAAGCGCTCTCCAGGAGGATTTCCATAAAATAAAACTTATTTGTTTTTGTATTTTGGTTTTTCCATTTTTTTTGTAGTTTTCTTTTTGAGTTAGGCTTTAATAGTGATGATCATAGTTCTTGTGTGTCTGCAGTGGGCTAGGGTTAGGGTTAGGGTTAGGGTTAGGGTTAGGGGTTAGGGTTAGGGTTAGGGTTAGGGGTTAGGGGAAGGAAAGGGTGGTGGACTCCACCGCTGCGAAGCAGCGGCGGAGTCCGATGCACTGTCCATCGACGGCTGGTCA